>OZ020507.1:258011733-258644233 GCA_963971375.1 Platycheirus rosarum
AAACTTCGCGAACAGATTTATTTTTTTCAAAGTAATTTTCCACAATTTGTTAGCGTTGTTCTAGCGTTAAACGATAAAACTAAACAGAAATTTTAACACATCTTGACATTTTCAATTCTCAAACCATTGACAACAACCATCGACACTTATCATGCAGCTTAAAAAACACCCTTCACAACTTGTTGTTTGCGATATTATTACATCCACATAGTTTTCACTTCATTAACCATATAGTACATTTTAAAAAGTCAATTTTAATTATGTGTTCCAAAGTCCTTTCTTCAAGCTTAGCCATAGGAAATAATTACGAAGGTTCATTAAAAAAGTAATTCTCAATGTTAATCACAACATAAGACATTTTTACTTATCAGATTAACTGACAAAATTATTGTTTTATATCCTTAATATTTGAGTGTCCTTTAGGCTAGCATAACATTATCTGTTATTTTCAAGTTTTCGTAAATGAAAAACAAAAAAAATAATGCGTTAGTTTGTGTATCTAAGAAAGCAGCTACGTACATACTTTCTTACAAGCAATTAATTTTGGGCAAGGATATGCAAATAAAGTTCAAAAGCCTGTAGGGCAAATGTGAGAAGATTACACAGATTTTAATAAGTTCAACAATACCCTGACCCAAGAATGTTTCGTGTTTTTTATGAAAACCTTTTCTTAATTATGCCTCAATTAGTTTTCTTGTTTGCGATTTCCTAAAATTGGAGAAAAACCAGGACGTACAACTGTCCCGTATTTATTTTTTCGTCCCGGGTTCGTCCCGTTTTCCATATATGTATGTATTTGAATAGCAAAACGTTAACATTTTTTTAATTTTATTTACAATCAATGTATTATGCGTTCAATATTTTTCTGTTTCAAAAGGACAGTTAGGAAAATATTTATGAATTTTACATGCCCTGTTACGAATACGTTAATCATTGGGATGTATCAAGGAACTTGAAGTTTTTAGTTGGGTAGTTCTCCGAAACGTTCCTACTTGGCCAGAAATAGAATTTTCGTAATCCTTTATCAACCAAAAGCGGAGAGATACAACTAACAATGATTCATACTTGTTTGACAAATTTGTTAAACTTAAATCATTCTTAACCTTGCACACTACAGCAAAAAGAAAACAATAAATTGTGGCCAATAAACGAAAAAAAATTTCGAGTATTTTTGAACGAAAAGTATAAAATTTAAAAATCTTTTACTAATTGCCGAGTCTGACTTGGGTCTGCCAAGTTCAAAAAAACTCCAGTCGAAAGAGTTTTTTCCATACTAAACCATATTTGGACAAACGAAAAAAACACAATTAAATGTGAAACTCTCTGACCTATGTGAAAGGGTATAAACAAACATTAATTTTAACTGTGAGAAATTAAAATGTATTATTATATATTTATTAAATTAAAATTACCAACAAAGATCTCTTTGATAAAGGTTGATTTGTTTATTTTTCATACACTTAAAGAAAGTCTGAATTAAAAAATAAATTAAATTTTAAGTTTTCCTTTTAGTTCTAATCATTTTCTGTTATGATTTAACATTATTTTCTATTTGAGATTTTTTTTTTATTTATTACCAAAACAAAGTTTAAAAAAAAATATTTTGTCAATTGTCAAATTTATGTCCCAGGTTTTGCTCAAAAAGTAATATGGTTTTCGTAAATATAACGAAAGATATAATTTGATACAATTGTTGAAGTTATCGAATGCGTCTTGGTGTTTGGTCATTTGAACCGCCCTTATCATCTTCTGCATCATTTTTTTCATGAACTCTTGGACTTTCACCTTCATCGGCGTAATTCAAACAGTAAATGAAAGTAAGTGAAACAACTGACATCTGTCACTCTCGAGTTAACAGTCTTAATGAGAAAACTCTTCCTGTAAAATAATTTTGCCAAGCGGATCGTTTTCGGATTCGTTTATACTTATGTCTATACTTACACTGTGCAGTACAGGAAATACAGACCAGCTGTTTTGACATTAAGTTTTTTTCAGGTTTTAGGCTTACAACTTATAGCGAATACTGATTTATCAGAATTTATTCTACATATGAATTGAATTTGACCGGCTTGTCTGATTTCATTTCGAAAATTGTTTTTCATTGTCCTCGCATTGAAATCGTTTTTCTGAGCGGTTTCAATGTTCATACTTCTATCTCGCTCTGATTTTCTGATCAGAAAACACCCGAAGGAATGTATGTCAAGATCTTTGCTGCCCAGCTGATCGATGAGCTGATTCGAATACTGAATGTTCCTTGGCAAGCCGCCCATACTCTTGACCTGTTCGGATCATTGTGTTTTTTCAGCAAATTTTTCATTTTCCACTCATCCAGTTAAAAAAGACCTATCAGTATCGTTTGACAACACAAGAAAGCCAACTGAAACGGCCTAAATAATTTTTCTGTGACTTTAATTGGTCACTATCACAAATGTGATTTTTCTAGCGGTGCGTGCTTTTATTCCTTACAGAACAGAGTAAAAAGTTTCAAAGTATCAAAGAAAACTCTTGGTTTAACTCGGAGTGTTAAGAAGCTATCAGGCTAAAAGAAGTAATTTGCTAAACCTATAAGGCCAACCCTGTTATTAAAAGAACCAAATTTTTGCATGACCACAAATTACGGCAACAAATTCTGCAATGTCCCAAAGGTAGTAAAAAGTTGTTTGTCATTTGTAAGAACATTAAAAATTCTTCATTATCTTCGGTTTCAACACTCATTGTTAACAACAAGTCGATTGTTTCCTCTTCAGAGAATGGGCTGCTAGCTCTACGTTACATGACAGCTACGTGGCACCTCCTGTACTTGAGAATTTAATTTGTTTCATGGGAAATATTTTTTTCGGCACTCATATAGTAGCAAGATTTCTCAAAGATCTTAATATATACACAAATCCGCTCGCCCGGATGGTATACCGCCATTCTTCTGAAGAGGTGTTTTTCCACACTTGCAAAGTCACTGCATATAAGTTTTTCCATCGGTCCAAATCTGTTTTAATCTTTCCTTAATGATGGAAAACAGCATTTTTCCAGCTTGTTCCTAAGAAAGGTGACCTCTCATCCCACTCCTCCAACTGACCCATAGCATTTACGTTCCATGTTTATGAGGTCATGGAAACGCTGATTAACAGCCAGCTTAAGAAATACCTCGAACACAATTAATTTTTTCATGTCCGACAGTATGGCTTCATAGTAATCGTTTCACTGATGATCTGAGCAACTGATGGCATATCTCAGCCAACAGTGAAAATTCGCTTCGGCGAAAGTAAGATTTACATTTCTAAGGTATTTAATGGAGTTCGGCATGAAGCCCTCTTATCGAAAACGCGTGCTTTAGGGACCGATGTGGTACTCTACTTCTCTAGATTTGAAGAAAAAAAAAAAAAGTTGTATTGGACAAGTCTGATTCCCATAAAATAAATGCTAGTCCCAGGGCCCCGTTCTGTCTCTGACACTTTTCCTCATTTTTACTTGCGATTTATAGGGACTATAAGGCAAGTTATGCATTCGTAAAAAAAATTCTAACAATCAAACATGACATTACGATGATAGAGAAGTCAAAAAAAGTGGGTCCGGAAATTCCGTCCGTCTGTCTGTCTGTCCGTATCGATATCTACAGCCTAAACGGTTGGGCCGATTTGATTCAAACTTGGTATATAGTATTTTTAGAGTGTTCTACTCTATTGGCATTCTAGCTCCAAAACTAACTTTTAATGAAAAACTTATTTTTCTAGAAAACGGCTCCTACGATTTTGATAAAACTTTCAGAACGATGTTTTCTATGCAAAATCTATCTTTAAGTTTTAATAGATTTTCAGAAAAAGTTTTATAACGGTACCTCCCATATGACCGGTTTTTTTTAAATCAGACTTTCTCGTTAACTAATTGACGGATTTTGATGAAATTTTCAAAATATGTAGAGCTTTATAATTTAAATAAAATTGTTTTTAAAATTTTCAAAAACATTTTTTTTTTATTTTTGTTAATTTTTTTTTAAAAAATATATAGTTTTTTGAATATTTTGGAAACGGTTTAATAGATTTTTTTTTAAATTTTTCTCCTAGTATAAGCTTTAGATTTCTTTGAATTGACATACTCAAAAAAAAATTTAAATATGTTTTCGAAAAGTTTTTCAAAAAAAACATTTTTTAAAAAAAATTGGTCGAACGATTTTGAAATGAAAAATTCATAAAACATAAAACAGCAAAAGACATAAGATGGCTTACAACATTTTTTCCAAAAAACGTTATGAATAGTGTTTTTTTTTGATTTCATACATTTTTTTCCCCCAAATTTTATTTCATATTGCTCGGCTAAGCCCTAGCAATTAGTCAAATAAATGAAGGTGACAACCTACATACATACCTACGTATTTTAAAGCATTTCATCATCATAAAAGCACACAGAATACATAATGAGCCTATGATAAACACACAAAAACAACTAACAAATAAAAAGAATTATTCGATTACTACTGAATGCAAAAATTTCAATCGAAAAAACTAAAGTTTACACCTTCCTATAAATAAACAAAACCACTGTGTTAACTTTTAATATTGTCGCTTTACATACTCGCTAAACAGTAGTTGGAACGTTTATCTTATATTTAGTACCTACCTTCCTTCCAACCTTATTATAGGTAAATAATATCCTTATTAAATTCCATTAATACCTACCCACATCATACGTTTATCGATCCATCAAACATAATTCAGCTATTTTAATTAATTTGATTTCAAAAAAGTAAATTATTGTTATTGGGACCTACACATATAGGTCCCTATACCTAGCATTATTGCCCTACTGCTTATTCCCACGAATCTTTATGCCAGTTGTTCAAATTTTTCCATACCAAAATGAAAATTAAACTGAAAAAAATCCTTTATATTTTTCTATTAGCAAATTATATTATAAACAGTAAACAACAAGTGGAAAGATAATACACTAAAAAACTGCAAAAGCTAACAATCCTATATATTTATGTGTTTATCCCTTTATCGTGACGCATGTTCGTTCGAGCTTAAAACCACAACGATTCTCAAGAAGTTGCAAGTCAAAAAAAACATTAAAATTAAATCTTTGTCAGAAAGACGCCTGCGCCTAAAAAGGATTAGCACATAGGAGCAAGTACGTGCGACCCAGTCGTGCCTTTTATTATAAATGATCTTCTGTCTGTTACTTCTAATCCATTAACTGTTTTGCTGACGACTCTACCCTCGGCTTTTCATATTCCTTCGGTGATTCACGTCCTTAGACTTCGGACCTGGAATCGCAATCGTTCCGTATGTTCAGCTTGTTACACTTTTTGCCGCGCGATTCCTAACACGAAACTCGAAATTAATTATTATAATTTAACAACCCGAACAAAATTAAAATTTTCATAAAACGCGTACGCGTTAAGCGTAGACCACGACGACGATGACGCACGCAACTAAATTACTATTTGTTAATACGACCACGAACGAATACACAAAAAAAATGGGCACGACTGTGCCTAATTACATTGGAAAACAATATCTTGGACAAAAACAAATAACATTTACATTGAAAGTAACACAGTTTAAACTTATAAAACCTATCAAAACCACAATACTTAACTGTTTTTAGTAAAAATGAAGTACGCCACCATTTTTCATAAAGGAATTTATGAAAAAAGTATTTCGAAAATTGTAGGACGGATTTAGTTTTTTTTTAAATAAAATTATTTTTAAATTTTGGTATGCAGTTTCTTAGAGTTTATTAACATACATGTGAATATAAAATTTAAAATAATATTTTTTGATTAGTTTTAAAAATATTGATTTTTCAAAAAAAAAATTTCAAAAATTAATTTTAATTAGAAAAAAACAGTTATTAAAAATTTCTATATGCAGAGTTAATTTGGCTATCTAAATCTTTTCAAATATAAAATTTGACAGAAATCCATAAGCCGTTAACGAGAACGCCGAAAATTAAAAAAACCGTTATATGAAAGGTCCCGTTAAAAGACTTTTACCGTATATGTGGCTCTGATCAAATGATAGCCAATGCCAACAAAAAAAATCTCAAAAATGTTCATCAAAATCGTTGGAGCCGTTTTCGAGAAAAATAAGCTTTTCCTAAACGATCGTATGTCAAGTACCGTTATTTTTAGCCCTTAAAATAAAATTTCAATTTCCCCTCTGAGGTATGCATACACTACACACATACCAAATTTGAACGCAGTCGCTTAACCCGATTAGGCTGCAGATCGATATACACCCGGACAGACAGACAGACAGACGGACATGTTTGTCAATGACTTTTTTAGACTTCTCCATGACCGTAATGTCATGTTTGATTGTTATCTCAATTTGTTTTCTATTCAGGAATCCTAAACTTGTCTTATAGTCCCTATAATTGCAAGTAAAAAGAATGCAAAAAAGTGTAACAACAGCTTGATTAGAAAAGCTGTGACCACGGCTGCTCAGCTGGGATGGGTTCAGTGGAAGAATTTTGGGGGTTCTTTTGATAAACTAGATTGATTTATTGAATCAGAATAGTTTATCAAAAGAAAAATATATATATGTACATATATTGTTGCACAGTAGAGTGCAGATAAAGTGGGCGCAAGGAATTTTTTTTTAACCGAATTAGAAAATTCCAAAACTAAATATACAATATAAAGACCGATAATTTATTGGAATAAAAGAAATAGAGTTTAGATTGCTTAGTGATTTTTATTTTGGGAAACCGTGGGATAGAAGACCCCTGGATTAAAACCCAGATATGTTTTCAAATAAAGGGGTGGTTTGAACAATTAAAAATGGCCGTTTGATATTAAGATAATTACAAAAAGGAATGTAATTAAAATCAGATAAAAAAAGAAAGCTAATAAAATAAAGGAAAATGGGTCTTTAATACAACTAAAGCGCTAATTAAAACATTTGTTTTGTACTTTTAAAATTAAAAGAATATTTTTTGGAACTATGTCTTTTATTTTCTAATATTTTACATTAATCTTAAAAGGAGCTTATGGCTACTATATAGTTACTATAAGACTGCCGATCTACTCATCATACAGTCGTATTTATATTCTTCCTTATACCTTATCTTTCTACAAGGAGACCAAATCATACAATCATCTTGCTTGATAATGAAGAAGAGATAATATTATCTATGCAACATTGTATACAAACAATATTATCTCTGTTACATAAATGGTGTAGCGTTGTGTGCAAGACTGTACTAGAGACCGTATATATAATGCTACGGATGCTTAACTCGCGTCCCGAAAATGATATGGGAATATCGAATATAAATATGAATATATATAATTATATAACTATATATATACACAGCTGGTCAAAAAAATAGGTGTGACTATTTATTTTTTTATTAGTTAATTTTTTTTTAATTTTTTTCAGTTGCATTATAATTTTTTATGTTTTTAATAAAACTTCAATAACAAAGAAAATAAAAGACTTTAATAGGATCTTGAATTAATAGAACATTTTCATAATAAGTGGCTTAAACTGTGGATTGATGCATTTTAGCCTGGTCAATAAAATAGGCGCGTCTTCCTAAAGTATTGAAAATATTGATTTTATTAACCTTTAATGTTAGTTACCTTAATTTTCGATTACCTAACTCTAATAACCAGAGTATCCTTCATTGTTAGCTTGAACTTTTTGCAGTCGGCGTGGCATTGATTCCACCAATTTTTGGCATGTCTGGTTGGGTATAGAATACCATTCTCTTTGAACGGCTTCCCACAATTGGTTTCCATTTGTGAAATATTGCCCGCCTAACTTTCGCTTGAGTGCATTCCACAAGTTCTCAATGGGATTGAGGTCAGGGGATTGACTTGGCCACGGGATAAGAGATACTTCCTTCTCTTGGAACCAATCTTTTACGAGACCCGCCATGTGTTTTGGATCGTTTTCCTGTTGAAAATGCCATCGGAGGGGCATGTTTTCTTCAGAAAATGGAAGCATGACATTTTCCAAGATATCCCTATACCCATATTTTGTTAATATGGTTTTAATGAGAAATATAGGACCGACACCGTACCAGGAAAAACATCCCCACACCATAATATTGCCACCTTCGTGATTGATTGTATTTTGTGTATAGCGGGGATGGTATTCTTTTCCTTTTGGGCGTCTTACATTACGCCCGGAGTCCGAAAAAAACAAATTTATTTTAGTCTCGTCGCTCCACAGGATATTACGCCATTTTTTAAGTCCTTCAGATCCATTCCAGTTCGCGTATCTAAGAGCAAATTCTTTCTTCTTACCTATTTTTTCGACCAGCTGTGTATATATAAATATATAATGTTTTGGAATAAAAGAAAATATGTATTTATTATATTATATATATTCAAAATGGAACACAAAATACGTATCTTAATCTTATAATGGTTTTTGTCTCCTATCTCCTTTACTCCTTTCCTCCTGATTTTATTTTGCAAAAATCCTCGATCCAAAATTTAAAAAAATAAAACAAATTTCTCCTCCTCGATTTTTTTTCCTCAAAATTCCTCGATCTTCCTTTCTTTCTTTTCGCTTTGAAGGCTCTCGCATCTCATTTTTAACTACTCCCTTCCTCTTTCAACCATTCGTTTTCGATATCCTCAACACGGCATTCTGGCTTCCTGGAAGCTTGACGCTAACCAAGAGAGCCACAGTTGTGAGATCTAACAAAACTTTGCTATCACACACACAAACACGGTTTCCAAAAGTCGTTGGAGTGTTTCCAAAACTTGCCGAAACATAATGGACGAGTTCATTTCCAACTATCTATTTTCGAAAAAAAAATTGAAAAGATATAAAATCGAGAAGAAGTCTCAACTAGGTTTTTTCCTACTACTCTACTATTAACACGCGGGATTCGAAACGTGAATTAATTTACCAAAACTATTTTCGGAAATACAGAGAGGAGCGTTACTTTTAAATAATTTTCAACTTTTTTTTTAAAACCTAACCTTACACGCGTTAAAAACCCATTTAGTACATTATTAAATTTACAATGTTTAAATTAAAGTTAAAAATAACGTTACGTTAAAATGCATTAAATAGTGACGTGATGCGGTTTGGAGTCCACCTGTCTCTTTACTTTAAAGACTCATCTGCCGGCTCTCTTCTCGTTTCAAAAACCTCGTGCTGGAACTCGAACACCTGCGTGTGTTACTTTTGCAAAATATTGGCTAGGTACAACAGTGGTTGATGAGACCATGGTTGCCCTCAACTTCGCCAATATTTTGCAGCCGCAACAAAAAAGAAAAGGAAAAAGAACGAGCGAAGGATAGTTTTTGCTGCGGTAAAATTTACCGTGACAAGCTCATTAAACTAATATTGTCAAATGGGATATTTGGAATTGTATAGAGTTTATTGCATCGAAAACACAATGATGTCTTCTGTCATTAAGGCTTTGAACTTATAAAAAGTGTCAAGACCACAATTCTAAAAGATTTTAGTAAAAATGAAGTACGCCATCACACGTCTTAAATAACAAAGAATTTTTGAAAATGTATTTCGAAAATTGTAGAACCGGTTTTGATAAAATCTTGTTTTTATTTTTAGTTTTTTGAAAAAAAAATTGTATTACAGTTTTTTAGAGTTTAAATTAAATTAAATTAGAGTAAAATAAAAAAAAAATTATTAGTTTTAAGAATATTGATTTTTCAAAAAAAAAGTTATTAAAAATTTTGAATTAATTTGGCTACATAGATTTTTCCAAATATAAAATTTGACAAAAATCCAAGAAGCCGTTAACGAAAGAGCCAAAAATTAAAAAAGGTACCGTTAATGGACTTTTCCCGTAAATGTGGTTCTAATCAAATAATAGCAATACCAAAAAAAAAATAGAAAATGTTCACCAAAATCGTTGGAGCCATTTTCGAGAAAAATAAGTTTTTCTTAAACCGTCATATGACAGGTACCATTATTTTTGCGTTAAAAATAAAATTTCCCATGTGGGGAATACCAAAAGAATAATACACACCAAATTTGAAGATAATCGCTTAACCCGTTTAAGCTACAGATCGTTATACATACTCACCGACAGACAGACATTTTTTGTCGATCCTTTTTTAGAATTCTCTATGATCGTAATGTCATGTTTCATTGTTATCTCAATTTTTTACTTGAGATTATAGGGACTATTAGGCAAGTTATGCATTCGTAAGGAAAAAAATTCTAAAAATCAGACATGAAAATACGATGACAGAGAAACATATTTGAGTTACTTGCATAATTCTGTCTGTCTGTCCGTCTGTACGGATTTCTATTGAACTACATCCAAAACGGTTTGGCCAATCGCCTTCAAATTTAGAACTTAAAGTTATTTTGACATTAGAGGACTTTTTTTAACAAAAAAATTAGTTAAAAATTAACGGTAACCGTTAAGTAAAAGCTTATTTTCTCGAAAACCACTGAATTTTTATGAAAAACAATAAGTGTTCTATTGTGTAGGTTGTTTTTTGGTGAAAAAAAAATTCAAGATGGTGGGCTAACGGTATCTCCCATAGAAGGTTTTTTTTTCTTCGACTTTTTCGAAAATTGGTCATCCGATTTCAATCAAAATTGATATTCAGGAAGATGTAGCCCAAGTATTATATTTTAAAATATTTTTGAAAACTTTTTTTAATAATTTTCTTAATATTTTTTTCCAATATTTTGAAAACAGGTAGATGGATTTTTTTTAGTTTTGATTTTAAATGAAGATTATTTTTTTTTTGCTTATTAAAATAAAATCGTTTTATTGAAAAACCGCTCCTACGATTTTGTAAAAAAAAAAATCACACTTTTTCTTCACAGTTTGTATACCAAGCTGTAACCGCACATAAGAGCAAGTACGTGAAATCCAGCTGCAATCTATTTTATATTCACGAATCATAAACTTGCCTTATAGTCCCTACAATCGCAAGTAAAAATTGATCATGATCAATAGATAGCAATTTAAAAAATGAAATATTTTTTTAATTTTATTTACGAAAGAAACAGAATTAACCAATGAATAATTAAATTATACCTTCTATTTCCGGAAAAGGTGAACTACACAATTACACACACAAACTAACCAAAAAAAAGGAAAACTAAATCAATATCGAACTCAAGTAATTCCTTTCCATGTATTTCTCGATGAGATTTGATTAAAAAAAAAATTACAAACACATACACAGCTGCGTGTCACAATAATTCTTCCTAGTCATTGACATCAATTTTGTATGAGCATAAATGTTTTTTTTCCATCCGCATGCGGGGGAAAAAGCAAACAACTATATACGGAACTGTTGATGGAGTTCCTTGCAAATATTGTCCATATCCAATATACCTACATAAATATATCCTGCCAACGCTAGAAGCGCCCAGCCAGCAAAAAGTTGTTAACCGCAATGTAAATATAAACTTTACAAAGGTGTGTGTGTGCTTTTGGTCGTGATGAACTGACGACCCTTGAACCACTAAATATAGAATAAATATTGCGTTTTCCGGGCCGAATCTGACTATCCTTTCCATTCAGGATGGAGCGCAGCAGCGGGTGGCAGTGGGAATAAAAAAATAAGAAAATAAGTAGGTGTAACACTCACGTGCCATTGATGCTTCTGCGACAAGGCCTCTATGTTTGTTGTTACGCTAACCAGGCTGAGGTAGGGATGAGCCAAGAATGGACGCATAAAGTTCACATCATCGATTATATTGAAGACTGAAGACTCTTCACAATTACAATGGCCTCTACCTCTCTAGACCTGGATGGCCACAACACAATGCGTAGCAATTTTCCGGTTATTCAAGGAATTCGTATTCATCCTGTCTGGGGACTCTTAATATTGATAAATTTTGTCCTGTCTCTAGACTAGGAGCTAGTTGGTAGTTGCGAATCTACTGGGTAGTGGATAGTAAACAGTTGGGCGAAATGAAGCAAGGCAAGGCATGAAGCTCTGTTGTCACTAAATAGATATTTTGGGATGTGATTGGGCGGTCATTGTATTTGTTTGCTCATTTGACAGGTTGTCAAATGAAGTTCGGGCTTGGGTGGTTTTTGGTGAAGGGATATTATTGCAAAATTCATGTAAGCTGGCGTAGTTATTGGAATTTGTTTTGAAGGTCTTCGGAGGGAGTGTAGGGAGGAACTTGTATACAAGTACACTTTGTGCAAACAGACAAGACGGGACTATCGATACAAGGGCTTGGTGTTTGAAAGTGCGTGTGGTAGTGTTTTTATAAGATAACCTTCATTACATCTATAAAAAGGGTCTTTTGAATGGAATGGGATTATTTTCGAAGAAGAAAACTTTATTAAAGATGGATGACTTGCAATATGAACATTACAATGGCATTTATTACTTTGTATATATATATTATATGGTGGAAAGGGAAATAGAAGCTACAAGTGAGTGTAATGGTCTTAGTTGCAAAGAAAACACAGTCCTTGATGTTATATAAAATGCAAATGTAAGTTTGTTTATTCGTTAAACTTTTGAGTTGAACCTAGGTATATACTTAAACGAAAATTATGTTTTTTTTTCAATTGTCAAAGGTATAGAAAAAACAATAGGGTATTTTGCATTCCCAATAAACCAATATAATGTTGCCGAGGAATAGGAAATTCTGAATAAATAAATAAATATAAAAAAAATAATTCTGTCCTAAATAAACTCGGGAGGGACACAATCGATTTTCTTTTCAATTAAATGTACATATGTACGAAAGGTGCCTAGCATAGCTTGGATTATTTATGATAAGAATTCCTGCTTCCTGCTTTGAAATCTACACCATAAATACTCGATAAATTTGAAGAAATGATGGCCAAGTAAGGAAAACAATTGTTTGAAAAGGGGTTCAAGGTTTATACATATACATATACCTATACATATAGCTAACTCTACTAAGTACATGATGAGCTTACAGCAAGCGCCAAGCGGTAACAAAGCGGCATAGAAATAAAGCGAGCATTTGGAAAACTTAATGCATGGTTTACTTCTGAGTATCCATTACAAAATATTACAAATTGCCTTTTGTTCTATCCACTCTTTACTGTAAATTCGCTTTTTGATATTTTCTCCCAAAAAAACGAATGGTATTTATTTTTAGAATGAAGAATTTATTGATTTATAATAGAAGTTAATATTAAGATTTTCTTCTTTTAAAAAATTATACAAGGCTTAGAGTTAGAAAATATCAATGCCTTTCCAATATTACCATTTATGTGATTATTTCCAAGTGAGATCATGGTTTTCTTTCAATATCGTCTTCCGTTCTGCCGATACTCCTTAACAACGTTTGCAAATCGTTCACATTTATTACCAAAATAATGGCTCGGTTTGCGTGACGCATCGCGCGCTGCGTCTATCAGCCATTGCGCGCAACAATTAGAGCTGTGCCCGTCCACTTTATGGAAGATTTTTTTTTTTTTTCATAACTAACTCGCGCACAAGGGACTATTTGTTTCCCTTTTAATGTAACACACTGCGCGGACATTAGGAAGATAGGGAAAGGAGAGATAGGAGGTTTCGATTAACATTGGTTTTGAATATTTGCAGATCAAAATGGCAAGGGAAAATCTCGCCGGGTAAACTATTCCAAGTTCGTGTTTTTCGGGTGAACTGATGGGCATTCCTTGCGAGAAGAGTATTAAGGGAGAAACTGTTAACGGAGGAATGCAGCTGGCTACTTCGAGGAAACGATAAAATAAGGAAAGACATAAAACATTGCGTCGTTGTTTGAGAGAGGCAATAGTTTCAGCGGCAGTTCTATTTCCTATCAATCTTAACGCTCGATTTTTTATTCTATCAAGCAGGTGAAGCGATATTTCTGAATCAGCTGCCCAGAGGTGGGAGTTATACTCGAGGCGTATAAACGCTTTATAAATTGTAGCCAGATCAGATGGGGAAAAGTACTTCTTACACCGATACAGAAAACCTAAGCACTCAGCAGCATTCTTAGCGATCTCAATTATATGGTCGTTCCAACGGAGGTCGTTATTGACACTCACACCGAGTACTGAGAGCTTTTCGGTTACTTAGATGGACAATATCATTGGGGGTACGTTTAGCTTTAACGACAAAAGACAGCATTGTGTTTTCGAAGCATTCGATTCCTATTACCCCATTTGACAATGCTGTAAAAATCGGAGTTTAATGAGCTTGACATACGGCACCGTTGCAATTGTACGTCCGAAGGCGAAGGACGTGAATTGTCGAACGAATATGAAAAGCTGGGGGTAGAGTCGTCAGCAAAACAGTTAAGTGGATTAGAAGTAACAGACAGAAGATCGTTTATAAAAATGAGGAAAAGAGTCGGAGACAGAACCGAGCCATGGGGCACACAAGCATTTATTGTGTAGGAATTAGACTTCAATCCGTCCAATACAACTTGTATTGAACGGTCCAGAAGATAGATTCTAATCCAACGATCAAGAGTATTATCGATCCCAAAAGCACGCATTTTCAATAAAAAAGCTTAATGCCAAACTCTGTCAAATACCTTGGGTGGCTTTTCCAGTGTGGAGGAACACCTCTTCCGAAGAATCGGGGGTATACCATCCGGGCCAGCGGATTTGTGTATATCGAGATCGTTGAGAACTCTTGCTACTGTACGAGTGCGGAAAAAAATCTGTCCCATGGAAAAATTTACATTCTCAAGTACAGGAAAGGCAACATTGCTGTTAGGCAGCGTGGTGGAGCTGGCAGCGAAATGGGCTGCGAGCAGGTTTGCCTTCTCGGAAGAGTAAACAATTGGTTTGTTATTGTCGATGAGCGTTGGAACCGAAGATGTGGAGGAGTTTTTAATATTTTTTGTACAAATGACCAATCATTTTTACTGCCTTTGGGACATTGCAGAATTTTTTGCGTTATTTTTGGTCCTGCACAAATTTGGTTCTTTCAATAACGGAGTCGCATGAGTTCCTTTCTTGTTTGTGTTTTTTCCGGTTTTCCTCTGTAGGGTTGGCTTTGTTTGGCATCAATGTCACTATCGAGGAAGCATAGTGACCAATTAAAGTTTCGGAAAAAAAAAATATTCAGGGCGTCCCAGTTGGCTTTCTCGTATTGCCAATCGGTCCTGGTGGGAAGTTTTTCTTTAACTGGATGGGTGGAGGATGAGAAATTAGCTGAAATGACACAATGGTCTGAGGTGCCAAATGGAGATGTTACACTAATGCTATATTTATCAGGGTGAGAAGTAAGAAACAAGTCAATAGTATGGGCGACTTGCCCAGCAACATCCGGTATAGGCGTTGGGACATCGATCAGTTGGGTAAGGTGATATAACTCGGCAAAGAGCTCGACGTACCTTCTTTCGGGTGTTGTCTGACCAGAAAAGTGCAGCCAATTGGAATTGTGTACATTGAAATCGCCCGCAATAACGATTTCAGTGCGAGGACAAAGGAAAACTATTTTCGAGATGGAATCAGACAGCGCATCAAACTCGTTACAAGTGGAATTGGTGTCGAGATTTGGACTCCTGTAAATAAAACAATAATGAATGACATGCTTGCGGACATTGAATTTGAGCCACAAGAAGTTAAAGTCCGTGTTGGAACTTTGCCCATATTGAGGAAGGCTGCGGCAAGCTATTTCATTCCTAACATATATCACGAGACCATGATGGGATAAGAGTAACGGCACCAAGCTATACTCATGTAGAGCAAATTCTGATAAGTCAGTATTTACTTCAAACTGAGTTTCCCTTAATGCCAAAACAGCTGGCCTGTATTGAATAGTGTAGACGTAAAAGTGAAAGAAATTCTTTCTTAAACCACGAACATTAGAATACACGACACAAAAATCTCTTACCATTTAAAAATACTTACATACTAAAAACACAACTCGGACTAAGTCGAACTGCGCAGTGAAAATCCAAATTAATTTGTGTAATAATCAAACTGTCTTAGGTGTTATGCCCATAAGACAGCTTGCATACAAAAAATCAATTTAAACATTCAGCACAATAGAACAAATTCAGATGCCCTTATCTATTTACCGCAAGCTTTGTATGGTCATACGATGCCTACAGTAGATAAGAAAGAGGCAGTTAAGCACAAAGGTCTTGATACAGATAAGAGGATAATTTGCTACGCGAGTATGTATTGTTTTATTTATTTTTTTTCTTCCACAGCGCGAGGTAGCATCTTTATCTTTTCTCCAACGACGCTAGTGGATATTATTTTATTCTTTATAGCACACGCGTTTTTTTCATTTTCTCTAACGAGTGTGTATTATTTTTTTTTGCGGAAGGATCTTGGTTTGCGGGCTTACAAAATCCAACTCGTGCAAGAATTGAAGCCGAACGACCATCAAGCGCGTCGCATGTTCGGTGAATGGGCCCAAAACGAGATGGCCAGCGATCCCGATTTACACAAGAAAATTTTGTTCAGCGATGAAGCTCACTTTTGGTTGAATGGGTATGTAAATAAGCAAAACTGTCTTGTTTGGAGTGATCATAATCCACAAGCCATTGTTGAGACGCCGTTAAATCCTCAAAAAGTCATTATTTGGAGTGCTATATGGGCCGAGAGAATCATTGGTCTATATTTCTTCAAAAATTAAGCCGGCCATAATGTTACAGTCTATGGGGAACCCTTATCTTTATTATAAAGCTAAATTCTTGGCCATAACATTAAATTATATGCGTTTTATTTCTTCTTGAAAACCACACGTCTAAAAAAACACCCTTTATTAACAAACTCAAAGGGAATATTATTTTAGAGCACTGTTGGCCCGGGGGCGGACTAAAAGGCAGTGGCACCGGGGCGGAAAAACAATTTGTACACCCCTTAAAAAATTTAAGAAAAAAAACATGAACAACCATTTAATTTAAAGGTGCTTTCGAGCTTTATTGCCTGAATGTTTTGATTAATGGATTAAAATCTTTATTTTTTGTGTGCTCCTATTCGATTGAAAGTATAGCCAGGTTAGTTAACCCATTTTGTTGATCTTATAGTCCATAGACTAAAAATTGTCAGTCCAGTGGAAATATGACGTTCATCTCTCAATCTGACTGCATTTGAATCTCATTAATCTGTGAGATAGCGCAAATATTAAAGGGTTTTAATTTCAGTAAACCGCCTACTTGCACCATTTGCAACAATAAACCTTTCCTATAAGGCCTGTACTGACAATTTTTATTAGAAAGACTATAGATAAGTCTTAATTAATTCTTATTTCGAAATGCTTCGATGCCACTGAAACACAAATTGTTAAATAAATGTTGATCACCAATGACAGGCTCTGTAACGATTCTGAAAAGTCCCATCAATTAACAATGAAGCTTAAAAATTTTGTTCTTCCCCGCCTTTCAGTTGAAATCTTTAGCTCAATACATACATTGTTCTCTGGCATTAGTGCTTTGACAAGAGTTCAAGAGTGGAGTGAAATATACCCAGTTAAATTTGTTTTGAGATCAAAATTAAACTTTCAACAATGTTCTCAGATAAAACAATTTCAAAGTTGGAGCAAGTTGAAACGTTATGTGATGAAGGCAAGTTGTGGGTGCAGTGATTTGGTTGAAAACGGACGATAGAAATAGCTTCTTCAACTCATTACAATCAACCACCAAGTCCAAAATGATTTCAGTTTGCCAACTCTAAATAAAGTTATTACAGAGATAGCGGCCATTTGTCGAAGTAATATTTAGCACTCTAGTACAAAAAAAAACAACAAGAAGAGTACATGTGAGACGTGAAATGTGAGTTGGACTACTAACATTAACGGGGAAAGGGTTGGATGTTCTCATCTTTTCTTCAAACTGTTATCAACTAAAATTTATTTATTTAATTTGTAAGAAGTAAGTTGATAAGAGATAAATAAATACATAATATATAAGTAGGGCCTATACATGGCTTCTACTAATAGTTTTTCTTTGTTACTGCAGATTTCAATAGACAAATATTAAAAATCACAACCAGCTAGAGAAGTAAACTTAACCCTGCTCTTCAAACTCCCTTTAACATACAAAGTTACACCACAGGCTTAAAGTAAATGTCATTGGCAATAATAACACTGCCAAAAAAAACTTTGATTGAACTTTGGCCATTGTGCCAAAGAAGATAAAAAAAGAGTTTTCTTCATATTTCCATAAAACCAAACACAACACAGGTAGGAGCGTTTAGTTTTGTTTAAATGAAGAACTTAAAACATGAGAAGGTGTACCGCAAGGTTCCATCTTATTATCGCTACTTTTAAATATGCGGAAATAAGAATGTATCACATACTAATGCAAATTTAAATTGAACATATGTTTTTTTGGTTGAATCCCTTTAACTTGCGAAACAATAAGTGTGCGGGTTGTGGAAATAACAATCAAACCTTATAAAGTTTTAAGGAGTTTTAAAGTTATTTGAGGTAAGTTTTTCAAGCAATTCATCTCAAAAAGACCCACGCCGGAGCACCGTTTGCAAATTGTTTAAATTTATAGCGCTTGTAATCGTCTTCAAAACAATTAATTCTAGAAACTATGGATAGTTTTTTGCAATACGTATACTCATCACAACAATTATTCCATAATTTCAATTAAAAATGTTTGTTCAGTAAAATTAAAATTAAGCAAAAAGCATACTTTTCGTTAAACGGCTACCAGGACAAACAAGATTATCGCATTTACAGCGATAATAATCCACAAGCAGTTGTCGGCACACCATTACATCCAGAAATATTGACAGTGGTGCGGCTTCATGCCATTTCGAAACGTCACGAAATTAGTCGAAGAACTTGTAATTAAAGAAAGTTTTGTTTCTGCCTCCATGTTGTTAGATTTATGAAAAAAATAAGGGAAAAATCTATTAAATAAAACAAATGTTTACTTTTTAATATGATTTTAAGTTAAAGTATTTATTTAAAAATTTTAATTACAACATTTGAAAAAAAAGTATTTATTAGTCCGATGATGGACGCAAGTCCGAAATGCGCGTCGCGACTTTAATTGTAATAATTAAAAATAAATGTTGTTATTAAATTTTTTAAATAAACACTTTAACTTAAAATTATATTAAAAAGTAAACATTTGTTTTATTTAATAGAATTTTTCGTTATTATTTTTGTAATTAAAGACCAACATTTGACGCGTAGTTGTCGGCCTGATTAACTGCGAAGAGAGTGTCACTATTGGAATTCTAGACTACAATCGTAACATCAGAAAATTTCTTTAAAAAAAGTATTTTAAAAGAACTCCTCATAAAACGGTTTTACTATTTTGCCTTTCTCCGCAAAGGCTATTCAAATTTTATAAAATGTTGTCTAGCAAGGATTATTTATAACTTTTTTTTAACTTTCAATGGTATAAAAACTAATAAATAAAAACTTAAAAACTGCTACTTATTCTTCTACATATTACTGGCTTCTATCAAAGATCTTGGCTTCTCATGTGATTTGATTAGGTGCAGGCATAAGAGCAAGTAGGTGCGAATCAATCATGTTCATTGATTAATTGTAAGAACGCCAGAATAATTTTAATGGAACTTCGATGCTTCACTCCAGGAATTCCTTAAGATTCGATTAGTCATCCGAAAGAGTGGATTTATTTATACTTGTAAGCTTTTTCAATCTCCATGTAGGGGAAAAAATAAGGTCTTCATAAATGTGATAAAAAAGAACAGCACAAAGTTATGATAAAAATTTAATAAACTTTGCCCTTATCGGAGAATGCATATTTAACACCAATAGTGCCTGTGAGTAAATACGCAGTCCACATAATTATTATTAAAGCACATTTAACTGCACAGGGTGATTCATATAGGATTTATGGCAAAAGTTAACTTGTTTTGATAAAAAATAAATTTCGCAACAGTGTTTAGTT
Organism: Platycheirus rosarum; assembly: GCA_963971375.1. NCBI lineage: Eukaryota > Metazoa > Arthropoda > Insecta > Diptera > Syrphidae > Platycheirus > Platycheirus rosarum. The sequence continues at coordinate 258,031,482 of OZ020507.1, forward strand.
TTCAACAATTTTTTTAAATAATTTTGTTTAGTTTTTTTTTATTCAATTTAAATTTTAAATGCACTCGACCACAATCCCTGGATAATTTATGGCTTGTTTTGGAGCATATCCAAAAATTAGGCACTCGTATTCACTTTTAACCTTTTTGTTAAATATTTGTTTAAAGTTAAAAAATTGTTCTTCATTAGACTGAAAATACTTACATTTTTCTTTTAAATGCGTGTTAACAAACTGTTTCACACGACATCCGAGCAAAAATATATGTTCGTAGAAAAATCAATAATATTTCCTATTTAGTGATACGAATTTTCCCGAACTCCGAATTTCTTACGAATATTTTCGTTACGAAGGTAGCAGTGATACCTTTTTTTCGCGATTCGTAATACGATTCTATTACGACGGAACCTGTGATAGGGCTGATTTAATTTTATATACATAATAACCTTTGAAATAGTTTCTTTAATTGATTGTTCAAGTGGCATTAATATTGATTTATTTAATCAAACGTCGTTTCATTAAAAAGCCTTTAAGGATAAAAAAGATATTAAATAATTATGTCTTAGGTCGGATATTCTAGGCTTGACCCAAAAGAGAAGTAATGTCACTATTAAAATGCTTTCTATAGAACATTTCGTTATGCAGTAATCACCCTGTAAGTGATTTTACATTCAACTATGGCTGAACACAAAAACTGGCTCTTCATCATGCCGATATGTGCATAGAGTCAATATTAACTATCAGCATATTCAACACATAAGGATGAATTTTCATATTTTTACTCGTTGTCCTTGTTAACGATGACACCAACGTTCCATCAGTGTTTATTGTTAATCCCTGAAAATTATGGCATTTTCCATCTGGCTTTAACTAGATTAAGAGAATGAAAAAAATAAAATGCTTTACACTTAACATATGTGATGTTTTTTTTTTGTGAATCTTTGTTTATTTTACAGGCGCAAAGATTTCAGTATAGTTTTAAAAAAAAGGGCACGACTGGGTAACGTGCTCTTATGCGCCTAATTATATTGGAAGGCAAGATCTTTGATAAAAACATAACATTTAACTTGAAAATGTCACAGTTTGAAATTATAAGAACTATCAAAACTACAATATATACCGGTTTTTAATAACAATGAAGTACGCCACCACACATCTTAAAAACAAAGAATTTATGAAAAAAGTATTTCGAAAATTGTAGGACGGATTTAGATAAAATCCTGTTTTTAATTTTTAGTTTTTTGAAAACTTTTTTTTTAATTTTGGTATGCAGTTTTTTAAGAGTTTATTAATAAACAAGTGATTATAAAATTTAAAATATTTTTTTTTGATTACTTTTAAAAATATAGATTTTTCAAAAACAAACATTTTAAAAAATAATGTAAATTAGAAAAAAAAGTAATTAAAAATTTTAATATGCAAAATTAATTTGGCTATCTAGATCTTATTAAATATAAAATTTGACCTAAATCCATAGAGCCGTTACCGAGAATGCCGAAAATTAAAGAAACCGTTTTATGAAAGGTCCCGTTAATAGACTTTTCCTGTATAATGTGGTTCTGATCAAATGATAGCCAATACGAACAAAAAATATTCTCAAAAATTTTCATCAAAATCGTTGGAGCCGTTTTCGAGAAAAATAAGCCTTTCTTAAACGGTCATATGGCAGGTACCGTTATTTTAAGACCTAAAAATAAAATTTCAATTTCCCCTCTGGGGAATGCCAAAACAATCACACACACCGAATTCGAAGATGATCGCTTAAGCCGTTTAGGCTGCAGTTTGTTATACATACTGACAGACAGACATTTTTTGTCAATCACTTTTTTTAGACATTTCTATAATCGTAATGTCATGTTTCATTATTATCTCAATTTTTGTTTTATTCACGAATCCTAAACTTGCCTTATAGTCCCTATAATAGCAATTAAAAAATAAAAAAAGAAAATGGCAACTTCAAACAATGAAAATTATATTAATTTTATTAGTGAATATAAAAATTTGAGAGAGTTATGGGACGTCTTCTTCAATTCAACTTCAACTTTATTTTCGTCCTTACTCTATCACAGCTAAACACAGAACTGTGGTTGCGGCAGCGGTTGCCTCGTGTGTAGTGAACAAAGGAAACACGTTGCTGCAACGGTTGCCTCGTGTGTATCAAGCATAAGGCTATCAAATTTTACATTTAAAAAGATCTAAGCAGACAATAATTATTTCCGCATACCAAAATTTTAAACATTTTTATTTTAATAAATTGGAAATATTTTTTTTTAATTTTGAAAGTTTTAAAAATAATAAATAAATTTAATTTTTAATTTTATGAACACCTATTAAATAAACTTTACAAAATTGCATACAAAAAATTCATAAAAAAAGATTAAAAATTAAAAACTAAAAATAAAAAAAACAGTTTATGAAAATAGTTTTTTTTTATTTTCAAAAACCTGTTCTTAACATTTGTTTAAAGACGTGTGAAAATGTGCTCATATAGTCACAAAAATCGAATAAATGCTTTGATGTTCACTTAAATTTTGTTAAATTTTATTCTTAAATGTAAAAATGAACATATGAGCAAGTTTGTGGAATTTATTTCAATTCGAATTGAACAAAATTGGTTTAGTTTTGAGTTCAAAAAACTAAAAAAAATGGTCGATAAATTTAATTTTGTTTACAGAAAGAAATGAAAACAGGAATCGCTGCAAAACCAACAGTTATAGTCCTGTGCTTATATAAATTAATAAAAATACAATTCTTGAATATTTCTATCCTCAATTTTTTGTTGTTTTGTTTTTTAAACATTTCAAAAAACCTTTTCTTATAAAGGTGATTTCCTATATTAAAGAACAAAACTTAAAATAATTTCAGAAAATAAAACAATTGTTCCGTAATTTTTTTTTTAAATAAAACAAAATGTAACATTTTTCGAATGTCTTTTATCAAAATAAAAAAAAACATTATTTCTAAAAAAAACTATGTTTTCAGATATTTCAGATTTTATCCTATCAATAAAAAAATTAACCACAGATTAACTTACAGAAATAAATAACAAATAATTATTCTATTGTTTAAAAAAATTACTTTTCTCAATATTAAAAACTTTAAAAAAATTAATTAAAAAGAAATAAATACTAAGATTTTAAGGAATTAAAATTAAAAACAGAATTAAAAAATATAATCAAGTCAAAGAATTTTTGTTTGTAATAAAAAAAGGTATTGAAAAATTCCGTACAAACCTGTTTTTAGCAGGTATCCTTAAAACGGCTTTACAAATAAACTTTCCAAGAAGCACCCAACACACAAAATAATTATCTGCTTTCAGTTAAAAAGCCTACAATGAAATCGACATTATTCCATTTTTTTTCCTATTTTTAGAAATACAGGAAACACACAAACACCAGTTAAGGAAAACTTGGAACTCAATATTCACAATATTTTTTTGTATTCAATATTTTTTGGTGGGCGCTGGAATATTCACTTCACAATAGCAACTAATTTTAACTCATACTTGACTATCGGAAGGAATTTTTGTAATAAAACTCACAGTTTGAGAAAAACGAGGGGATTTTAAAAAAATACACAGCCACACACAGAACTCTTTGACTTTCAGAAATCTTTGAATTTTTTAAAATATATTTTAACTGAGTCTTTTTTAAGGAAAGAACTATAAATAACTTCGTTTTTGTATGCAAATTTATGGAAACATATATATGTATATATATATTCCTTCTTTGTATGACTTTTTTATTTTTTTATTTCTTTAACGTTAATAGCTGTTGCACATCGAGGACCGGAAACGTTCGATCGCAATTGAGCCTCTTATCAGACTAACTGGTAGGCAAAACTTCTGAATCCTGGCAGAATATGGTCTCCTTTTTATTACCTTTCCTGGAGAAAGGACTTTGGATGTGTTGGCTTTAATATCCCTGGATGTGTTCCACAAGAGGGGCTCAATATCCTGTACTAAAGAGCAACAGTCTATCCGTGTAATGTAATGTATTATTCATTTCCATATCCACCCCAGGTGAGTACTAAATTCGTGCTAAAACAACGAGCAACAGTTAATCGCTTGTTGCTTCTATTGTGAAGCTTTTACTACGAACAGACAACAGAGAACAGAGTACAGGCATTTGCAACTGGTGGCATTTTCCCTGTGCGAGAGCTTTTAAGGACATCATGAAAACATATGATTCTTTCTTCTTCAAGGATATATTCCCCTCGAATGAGAAAATGAGAGAAGACTTTTACTCGAATAAATTTTGTTATTTTGTCTGCGGCACCAGATATACAACAGTGTGGGTGAGAAATTTCAAGGCTATCCACAACAAGGACCTAGATTCACCTGTTGGCAGGAGGTTAAAGGAAGGTTTTTATGTTCCCATTTTTATTCTTTTTTTTTGTCCGTTGCTGCTTATTTTTGTTTGGGATTTTCTTTTTCGTAGGTCCTTTTACGACGCAATCAGTCTTTTTGTTTATTGTTTGTATCGGGTTATAGGTCTGGTTGTTATCATAAAAATGAATTGTTGGCACTTTCGTTGTGTGTTTACACGTCGATCGAGTTGGTAGATTGATGAAAAATGTGAATAATGGATTTGAAGAATTTTTTTTGATATGGAAAAGGATAAATATTATGGCACGTAAATGTTGTAAAATGGATTATTTGAAATGTTTATGGGATGTTTAATTTGATGATGGGCATTGCACTTTGTTGAGGTTTGTTGAACCTTAAGGGAGCAAACCTAGAAGTATTTAAAAAAAGAGCTTTTCCCAGATGGGAATCCTGCCTCACAAAACAAATAAGTATCTGATGATTGCTCTGATAACTACAAAGGTAAGTAAGTAGTATAGTGAAAAGATGCTCACACTTACACTGAAGACAAGGTGGAAGCGGTGCGACAGAGCATTGCAAAATACAAATTATACACGTTTTAACAGTTGGGAACGTCCAGAACAACATTCTTATGCTATTTTAAGGTGGGATGACATAAGGTCCAGGGACATAATGTCCATGGAAATTATGTCTGTTTTAAATAGGCACAATCTCCATGGACATTAAATGACCAATTGGAAATAGTCATAGGGTCCATGAACAAAATAGACATAATGTCCATGGACCTTATGGCGAAATCAAAAATGTTGACATTAAGTCTAATTAGAAAATTTTTAAATAGACATAATGACCACATAATGGAAATGCCAAACAAACATCATAAATTCATAAAAAAAAGACAATATACTCTTTCGAAACGTAACTGTTATATGTTGTTGTTAATATAGAACCCAATGGGCACAGCGACATAAGTCCCCGGGATATAAGTCCCCAGGATATAAGTCCCAGTCTTACCTTACACTCTCTTACCTCTTACACCCTACAAAAGTAAAGGGTAATTTTACTTGCGATTATAGGGACTATAATAGTCAAGTCATAACGTCGGAAAAAGGGCATATAAATGCAAGTGATGGGAAAAATCTGATTTTTGGATATGTTGGAGAGGGGGCTCAAAAAAGCTTAACTTGAAATTGTCGACCAAGATTTCCTGTGAGCTTTCGCCGCCATCTTGGAAAAAGAGCTAAATTTGTTTTTTTTTCCCAATAACTAGGTTGAGATACAAAAATTGTGCTTTATATTACACTTTTTTGTTCCTTTTTTATGCTCTACAATAAAGTCATATACATTTTTCACCTAATGTTGACATTTTTTGAGATATCGAGCGCGAAAGTGAAAAATTGAGAGATTGAGATTTGTTTTTTCAGTTTTCCTTTTTCTGCTGATAGATATCAAAAAAGTCTTCCAAATAAAATATGTACAGCGTTTTAATACCTACAATATGTTTTTTTAAATTTTTCATGTTGGACCAAAATTACGTCTCGTAGCACTCCACAAAGTCAGAAAGTAAGCCAATAATTCTTTACCAAATCTAGCTCTTTTTTTAAGATGGCGGCGAAAGCTCATAGGAAATCTTGGTCGACAATTTCAAGTTAATCTTTTTTGAGCCCCCTCTACAACATATCCAAAAATCAGATTTTTCCCTTCACTTGCATTTTCAAATGTACATAATGACTGGACTATAAGGCAAGTTTAGGATTCGTGAATATAAAAAAAATTGAGTAAACAATGAAACATGACATTACGATCATAGAGAAGTTTAAAAAAGTTATCGACAAAAAATGTCTGTCTGTATGTCTATCTGTCTGTATGTCTGTCTGTCTGTCTGACTGTCTGTCAGTATGTATAATGAGCTGCAGCCTAAACGGCCTAAGCGATAATCTTCAAATTTGGTTTGTTTGATTCTTTTGACATTCCTCTAAGGGGAAATTGAAATTTTATTTTAGGCCTAAAAATAACGGTACATGTCATATGACCGTTTAGGAAAATGTCTGTCTGTATGTCTGTCTGTATGTCTGTCTGTCTGTCTGTCTGTCTGTCAGTATGTATAACGAGCTGCAGGCTAAACGGCCTAAGCGATTATCTTCAAATTTGGTTTGTGTGATTAATTTTTGATTTTTTTTTAAATATCAATATTTTGAAAATTAATCAAAAAAAATTATTTTAAATTTTAAAGTCAAATTTATAATAATAAATTCTAAAAAACTGTATTCCAAAATTAAAAAAAAAATCAAAAAACTAAAAATAAAAACAGGATTTTATTAAAGCCGTTCCTACAATTTTCGAAATACATTTTTCATAAATTCCTTGTAATTTAAGACGTGTGATGACGAACTTCATTTTTAATAAAAACCCACTTAACGGTTTTTAATACTTCAAACTATGTTATTTTAAACGCAAATGTTACATTGTTTCTGTCAAAGACCTTGCTTTCCAATGTAATTAGGCACATAAGAGAAAGTACGTGCGGCCGTATATTGGCAATAACGCGGCGAATGTTGTCCTCCAAGTGGTCAATCTTTTCAGGCTTATCGGCGTTGACTAGCGACTTCACATAACTCCACAGAAAATAGTAAATCGCACGAGCTTGGAGGCGAATTCACGGGTCCGTAACGTGAAACTATGCGGTTACAAAACGTTTCTTTCAATAAATCAATTGTGGCACGAGCTGTTAACATGTTGCGCTGTCTTGTTGAAACATCAGCTCCTGCTCATCATGGTTGTTCAATTTATTGATGAACGAACAACTTAGTAATCATGGCTCTAAAGCGGTCACCATTGACTGTAACGTTGTGGCCAGCATCGTTTTAAAAGAAGTACGGACCTATTATTCCACCAACTCATAAAGCACATAAACTGTCAGTTTTTGTGGTTTGAACGGTGTCTATACACTAGATGATTATCATCACTCCAAATACTGCAGTTTTGTTTATTGACGTATCCATTCAACCAAAAGTGAGCTTTATTGCTAAACAAAATTCGCTTATGAAAATTGGTATCAACGGCAATCTTGTTTTGGGCCCATTCACCGCATCTACGCCCTGCCAATTCATCCTGTGGCTTCAATTGCACGAGTTGGATTTTGTAAGATGCAAACCAAGATATTTCCACCCAAAATCTTCCATTAAGTGGATGGACACATATCCAATTCCTGTGCACGATGGCGGATACACTGATTCGGGTCATCTTTACGCTACGCTCTACAGCAGCAATGACTTCTTCTGTACGTTATGTACGACGCGACGTCTCTGTGGATACGTATTATCATTTAGATGTTTTTTTTTGTGGAGTTTTTTGTTGAATTAAATTCAATAAAAAGGTTGTGTGTCCTTTACTCCAAAAAGTGTGCGTTTCTTCGCAATAGTTTTTGTTGTTGCAATATATTTTGTATTGACTTTGCTGGTCCACGAGCAAAACACCCAGATTTAGGTGCATAACTTTAACCAAAGTTCCCTAAAAGAAATATAATTCACTATTGCTTTCTGCAATGTGTTTTATGAAAAGTCGATAATCATCGACCTACATACTTTATGCGTCTTAGAAGAGCATGAACGGTCTAACTGATGAGCCCACCGTTCATGCTTGGGCGAAACGCACACTTTTTGGAGTAAAAGATAAATCATTGGCAAATAAGAAAATAAAAATAAGCAATGAATTTGAATAACCGTAATAAATAAAAGGGACGACTGGGTCGCACGTAGTTGCTTCTATGTGCAAATCCTTATTAAGTGCAGGCGTCTTTATGAAAAAGATTGAATTTTTATGTTTTTTTTTCTACTTTCAACTTCTTTAGCATCGTTGTGATTTGAAGCACGATGAAACGAAAATGCGTCACGACAAAGAAACAAACACATAAATATATAAGATAAAGCCGGCAAGAGAATGAGATAGAATACATTACACATTGGCCCCGTTCGGTATCTCATAGAAGCGCTACCAAAGTATTGCATTGTTGTTGTAATACGTTTAAAAAGACAGCTGATCAACAGCTGATGACCATAAGCAGCTGTTGATCAGCTGTCTTTTTACACGTATTACAACAACAATGCAATACTTTGGTAGCGCTTCTATGAGATACCGAACGGGGCCATTGTTTTATGTTCTTATATTCTTATTATCTCTTGGTGGCTAGGGCAATATAAAACAAAATTTGGGGGAAAACATTAAATAAAGAAATTTATATGAAATCAAAAAACCACTATTCATTGAAGGTTTTTTGAAAAAAAAAAATGTTTTGAGCCATCTGATTTCCTTATGATTATTTTATGAATTTTTCATTTCAAAATATGTAGTTTGAAAATGATTTTTTGAAAAAACTTTTCGAAAAATTATTTAAATTTTTTTTGGGTGTCAATTTGAAGAAATACAGAGTTTACACTGGGAAATTTAAGGAATCTATCGATTGATTTTCAAAATATTCAGAAAAAAAAAGTTTTAAATATTAAAAAACAATTGTTTTTGGAAAAAATTAATAGGTAATATTATTTGAATCATAAAACAGTACTTATTTTGAAAAATTAATCAAAATCTATGAAAAAGTTAAAAAGAAACTCTGATTTTAAGACAACGGAGAGTTACCGTTATAAGACTTTTCGAGAAAAATCCATTCAAACCAAAAGATAGTTTGCATAGAAAACCCCATTCAGAAAGTTGAATCAAAATCGTTGGAGCCGTTTTCGAGAAAAATAAGTCGGTAAGAGTACTTAAAAAATACTATATACCAAGTTTGAAGCAAATCGGCCCAACGTTTAGGTTTAAGGAATCGATACGGACAGAAAGGCAGACAGACAGAATTATTGTCCGACCCACTTTTTTCGACTTCTCTATCTATGTAATGTTATGTTTGATTGTTATCTATTTTTTTACGAATTCAAAACTTGCCTTATCACTATCATCATCATCACTATCACTATATATAATAAAATTGAAGCAGTTTCGGCCTGACCGCGCATCACGCGAGAACTAGCAAATCAATTTGAACAAATCTTTTTTTAATTAATAGGTTATTTAATCGAGAAACATATAAGTCTTATTTTTTTAAATAAATTAACTAAGAATTTGTAAATTGGATAAGAAAGAGATTTGCTTACCATACACGCAAAACGACAGATCGTATGTACGATCTACGATGAACGACTTTTTTGTTTTTTTTATTTTACAATTAGGCCATTGGGTTTTTACGTACTTCTACTCCTAAACAGATGGCGTACGTATTGATATAAATCGCCGTCTTAGTATTTCCTGGCGTCACAATCATCTCTTATTATCCACATTAAGTATGGGTTGATTATTGAGAAGGTAGATACGTGGGGAAAATTTTATACGTTTACGTGGAAAAGTGATTGACTGACATTTGGAAATATTTAGCTCTAAGCAGTTTTTGAGTCACCAGAGTGAGAAACTATCGAGATCTTGTTGAATGATAGAACAGAGAAGAGTCAAGTGTGGAAAAAATAGTCTTCAACAACTTCGTATCATCAGCGTAATATGGGAATGTTTTATGACCATTTCGATATCATTAATAGTAGGCATAAAAAGCAGAGGACTTAAGTGGCTGCCTTGGGGGACCCCAGAGGTAGCTCAAAATGAGTTGGAGAGGGTAGATCTAAAACGAACATTGTAGTATGGGTCTCCTAAATAAGAATAAATCCATTTTATAAGGATAGGTTCAAAGTCTAGGGAGGAAAGTTTGAAAAGTATTAAGTCTATGTGGAAATTTTATCAAATACCTTGCTAAATTCGGTAGAGACATCTACTTCCTTTCCGTTCTCTAGGGCTAAAATAGTATGGGATGCAAATTCAACAAGATATGTGGTAGTAGACCTCCATTTGAGAAAACCATGTTGTCTAGGACAAATGAAAGACTTACAAGGGAAACTTAAAATTTCGTACAGAATGCTTTCGAATATTTTAAATATGTGGGAAAATTTGGCAATGGGATGATAGTATTTAACTACGCTCTTAGGCCCCATTTTATGTAATGCGGTTACGAAGGAGGTTTTTCATATCTGAGGGTCCTTTAGATAGCGATAAACCAAAAATTTTGGTGAGTGGGGAAGATAGGGTTAATGTGCATTTTTTTAATGAAAATTGCGGGAAGATCATCAGGACCGGGGAAAATTTGTCATTAAGTTGTTTTAATTTATTTTGTATCGACTGTAAGAGGAAGAGAAGGACCTATGCAAAAATTCAACAAATAATCAAAATAATCTGAGTCAGATTGAATGGAATTGTTGGTGAAAGATTGCTTGAAAAATGTGTCAAAAAAATTAGCGATATCTTGTAGTATTGTAGGAGAAAGAGGTAGGATAACCATCATTCTTTCTTTTATAATTGAGGAACTGGAAAAAAGACTTGGGATCATTTATGAGGTTGGATTGGGTTTCTATTAAATAACGTTGGCAAAGAGAGCTGTATAACTCAGAAAAATCAAGATAAGAGCCGAAGTAGTTGGAATAGTTGGCGGAAGACCGAGTGCGAAGAAAAATGGCCCAAAGCTTGTTTTTTTGTTATGTAAAGAACGAAGCATGCGATTGTACCAGGGTGGGGAAGGAAACGAAGTTTTAAGTTGACAAACGGGGACATGTAAAATACACGGACACTGTCGAAGAGTTTTTGGTCTCGGAGTCTGGACATGACAAAATATCCATCGAGCTCGGTGTTCGTAGGAGCGGGGTCAGCAAATCTAGTAGTGAGCTTAACATATGGAGTAAGTAGAGGGTTCGGGAAACCTTGTGGTTTCGGGTGAGTGTTTTTGTTCGAGATATGGGAAGTAGAAGTTATTGAGGTGGTTGCTTGGTTTTTGGGAACAAATGGGGTGGATTGAGGTTTGAGGGTGTGAGAATGAATGAAATTAGGAAGGTAAGCGGAATTTGGAGTTGATTTGGGCCCGGAGCTAGTAACAACCTTTGCTAGATTATCCTGTTTTAGTTGAGAAAGGTTAAAGGGTACTTGATTGGCAGAAGGTTTCATAGATGTAGGTGAAGTCTTTCGCTTGAGAGATGACAATGGCATAGCGCCAGAAAATTAAGGGAAGACACCCATTTTTAAAGACAAGTTCGGGTCTGAATTCTTATTTTTATTTGTATAGACCTTTGATTGGGGCTTGTTTTTGGATTTAAGATTAGAAAAAGGTGGGCTATTGTTCATTAGAGAAAGTATTATATTTCCAAGCTGTGTAAATCCGCTAGAGTGATGGAACATCCATTCATATTTGGATGGAATCCGGATCTTGAATCATCTTAATGACATCGGATGACATTGAGTAATGTTAAATGCGAATTTACGCATAAAGTAGGAGCAAATTCAGGTTACATCCGCAAATCGAGGAGTGTGTTTTAAGTATGAACAAAGAGTTATTGGATGATTCTAGTCCAATAGCTTCCATGGATATCCACATTTAATGACCATTTCCGTTGCTGAAGTTTCTTGAGGTAGTTCAGGAAAGTAAAAAAAAAAGTAAAAGCGTCCCTGTTTTCGGCAAATAGTATTTCGTGGAAGATTGAAACATTGTTCCTTTTCCTAATATTTAAAGAGCTCTGTTTCGGCTCGCCAAGGACATCATGTAGAAATAACTCTAATTTATTTTCTAGGTCATTTTGAATACTATTTGTCTTTTTTTCTTAGTTTTTTACAGCTGTATATACAGTAGAGAGTGTACAATTTATGTTTTGCAGCTCAGTGAAAATCTCGGCCAGCGTTTGTTCCGTAATGGATGTTGGGAGAATTGGAACGCGGGACGACGAACCTTGTATTTTGTTTTCAAAATCTGGATAGTGCCCCTTGGCTTAGTGGTTAGTGTGTCGGACTGCTAAACGAATGAGCCTGGGTTCGAATACCGCTTTCTTTTCCGGGGTACTGCCTCTTGCGAGGAACTGAAAAAACCTCCAAGAGTAAAAAAACTGTCTCAAAAAGTGCATCTCATGTAGCCGTTCGGACTCAGTGGTAAATTGTAGGTCCCTTCCATTCTTGCAGATTAACAACGCACAGGACTAGTTGAGAGTATAAGTCACTAGGCCTTGGCTCCTTAAGAAGCTGTCGCCCCAATAAATTTTATTTATCTGAAAGGATGTAAGTTAAAGTACAGTCTAAAGGGTTGAGCCCATCGTCTTTAAATTTAGAACATAAGGTTATTTTGACATTCTAAAGCTCAATTAGTTAAGTCAGGTGAGCACCTCGCACGAAGCACGAACTAATTAACCGTAAGGTTCTTCATCAGGATTAAGTTTTTTTTCTTTAAATTTTCCAGACACTTGAGTTAATTTATTTATATAACTAATGGTTTAATACTTTAATCAGCCATTTTTATACACAAAAAATATGAAATTATCCTTAGTTTAATGGAAAAATAAAGTTGCTTCACTAAAAACCTTAAATGTTTTCAACAAAATTTGCGTCAAGGACCTTAGTCCTACAAAAACATTACGGAAAAGCAATGCTGGTGATTGATAGAGCTAGTTTTATTGTTCTAACCCGACTTCCAAACTGAACAAACATAACCCTCAGTTTGCAATGTCTATCACTGCTAATATATTCATGTTGAGCAGGTGTGTTCTCAACCCCAAATTGTCTATCAGACCTAAACTTAGTTTGGTCCCACAGCCAAACAAAGTCATTGATCTTATTTAACCTAAACGTTCATTTCCGTCTAGTTTCATGATAAACGACATGAATAAATGGCCAAATGGCACTTTCCGGGCAGATATGTTAACAATATTTTGCCAAGACTGCAATTGTTTCCATAGGCGTCCTTTTTTCACACACAAGGAAGGAAAAAAATGTATGAAAAATAATTTATCTCAACAAATTTCATGACAAAATCGGTTTCATATACATATGGACGTCTAAGGCACAATGACCTACTTAGAATGAGTTTGTTAGAAATTCCGCATATTAAATAGTTTTGTTTATTTTCGCATAGCATTTGAATATGATGGCAAGTTAGATACATACAGAAGGTTTAATGTCAAATATAAATCGGGCTATATTTCTACTAAGAATGTGGATCAAACCAAAATTTGTTTATTTCAAAGATTTAAACTTAATAATCGTTTCGTCTTTATAAACAGTAAACATACATACGTACATATATTGACTGTTATAGTATGTTTATAAATATACATAGAAAACAAAATAAGCACTCCGAGCGAATCATTCATTCCTGAGAGCCTTGAATTCAAAATTCCAGACTTTTGTGAAAAGTCAAGAGATTTTCCTTTAAATTTTGTCTCACAACCTTTAAAATTCTTATTATTTTTGTATGTTCTGTTCAAGGTGTCTGTGAAATTCCAAAAACCTTTAATTAAAACATTTCAATATCCCATTCAAATTTTCAAAATAAAACTTCACAAATACCATCCACACAAAACATCTTGAATTTCAATTTTCAAACGAAATAGACGGGACAGAACAAAAATCTCCAAGACTTTATATCTATACGATGGGAAAATGCAAAGTATCTACAAGTAAGGGGATATCTGTTTTATTGCATCCAAATACTCTGTAAACGATGATGGTAAGAGTACCTAACCGAAGTTCTCATATACCAAAGCCAACACTTTTCAATGGCAGCAAAAAAGGACTTTGTCAACAGATTCTCTATGCTTCCTTTGATCCGATCCTATTAAGTGCTTGATGACTTTCTCATCCGAGGGAATAAGGTTTTTTTTATTTTTCTCTTTCTTCTTTGTTTACCATGGCAAAAGTCAAGGAATGAGAAATTCCAATATCAACACTAGCTTTGGCTATGTTAATCTGGGAATTGGGCATTCTTTGGCAAACATAATGGCAAAAAAAATGCTTTTGGTTTATTTTGAGAGGTGGATACGAATTACCATGGATTTCTTTGCTAATGTTTAAGGAATGTTCAATTGTGATTGAGAATACGGAAAAAAATACACATGGTGGGCTTTAGTTTTGTAATTTTATTAGAAGATAAAATATTTGTCGGATACTAGTGCAGAATAGAGGTGTATCTATAAGATGAAAGATTGATTTGTTAGCGTTATAGTTTGAGCAAACTAAAATCTTTGCATTTTCGCCTAGTTATGCTGCAACTTCCAGAGTTCCAGAGTCAGACGGTATAAACCAAGAACTGACGACGGGAAACATTAAAATCGCGGCTGAAAAACTGCGTTGTTCTAGCAAGGGTTGATAAATTTATGTGGTTACTATAGGAAAAAAATGTATTGAAAGCCATTCCCAAATTCTTTGCGGTGGAAACATGTTCGATGGTATTTTTGTTGAAGAAGTCTTGAGGGAATTAAGAGGTACACTTAGATTTAAATAAATAAATGAATTTATTGGTGGAGCCAAGGCGTAGTGACTAATACTCTCAACCAGTCTTGTGTGTGTTATGTTAATCTGCAAGAATGGAAGGGACCTACAATGTACCACCGAGTCCGAACGGCTAAATGAGATGCACTTTTTCGAGACAAATTTTACTCTTGGAGGTTTTGTCAGTTCCTCGCAAAAGGCAGTACCCCGAAAAAGCAGATGGCTATGAGCTGGATTCGAACCCAGTCTCATTAGCTTGGCAGTCCGACACACTAACCACTAAGCCGGGGCACTACTACTTAGATTTGCTTGAATTAATTAGAACAAGATTTTTTTACTAGTTTGCAATGTTTTAAAGATCGGAGTTGAGCGTCTTAGAATAGAATAGAGCAGCAAGCAAAAACAAATGGCAGTTGGTTAATATACAGAGCAAATAGAGAAGGCCTTAAACAGAACCTTTCAAACCTTCCCGAAACTACAGCATACAGGTATAAAGTAAGAAAACAGATAGCATGGACCACTTGTACCCAAAAATTAAGGTAGGAAAACAAAAGTTTTGTGCCAGAGAACTAAAAATGAGAACTAACTAAAAGAGTTTATTGCAAAGAAAAGGTATGATTAACATCATAGAAAAAAGAAATAAATTGCACGACTGGGTCGCACGAACTTGCTGTAATGTGCGACAGTGTTCTTGGAGCTTGAGATTTTTGAAAAAAAAAACAGGTAAAAAATCATTTGAAATTTTGTTAATCACTTAAAAAATCACTTTTTGGAAAAAATTAAGTAAGCCATTTAATTTCTTTAACAGTTCTGAATTTTAATGAAACATTTTTTCAAAGTCATTTTCGAAAACATATTTCAATTTTTTTTGAGTATGCCAACATCTTGCAACTGGTAGTTATTATCAGAAAACAATTTTGTTTAATATTTTTAAAAAACCGTTTTTTGAAAAAAAAACAAAAAAAAAATAAAAAAAACTCAACAAAAATCAATTATTTTTTTAATTAGCTTAAGAGTTATCTCGGAAAAACTAAGAATGCCTAAAAATGCAAAAAACACTCCCAGGATACTACAAAATAAATACTAAATACAAAGTTTGAAGCAAATCGGCCCATCCGTTTAGGCTATAGAGGTGCTAACAGACAGACAGGCAGAGAGACAGACGGACGGAATTTCCGGACCCACTTATTTTGACTTCTCTATCACTGTAATGTCATCTTTGATTGTTAGAATTTTTATTTTTTTTTGCACGAATCCATAACTTGCCTTATAGTACCTATAAACGCAAGTAAAAAGAACTGCGACTAGCACCGACCATGCCCTTCAAACCCTGGCACACATATGTTGCTGAACGGGTATTTTTCAGTTTGTCGGCGAAGAGAGAATTTTCCGCAATGTTGTCCTGCTTGTTTCTTTTTTCTATGATCAACATTACCAAATGCTCCTGAAAAATCGAGCAGTAAGTACAGCGTGAAGGTATGCTTTTATCGAAACTAACATTGCAAAGCAGTATGGACGCGGGAAACATTCAAGAATTAATTTATTTGACCCTTCATTATTTTTACTTACGATCATAGGTACTATAATGCAAGTTATGTATTCGTGCAGATTAAAAAAATTGAGATAAGAATCAAACATGACATTACGATAATATAGGAACATATTTGAGTTATTGGAAAAAATCTGTCTGTCTGTCTGTCCGTTTGTCTGTACGAATGCATATTGAACTACAGCCTGAATGGCTGGACCAAAAGAAATTTAAGATGGTGAGCTAACTAACTTTTAAATGAAAGTTACTTTTGTGCTTAAGTTTGGATTCTTGAATTATTTTTTTTAATTTCTTAAAAAATGTTGTTAAACCGTTACGTACCGTTACCGTTACCGTAACTGTTACTACGATTTTGAAAAAAAATAATTTTTTTTTTGATTTTTTTTAAGAATTAAAATGGCGTTGACTTTGATGTTCCCTTAATATTTTTCAAATTTTATTCGACGATGCGAGCTCAAATATTAACAAATACGTGCTATCCGGGTCTGCAATTTATTTTCAAAGGCCTTAACACAAATGAAAGAATAGATATGGGTTAAAAAATATTTACCATATAAGTTTTTAGGAACTGCAATGATTTTGCTTTCTTTAAAACTGTTAAAAACGCATTTGTAGTTAAAATAGTGTTGAAATCAAAAGTTATATAAATCAGTATAAGAAGTATGTAAGGATTTTTAAAAATGTTGGGTGGAAACCATCTGTTCCGACAGCATTCGACAAGATTCTCGAAAAAAAGCTTGACAATAACAGAAGAGTTACAAATGCACTTAAAGTTTTGCTCACTTCATCTTGTCTGCTTGCTTAAGTTTCGCAAGTTTGTCCACAACTTTTTTCCACTTAAGGAAAGGTCCAACCGATTTGCGTAGACATAAGCGATATCGCTTTTTAATTGCGATTATAGGGACTATAAGGCAAGTTTAGGATTCTTGAATATAAAAAAAATTGAGATACAAATTAAACATGACATTACGATCATAGAGAAGTCTAAAAAAGTTAGTGGGAAAAAATGTCTGTGTCTGTCTGTCAGTATGTATAACGAGCTGCAGCCTAAACGGCTAAAGCGTTTATCTTCAAATTTGGTGTGTGTGATTCTTTTGATATTTTATTTTTTGGCCTAACAATAACGCCACCTGCCACATGAAAGCTTATTTTTTATTGAAAAAGGTTCCTTTCATATAGCGGTTTTTTATTTTTTGACTTTCTCGGTAACGCCTATTTGGATTTCTATCAAATTTTATATTTGAGAAGATCTAGGTAGCTAAATAATTTTGCATAACAAATTTTGAATAACTTTTTTTCTAATTAAAATTAATTTTATATATTTTTTTTTTTGAAAAATCGATATTTTTAAAAACAAATTAAAAAAAATTATTTAAAATTTTATAATCACATGTTTACTTACAAACTCTAAAAAAAGATCTTACTTTCCAATATGATTAAGAATATAAAAACAAGTACGTGCGACCCAGTCGTGCCTATTTTTTCATTAGTAATCGTAACTTGCCCCCAGTTTCACAGTAAGAAATTAAACTCTTGTTTTGGTTTAAATTTCGATTTAATACTTTTTGGGTTTTCAGTTAAACATCAACAACAACTTCATTCCGACGCGACGCGTTTCGTTTCGTTTTACGTCAAAGAAAACAGAGACACAACCATTTTGAGTTTTGAGGTACCTACACATACTTACATTTTTGCAGCAGTCATTTTCATAAGGCGGCGATTGGCAAACTATTGGCTGTTAAACAAATGCAAATTATTTTGAAATAATAATTCCGCTCTTGATTTTTAGTTTAGTTTAGTTCAATTTATTAACTTCTGAACTAAGATTCTTATAACTAAAAAAAAAAATCGCATCACGATTTCAAAAACGATGTGCACTTTGAGTAAAATTTGTAGAAGTTAGTGAAGTATAGTTTCATTCTGAAACCGAACAAGTTAAACCTAAAGTTTAAACTCTTGTTCGAGTTAAGTTTAGTTTGCCAAAACTTTATTTCATAACATTTATTAAAACTAAATTATAACAATTTGATTATCCTATGTTTTTTATGGTGTGGCCAGAGGCCGTCTACCAGATTGATATTTGTTTAATTTACCATCATAATACATCCTTTCGTTTTATTTAAAAGTCGCCCTCAATAATACGTTGTCTCTAGCTTAGTGCGGTTGATGTGTATTTGTACAGAGCTTCCCATTCACGATTACCATTCAGAATGCTCAACACTTCGTTCATATCCAATGAATAAGCACCAAAATACCTCACCTTTACCATCATAGAGAAGTCATAATAAAAGTTTAAAATGTTGTAACTAACTGGAAATGCATATATGTATTAAAAATCACTTTTCGATTTATAAGTACAGCCTTAGTTTAGGCCTCAACGTAAAAGCTTCTTTTCTAATGGCTCGGTCTCTAGCTAAGTGTTTTCAGTTTTGAAGTAAGGTCCTTTTTCATCCACGTTCGCCACTTAATTCCCGCTTTTTTGACAAACTTGACTTTATCTAGTTGTTTATCCTTTTCCACTCCTTAAAGCATTTTCTCCATTGTCGACAATGTCCATGCCTTTACACTATAAGAACGACTAATGAAATGTAGGTCTTTTAAAGGGACGCTTCACTTGCTCGAGAGAGTCCCTTGCTCCTCAATGGCTCGTCTAAACTGGAATAAAAATACGATTGGCAAGATTTCCTTCTTAGGTTCTGCTTTACAATATTTTTGCAACCTTCGGTTAGAGCTTTATAGCCCTGACAGTTTGATTTGCACCTATTGTACAACTTTCTTACCTCATTTCTGCAATAACATGACGTTACCATCACATAGAATCCTACAAAATTTAGTATAACGATCTGCAGCCTAAACGATTAAAGTGATTACTTTAGATTTGGTATCTGTGTTTTTTTGTTGCTTTCCTTAAATTAAAGAGTCTCTGAGCTCCAACGATTTTGATGAACATTTTTTTAGAGTATTTCGGTAGGTTTTGATTGATGATTTGATCAAAATCAATTTTACTCTATTAATGGTATCTCTCAAAAAACGTTTTTTTCGACTTTCTATTAATTTGTTTTCTGTAACTGTTTTTTGTGCAAAGATGAAACCTTTTAGTTTTTTATATAAAAGTTATTATCATTTTTCGACTCACATCCAACAAATCATTCCACAACCTACATAAGTATTTATAACTAGAGAACGAAAATTCTATTTGGATGTTTTATTTTGTAGAACCTTCCGCTGCAACTGGTGTTTACTTTCAAGGAGAATGTTTAAAAAAAACAAAAATATTTCATAGTTTTTCGAACATAAAAGAGCGCAAGTCAGAAACCTTAACTACCCCTTGTTTTTCACTTATTCAGCATTCATTGAATCAAACCTTAACCCCAAATTCAAGGATATGAACGAATTTAAAGCTTTTTGAAAGAGCTTCACAATTTGCCCTTCGTTTGTATTAGCATGGCTTTCCGATACTGTTCATTCAGATATTTTAATAATGAAAGTGAGGAATGATTGAAGGATAATTCCACTAGAGCTATAAACGTTTGAAGCTTAAAATTATTTTTAGATTACCTACTATGAAAGTCGCATCCATATAAGAAAAATGTAATAAACTCATTCACATTTCATGTACGCATTCCTGGAAGGCCTACGAAAAGGAAATAAGTTATTTTTAACTTTTTTTTTATCTAATTTATTATACTAAAATGTATGAGTTTTGTTTTTAATAAAACTTCACTGATCCTTTATGACTATGAAAACGTTGAAAAAAAATTATTAAGGGGTGTATCAGTGTATAGAACGTTTTAAATCACTTGCTTGGAACACTAAGAGTTGTTTTTTTTTAAAGAAAGCTCATGGAATTTTTTTATGAAATCTGGAGACTGTAATGAGTCTTATAAAAAATAAATTACAAAACTGAATCGCACGTACTTGCTCTTATGTGCAACAGCTACGAATAAAATTTGAAAAATATCAAAAGAACTTCAAAGATTTTATTCGATTTTTCTGCTTTGTTTGAAAAAAGTACGTAAAATAATTTTCAGCGGAAAAATTCAAACGTCATTTTACTTCCTTAGAAAATGTTAAAAATTGTGATTTTTAAATTTTTAAATCGTAGGAACGGTTTTTTTTAATGAAAAAAAAATAACTCAAGAATGCAAACTTAAACAAAAGAAATTTCTTAAATTTAATAACAAAATTAAAAAAAAACTAAATATTGATTTAAAAAAAAATAAGAAAATTATTAAAAATACAAAAAAAGTATTCGAAAATATTTCAAAATAAATATAATTAGGCTACTAATATCTTCCTGAATTTCAATTTTGATCGGATGACCAGTTTTCGAGAAAGTCAAAGAAAAAAAAACGGTTCTATGGGAGGTACCGTTTTTAGCCCACCATCTTGTTTTTTCACCAAAACATAAACTACAGCTACAAGTACACTGATTTTTGTTCATAAAAATTCTTGGAGCTGATTCCGAGAAAAATAAGCTTTTACTTAACGTTTATATGACAGGTACGTACCGTTAATATTTGAGCCAAAAAAAATTAAAAAAAAGTCCTCTGTAGAATGTCAAAATAACCTAAACAAATTTGAACACACTTGGCCAAACTGTTTAGGCTGCAGTTCAATATACATCCGTACAGACAGACAGAATTTTGTCAGTAACTCAAATATATTTCTCTATCATCGTAATGTCATGTCTATTGTTAGAATTTTTTTTTACGAATGCATAACTTGCCTTATAGTCCCTATAAATCGCAAGTAAAAAAAAGATCAAAGCACATAATATGTGTATACATATGTATTGGGTTTTTACGCAAAAACGTTCTTTTTACTTACAATGTGTTTCAGTAACAAATACCTGTATACATATAAAAATATAAAATATAAAAACAAACCTTTTTTAATTATCCCGCACTAAGGGGCTCTTGCCTGTATAATGATGATTACACAGCGAGAGCGTTAAGAAAATAGCGAAGCATGAACAATGAGGTATAGATTAGCATTTGTCTTAAAGTTCTGCGTTTCAAATGGCAAGGAAACCTACTAAATCCGGTAAGGTATACCACATTCGTGCTGCACGGCAACCAGAAAGAATCCCTGGACGTCCGAAGTTGTTTTGAAATATTAACTGATAGTCATTATAGTCCGGGAGCCAGCTGACTTTTTTTTTCTTCAGGATGATGGATAAGCTATGTTTTGACAAATTTTTAGTCGGGAGTAAAAGACTAAAAAAAAAAATTATGTTCTTCGTGCGTGGAAGCCTACCACGAACAGTCTCACCAACGGAACCGAAGCTGACGTTCACGAGGTTTTAAATACTATACCCTGATGCTATTCACCAATTATCGTTTGAGAGGAACTTGGTCATGGAAATCTGTCGCTGGCTCCCGGACTGTTACTTTCAATGTTCCAGTTGAATACAGAGCAATGTAGCTGGGTATTGCGCTAGAGCATTGTTTAAAGAAAAATTGATAAAACAACGAAATGCAGGAAACCCAACGACGTAAATATTTCTGTTATTATTCGATTGCTCATCATTTTTAAAGCCTCGTTATAATACTATCTGTGCAAATATGGGATTAATAATAAAATTTTGGTGCGATATACGGGTATGCTGCCTCCGTGCAACCCCCCTATTTTAGGTCACTATAGTATTTGGAGTAAGTGTGAGAAAAAAATAAGAAGGTGCAAGGGCACCTTAAAAATTACAGAAACATGTTCAGAATAACCCCAAATATGACATATGGCATGGTCACCCCTTTCTCGAGTTGTAAGTTAAAAGACATAATTTACAAAAAAAATACATTTTCGATTAAAGCGCTTTGTTCCAAAATGTATCAAATGCTTTTGAAAAGCCGGATGAAAGAATTTAACTTTTATCAAAACAACCCAGAAACTTGTTCCGTTTTTTCTGCGAAACATAATGTTATATACATCATCAGTGGACCTATTAATCCGTAACCGTCCATCCGCTAATCTGCGTTAATCAGCGTTCCCATGGCCTTGAAAAGTATGGAGATAAGTGCAATTAGTCGATATTTTGAGGGTGAAGTAGACTCATCTATTTTTGAAAACAGGCTGGGGAAATGCCTTTTTCTATCCAATAGGAAAAGACTAGAGATAAGACCGATGACAAAGCTAACGCATTTTTTCTCCGGTGTGGAAGACAACTTTCTTCAGAACAATACATGGGCCAGTGGATTAAATTGTATTAAGTTCTTTTACAATACCTGCGGCTAAACGAGTGCAAAATAAGATTGGCCCATAAAATCATTTGCTCTTTCGAATACAGGAGGAGTGAAACAACTGATGACAGCATTGGGTTTGCCCAAAATCGGGCTGCACGCAAATCAGATTTATCAGGATTGGGAATTCCGTGATTTCAAAATTTAAAAATGTTATGGTCTTTCGAATATAAGTATTGCAGCTCTTTTCTATTCGGTAAAAAAAAAAATATTATATTACTCAAAAAATAATATTCGTTACCACACCTGCCCTGGAGTCTATAACACTATCGAGGGAGAATAGTGTCTAGTTAGAATTGTTGAAGAAATTATCGATATCGTCCCAGTTGGGTTACTTGTACTGCCAAACGGGGATTTGTACGTTAAATTCCCAGTGATCCGTATTTTCTCCTAAGTGCCAAAAAGCGGGCCGAAATAGCTTCGACGCAGTGAAATTTTTGTGCAAATGAATAAATCTACAAAAAGTTCCTGTTAGGGGTGGATCTCCACTCCATCCCTAATTTTTCGAAATCGATGTTCCATAAGCATATATCGTCAACTTCGATTATCGAATGACTGGAATTAACTTATATTGTCTTTGATCACATGTGGTTCTATAAGGACTGCATAAGGTGTCGCAGCGAACGCCAGAATGCAAAATAGGAAAAGTTTATCTCTCGTAGAGTTGACAAAAATAGCCAACAAGATCGTGTGATTTCATGCTGTTCGAATTTTCGTTATAAGTTATTTTTGACATAGAAGGTTTATTATAATACTTACAAAGTTAACACCTAGTCGAGACACGAATTGGTCAACTAGGGATTTTGAGGGAGAATAAAATAAATTATACGACTGGATCGCACGTACTTGCTTTTATGTGCAGTCACAGCGTCGAATAAAATTTGATAAGTATAAGAAGAACTTCAAAGTTTTTTATTCGATTTTTGTGACTTTTGATAGTTTGAAAACAGTACGTAAAGGAGATATCAGCGGAAAAATTTAAACGAAATTTTATTTCTATAAAAAATATGAAACAGTGTGATTCAACAACTTTTGTTAAAAATTAAAAAAAAAAATAATTAAAGAATACAAAGTTTAGCACAAATATAACTTTCATTTAAAAACAGAATTTAAAAAAAAAATCACTTACGCGTATTCAATATATTGATTTTGTTCCCAAAATTTTTTTTTTTTTTTTAAATACAAACACAAAGTTTTCGAAAATATTTTAAAATGAAATTACTTAAGCTACATATATTTTCCTGAAAAAAAACGATCCTATAGAATGTACCGTTTTTAGCCCACCGTTTTTCATAAAAATTCTTGGAACAGTTTTTGAGAAAAATAGGCTTTTACATAACGATTATATGATATTATGACAAGTACCGTTAATTTTTGAGTTAATTTTTTTTTTTAAAAACCCTCTGTAGAATATCGAAACAATCTCATGTTCCAAATTTGAATACGATTGGCTTAAGCATCCAGGCTGTAGTCCGAAATATATACATACATACAGACAGACAGACAGAATTTTGCCACTAACTCAAATATGTTTCTCTATTCTCGTATTGTCATGTTTGATTGTTATATTTTTTTTTTGTACGAATACATAACTTGCCTTATAGTACCTATAAACGCAAGTCAAAAAATGGAAAAACTTAAACGAAATCGAAATATGCATAGGCTTTCCAGCTAATTCCCGAAATGTAGAGTTTGAAAATATTTCATATTTTATTTCAAATAAAGTGATTACAAAAAAATCAAAACAATGCGTTTCAGGTCTTAAAATTAATTGCATCCTCGAAAATTACTTATTTTTAGAATAAATAGTGCAATTCAAATCATAAATTCATGTTTGTTGAGCAGTAAACTAGTTAGATGTTAATTGAAAAATCAAATTGCGTACCATCAGCCTCATACAAATATGGACCCTCCTTGCAATATTGCACTTGCACGTTTCCAATTAATTACTTTCATTGAAATTCCGCGCTACACAACCAATGCATCTGAATGGTGAACATATCCTCTTCATTTCATTAAAACCGACGAATCATATATCGTCGGCAGCTCCGCGCCATCACCGACCAGCTCCAAAGTCCCAAGTCCATGAGCCAACTATTTCGAAAGCCGAAGCTGACTAATTAATGAAACATTTATCCAAACCCATGCATGAATATACATAAAGTTACATATAGGCAAACGAGTATCCTTGAACACACACGCATATTTATGTAAGTGTGAGTTTTTTAAAAATTCTATTTCGGCATCCCGTATAGATAGCACACGCAGGGCACACACATAATTGAGCACTCAACAAGTGGATTAAATGGAAAGCCCCGAAGGATAATAAGGCTATCTACGATTTTATTTCGATGTCTCGGTGTCCAAATAAATTGATACTCCAGACTAAATTGCCATGTAATTTGTGTAGCATGGTTGACGGTATTGCTCGTATCCTCCCTTGTACAAAACTTTTCCTATACAACATCACCAAATCACATTATTTGGCACCCGAAATCGAGTCAAAGCTGACAAAAACATTGTGCGAAATAAATTACGTCAGCAACAGTGGCTGGAGCTAGGCGAATGGGTACCGTCGTCGGTTTGCCATTCACGGTTTTGTCTGGGTTTTCGTGAATCAGAGCTTCTGTATATCTAAAAGGATGTCAATTCTGGGGAAATCGCATTAACTCGATTGAATTATTACCGAGGAAGGACGAATTGCTTTTCGGGGGCAATTGCCGAGCAGTAAATTCTTTGATAGACGATTAATCTCATCGTTTTAATTTAAATTGGAGGGATTGTATATAATGAAACTTGAGTGTGACAGCTAAGAGGAAATGTGGTTTTAGCACTATATCCAGGGCATTGAAATTTTATTTATTTTAAGTAATTATCTGAATTCTAAAAGACCGGCACGACTTTGTCAAAAAGAAATGGTTTTAAGTAAATAAATTTTCTTTCTTCAAAATAACTTTACACTTACCATTTCATTTTGAATTTCCTTCGTAATAGTATAATGCATTTTAACAAATTTAATATTTGAGAAAACCTTACCCTTAGAACAAATGCTGAATGGTGGTTTCGACAGCTTTTATAATTTAAAAATTTTGTAAAAAGAATTTTGAAATGCAAAATTTTGAAATATGGAATTTTGGTCATCCAGAATTTTGTACAGCCAGAATTATGCAATTTAGAAAATAGAATTATGACCCTTACCTTCCTTGCTACTTTTTCGATCTGTACAAAGTTCTTTACAAGAATTAGAGATAGAGGTTCGAAATGGCCTGTATGTTAAGGCTTTTGAAAGTTTTTCACTGAAAATTAAAAAAAAAATGAGAAATACAATTACGAACATTTACGTACAAAAATAACACGTTCGGAACTTATAAATACTGTCAAAACCACAACCCTTAATAGTTTTTAGTAAAAATAGAATAAGAAAAATAGAATAAGAATATGTTATACACGTCTTGTATAATATCGAATTTATGAAAAAAAAAATATATCAAAAATTGTAGGACCGATTTTGAAAAATCCTATTTTTTTGTTTTTAGTTTTTTTTGAAAAACATTTTTTTTTAAATTTGGTATGCAGCTTTTTAGAGTTTATTGATGTACATGCGATTATGAAATTTAAAATGTTTTTTTTTGATTTGTTTTAAAAATATTGATTTTTCAAAAAAGAAAATTTCAAAAATTAATTTTAAGTTATTCTAAGTTTTGATCTGCAAAACTAATTTGGTTAATTAGATCTTTTCAAATATAAAATTTGACAGAAATCCAAAGAGCCGTTACCGAAAAACATTAAAAACCGTTATATGAAAGATACAGTTAAAAAACTTTTACCGTAAATTAGGTCCTGATGAAATAATAGCTGTTTTCGAGAAAAATAAGCTTTTCCCAAACGGCAGGTACCGTTATTTTTAGGCCTAAAAATAAAATTTCAACTTCCCCTCTCATATTATAATAAATTCCTTAAAATTAAAATAGAAGGTATTTTGGCACGGCTTTTCATATTCGTTTCCAGATTCTCATCCAGGTTCTTCGGATGTGGAATGCAACGGCAGCAGTTCATTAGGCTCATTAAATTCTGATCCTGTCAGTATTGTACAATGGGAAATAAAAAATCGCGTAGAATTTAATGCTTCAAAAACTCAATGTTGTCTGTTGTCGTTAAAGCGAAACATACTTCCAATGCCATATGCATCGAAGAAACTGAACACCTGTCAGTTCTCGGTATGTGCATTACAGATCACCTTCTGTGGAATGACCACATATTTGACGTCGCCAAGAATGCTGCGAGATATTCAGGTTTCTTTCGAAGATGCAAGAAGTTCTTCAGCCCTTATGATCTGGCTACAGTCTATAGGGCGTATAAAACTTGAGTATAATTCTAATATATGGGCATGTGCTCCAATTGCCTACTTTAGTTTCTCAGACAGAATTAAAAAAAGAGCATTCAAAATGATTGGCGACTCTACAGTAACAGAAATATTTACATCTCTTGAGCACCACCTGCCGTTATGTGTCATGCCTTTCGTTATTTGATCGCTATTTCTACAAACAATGCTCCAGCTAAATACCCAGCTGCATTCCCCCTGAAACAATTCAGTCGTAATACTTGCACTTTTAGTAATGCCCATCAATTTACCCTTGAGCCCAACTTCAGACAAATACAGGGATTCTTTCTTTCGCCGTACCACGCGAATGTGGATTGCTTTGCCTGACTCTGTTCCCCCACCCCCATTATGACTAGCAGAACTTCAGATCAAATGTACATCAGAATCTGCTTTCATATCCTTCCCTATTTTCTTAACGCCCCTCTGTATTTAAAAAACATTGTAAGGGTAGCTTAAACCTCTTTTGCGCGGGCTCATTATAAAACAAACAAAATAATTAATTACAATACTCTAATTAAGATTGGGTGAAAACAGGTTTTGAATTGCCATTTTAAACCTCGCCTAGATATATCTATGTGGGATATTGTAAAGGCCTCTCCTAACCGAAATATAATGATGGCTAAAGAGCCGATCTGTTTCCAATTATTTCAAATAAAAAGATATGCTGGAAAGCCGAATTGTCCATTTTCAATCTGAATTAAAAGTGATTTTATTTAATAATTCTAAGACTATTTTTTTTTTTTTTTTTTTTTTTTTTTTTTTTTTTTTTTTTTTGATTTTTCTTTATTTATTCAGTATAATGATACATTACTTAAAAGATACTTAAGGCATAGAGATGAGAACAATATAAATTCTTAGCAACTATAAATTTAACAAAAGGAGAAATAATTAGGGAAAATGTTATTTGTTTTGAGAAAGGCTTTACTTTAAAAACTCATTAGACTTAAACTAAAATCTTAAAACTAACATAAAACAATTAAACATAATTATTTGGCAATATTTTTTAATATCGAATTTTCTTTGATTAAGCATTTGTTAATGAAGTTCGAATTTATTATGGAACATTTGTCTTTTACTGTAGGAATATTTGCAATTTCGTGTAGTCCAATCGTTGAGAAATGCCAAGGGAGGTTTAAAATCGTTTTAAGTATTTTGTTTTGACAGATTTGTATTTTTTTATAGTGACAATCTGCACAAGTATACCAACACGGTGAAGCATAAAGCATAGCAGGGAGAAAAACTACTTTATATATTAATAATTTATTTTCAAGGCTGAGGTGAGAGTTTTTGTTCAATAGTGGATACAAAATTTTGATTAAAAGTTGAGCTTTCTTTATACTTTCTAAAACTTGGTTAGAAAAGGTCAAGGTTTTATCTAAAGTTATACCCAAGTATTTTATAGTTTTTTCCCATTGAACTGGAGCATTGCAAACTAACAGATTTGTTTGAGGTAGATTACATTCTTTGTAAAGAAACAAGCTTGAGTCTTCACAGGGTTTATTTTGATTTTCCAGGAATAAAAGTAGAGTTCAATGTCGTCGAGTGCCTTTTGAAGGTTAGATACAATCTGTTGGCAGTTTTCTGAGATACTATAGATGCATGTATCGTCTGCGAAAAATGATCTTTTACAGAAGCTGAAAACGGGAAAGTCAGATACATATATATTATAAAGCAAGGGAGAAAGGGTAGATCCTTGAGGAACACCGGCCTGTATAGAGTAATATGGAGATTTGCTATGTGAAATTTCAACAAAAAACTTTCTTTCACGTAGAAAACTTTGTATTAATTTAACAAGATAGGTTGGAAAACCATTTACTAAGAGCTTATGAACGATTCCGTCATGCCAGACGCAATCAAACGCCTTTTCAATGTCAAAGGACACAATTCCGACAGATTTTTTACTTTTGAGTGCTTTTTTAATGTCTTTGGTTAATCGCATAACCTGATGTGTCGAAGAATATTCTTTTCTAAAGCCAAATTGTTCTGGCGGTAGAATATTTTTGGATGAAACGATTTCTGTCATTTCTAGACAGATGATTTTTTCGAATAGTTTTCCTAAGCAGCTAAGCAAACTTATAGGGCGGTAAGAAGATATTTCTGTGAGTGGTTTATTAGGTTTAGGAATTGGCACAATCCTTGCTACTTTCCATCTTTTGGGAAAATAACCAAGCAGGCAACAGTTTTGGAAAAGAAAACTTAGAAACAACAAACAACTTTCAGGGAGATTTTTCAATATTTGGTTGGATATCTTATCATAACCCGTAGCTTTCTTTGTTTTGAGGTCTTTTTTAATAATATTTTTTACCAAGTCAGGTGAAATGTTAGGAACGTTTTGAGGATCTATAAAAAGCTGATCGATTTTAGTAATACTTTTATTTATTTTTTCGGTAGTAACATTGCTGTTAAAGGAATGTGTTATTGAGTGGTTGCTTTCGAAAAAATTTCCTATCTCGGTTGCTTTCTCCAGACTTAAGTTAATTTTATTGCCATTTACTGTTAAATGGGGTATTTGCGCGTTTCGTCTTTTAAATATTTTTGAAAGTTTCCATGTAAGCTTGTCATGTTTCTTTATCTGGGATAAAGTCTTGTTCCAATGCTTGTTCCTTATAATCTGAAGTTTTTTAAGTACTAATTCATTGAGAAGCTTGAGTTGAAATTTGAGAAAATTTGTTCTTTGTCTCTGATACCTACGCCGCACGGTGTTTCTAAAAGTAATAGTTTTTCTAAGGTCCTCAGTTAGAATGGGATCATAATATCTGCTTGTATTTGAAACAAGTGGAACTGAGTTGTTAACTGATTCATCTATAGCAAGTTCAAATTTACTAATATGTTCATCTATCGCCTCTATATTATTTATAGAGTCGTGAGAAATAGTGGTAAAATTAAGACTCAAACTGTTCTTAAACTTTTTCCAATCGGCTCTTTTAAAGTTAAAATTTTTGTTCGGACTAGAACAATTTAGTTGTGTATTCATCTCAAAAATCACCGGTAGGTGATCTGAGGTGAGGTCATTAACTACATATGGACAAGACAATAAATCATGACGGTTTGTTAGAATAATATCCAAAGTGGATGGAAGTCCCCTACCATTTGATGGAATATAGGTTGGATCTTTAGTATATGAGATGTCAAAACTTTCAAAATTTTTCAAATCGAATAACGTTTTACCCCATTTGTTGTCCCTAGGACATCCCCATGAGGAATGTCTGCTATTTAAGTCGCCGCATATGACAAAGTTTTGATTCACGTTACATCTTAATAATCTTAGAATATCAGATTTGTACTTTGCAATGTTTTCTTTTTTTACCCTGGCACCTGGAAAATATGTGGCAATGAATTTGACATTTCCAAATTCTCGTAAGTCAACTTCAATTGGAATTGTTTCAAACAAAAAAGTCTTTTCTATTTTAAGTAAACTATGTTTTATAGTTTTCTTGATAAATATACATACTCCTCCACCTTTTTCAATTTCTCTGTCTAACCTGTAGCAATAAAAATCCTTGAAGTGTATATTAATTTTTTCTTTTAACCAAGTTTCAGTTACAAACGCTAATTCAATGTTATTTTTAATAAGAAAATCGTAAAATTCAGTTTGTTTATTCTTTAAACTCTTGGCATTCCACATACAGACTTTAAACTTACTTGCCATTTTTGTTATTAAAGAGATATTTGATGCTTAAATCTGCAATTACATTAAATTGTTCTTGTTTTGATTTACAATTGGATAGTTTACATATCATTTCATTTTTTAAGGCAATCAATTCTTCAAAAGTAAATAGATCATTATAATCTTTATTTTGATTATTGTTAATAGTTGAAACATTTGGAATATTTGGAGTTGGGTTAGCAAAAGATTGATTTGATGATGACATTTTATTTTTAATGGGAACGGGGTGGGTATTAGGATGACTACTGCTCGGGTGTGGAATTGGTACAGGTTGACGTTAATTGATTTGAGGAAAATCGGCTGTTTGGTAAACAAAATTATTCTGCATCTGTTGATAGGGTTTTGAAACATAACGGGGATTGACGCGATTTCTGCTTCTCTTTCGGTTCCTGTTTCGTTCTCGCAAACGAGATTGGATTTCAAGGTATTCCAGTCTTTTCTTGCAGTTGGCATCGGTGGCTGAGTGACTCTCACCACAGTTTATACATTTAAGAGTTTCTTTATTGGGACAAGCAATTGAGTTATGTGCCTCTGCACAAAAAGAGCAGGCTACTTTTACATGGCAAAAACTAGATCCATGACCAAACATTAAACACTTGTGACATTGCGGGACGAAGTGAGGGCTTTTTCTATAGTAATCCCAATAAACACTCACATTAAAGACTCTTTTAGAGTTTTTTCGAAGATCGTTAAGCTTGGCGCTTTTATTTTTTAAGTATATAAGGTAATTACATTGGTCTTTGAATTTAGCATTTTTTACGCTCATAGCATTAACTTTAAGCACTTCTAGTTTTAAATTTTGCACGAGTTCATTTTGAAGATCATCTTCTTTCACTTTATGCAAGCCATAAAGTACAACTTTAAATGGTTTGTTGTCTTTAGTGTTATGAGTAAAGAACGGAATTTCTAATTCTTTAAGGGACTTTGAGATTTTTTGGATATCACACTCTTTGTAAAAGTTAATGCGACAACCTAGTGAAGTATTTTTACACTCAAAATTTGCGATGTCGTTCTTTTTAACAAAATTTGCTACAAATTCACTATTTTTTCCAATTAAGTGGATTGGAGGGAATTCAATTTGGTTTGACTTTGGTTTTGGTACAGTCTCAGATTCGTCATCCATATCAGAAAGATCTGATAATTCGCTATAACGATTTGATCCGATTGCGGTCGCCATATTTGGAGAGATAATCTTTTGATATTTTAAATGGACAGAGACAGAGTTCTCATCTGCCGATGAGCCTCTTGCTCTTTTTAAACCGAGTGGAATTTTTGTTTTGTTTTTGGGGTTTATTTAGTTGGAGGAAAGAAAGCACTGATCGTAAGACTACGTGTATCGCTATCGACGTTTCGAACTAAACTGATGCTAAGACTATTTATACAAAATTAATTCTTAGATACTATGAACCTAAATCAACACACAAATATGATACTTAATGTCTATTAACAAAAATACTGCTTACTTTACATTAAAGCATAAACAGACTGGTTGGCGAATGCACTTGACCGGTGGAAATGAGATACCTTAAGTGGCATTGAAAATACTATGGAGAATGAATACAATTATTAATAAAGGTTCTTCCAATAGGAACTTCCGAACTATGACAGTTGATAGCGGCCATCTTGTTGAAGCTACATGTGTCAAACTGACTGTCATTTATTCAGTCTGTTTTTCCGAATCACCAACACGTGCAAATGATAAAATTGTTTTATTAAAATAAGTGAACAGAACACCATCCAAATGGCAAGCGCTCGGAAGCTTTGCCCATTGTAAGGTCGCCATAAACCTCCTACCGAGAGGACTATTCGCAAATGGTGATAAATTTAAGTCCACTGGTTCAGTAAACAATCAACCAACACCCGTTCATCGTTCAGAGAGTGTGATGGAGAGGCAGTCGATTTCGCGTCGCTTACAAGAACTCGGCCTTTCGCAGACCACAACTTGGCGAATGTTGCATTTTGACTTGGGCCTGCACCCGTATAAAATTTAACTGACATAGGAGCTGAAGGTAAACGACCATAGACGAAGACGTGTGTTCGCTGAATGAGTTCTGGGGCCTGACCCTAATTTTCATCGAAAAATCATCTTCAGCGATGAGGCCCTTTTCTGGATGAATGGGTACGTGAACAAACAAAATTGTTGAATTTGGGACGATGCCAATCACATTGAGATCCAAGAAGGTCCAAAGCATCCCGATAAAGTCACTGTTTGGTGTGGATTTTGGGTTGGCGGCGTCATCAGTCCATATTTCTTTGAGAACGATGTTGGCCAGGTCATTACCTACAACGGCGAGCGCTATTGGTCGATGATTACCAACTTCTTTTGTCCTGAATTGGATGATATGGAAACCAACGACATCTGGTTTTAACAGGGCCGTGCTGTCGAAAAATAAGCATATTCAAACTTTTTGAACCACTCTGTTAAATATTTTTTTTTTTTAATTTTTCCGAATTTTTGTCTCCTAGCACAATCGAATAACAATTTCTATCGAAATATAAAGAAATTCAAACTTTCTGAAAAATCCTTATTTTTAAATAAATGTATCTTACAGGTATTCAAGATCAGCATCATTCAATGACAATTTACTTCATCATTAATTTGTAACGAACATCAATTTTTTCAAATTAGCGTTTAGTTACTATGCATATTTTTTTATAATTTTATCTTGAATACCTGGCTTTTCTCCTACAATCATTCATTATCAATTTCATTTTTAATTTTCCAAAAATAACGAAAACAAATTTTTTCATAATGAATAAATAATAATCAATGAATTATTACTTAATTTACTTTTATTTGTAATGTTATTTGAAGAAAGTGATCGTTTTGTTTAATTTAATTTAATTTAATTTTATTTAATTTAATTTAGTTTATTCAATAACATCACATAACTGCTCACTGAATATGTGTGGTCAATAGAATTATAAGTTTATTACTACTACTGCACAATAGATGGCGAATTAAATAAAAGGTATGTCAAGGTACAAATTAGTGGATGTGTTCTAAAATAAATAAAATTTAAAATATGATTTCTGTATCCGAAGCTATCGGGAGCAAAGCCGCAGGCAAATCTAGTTCTTTTATAACACATTTAGAAAAGGCTTTTAGCAAAAGCTCTAAAAAAAGTTGGTTAAGGCCTTTTAAGCCAACCAAAAGCAATCTAATAGAAATTGTCTATAACATTGTTCAACAAAAGTATTTGAGCAGATAAATATCTTCCGTCATTGGACGTCAAAATTACTTGTTTAAGTAGCTATTGAGTTTATTCGTTGTTTCCAATAAATATGTATATATATTTTAAAAATTCTTTTCTTTTTCTAATCAGATACAAATGAAAAATAAGGCATGTACTTAATTTAAAATGAAGAAATTATACAAATATATATACAAATTAAGAATTCATTATTGCATTTTTCGCTCTATAAATATTAGTTTAAGAATTGAGTGTTTTTGTTGGTTTGACTGGTGTCCTTGATTCCTTAATTCAACACATCACTACAACTTTCCAATGTCACTACCTTATATGGTGAAGTTCATTAAAGCTTTAGTGCTTTTAGAAAACAATGTATTTTATCCTTTCCATTTCCTTTAGACAAGCCACTACAACCATTGTATATACATTTTCTGCAGTGTATATACAAAGCTACAACTAAATTTTCAAAAATCAACTTCCGTTTCTCTCTTCTCAAAGTTCACAGTCCTAACTTTTTTCAAAGTTCACTAACTTTGAATTAAAAGCGGTTTGTGTCCAAAGTTGAGTAAAGTTTAAAAAAAGCTTGATTAGGTAAAGCAAATAAAATATAGGAAACAATATGCGCTCGCGTTTACAGAGTGAAGTTAAAACGGCTGCAGTTTTTTTTTTTTTTTTTGAAGATTTATGTTTAAATTACCTAATGAAACTAAAAATGAATAAAACAAGGCAAACCTAAATAAATAAAATAAGAAAAACTAGATGGCACGCATTTGTTCTTTTGTGCTCATTATAAAGCCAAGATAATAAAGAAAACAAATTAAAAATAGAAATGTATGTACAACACATAAATTTAGTGAGTTTAGCCATTAGGAAGTATTTTTTTTTTATTATTATATATAGTATATTTAATAAAAACCAAATATTAAAAAATCATAGTCTTTTTTATTATACACATAAGTGTAAGTAATGAGAAAATCATACATTACTAAATTTCAGGATCATACATACATACATTTATCGGCCTGATGGCTCCTTAAGGAGCAAAGGCCTAGTGACTTATACTCTCAACCATTCCTGTGAGTGTGTTGTTAATCTGCAAGAATGGAATGGACCTACAGTTTACCGCCGAATCCAAACGGCTACATGACATGCACTTTTTCGAGACAAATTTTACTCTTGGAGGTTTTGCCAGTTCCTAGCAAGAGGCAGTACCCCCGGAAAAGAAGGTTGCTATCAGCGAGACTCGAAACCAGGCTCATTCGCTTAGCAGTCAAACACACTAACCACTAAGCGACGGGGCACTACATCAGGATCAGGACTTAACATTTTTCAAAAAGAAGACATACGTATACATATAACATATGAATCTTGAGCCCAACTAAGGGCGTACCCAAATGTTTTCTTTAGTCGCACCACAAAAAACTGAAATACTTTGTTTGGCTCTGACTTTCCCTTTCATTTTTATATGCAGAACTTCAAAACCAAACGTCTTAAATCTGTTCCTATTTCCTTCATACCTGTACTGCGGTCAGACACTTTAGGAGTAGAAAAAACGATACCTTGAGTGCAAGTAAATTCTAAAAACATAAATGGAATGCTAGATCCTGTAAAAAGAAACAAAAAACATTGACGAACACAAATAACACAATCTGAACTTATAAAAAGTGTCAAGGCAACAGCACTTAACGGTAGTTAGTAAAAAATGGAGTACGCGATCACTCGTGAATGAAAAAAAGTATTTCTAAAGTAGTTCGAAAGATTTTGATAACATTTTATTTTTAATTTTAAGTTTTTTGAAGAGAAACAAACTATTTTTTTTTTTTGATTAATATATACATGATCTTGTAATTAAAAAAAAATATTGATAAGTTTTAAAAATATTCAAAATTGAAAAAAAAATTCTAAAATTATTTATGATTAACATAAAAAAAATGTTATTCAAAACGTTGGTATGCAGCTTTTTTTTGGTTAGGTACTAAGATCTTTTCAAATATAATTTTTTTAGAAATCCAACAAGCCGTTACCGAGAAAGTCGAAAATTGAAAAAAAAACTGTTGTATTAA
Source organism: Platycheirus rosarum (assembly GCA_963971375.1). Classification (NCBI taxonomy): domain Eukaryota; kingdom Metazoa; phylum Arthropoda; class Insecta; order Diptera; family Syrphidae; genus Platycheirus; species Platycheirus rosarum. Next base: position 258,067,231 of record OZ020507.1, read on the forward strand.
AGGTACCGTTAATAGTCGTTTGTAGTCTGTAAAGTCGGTTTGCGAACGATATCTGATAACGTCATAAGAAAACATTTGATGGCACAAACACCGACAAGGACTAACTCACACCATATACAATTTCACTCACTCCACTCCAAACACACGTCACTATACGTTTTGTAATTAAATGAGAATAAGAAAAAAATCTAGTACTAAATCTACAACTAAGTACTGAATCTAGTACTAAATTTAGTACCAACATCTAGTACCGAAATACAATAGCACCTACTAAATTCTAGTACTAAGTATTAAAAAATCGAGTAGCAAAAATACTATTTTACCAACAACCTAGTACCAATCGGGACTACTTTTCTATCTAACTAGCGGTACCCGGTGCCCTAGAAAAAACATGTTTTAATGTGAAATGCGAAAATAAACGCCAGCGGGACCAAACATTCACAGGAACGATCGGCATAAATACACACATATACATCCATTTTTATTTAATATGGTGCTTAGTTACATTACATTACTCAAGAAAATATATGTTATGCCGAGCAACGCCAGGTGGGTCAGCCAAACATTCACAGGAACCATCCCTGGACTAAACTATATCTACCCTAAAAATTTCATACAAATTCATTCGCGGGTTAGGGGTCCATTCCGGAATCCGGACATGCATACAGACATACATCCATTTATACCTTCAGACTCAAATGTTAAAACAACTTTTTTGCAGCAATCTGCTATAACTTTTCTGTAACTGATATACAATTCATAATTAATTAGGTCTAATTAAATACCATAAACGTTTTTTTAACATTATTCCACCTAAGATGTTTATGTAAAATGAAATTCAATAAACAAGTTTATACAATAAATATATAACATTTTCTTCATAGGTGTTCTCTATAAACAAGAATACTTAACATAATATCAAATATTTTTCATATTGACATGAATTCTTAAATAATTAAAAAAAAAACATAAAACCAAAAAAGTTAATATACGAGCTCATTGTTTTATTTTGAAAGCTGTTTTCATAAATCTGCTATTGGTATTTTCTTATTATATTTCAACTTCTCGTTATTAATAACAACATTAAAACAAGGATGAAACTAAAAATTTGTTTTTGTCATGCAATCTATACAACAAACAAAATATTTGAACATACATCAGTGAAACTAGAATATAACTAAACTGCCTTATATTTTGTATGGGTGGAAGCTTTGTTATGTTTTGGTTTCTTATGTTTGTTACTTGCGAATTTGAAACAAAGACTGCTACTAGATTAAAACATACATGTAACCACAGTAATGAAATTAATAGAAAAAAATGTTTTGTTTGTACTTGAAACAAAACTGCAACATTGTACAGCATTCAAGTGATGTTATAGTTAAGTTTCTATAGCTTTGGATATTAATGCTGAATTGAAATTTTGACAGGTATTAATTTTAGTTATAAAGTTGATGAGTGTTGTGTTAGTTTCGTGAATACAAAAAATACAAATCAATCAAAATCAATTTAAGTTGGGACAAAGTTACAATAACATTGAAATTGCAATACCGGTCACAGGGTTGTAACAAGTTACAATGATGTGTTATACTAATGTTGTTAAGGTATTTTTAATAAGTTTCCTTAAATTAACCATGAAAGAAAAAACATTGAGAAATTAAAACAAAAATTACTATGGGGTAGAGTTGCCACTCGTTAAATGATGAATTTCTACACGTCAGAACACAAAAATTGTAGATTTCTGTTTATCATTAAAAACTTGAAACATATAGAACACAAACCATATTTTGACGTTCCATGAATATTTTGTTGCGAATGTCAACACACTGCTTATAAATCGATCTCTAATGAAGCATTATTAAGGGAATTCGAAAAAAATTAACTTGTCAGAAGTTTTTTAATCCATTGTAATCGGAGTCATCCTTTAATAGAATTTGACATTTGATGGTTTGAAGACAATCCATATTATGACGTTTCATGAATATTTTGTTGCAAATGTCAACACACTGCCAACAAACCGATTTTTTATGAAGCATTTAAGAAAGTCAAAAAAATTTAACTTTTTTATATTATTGAAATATTTAAATATGCTGTTCCAAATGTCAACACACTGCCTATAAATCGGTCTCTAATGAAGCATTTAAGAAATTCGAAAAAAAATAAACTTTCGGAGGTTTTTTAATCCATTGTAATCGGAGCCATCCTTTGATGGAATTTGACATTTGACTGGTTGACGTCATATGGCAAACCATATTTTCACGCTTCATGAATATTTTGTTGCAAATGTCAACACAACAAACTGCCTATAAATCGATCTCTTATGAAGCATTTAAGGAAGTCAACAAAATTGAACTTTCTATGTTTTGAAAATATTTTAATATTTTGTTCCAAATGTCAAGAGATTGCTTATAAATCAGTCTTCAATGGAGCCTTTAAAAAAGGCAACAACATTTTATGTTTTTGGAGTTTTTTTTTTCTATAATGGCTTTTTTAAAGAATTTAAATTATAATTATAAAAGAAAGTTTTACGTTATAATAATAATAACATTAAAAGCTTAAAATTTAGATATTTAAGGTTTTAAAAACAAAAATTGAACTGCGGTAACTCTGGCTTGAAAAGAGGATTTCATTACACGATGTAGTTTGTACTATACTATTGTTGAAGCTTTAGGTTTTATTGATGTAACAAGCGCCTATTGACCACCATTTAATGACACATTTTAAGAATTAAATTTTATTTGCGAAATTTTCAAACTCATATTTTTCTAATTCTTATCTATTTCTCCACAGAATTTCCATGGCAACAAATAAATATAGCTATTATTTCCCATTGTGAATTAAGAATTTATTTGCAACTTTAATGCCTAATACCAAATACGAATATAATTAAATTTTTTCAAGCTTTCCAATAATTAATTTTTTTTGGGTGGCGCGTGACTTTTCTGGAGGTGAAATGTCAATATTCATGATAAAAATAGCGTTCGTTTAGGATTTTCCCTTCATTTATAACTAAAAATCTCATTGTTAATTACAATATTGTACGTATTGTTTTTATTTAAAACTTTGATTTGTTTCTTTTATAAACATAGCTAAGGTATAAATATTTTAAAAGAATGTGAATAATAATTTCTTAGAAACTTTTAAAATGTTTAGAGAAACATGTTTTGTTTTATTATAATTATAACATGTTAGAACAAAAATAAATAAAGTGACAGTAAAAGAAACCTAACAGAAACATTTTTCAAGCTATTATAATTTATTAGAAACTTTTGTTTCTCGTTTTAATCATGTTATATGCGCAGAAAAATCCTTGAATAAACATTTCTACAACATTAGTAAAGCTCATCATCGAGTTCAACTATAGTTTCTGACTTGTTAATTTTCTTTACTTGCAACATTATATAGTTCAAACAACCTAAATAAAACCGAAAAAAGGACAAAATTTAACCAGTATAAAACATAATTACTACAAATTTGTTGCAAATAAAGAGTGTAAATGCGGCTATTGGGGTTGCAAAATTGTATCAGAATATGTTCCTGAAATACTTGGACAACAACTTGAATGTTTCACTCGGGTTATATCTACCAAATCAAAACCCGTCTGTGCTACTCGGGTTTCGTCATCGATTTATAACAAAAAAAAAACTTCTGAGAAATGCCAAAAGAACCACACATACCAACCTTAAAAATAGTCACTTAAGGCTGCAGATCGGTGAATAAAAAAAAAATTGGGATAACAATTAAACATAACATTAGTTTAGTTTAGTTTAGTTTAGTTTAGTTTAGTTTAGTTTATTTTATTTGCTTATAAACTTACACATTAAGATTATTTACATCTTTTAGGAGGGTGAAAGTTTGTGAATATACATAATAATTAACAATTAACAAATAGAGAGAGAAAAAAAATACAAAAAATAAGAGAAAATTTCGTAGTATGTATAGCAATATAAAGGAAAAATATAATAAAATATTAAATTTGGCTTTAAAGATGATATTTTATTAAGTTTATTATAATTGAAAGAAATATTAATTTAAAAAGATAAGATAAGATAAAGATCACGAAAAGAAATAAAAAGAAAGGTGTCAGGGTGAAAGAGATAGACGAAGAAAGCTACATAGTTTTGATTTGAAGGGGGTTAGAAAAAAGTTAGTTGCTTTGATTTGAGAAGAAAGTATTGAGATTACTTTGATATGTATGGATGTCACTGGTGTCTCGTAAATAAGAAGGAAGTGAGTTCCAGAGGCGACAAGCAGCTATAAAAAATTGTCTCTCGGAGGTCAGACATGTAAAGCGAGGTAATATTATGTATGTTGATCTATTTGACACGGGAAACCGGAGTTTTTCAAACAAATAATTGGGTTGATGAGATTTTAGGATTTTAAAGAGTAGGATCAATGTACGAAATTTGATGAAATTATTGAACGACATTTTAAGGAAGCTCTGCTGCAAATGTGAAACATGATCATACCTTCTTAAGCCATGAATATAGCGTATAGTGCTGTTAAAAGCCACATTTAATTTATTTTTACTGTTTACATCGCAGTTATAAAATATTTCGCACCCATGGGAGCGTTGGCAACGGTTACGATCATTACGATCATAAAGAAGCTTTAAAAAGTTAGTGACAAAAAACGTCGTCTGAATTCTATACTTTCCTTATAGTTCCTATAATCTGAAGCCAAAAAGTCGATAGGACATGAAAAAAATGTAATTTAGCTTCACATACGCCCTAGTGTTTCATATTACATATATAATCTATAGTTCTATCATGAAGACGATTTTTTTTATTTGAACTCAGCTCATGTGAGGGCGTTACAGTAGCCTAAGTGCATTATAGTGGAAATGAGTAGAGAAGCAAAAAAGTAAGAGCAAGAAATATATATTGGGTAAGAGAGTGAGCTCTTTGCTTTTTTGGAGGATGTGGCTTGTAGATACATTTGATCAAGCTCGGTAAGTTACATAGTTGTTTTGGTTTTGTTTTTTTTTTTTTTTCTTAAATATGCAGTAAGATACAAGTCTACCGATATAGGTAAACAAATGTGTGTTTACTCCTAAAAGTATTCTTACGTTGCTATCTTCATATGAATCCTTTAGTTTGGATTCAATAAAGGGATAGCAGACAGAAAATTCAGAGGGAGAAACATAGGTACATACATATCCTTAGTTAAATCCTTATAAGCGACATTGATGTTGTTGACCTTGTTTTATGTACCTTTTTTTTACCTTCACTCTTGTCTACATTTTAAATGTTGAATTTTTTGCGTTGACGTTGATTTAACACACCCAATCTTATATTTAAATACATACTTTTATAATTGCTGTGAGAAAAACATTTGCTGGTATTTTTGTTGGAATTTGGTAACTTGTGAATGATTTCAAGGAAGGTATTTTGTAACTTGCGAATGAGTTCAAATTTATGTACCAACCTAGCAATTTAATTAAAAGTCAACCTAAGGTATTTGAATAGTATAGGTATAGGTACCTATGTTTAAGTATTAAGGTTTATTTTTTTCTCCGAAGACGCTTAAATGTAATAATTTTGGACTTTTTGAAATTTTTTTATTCAGATTTTAAAATTCAGAGTCTAATAATATGCAGATAAGATGTTAAACAAAATCAATTGATTAGTTTTACAAAAATACATAAGATTAAAAAAAAATCAAAAATTAATTAGGTGGGTGTAGGTATACCTAGATATAAGTTAGAGGAAAAAAATATTTAAAATGTTGGTACGTACACAGAATTTAAAAATAAAACCTAATAGAAAAAAGAGCCGTAACACAGAAAGGGGGAAAGAGGAGTTATATTCGTAGTGGGAAACATACAAACAAAATCCATCATTAAGGGCAATATTTAGGAGAATTATGAAAATCGACAACTTTAGCACTGCAAATTAATAACGGAATCTTGTAGAGGGACTAGATACAAACATTTTATACTGAAGGAAAAGGGGTCTATCTCCTCGCTCTTAGGCAGGAGCTGTAATTTTCTAAGAAAATACTTTTAATGAAAAAAACTATTATTTTAAAAGAACGGTAAGACTTAAAATTAAAAGTTATACTTTTTCTGAGAGATAGAAATTTGCACTCAATTTAAGTTTTTTAAAACAGGTAAAATTAATTAACAGTTTTTTGAAAAAAAAAAACACAAAAACAACAAGTTCTCCTGAGCATACGCACCTACCCCTAATCCTATAGTGATACCAAGAAGGGGAGTTGCAAAGGGAGCACCCCTTAACTAACCCCAACTTTAGTATATCTACCTATCTAATCACGTAAATAACAAACAAATTATTAGAAAAAAAGTTTAGAAATTTCCAATTTCCAATTTTCTCAAAAACTTGTAGTCATAGAATCATCTAATGTTAAGAGTCGTATAAAAAATCAACAGGAGTAATAAATAATTAAAGAAAATTCAGCACATATTTTAATAATTTCTGATAAAAAGCTTTAATTTAAATTGTGGGGTTTTAAATAATTTTTGTTTTTTAAATTACTGATAATAAGTACTTCATTTACAAATTTCCCCTCTTTCTAAATGGCGGTTGACAGACACCCCTCCCATAGTAAAAACATAAAACAATTGATAGAATTTTTCGTTGTTTTCATTGATGATACTGTGGTGGCTCTATTTTTTCCCAAATGGCTGCCATTGGCAACGCTGTTCCTGGTGCTGTTCCAAACATTTTGTATTTATTTATATTTATATCATCTTACCTTTTAAAACACTACAGAAAATTAATTATAAAAAAATAACTTTACAATTTTACTAATAATAACACTTACTTTATTTATTTTTAATTTTCTAAACATATGAACTAAATCAATAAAAACATTTCTTTTTTTTTTCTTTTTTACAAATTTTATACATTTTACAAACAAAATTATATATTTTTTATTCACAATCCTCTTACTTTAAAATTATTCTTTAATTTAATAAAATCTTAATTTTTTTCTTCTTTACAATTTTCTCAAATATCATAAACAGTATAATGTAATCGCTACCATCATTTCAAAAAGTGACAACGTCTTGTTTTACTCAAGGTCCCTTTATAATTTCCTTACCTTACACGATACATGTTCCAAGATTGTATTCTTATTATACAATATCCGAAAATACACCTTATTTTTACTCGTTGTCTCGTTGATGTACTTACCTTTCTCAATACTTGTTCAAAGAATGTATTTATACACTTATAAATATATTCAAGCAATATCGGCAAATAATACAATTTTTCCACCCCTAACTTATTTGTCTACCCGCACAACAAAACGTGACAGCAAAACTTGTTCAAGGGATGCATTCATATATTACCTACCAAACAATATAGGCATATACCATATTTCCACCCCTAACCTAAGTAAATTAAACGCTTCTTCTTCACCCTCTTAATGTGATGTTCAGTTATAATTTTCTCTTGGTACAACTTGCTTCTTCATTCTCTTACATTCCACAAGTTGTGGAAATTAGTTCTGCTTCAGCTCTATAGAGGGACTACACAAAAAATCTCCCCATGATAGTACTATAGATTTTATATACAAAGCATATACTTAGGACTGCAATAAAGATTTAATAATTTCGTTTTTTTCACAAAGCCTTATATTTATATTACTAAATTTTGTGTTATGTCAAAGATTGCATTCCTATAATAGGAAAATTCATAAAAGTGAGTAATATCCTCAACAAAGGTGACCACAATAGCGTTGTTGTCAACTGGAATATTGCTTGTTTATAACAGATACTGTGTTTAGTTCTAGGACACTTTCTTGTGTCATTTCAATTTTATTAGTTTTGTGTTATTTTAGTTACAGCGTATTCTGAACGTCATTTGGACGTGCTGTACAATCGTGAAACTTGTCCTTGTGATTTGACATCAGTAACTGAATAATAAATCAGATTTGATAGATGTCACTTAAACAACATGGCCGCAATAAAGCTCCAAAATCTACCTACGCCAAATGAAAAACACAGTATAACAACTAATTCAATGATTCAAAACACCATTAGGGACATGAAAAATGTCACTCCTCAGAGCATTATCAACCGCCGCAGAACTGCCTGGTTGCAGTAAATCCTCATATCAGTACTCCTACTCCATTTTGCACTTCAACATGTTATTTTTCAAGAAATATACTCACATTTTTAGTAACTCACCCATAAATGTTATTTTAAATCGCACTCTAACACGTAAACTCGTGTTTAGTAATCTTTGTTTATTTAATGTTGCGTGGAAGTACAATTTAATAGTTTTACGTTCTTGAATCATGTTGTCGTACCTGAGAGCAGTTTTAGATGTGCTTGCTTTGCAAATTTTTCAATCAAATACCCTCCCAAAGTCACGCACGTTAATAACCTCTTTTAGAATATGTTCTATTTTCCAAAAGACTTAAAATAACAACTGCGAATGGCGTGTTTCAGTGAAATAATGCAAAAAAAGGACTCCCGACTAATCCACTTATAATTAATAATTGCATATCAGCCTAAAGCTGATGTGTGTTTCGGAAACGTTCTATGTGTACCCATTTACAGTTATTTCATTAAGCCAACTAAACCCTAATGCTTTTCCATATAAAATAGCTTTCTAACTTACAAATTTATTCGTTTTTATTTGTCGAGTTAAAACAATATCCTTAGAGGGATAATTATTTTTGAGTTTTCTGAATTGTTTCAATTTTTCATAGTTAACTTTTATGAAGCATGTCTTAGCCTTCAATTATGATTTTATTCACCTGTCAGCAAATTAATTCAGCGTCACATAGTATAGATGAACAGGCTGAGCCATCAAGGAGCTATTTTCTTCCTACCACCACCACCATTAGAGCGTTTGGCGTGCACGTTATAACTTTCAAAAGGATACATTTTTTTTGTAATCTAACGAGTCTCGTCTAGAAGTGGGGAGGTGTGTGTTTCTTTGTTAATATAGTTAAGCTTGAATGAGCACAGCTACACGTAAATATTTACACACACAACGTAATTTTTGCACCTTTATTTTGTAAGGAGGCGTAGCGATAGCGTAAGCGCATAATTAAAAATAGAAAAAAAGGATTAACTAGGACATGAGGAGATTTCAATAAGCTAAGTGTAAATTGAGGTTTGACAGGAGAAGAAAATTACTCAGTCAAAGTGAATAGAAAAACGATGAAGAGGCAACTTAATACGTTTATGACGTTTTTGGTAACAGATAAAGCTGTCTTTTGATGCGAGAAATTGTTTTGGCAAACAGACTTTTGAAGTGATATTGGATTTATGACTACAGGAACTTAATTTATTTTTGACATAAAGGATATAAACGCATTATTTTTGTTTGTCTTGAAACACTTGAAAGGTACATTTTAATAATGAAGCGTCTATGTTTTCTTAGAAGAATTGAACTTCCTCATAATTTTTGGTAAATTTGTTTAATTAAGTAGATTTGCATTGCAAGGAAATGACATTATTATTTTGCTTTTTTCTGTTTAATTGAGTGCGAAATTGGAAAGCCACAAACCATTTTTTGTATTAAGTTATTCTTAATGAAAATCATAATGAAAATAAGGTAGCAAAACCTGCAACCCTTTTGGAAAATGCAGAACTTGATGTATACCTACCTATGTTTTTAAATTTAGGTCAAAATGTTCGTATAGAAATATGAAAAATGGGAACGACTGGGTCGCACGTACTTGCTGTTATGTGCATAAGTACATATGAAAGCAAGATCTTTGACCGAAACAGGTAACATTTGCATTGAAAATAACACAGTTTGAACTTATAAAAAGTATTAAAAACCACAATACCCAACGGTTTTTATTAAAAATGAAGAACGCCATAACACGTCTTAAAAAACAAGAGCCCAAAATTAGAGTCATTTAACCCGACACTAACATATTTAGTGTGAAACTAGGTTGAAATTTGTATGAAAATATGACCTAGTTTCATACTAAGTTTTTGATAACGTTGACTTTAACTGTTTATAATTTTGCGCTAGGAATTTATGAAAAATGCGGTTAGCGTAACTCGTTATTTTTCTTGTCAGCATGAGTCATGTTATTTCGTTTGTGTAGCGTGTCATCGATTTATAAGACGTTATCACGTTAATATGTTCATAAAACTCGTTAAACGCGTTTTCAATTAATAGCGGTTATATTGTAGACGGATAGACAGGCAGAATTGTTCCACCTAATTTATTATGTTTTTCTACCGTCGTAATATCCTGTTTATTGTCATCTCGAATCTTAAATTAACAATATAAATAAATAAATAAATAAATTTATTGGCGCGACAGCTCCTTAAGGAGCCAAGGCCTAGTGACTTATACTCTCAACCATTCCTGTGTGTGTGTTGTTAATCTGCAAGAATGGAAGGGACCTACAGTTTACCGCCGAGTCCGAACGGCTACATGAGATGCACTTTTTCGAGACAAATTTTACTCTTGGAGGTTTTGTCAATTCCTCGCAAGAGGCAGTACCCCAGAAAAAAGGTGGCTATGAGCGGGATTTGAACCCAGGCTCTTTCGCTTAGCAGTCCGACAGACTAACCACTAAGCCACGGGGCACTACAATTAACAATATATGTACATATTTTATGTAGTTCCTTTATCGCAAGTAAAAAGGAAATAGAAATGGCTCAAAGTGGTAAACGAGTCTAAATTAAAACATGTTAACTCTACTTCCAAGGTGAAATATACCGTGTAGGAATAATTCTTGGTCCTAAGCTAAAATATGGAATAAAAACGTAAAAAGAAACGAAAAGAACTCGACGTTACTAACTAAAAATGGTCGAATTGCCCATAGAAACAATTTTTTTTTCTTAAATCCACGTCATATATTGTTTTGTTGGGTACTTCTTCTCTACTATAAATGGCCCGTTAAATGAAAGGTGTCACAGTACATAAATGTATTAGCTGTTGTGTTTTAAATTTAAAATACGATTCCTGTGCCTGCGCACATCTGAAATGTTCAATTTTCCATGACTTTGACGAATAAATCAGTCTGTATTCTACCGATGCGATGGCGTGGGTTATGTGGGCTTGTGGGTTCACAAGAAAAAAGTCTAATCATGTCAAATTGCGCGATCTTGGTGGCCACTTCAAATCATATCTACGTCAAATGATTTTCCCCTCGAATCGTTCGGGGAGGATTTCCAGCGTGGGGGGATCTGTATATCACGACCTTTTGAAACAATAATGCCGTTGGCCATGTCATGAAATTCCGGCCAAAAGAAGTTGTTAATCATCATAAAGCTCGCCGTTCATAATGATGGCCTGGCCAACGTCGTTCTCAAAGAAATATGGAGCGATGGCGCCATCGCCAACCCAAAACCCACATCAAACAGTATCTTTTTTCGGGACCCGGAATGTATTGAAAGTTCTTGAATTTGTAATGTATTTTGTAATGTAAGTTTTTATCGTCCGAAATTTGATAATTTTCTTTTTTCAAGTACCCCTATCTTCCAGAAATGGATCTCTTCGCTGAAGATGATTTTTCGATGAAAATTAGGGTCAGTGTCCAACAACTTCAGCTTCCAGGGTCCATTCTGGGAATCATGACGGAAAATTCGCCAGGTTGTGATCTACGATAAGTCAGAGTTCTTGTGAGCTAGAAGAGAGACAGAGAGTTACCTTCTAGTATTTATCTTATACACTACTTAATAGAATTATCATTAATTGTGGTATTTTATTTTCCGTATTATTTAATCACTTATTAGTCTTTGGTACTTAACGTAACTTTAAAAGTTTGTAGAAATGACAGAAGTAGTGCCCCTTGGCTAAGTGGTTAGTGTAACGGACTCTGCTTAACAAAGAGTCAGGGTTCGACTCCTAGTCCGAGTCACCTTTTTCCAGGGTACTGCCTTCTGCAAGGAACCGACGCAACGAATCGTACAAGAGTAAAATTTGTCTCGAAAGCCGAAACTCATGTAGCCGTTCGGACTCGGCGGTAAATTGTAGTTCCCTTCCATTCCTGCGAATCCACAAAACACATTCTATGCCTTATTGCTCCTATAGCTGTCAGAAGCTATTTTGAAACATTAATTCAACAAGTCCTTGGCAAGCTGCGTTCAGTTTTGCACGTAAAGTTGGTTGGCTCCCTCCTCCACTTCACGACCTAAGTTTCGGTGTTCTTCTTCTTCTTTCTTTCGAAGAATCATTCACTTTTGACATCGTCCATGCGTCTGCACTAGGAAGACTGGAATGATGAGGGTCTTATAAATTGACAATTTATATGTCAAAGAGAGGGCTTTGCTATTCATTTGCCTTCTAAGCCTAAAGAAGCCGCGATTGGCAAAAGTTATTCTTTGTTTAATGTCAGCGCCTGTCTTGTTCTCTGAAATAAAGCGACCCATGTAGACACAGTTCCTAATACCTCAAAGTTATAGTTGTCTATTTTGTGATGTTTTGTCCATGGCGTCGATGACTGGCTTACACATCTTGTCTGCTTATGTCTCTATACTTACAAAACCCTACTGCCACACAATTGCTGTATTTTTGCGATTATGTCAATATCATCGGCATATACGAGTCATAGTATGGACTGCATAGAATTGTATAAATCCTTTTTTGACTTCAGAGATGTCGGTTTGGCCTATACCGACTCCCTGACTGAACAGCGTGCTCACGATATGTGTTGGTGCATACTTCTTTTCAAGTTAACACCTGCAGATTTGATGGGTTCGATAGCTAGGCCATCATCTTTCGTGTCTTTATTAGACTGGGGCTCAGTTAAAGCTAGCTATTTTTTCTTCCAGATGGGTTGGCTGGAATGGTTGTTCTACTTCGCCAAGATAGACTAGTTTAAGCAGCCTGACAGTGGAATTTGTTTGTTTATCGCCGTTATACAGTTTGATTTATCCTATTCTTAGCATAAACTATAATTCTACTTCGATGTTCCCTTGATCGTCTTTTCAAGCCTCAGTTCAAGATTTGGAGATTTGATAGTTCATTTTTAGCGTTGGGTAAATCTTCCCAACTTCATTCTTGCAGTAACACCTCTCCAATTCTTCCCTCAATCGTTTAATAATTCCTTTTTTTCTAAGACGCCAGTGTTTCCCTTTATTCCTCTTCTGCCCTTAGAACCCGCTGTTTAGCTGCACATGCTTGACGAGTGACGCCAATCATAGTTCTAGTTGCCGTTAAAACCCAGCATTTTAGATGCTGATTCCCTGCTGCCGGTAAAGGACACCTTTGGAGATTACACGAGACTTGATCGGAAAAGAAGGATACCTTTGGAGGTTATACGAGACTTGATCGGAAAAGGACCTGGCGATTGCAGCCTTGAAGTGACTGGATAGTTGGTCGGTCAGCAATCGGGATTTATGGAAGAACTTATTGAATGGGGCTGAGCACAAATCCTGCTTGTTGCGCCGATCATGATGAATCCTTAACGCGCGATCGGTACCATTTTCTGAGCCTGAGGGAGTAAGGTAATTATTTTTTCTATTGAAATAATATTTAGTTTTTGTCAAACGCGATCAGTTTAAAATAATTTTAGTAACAATTTTTCTGGAAAATTTGAAAAAAAAAAATTATATAAATTACTCTACACCCACCGGCTGGATCAGCTATTATTAAAACAGATGATTGAATTTCTGATTTAATTTTACTTACTTTCATGAAGAAACAAAACACGTCAATGACAATGACATTCAAATAGATCATCCTCTTAAGCCAACATCGAAAATAGCAGCAATCGTTGCCAGCAAAAGGTTTCCAGACAAAATACTTTTAGAAAGACATTTCTCAATCCCCAGGTTAACAAAAAAAAAAAAAAAAAACTAAACAAAGACTGTCAAGCATCAATGAAAAAATGTGTATAAAAGTATCTCGCGCTGCCCTGTCACATATAAATAACGGAATAAAAAGCTTTAAATATTTATACACAAATGCAAAAATCTCAAAAGAAATATCCTCCAAGTGTAATACATCTCTCAGATACTATAGCTTTGCGAACCAACCCAAAGCATTTGCTTTTACATAACCCCAACGCAAAGGTAGATGAAATGATAATAACATGCTATCTGTCAAGGACAGCGCAGAGTAAACACGAGGCTTTCTTAATGTTTTTTTTTTTTTTTTTTTTTGTAAAAAGGCCTAGAATCTCTGGAATTAACTTTTGTGTATTCCTGATGAGATCTACACATTCGTTGTGAATGGAAATGGTGCTTGGTTGTTAAAGCTCAGCCATAGTCCACGCCACGCCCTTCACACAAAATGAGGACGGTATAAATATACAACACTTCTGCATGGGTTAGCAGCCCGAATGGGATTTTAAAATTAAAAGGTTTACAAAATAATCTACATTTTTCATCAACGAAGCGCTAGAATCGCATTGTTTACACCGCAAATGCAAATAATCACATGGGAAGGTGGAAAATCCTCCGAGGAATGTCTGGAGCGTGACTATGAATGGGATAATCTAGGAACGTTTGAGAAGGAGTTTGAAAAACCACGTTTTTTTTCTGGGGTGTATTGAGATGTCTTCTATATATAGAGTGAGGCAGAATTTGAAAAGGACTTTGTGTGCGAAAGTCCTGGGGAGATGAGCATTTTGAAAATACCTCAGGAGTAATCGATGTGAACTCACACTCTGTCCGTTTGAAAGAATAAATATAATTTAAATAAATTTTCTGAATTTATTAGCAGCAGATAACCTCCGACAGTAAGGTCAGGCAATTCTTAATTCGAATAAGCTAGGAATGATGGCGCAAGAAACAAATGACCAAAATTAATCGTTAATAGAGCTTCAGGTTATAGCGGGGTTAGTTGGAGTTATCTGTTTGAGAGTTGCGTTGGCGTTGGTGCTTTTAAATTCTTTTCCTAGATTTAGGGTACAAACACGTCCGGAGGCAATCCCTTATCGGTGGACTTTCGTTAACTTAGTCGAGTTGAGGTTTTCGCTTCAGATCAGTAGATAAAAAGTGAAATTGCTTGAATATCTAACATTCAAGTAAAATTACACAAATAATGCTTAAATCGAAACGTATCATGGTTTCTAATCGGTCATATGTCCTGCTCCAAGACCAGTTATCCCTTGCTGGAATTTCAGACCACGACTTGTTGTTCGGTACCTATTGAGGGGATATGTCTCGCTCTTTCACTCCAGTATTTTTTGAATTCAGAGACTATGCCTCAATAGATTATAACGCTTTGCATTTTGATGCCAGTCTCCTTCCATGGCGGAATTGCTTTCAAGCATCTGACGTTAATGACAAAGTTAATCATTTTCAAGCTTTAATATTGGATCTTTTAAATAAGCATGTCCCTATTAAGACAGTTTTCATAAGAAAATAAAAAATGTCCCTGGTTTACAAGTGAGGGCTGAGTCCATGAAAGTTCGGAACAAGCTGTACGGCAAGTGGAAAAAACAACCTGTGAGTAGTAATTGGTAAATTTTTTGTAACGCTCGCAATAACTGCACTTATATAACACGTAGGGCAAAAAAAGATATTTTCTTTCGAAACTAAATACTAATCTGCCTTCTAAAAATTATGGAGCAACCTACGTTCTATTGGTGTTGGAAAAAAGATTGCTGCTCATAGCATTCCTGATGTAACCGAACTTAATAATTCTTTTTTAAGTAGTGATAATGACAATTTGAATTTCATTCAAATCATGGAGCTTTTTAATTCGAGGTAGAGGTTGATAACATCAATGTTATTCGTTCTTTAAAGTCGAATGCGGTCAGAGAAGATGGTATATCTCTTCGGTTTATAAAGATGATCCTACCTCATATCATAAGCTGTTTAACTCACATCGTTAACTTTTGTATAACAACATCAAACTTTCCCGATAAATGGAAGCTAGCTAAAATTATACCCATTCCAAAAAATCCTCAGCCATCTCTGGCAGCTGACTTCCGCCCAATCAGTATTTTACCTTGTCTATCAAAAGTATTGGAGAAGTTACTTGCTAATCAAATTTCAAGTTATTTGGGCCATACAAATTTATTATCTCCAGTCCAGTCTGGATTTAGAACACTTCACAGTTGTTCTTCCGCTGTTAATAAAATTCTTGATGACATACGAATCCAGTATGATAGAGGCCATTTAACGGTACTTTGTTTGCTTGACTTCTCCAAGGCTTTTGATAGAGTGAACCATAAAGTATTGTGTCAGAAGCTTAGGTTTTGTTTTGGATTCGGTGAAAAAGCCGTTCTATTATTACAAAATTACCTATTTAATCGTTATCAAAGAGTGAGTCATGATGGAAGATCTTCTGATTTTAAATCTTTGATTATCGGAGTACCTAAGGGGTCAATATTAGGACCAATTTTATTTTGCCTATTTATAAATAATCTTCCTAGTGTTTGCTCAACCGTTTCATTTTACCTTTACGCAGATGATGCCCAGATATACCTTTCAAACCCAATTGGTTTGATTGAGGATTTGATTGTCAGGTTGAATGAGGATATTTCTAAAATATATAATTGGTCGAATTCCAATGGGCTCAATCTTAATTCTGAAAAAACTCAAATTATTCTCATATCCAAAAAGCAATATGATACCAGTGAATTATCTCCCGTTTTTTTAAATAGTAGACAAATCAAATATGTATGTGTTGTTATGAATTTTGGCTATAAAATAAATAGATCGCTCTCCGCAGTTGACCAAATAAACTATACGTAGTAAGCCGGATATATGCGGGTTTGCGAAAACTTTGGTTGTCCTTAAGTCTTACTCCACTCAACACAAAACTGAGGCTTATTAAAACTTTATTTCTTCCACTTATTGACATCGCACTACCATACTTTAGTGCTTGGATGTACTTTTCAGCAGTTTCTTAACGTCAGATGTTGTCAGTTCATGCACAAACTGGTTAATACCAGAACTCCAGCATACTTCTTTGGAAAAATTCAATTTGCCCAATCCAGCAGAACAAGAAATATTATTGTGCCCTCTTATACTTATTTAAACTCCTCTCGCCTCTTCTTCATCTATGCTGTCAGACTATGGAATCCCCTTCCAATCACGATAAAAGAAATAATTAACGGTGACAAATTCAAAAAATCTGCATTGGAATTTATATAAATTAATCAACAACGTTATTATCACTACTACTTTCATCTATTACTCTTCAATCTTTTACTTCTTAATCCTCTATTCTTCAATCTTCTTTACTTCAATACTTTTCTCTTTTTTGCTTATAATTTTGTAGGTTTTTTTTTAAATTGCATTTTTGTTTTATTTTAATGTTAATATTTTTGCTTTATATAATTCTAATTAACTATTATTATTATTACTAATTAACTATTAACTATTAAAAAAAATATATACGTATCTAGTTTGATTTGGCTTAAGTATTTTTTATGATATAACAACTAAAATTCAAAGAAAAAAATGGGCACGAATGGGTCGCACGTACTTGCTCCTATGTGCCAAAGCAAGATCTTTAACAGGAACTAGTAACATTTACGTTGAAAATAACACAGTTTGAACTTATAAAAGGTATTAAAACCACAATACTTAACTTTTTTAGGAAAAATCGACATCTAACGTCTTAAATAACAAAGAATTTATGAAAAAAGTATTTCGAAAATTGTAAGACCGGTTTTGATAAAATCTTGTTTTTTAGTTTTAGTTTTTAAATTTTTTTTTTTTTGAAATTTATGTATGCAGTTTGTTAGAGTTTATTAATATACCTGTGAATATAAAATTTAAAATATTTTTTTTTTTGATTAGTTTTAGAAATATTAATTTTTCCAAAAAAAAAATTCAAAAATTAATTTTAATTAGTAAAAAAAAAGTTATTAAAAATTTTGATACGCAGAATTGATAAAACTACCTAGATCTTCTCAAATATAAAATTTGACAGGAATTCAAAGAGCCGTTACTGAGAAAGCCTACAATTAAAAAATCCGTTATATGAAAGGTACCGTTAGTAGACTTTTTCCGGAAATTCGGTTCTAATCAAATGATAGCCAATACTAACAAAAAAATTCTCAAAAATTTTCATCAAAATCGTTGGAGACGTTTTCGAGGAAAATAAGTTTTTCCTAAACGGTCATATAGCAGGTACCGTTATTTTCAGGCTTAAAAATAAAATTCCAATTTTCTCTCTGGGGAATGCAAAAATAATCATACACACCAAATTTGAAGATAATCGGTTTAGCCGTTTAGGCTGCAACGCGTTATACATACAGAAAGACAGACAAACAGACTGACAGACATTTTTTCTCGATCACTTTTTTAGACTTCTCTATGATCGTAATGTCATGTTTGATTGTTATATCATTTTTTTTTTAATATTTACGAATCCTAAACTTATTTTCCTAAATATATATTTTTTACTTGCTATTATATGTACATAGGTACCATCTTGCATTCGAGTTACTGGCAAAATTCTGTCCGTCTGTCTGTTTGTCTGTCTGTCTGTACGGATGTATTTTGAACTGTAGCCTAAACGGTTGAGCTAATATTCTTCAAATTTAGAACTTAAGGTTATTTTGACATTCTACAGAGGAGTTTTGTAATTTATAATAATTTATATACATATAACCGTTATGTAAAAGCATATTTTTTCTCGAAAACGGCTCCAAGAATATTTATGAAAAAAAATCAGTACTGAAAAAATTGTATATGGTGGGATATAAACGGTACCTCTCGAAAACTGGTGATCCGATTACTATCAAAATTAATATTCAAGAAGATGTAGGTAGCCTTAGTAATTTCGCATTCATTTTTTTTTGAAAACTTTTTTTTATTTTTTTTTTTTTGGACAAATCAATATTTTGAAAACGGGTAGATAATTTTTTAAATGCATTGTATTTTTGTGCTTAAGTTTGTATTCCTAAATTATTTTTTTTATTTAAAAAAAAAAGTTGTTAAAAAAACCGTCTTCGCTCCTTGGATTTTGAAAAAAAAATCACACTTTTTTACATTTCTTAAAGATATAAAATGGCGTTTAAATTATTAGACAATTAACGTACTTTATTCAAACAATCAAAAGTCACAAAAAAACGAATAAATGCTTTGATGTTCACTTTAATTTTCTTAAATTGTATTCTACAATGTGACTACACATATAAGCAAGTACGTGCGATCCAGTCATGCAATTTATTTTTCATTTCTCTTTGATTTAAAATAAAATAAATTTTAATTAATTATTCATTCCAACTATATTGCTTATATATTTATTCCTTTTAGCTTTTTATTTTTATTTCAATTCATTAACGTACACTTCAGGATCGGTGATTAAATTCTCTTCTCCGTCGTTACAGTATGTGCGGCGTGGAGCATATTTATGATGGATGGGTAAAACCTCAGCGCCTGGTGCGGATCATGCTCATAGAGTAAAAATATTATAAAGAGGAATATTTTTCGCATGTTCCATCTCCCAAGACCCTCAATTTTTGTTGTATCTTTCGTATATCATTCATTGTGTTTTTACCTGCGATTATAGGGACTAAAAGGCAAATTTAGGATTAAACGACTTAAGCGATTATTGAAATTTGGTGTTTGTGATTCTTTTGGCATTTCCCAGAAGGGGAAATTGAAATATGTTTAGACCTGAAAATAACGGTACCTGGCATATGACTGTTTAGGAAAAACTTATTTTTATCGAAAATGGCTAAGGCTTTGATGAAATTTTTTTAATTTTTTTTTTGTTGGTATTAGCTATGATTTGATTTGAACCAAATTTACGGTACCTGTCATATAACGTTTTTTTTTTAATTTGTGGCTTTCTCGTCAAATTTTTAATAATTTTTTTTAATTAAAATTAATTATTGTTTTTTTTTTAAATCAATATTTTTAAAACTAATCAGAAAAAAATTATTTCGAATTTTATAATCACAAGTATATTAATAAACTCTAAAAAACTGCATACCAAAATTCCAAAAGAAGACATTTTATAAAAACTTAAATTAAAAACAGGATTTTATCAAAACCGGTCTTACAATTTTCGAGCTTAGAGGCATTTATATTCATCTCCTCGAACGTTCAGACGATAGTTTTCATTCATCGTCAAACCAGTCGCTCTGATCTCTGATCGGGCAATTATGAAAGGCGAAAAGCAAAACAATTTGCTGACTAGTTTTCCCAGAGCGTATGTATTTTGTCAAATGTAGTGCAATATTCTTCACCTCAAAAAATTTTGCTTCTATAACCGAGAAAGAGGAAAAGCAGGAATTCAGATAATGATTATGATATTATAAATTATGGTGAGTATAAAAGGTTTAATATTGCTGACTGAAATAGAGAAGCTTTAAAACAATTTGTCCCATTTTCCTCAATGTACCAAACCAGATGCAAATATTTACGACCAATTAAAATTGCCGGTGTTTTTATTAAACTCTTTGTGGAATCTTTATAGACTCATGGTAAGTGATACCAAAAAAGAGGTTTTGAAAATTTGAAAAGTTTGTGCTTTAAAATGTTTGATTAAACATGAACTTTTTTGTAAAGGGTGTCGTTTTTTAATTTTTTATTTCAATAAAATAATATCATTTCGACTTACTTGCGATTATAGGGACTATAAGGCAAGTTAGGGATTCCTGAATATAAAAAAAAATTGGATATCAATCAAACATGACACTACGATCATAGAGAATCCCACAAAAATTATTGACAAAAAATGTCCGTATCTCTGTCTGCCTGTTATCGATATACACGATCTGCATCCTAAACGGGTCAAGCGATTGCGTTCAAATTTGGTATGTGTGTATATATTTTGGCATTCCTCCGAGGGAAACTGAAATTTTATTTTTAGGGCTTAAAATAACGGTACCTGCCATACAACAATTAAGGAAAAGCTTATTTTTCTAGAAAACGGCTCCAACCACTTTGATAAAAATTTAAAAAAAAAATTTTTTTGGTACTACCATTTCATCAGAACCAAATTTACGGGAAAAAAGTTTATTGACGGTACCCTAACCCTACACATATTGGTTTTTTAAGATTTGGCTTTTTCGGTAACAGCTCTTTAGATATCTGTCAAATTTTATATTTGAAAAGATCTAGGTAGCTTACTTATTCTGCATATCAAAATTGAAAATTTTGAACAACTTTTTTTTCTAATAAATTAATTAATTTTTTTTTTTTTGAAAAATCAATATTTTTAAAACTTATAAAAAAAAATTATCACATGTTTATTAACAAACATTAATACCTCCATAGCAAAATTAAATAAAAAAAAAAAAACTAAAAATAAAAAACAGGACAGGACAGCCGGTGTTACAATTTTCGAAATACATTTTTCATTTATTTTTTTTTGTTATTCATAACGTGTGATGGCATACTTCATTTTTACTAAAAAACCGGTATGTATTGTGGTTTTGATACTTTTTATAAGTTCAAACTTTGTTATTTTCTGTCAAAGATCTTGCTTTCCAATGTATTTTTTTTTTTATTTTGGTATGCAGTTTTTTAGAGTTTATTATGCATGTGATTATGAAATTTAAATTATTTTTTATTAAAATTTTAATAAGCATAATTAATTTGGATACTTAGATCTTTTCAAATATAATATTTGACAGAAATCCAAAGAGTTCCGTAAACTTGGTTCTGATCAAATTATAGCCAAAACTAACAAAAAAAAATCTCAAAAAAAAGAAAAATAAGCTTTTCCTAAATGGTCATATTGGAGGTACCGTTTAGGCTGTAGCTCGTTATACATACTGACAGACAGATATAGACAGACAGACTTTTTTAGACTTTTTTAGACTTCCTATGATTGTAATGTCATGTTTAATTGTTATCTAATTTTTTGTTTATATTCACGAATCCTAAACTTGCCTTTTAGTCCCTATAATCGGAAGGAAAAACTTCTGCCACATTTTTTTATGAAGTGAGGGCAACCCGTGGAAATATATATGAGATATCGTCATATTGCTTGCAATATGATTTGTTTTTATATTTAATAAACCACACTAATTTACTACACAATGATTTAATTATATTTGTAAAAGCACTTTAGACTGCATTTTATATAGTTTTTGTCTATTCCGTGGGTTGTTTTTATTTTTTATTAATGAATATTCAAATACATATGTGATAAACTTTTAGGCGCATTTATTTAAATGAGATAGAATATGCGATTTAAAAAAAAAAACTTTTTGGCACATGAAAACACAGATAAAGTGAAAAAAATGTTATTATAAGAAAAGTTCATCTTGTTTTTACATTTTATTTAAGCTCATTATTTTTTGTTTCAATTGTATTGAATTTGCTTTTGTGTAAAAGAGATAGAGATTTGTCTTTATATATTTTTTTCTTTTTTCGACAAACATCTTTAAGGCTAATGACACACGAGCTCCAAAATGATAGTGCGCGGAAAAAAATTCGTTGTTGTCACACACTTGGCAGCATATTATGCTGATCAGGACAATCCATAATTTCTTTTCCTAAAACTAAAAAAATCGAACTGCATAAGACTCACCTTTGCAAAATTGAATGACGCGCTGACATTTGGAAGCTTCTGTGTTCTTTCCGATTATTTCAGTACCCCTCATGAAAAACAGTTCGCCCGACCATACCGCCTCCTTTTTGGGTTGCGGGCACTCGTGTGTACTGTTCCATTGCTTCCCTGTATACTCATGGAGCGTGACTGTGCTCCTGTACTGCCTGTATACCGGCTCCCTACTTAATTTGGCGTTGACCTCTTTAGAAATTCGTAGTTGGAATCTTTTTCGTCTCCTTCGGACTCCTCAGTAGGCGTTTATGAGGCTGATATTGGAAGACTATTTTGTTGGCTGACTAGGAAGTCTACCTCGAGCACATGGTGTTATGGTTGATCACTAGTAATATACATATGCCATATTCTTTTTTCTGCAAAAAACCATTCACTGGCCATCTTATTTCTTGAAGTGATATTATGTGGCGAGGACATCAGGTAGCTGATGTGCAGCTGGGGCTCTGTAGAGCGTTTGTACGTTCCATGTGCAAATTCTTAAATCATTTAGCCGTTGTTGTTGCTTGGTTCGTCATCATGTAATCAGCTCGTAGCGGGGTCGTAGTAAGGTTATTTTCACAAGGGAGGTTACCAGCCCGTCAAAAATATTCCTACACAAGTCAAGAAAATATGTCCAGAAATCAATGGAAGCTATCTATGTTTTGATTTCGAATTTAGAACCTACAAAGTCTATAAAGAGTAAAATATTTAATCGAGAATTAAATTTGTTGACTTTTTAATAAAAGTTATTTGCTGATAGTCTGTAGAAATAAATTTGTATAAAAAACAATAGGAACTCTGGGCAAGAAATTTTGTGTCCAGGAAAGTGGAAGCTATAATTATCTTAAAAGCAAAAGCTTAAAAGCGAGAAGGTCTGCATAAATGCATAACTCTTTTGTATTTAAAACCTCGAACTGCACACTTGTCATCACTATAATGAATTGCAACTTGCACATCGAATGCAAACTATTTAAACTTTCAATCAGGAACCAACATTTTCGTCACCCCGTTGGGAACAGCCTGCATAAGTAATCTCTGCTTAAAGCTCAACTAATTGCACTTTGTCGGCCAGCCACGGACATTACAATTCAACCAAACCACCGCACTTCGCCCCGCCACAACTATTACATCACTATATATGTATGTGGAATGCAACAATGAATGAATTGTGCTGTATGCCCTATATGTCCTGTTTGCCATTGAGGAACGCTGTGCCTTTTGGGGGCCTTAAATTAAATCGGATCTAGTTAAATCGGACAAAAAGCATTACACCGACCTAACGACCGACCATGTGGATTGGAGCGTAGAATGGTACTTATGTGTTTGCCGGAATGTTGGATTACCGCGTCGTCCGTCGTCGTCGCTCTCATCCTTGTCGTCTCTGGAGAGTGTTCAATGAAAAATTCCTCAACAGATTTAAAAAAAGCTTTACAAAAAAATCTCAACCAACACACACATCTCTAGGCCATTGGTGTCATTGGTGTGGGTAGAGCATAAACAAGGAGGTAAAATCGCAATTAATCGGAAAATAAATTTGGTGTGTAACAAATTCAACAATAAATCCATCCCTTCAAAAGGATATTTCCAAATGAGAGTACAAGCACGACTGGAATTTTAATTGGTGCCGATTGGCTGTTTTTGGGAATAGTGTGGAATGGCTGAAATGAAAATGGGGAAAATAAGGAACATATCGGTTATAAAAGGCAAAACATATAACATTGCCTTTTTCCTTGTAAATCTTTCATTATTGTTATTAGGATGCGATTTGGTATCGATTGATTTGAAAAGAAATTGAAACCCGATGGGGGTTTTCTAGTGTTTTCATTTAATATTTACAGCTTTTACAGAAAACATAGTGGAAAATTAAGTTGCGTTGTAAATGTGCAGACAAAAAAGTATTTTTCTACTTGCAATGTATTTTTTATTTTTCATGAACGTAAAAGCAAAACTGAGAAGTTTAAAAAACGAGGAAGTAATGAAAACTACCCATATCGGCAGTCGCAGATATCGGAACGACTGATTTGAAGATGAATTCAAACTAGCATTTCACTGCACAGTTCGACTTAGTCAGAGTTTTGATTCACGTGTATGTCTACACTTTTCAATACAGGCCAGCTGTTTTGGCATTAAGTGAACTTCAGGTTGGAGTAAATATTGATTTATCAGAATTTGTTCTAGATGGGTATAGCATGGTACCATTACTCTTTTCCCATCATGGTCTCGTGGTCTATGTTAGGAATAATATTGCTTGCCAAAGCCTTCTCCAATGCAGGCAATTTTCCAACATGGGTTTGAACTTCTTGTGGCTCAAAATTCACTGTCCGCAAGCATATCATTCATTATTGCTTTATTTACTGGAGTCCAAAATATCGAAAGTAATTCGACTTGTAACGAGTTTGATGCGCTCTCTGATTCCATCTCGAAAATTGTTTCCCTTTGTCCTCGCACTGAAATCGTTATTGCGGGCGATTTCAATGTACACAATTCCAATTGGCTCCGCTTTACTGGTCAGACAACACCCGAAGGAAGGTACGTCGAGCTCTTTGCCGGGTAACATCACCTTACCCAACTGATCGATGTCCCAACGCGTATACCGGATGTTGCCGGGCAAGCCGCCCATACTCTTGACTTGTTTCTTACATCTCACCCTGATAAGTATACCATTAGTGTAACTTCTCAATTTGGCACTTCGGATCATTGTGTCATTCCATCTTATTTCTTGTCCTCCACCTATCCAGTTGAAGGAAAACTTCCCAACAGAACCGTTTGGCAATACGAGAAAGGCAACTTGGACGGCCTGAATATTTTTTCCGAAACTTTAATTGGTTACTATGCTTCCTCGATAGTGACATTGATGCCAGTGCTGAAATGATCGCAAACGTGATTCGACTATGGTTGCGTGCTTTTATTCCTAACAGAGTAAAAAGCATCAGGCCTAAAGAAAAGTCCTGGTTTAACTCTGAGTGTAAATAAGCTATAAGGCTCAAAGAAGCAACTTTCTGGTCTTACAAAACCAACCCTACAGAGTAAAATCGGAAAAAGCACAAACAAGCAAGGAACTCATGAAAATCCGTTATTGAAAGAACCAAAAACTTACGACACAAAAAATTCTGTAATGTCCCAAAGGCAGTAAACATTTTTGGTCATTTGTAAAAAAATATTAAAAACTCCTCAACATCTTCAGTTTCAATGCTCATCGCTGATGACAAACCTATTTTCTACTCTTCAGAGAAGGCAAACTTGCTCGCAGCCCATTTCGCTGCCAGCTCTACGCTGCCCTACAGCAACATTGCCCCTCTTGTACTTGAGAATGTAAATTTGAAAAAAAAATTAAAAAATGAAGCTCTTTTATCGAAAATGCTTGCTTTTGGGATCGATGATACTCTTGTTCGTTGGATTAGAAGCTATCTTCTGGACCGTTCAATACATGTTGTATTGGACGGATTCAAGTCTGATTCCCTAAAAATAAGTGCTGGTGTGCCCCAGGACTCCGTTCTGTCTCCGACTCTTTTCCTCATTTTTACTTGCGATTATAGGGACTATAAGGCAAGTTTAGGATTCCTGAATATAAAAAAAATTGAGATAACTATCAAACATGATATTACGATCATGGAGAAGTCTAAAAAGTCTTGACAAAAAATGTCCGTCTGCCTGTCTGTCTGTCCGAGTGTATATCGATCTGCAGCCTAAACGGGTTAAGCGATTGCGTTCAAATTTGGTATGTGTGTATCTCTTGGCATTCCTCAGATGGAAAATTTAAATTTTATTTTTCCGGCTAAAAATAAGGGTACTTGCCATACGACTGTTTAGGAAAAGCTTATTTTTCTCGAAAACGGTTTCAACGATTTTGATGAAAATTCTTGAGAATTTTTTTGTTAGTATTGGCTATTATTTGATTAGAACCAAGTTAACGGAACCAAATTAACGGTACCTTTCATATAACGGTTTTTTTTAATTTTGGGCTTTCTCGGTAACGGCCCTATGGATTTCTGTCAAATTTTATATTTGAAAAGATTTTATATTTGAAAAGATCTAGACAATTTAATTCTGCATATCAAAATTTTGAATGACTTTTTTTTCTAATTAAAATTAATTTTTGATTTTTTTTTTTGAAAAATCAATATTTTTAAAACTAATAAAAAAATATTTAAAATTTTATATTCACATGGATATTAATAAACTCTAAAAAACTGCATACCAAAATTTTAAAACAAAATTTTTTTCAAAAAACTAAAAATAAAAAAGAGGATTTTATCAAAATCTGTCCTACAATTTTCGAAATACTTTTTTTTTAATTCTTTGTTATTTAAGACGTATGGTGGCTTACTTCATTTTTACTAAAAACCGTTAAGTATTGTGGTTTTGATAGGTTTTATAAGTTCAAACTGTGTTACTTTCAACGTAAATGCTATTTGTTTTTGTCCAAGATCTTGCCTTTCAATGTAATTAGGCACATAAGAGCAAGTACGTGCGACCAGGTCGTGCCCATTTTTATAAATGATCTTCTGTATATGTTACTAACTTATAATCCTCTTAACTGATTTGCTGACGACTCTACCCTTTTCATATTCGTTCAATAATTCACGTCCTTCGCCTTTGGACGCACAGTTGCAACGGTACCGTATGATAAGCTCATTAAACTCCGATTTACACATTGTCAAATGCTTCTGTCGTTAAAGCTAAACATACCCCCATGCCAGTATCTATGAATGGCACTCGCATCGAAGAATCCAAAACGTTTTCAGTACTCGGTATGTGTATAAATGATGATCTCCGTTGAATGACCATATATTTGAGATCTCCAAAAGTACTGCTTTTCTGTATACGTGTAAGAGATATTTTTCCCCATATGATTTGGCTACAATTTATAAAGTGTTTATACGCCAAAAACTGCCCATCTCTGGGCAGGTGCTCTTGCAAGAAATGCTTATCAGTTCACCTTTGACCCCAATTTCGGACGTACCGTGAAATATAGGGATTTTTTTTAGCCGAACAACGTGAATTTGGAATAGTTTACAAGGCGATATTTTCCATTGCTATTTTTATTTGTACGCATTCAAAACCAATGTTAAGCGAAACTATCTGTCCTAACTCTCCATATTATCCTATGGCTCGGGCATTTAACTTTTATACATAAAAAGGAAAACAACGTTAATTATAATAAAAGGCACGGCTGGGTCGCACGTACTTGCTCTTATGTGCTAATCCTTTTTAAGTGCAGGCGTCTTTTTGACAAAGATTTTATTTTAATATTTTTTGTATGACGTGCAACTTCCTTAGAATCGTTTTGGGGTGAAGCTCGAACGAACATGCGTCACGACAAAGGGATAAACACATAAATATATAGGATTGTTAGCTTTTGCAGTTTTTTAGTGTAGTATTATCTTTCCACTTGCTGCTTACTGTTTATAATATAATTTGCTAATAGAAAGATACAAAGGACTTTTTTCAGTTAAATTTTCATTTTGATATGGAAAAATTTGAACAACTGGCATAAAGATTCGTCGGAATCAGCAGTATGGCAATAATGCTAGGTAAAGGGACCTTTATACGTCCCAATATGGGACCAATGGAATTTATAAAGGATTTAGGTACCTATAATAAGGTTGGAAGGAAGGTAGGTACTAAAATTAAGATACGTGTTCCAACTACTGTTAAGCCAGTAGGTATAGAGACAATATTAAAAGTTAACACAGTGGTTTTGTTTATTTATAGGAAGGTGTAAACTTTTGTTTTCTCGATTGAAATTTTTGCATTCAGTAGTAATCGAATAGTTTTTTTTATTTGTTAGTTGTTTTTGTGTGTTTATCAAAGGCTTCCTTATTTATTCTGTGCTTTTATGATAATGAAAAATACTTTAAAATACGTAAGTATGTATGTAATGTAGGTTGTCACTTTCTTTTATTTGACTAATGGCTTGGCTAGGGCTTAGCCGAGCAATATGAAATAAAATGTTGGGGAAAAAATTTATGAATTCAAAAAAACACTACTCATAACGTTTTTTGGAAAAAATGTTGTAAGCCATCTTATTTCTTTTGCTGTTTTCTATTTTATGAATTTTTCATTTCAAAATCGTTCGACCAGTTTTTTCAAAAAAATGTTTTTTTTGAAAAACTTTTCGAAAACATATTTTAAAATTTTTTTTAGTATGTCAATTTTAAGAAATCTATAGTTTATACTAGGAGAAAAATTTAAAAAAAAATCTATAGATCCGTTTTCAAAATATTCAAAAAACAAAATATTTTTTTAAAAAAATTATTAAAATTTAAAAAAAAATGTTTTTGAAAATTTTGATAAGCAATATTATTTAAATCATAAAACACTACATATTTTGAAAATTTCATTAAAATCCGTCAATTAGTTAACGAGAAAGTCTGATTTTAAAAAACCGGTCATATGGGAGGTACCGTTATAAAACTTTTTCTGAAAAATCCATTAAAATTAAAAGATAGATTTTGCACAGAAAACATCATTCTGAAAGTTTAATCAAAATCGTAGGAGCCGTTTTCGAGAAAAATAAGTTTTTTAATAAAAGTTATATGGCAGGTACCGTTAGTTTTGGAGCTAGAATGCCAATTGGAAAAACAGTCGGGTAGAGCACTCTAAAAATACTATATACCAAGTTTGAATCAAATCGGCCCAACCGTTTAGGCTGTAGATATCGATACGGACAGACAGACAGACAGACAGACAGACAGACAGACAGACAGACGGACGGAATTTCCGGACCCACTTTTTTTGACTTCTCTATCATCGTAATATCATGTTTGATTGTTAGAATTTTTTTTTTTTTTTACGAATGCATAACTTGCCTTATAGTCCCTATAATCGCAAGTAAAAAATAGGTTGTCTGAGCAAGCTATTTTATTGCAGCAAAATGATAATAGTCTGCTCTGGATGTTATAAAAAAGCCTTGCCCAAGCTATTTCATAAATGCTTTTGTTAATATCATGCTTGATGTTTATATAAAGTCTTTTTTGTATTGCTAAGAACAAAAAGTACTTGCTAGGCTACAATATTTTATTTTTAAGGTAAGAATATTAATTATATATAGCAAAATAAACAGGTGTTTTATGTAGAATTTTTATTTCATTATTTGCATTGCATTTGTTAGCTTTATTTTTCAGTTACCGAAATCGTTTTTATTATAACAGTGAAAAATACTTTATCACAACGATTCGCAGTTGAGAAAATTAAAATCAAACATTGACAAAACAAATAATATTAATAAAATTTTTGTAAGGCCTTATAAACAAGCCTTACAAAAGCTGTTTGTACTGACTTGTCGTGGAAATCCTTATATCAGCTATTATTTGTTTAATGTTCAGAAAACATATTCAGAAGGCCTTACACAGGCCATTTTTAACATTTTGTATAGAGCTCGCCAAACTCACTTTTTGAGGCCTTATAACAGCAATTTTTTTATTAGTCAAAGTTTCAAATGTGTAGCTTGCAATAGTTTGCCTTATACAAATCCAACATGCCTTCTGTAGTCTGTCGAGGCTTTTTAAATCAAGAAAACTTACCATAAAAAACTAAGTTTCTGCTCTACAAGACTATATTATGGTCTTACCAGTACCACTGGGATCCGCGACTGGAGTGCCTCTTAAAAGGCACTTTTTATCGCTTACGGATAATTTTTGTCCCCGTGTTCGTGGGAGGACGATTCTGAAGAAGAAACCAATCATGAATTGCATGAAATCCATCTCGAAGCAGATGTTGTGAAAATAATTTGCACGACTGGGTCGCACGTACTTGCTCTTATGTGCAATCACAGCGTCGAATAAAATTTGAGAAATATAAATAAAAAAATCATTTTTTTTATTCAATTTTTGTGACTTTTGATTGTTTGAAAAAATTACGTAAAATTTTATTTCTTAAAAAACTTAAAAATCGATATTGTTTTCGAAATCGTAGGAGCGGTTCTTAAATAAAACGGTATTTACTTAACAACTTTTTTAAAAATAAAAAAATTGCACAAAAATAACCTTCTTTTAGAAACTAATTAAAAAAGAAACATCTACCCGTTTTCAAAATATTAATTTTTCAAAAAGAATTAAAAAAATATATTAAAAATACAAAATAAAAGTTATTCGAAAACTTAACTCTTAGAGCCGTTTTCGAGAAAAATAAGATTTTACAAAACGGTTATATGACAGGTATAATAATGTCGAAATAACCTTATATTTTATAAATTTGAATAATATTATATTGGCCCAACCATTTAGGCTTTAGTCCAAAACACATCCGTACAGACAGACGGACAGACGGATAGAATTCTGCCAATTTCATCATCATCGTAATTTCATGTCTGATTCTACCTATAATCGGAAGTAAAAATAAAGCCCGGTAGACTTCGTCGGGCTGGGCACCCAGTTAGTATGAGGGAAGAGGAACCAACTCGGGAAGTCTTTTGTTTAGGTGCTAACGTTGGAAGGATACCGTAGACCAAGACCTCTGAAGCCTTAGGGTGTGCGGCCGTGGAGTGCAATCTTGGTGTATGGAAGAATTTGTTGAACGGGGCCCGGACCGGATCCTGGTTGTTGCGACGATAATGATACTGATGATTGACAATCCGAAAAGAATTACCTATTACTCCGTTGAGCATAACTAAGTGTTTCAGGCTTAAGTGACTCATTTACGCAGCTTTCTAGTGAGTAATTCACAGTCTGTTTCAAAGCAAGAATATCCTTTTGTTTTTATACACTAGTTTCCTATCAATTTATTTTAACACACAAAATATATTTTTTAAAACAGACTATTTCAAAGCTGCTTATGTGAAAAAATGCACGTGCAAAGAAGATTTCGTGTCCTTGATTCCGGTCTTAAACTTCATAATATAAAAATCTATTAAAAAAAACTTCCATTCAAAAATCATTCGACAGTTCAATATGTTTTTTTTCCGAAGAAACGACTTCTCTCAGTGAAGTCAAGAAAAAATCTGCCCCTACAGCAAGTTGCACATTGTCAAATGGATGGAAAGCTTTCCATATCCGATTGGTTTCCTTTCTGCCATACGTTCATGTCGTCGTCGTGGCCTTTGAATTTACCACTTTTCCTTTTATTTTTTGTTGCTGCCTCTCATAAAAGCGTAATTCTAGTTTCCTGTGTGCCTAACATACCGACATAATAATACGTGGCAGCTTTGTACCCACAAAAACCTCTACTCATATACGCGTCTTGTTATGTGTGCCGCATGTTAGGGAATCAACTGAACTTTAAGCGTCATAAAACATCAAATGGCATATTATTAAGACGGGAAATGTTTTTCACATGCAAATGAACACGCACTGAGACGTATACGTACCATTTATGTACGGCATTTCGCCTCCTTTTTAACATTTTCTTCTTCGTTCCGTCGTCGACCCATCCATATTTTTATTTTATATATTCATAAACACATATATTTTCGTGTAACGAAAACCCTTTTACCTCCTCATCCGCATTTGGTATGCTGACGGTGACACGACGTAAAATAGCTCGAAAAATACTACCATAATGATATATTAACATAACAAAAGGAAAATCCAGCATATACTAGTGTGTGTGTTGATACGTTTTCATTTCCATATCCGGCACAGAACCAACCGCAAGGACGAGGAATAAAAACCGCTCAGACTCTCATACGATTTCTTCAAATTCGTCCTTTTGTCGGTAATTTGATAGTGGTCCGCTCCGTGAGTGGATTAATATGCAACGTCTGTCGGAGCTCCTTATTGCAGAAGGTGACTTTGTATCGTACAAGGACATCAGTTTATATAGTACGGCAGTCCTATAATTTTCCCACTAAAAGTGGACGGTTCTCATTCGAATGACTACAATATACGAATATTGTCATATCCTATGTGTGTCAATACCATCAAGGATGGTAAAGGAAGTGAACAGGAAAAAAAGTCTAGAATCAAGTAGTAATCTACTTTGGCTTTATTATTATTTGCTTAGCCATTTCCATTTGCGAAATAATCCTTTTGCAGAGAGCGAGTCACGTAGTCCAAGGATACGACTAAAATTTTAGCTTCCTTGGCATTGACGAGCACTTCTTTTTCGAGTAAGAGGGACACTCGGATCGAAGGATATTTGCACTTAGCCCAGCGAAAAAAGAGATACACTCTTGGCCGAGTGGTGTATCCGAGTATCCTTTTTGTTCGTTATAAGTTTCCGGCGTGCTTGTGCTGCAAAATATGTCGAGTTTGTAGGAATGAATGGTACAATGACGAGGTTCGTTTGAAATTCCCAGAAGATGACAACAAATCCGCCAAAGTGTCTCATCCTAGCATAAGGATATTTCTTTGCTTTAGCCCTGAACTTCACTTCCCTGGAATGAAAATCTGGTGATGAAAAGGGCATGAGTCTGTTGCTCTGTTTTGTTCAATATATACAATCACATAAGAAACACTATTCAATTCATGGAACCACGAGGATCAGGGGGAATAAATTTGGAAGGCATTTTATTGAAAAAACACAGGACGAGACTTTCCTTGCCGAATATATTTATATTTACAATATAGAACTTGTTATTCCTGGTATTTTATGCTTGTGGTGTTGTTGCTGCCCCATTGACATCTCTTGCTGTGGTGAATCTTTCGAATTTGGTGACAGGAAGATGAGGCTCATGTGTACGTGAGTGACACTGAGAAGCGGAGAGAACAAATGAAGGATACTTGGTATGAATCTTCTGATTTTATTTCTTCGTTCGGTGTGAATCCTGCTTTAGGCATATCATTTTGAGATGTTTCTTCTTCCTTATTTATATTATTCCTGTTTTTAGGAGACAATCTCTATTTCTATATTGAATGGGTTATCGATTTGCGTTTATCGGTTGAACGCTACCATTTTTTTTAATGCATAATTCTTAAAGGGTTATTGGGATGTGTCTTGGTTTCAATCAAATTTATGTCGTTACGTGATGGATTTGTAAACGAATCGCAGGTGTGAAAATAATATCCTTTTCCTGCGGTTTGTGCTAGATTTGTTTCGAAGAATCCTTACCCGGTTCTCTATGAATAACAATTGTTAAGGAAATAATGTAGAGATGTATGTAAATGTAACTGGAAATGTTGACATAGACTAAAGAGGCTCCAATTCTAAAATAAAATCATTCGGCCAGAAATCGATTAATTTTGGGAAAAAAACATACACAAATAGAAATCCATGCAAATGAGTTCATTGAAATAAGGATTGAGAGTTCTGGATGAATACATTATCTCTTTTGTTCTTCCTCAAAGACAGGGTTTCTAATTAATAACACTGTAAAAGTTCCGGGTTTAAATAAAATTCAATGGTTTCTGATAGGAACATTGCATTTTAAGAATGCTACTTGGTGCTGCACGATACAAGTTAAAAGGATTAGAAAATAGGAACGATTTTTTCCAGCGAAGTAGATTTATTTATTTTTTAATTTATTTAAACTCAACTGCAGGTATTACATCTAAATCGATTATAAAGTAATAAAATTTTACATATAAGCTATTAGCTACAAACGTTAACAATTTAATAATTTCAATCTGATATTATTCTTTAATAAATTAGAGTCAATTAAAGTAAAATTATAAAATTTTTGCAATGTAGGGATCAGCAAATTCTTTAGAAAATCTGATTATGATGCCAAGGCGGCTCCTTGTCTTACTTATTATTGTTTCAATGTGGGGATCAAACTTGAGTTTTCTAAGTCATTGCAAGCATCAACTCTTTCTACAATGTCTTCTACAATAAAGTAGTATGTCAAAAATGGTTCCCCGTCCCAACTTCTTGAATATATCATAATCTTACACTTCCTTCTGTTGGTTTCCATTCCATTTGAGCAACACCAGGTAAAAACTTTGTCAATTTCACGTTGTAGGAATAAGTATCCATTCGGATCCATAAAACCATAGAATAGTTTAAAGTGATCAGCAAATTTCAAAATCTTGTAATATAAAATATCCGAAGTATTTTTCATTAATAGAAAATAAGAAATAAAAAAGGACCAATGTGACTACCTTGTGGAATTCCGTATAAAACATTTATTATCTTCAATGTGCATGTGCAGTGTTTACAAAATTACTAATAATGTACGATTTTTTTAATAAGATATTAACCAATCAATTATGCATACACTATCATTCTAATTTATGTAAAAGTATGGAATGGCATATTCTATCAAATGCTTTACTGAGGTCAGCATAGAAAACATCAGTTTGTAAGCCATTTTGTAAATTTATTGTGAACGTGGTTAGTAAATTCAAAAAAAAAAATTTGACGGTCGATTTTTTCAAACAAAATCCATCTTGTTCAGAGCAAGGAATTTTTGACAGTGAAATTGAATATGTTAAGAGACAATTTTTTTTCAAAAAGCTTTGGTAAACAAGAAAGTTTTGCAATTCCATGATAGTTTAGAATATTATTTTCATTACCGATCTTATGAAGAGGTATAATAAATGATGAATTCCATAACTCAGGGAATACACCACTTGACAGTGAACAATTGAATAAATATGTAATTGTTGAAAAAATATCAACAATTACTTTTTAATTAGTTTCAGTTAATCTAAGGAAAGGTATGTCACGGGATGGTCAGTTCCAATTAGAATTATCAGAGTACTTAGGATTGAAAATTGTATGTTTTTTGAAAGAAACTAGCAATTATGTGCTATTTTTTTTATCACAGCTTGAAGATTTGCCATTACATTGCACAGATAATGGATAAGATGAACTATTTAATTTTTAATGAACGTATTTCTAAAAACTTTTCGAATTCTTACATATGTCGGACTTGATTTTAATAATATAAGCCTTGTAAGTTGTCCTTAATTAAGTCTTAAACAACTGTTTATAATAAGAATACATATTACAGAAGTTAGTAAATCGAGTTCTTTTCCATTTTTTGTAAAATATATTTTTAAATTACGTGGTCGTCTTAGATCATTCTTATTTATCCATATACATAGTTCTTGCTTAAAATAGGAACACAATTACGGAAACAATTATTAAGAACGTCGTAGAAGTTTTGTACACATATATTTAATATCATTTGACTTTAAAGCATTTGTCCAGTCAAAATAATTGTTAAGGAACTCATCAAGGTTTTCCATATTAATTTTTATTAAAATTAAATTCAGCAACTGAGGGCTCGTCATATTTACAAGGAAAATTCGTTTGAAAAATGTTATTAATTAGATAAAGGTGATATATTTTCGGTAAAAGCCAGTCATTCACATTAACAATATCATAGGAACCAGGACAATCAGGAAAAACGAGGTCAAAATAACGTAGAAATTTGTTTGGCAACTTGGCTAAGTTCTGATAAATGCAAAGTCTCAACGAAATTTCTTTGAAACTTAGGATCACTCAAGATTTATAAGATTGAAATCACCAAACACTATAACATTTAAATTGACAAAAAGTTAACTATTTTCGATATTGCAGAAGAGTACAATTCATAAACAGA
Source organism: Platycheirus rosarum (assembly GCA_963971375.1). Lineage (NCBI taxonomy): Eukaryota > Metazoa > Arthropoda > Insecta > Diptera > Syrphidae > Platycheirus > Platycheirus rosarum. The sequence continues at coordinate 258,103,012 of OZ020507.1, forward strand.
AGAAGACAACCCTTAGGGAACATATATACCACATATGACGAAAGACGAATAATGATCTGTTAGCTTTACTGAAACAAGTTCTAGATTTATGTAATTGCTTGAAAGAATAAGTTCAGATTGCAGACAACACTTAACACCAAATCATACAGCACCTTCTTCTTTAAATACACTGTTTGCAGAATTTCTGTCTTCTCGGTATATAATATATTAAGGGGGAACAGGTGAATTAAGCCAGGTTTCCGTTTGTATAATAACATAATACGTTGAATCAATACAGGTTAAATAAAAGGTATTGGCGCAAAATTTTAAACAGCATTCATTTTAGCAATAGAAACGACTCAAGTTAAATAAGATCTTTAGATTTTCTAAATTTTAAACAAGTTAAACAACTCTGACAACTAGTGTGGTGTGTGAGTTATGTAACGTAATGTAAACAAATTTTTCCAGGAGTCAATTCCCGATCTGTGAAAATGTTAAATCATAAAAAAACTTATCATAATGCATTGGAAGTGTTAATCAATATTTATTAATTAAATATTCACAAATGTCGTAAACGAATATAAAAATTGAATAATTAATTAAATAAATAATAAAAAAAAAATTGCCGTAGAATGAATTGGTCCCCCTTTATTTGCTTTTGCTATACATGGTTGCTTGATCTCAAATTGCAGTGATCTTGATTTGGTTGTGAAAAGTAATTTATCATTTTGGCAAGTTTTTAACTCTTGTTTTATTTTTTTTTATGAATTTAATTTTAGACGCCAAGAAAATTATAATTTCACAGTATCACAGATCGGGAATTGAACACGGCTTAATATTGTTAGATTAGGATTTTGGTACGAAATTACAAATTTCAACTGGTTAAAGTATCCTTTAAAAAGATAAACAATTGGTTTGCTCGTTTTAAGGTTAGACAAGTTGTTTAGGTTAAAGTATACTTTATGTCGATTAAAATTAACATAAAGCCGACCCTCATTTTATATTTTTTTTTTGAGTTGACTCCCATTTTAAAATGAATTTAGAGTCGGTTACAAATGTTTAAAATTTGAAAATTTGAAGAATTAAGTTTTGATTTCATTCCTCCAACATTTTGGTAGTAGACATTTAGTTTTTTGACGGTGCAGGAATAGGAATCTGAACAATATTTCTTCTTCTTGGATTGTTTTTAAATTCGTGTGCAACTATAAATTGTGGCCAAAAAATTGGAGACAACAACAGGCTGATGTAAGATCATGAGCAATAATTTTAAAAGAAGAAATCAGACTTGTTGATGTGCTATATGCGATTGAATGTAAAAATTGTTTGTTGATTTTTATCGAGCACTTTAGTATAAGACCAAGCAACTTTGTCCCCATTGTTTGTATTTCCGCACAAGTCCCTTAGGTCAATAAAAAGGTTTGAATCAGGTCATTCTAACAATGGTTTCAATTTTTTTTGCCAGTTGAATAGATGGCAAAAGCTGGTCGCAGTCATCATCATCATCGGCGCAACAACCGGGATCTGTTCTGGGTCTCGTTCAACAAATTCTTCCAAACATCTTGATTAATTGGCCCATGCCATCCAGTTGTGCAACCCAAAGGCTTCCGGCATCCTGGTCTATACTTGAGCCGATGGCCTCAGTAGCCAGTGCTCGTAAATGTGTCTACTTCGTAGATATATCTACGGAGTAGATTAAAATGTAATGTAATGTAATGGTCTATACTATTTTTCCAACTTAGCCAAGTCTGTCACGTTATCTTCCAAAGTGGTTCCTCTTTGCTCAAACAAGCTAAGTGCTCAGCCCAACGGAGTATCTTCAACAATTTGATAGGTGCATACTAATGACCGAATATTATACCGCGGTAGATTTTTAAAAACACCCAAGAACTTTAAATCGATACCTGCCACCCTTTTATTGATTCAAAACGCACGCTGTTCCGTGAGATCGGCAAAAACATCACCTACATCTTTGAAGTCAAAGAAGGATTTAGACAAAGCGATGGGCTGTCATTCGATTTCTCCAACATCATACTTCAGAGAACTCTGACGCCAATACCAGAGGCACGATCTTTTAAAAGTTCGTCTATAATTACTCGTTTACGCTGACGATATTGACATGGGTTCGAGTCGAAATGTTGTATGGTCAAAATTCCGTTTACAAAATACTGTATTTCAAAATTCTGGTTACGCAAAATTCTGTATGTAGAAAATTCTGTAATTCAAAATTCTGTATGGTCAAAATTCTGTTAAAAAAAAAAAAAAAAAAATCTCAGTTGTCATGTTCAATAAAGGAAAAAGCTCTCTCTCGGGCGAGTAAAGTATCCCTTTATAAGACTCTCATCATCCACGTCCTGCTAAATGACAGGGCATAGCTGTGATGTAAAAATCTACATTTATGACTTTTTGGCTTCAACCTTCAACAACTCGAACTCGGAGTTGTGTAGTTGGAGCAATGTGGAATTGATTCGAATGAATTAAGGTACATACAATGTTTTGTAAAAATATACATATCCGCATCTTTTGAAAAAGCGTTTCAAAGATAACTCAAAATGCAAACGGCCTACTATGTATCCATCCAAGGCAGCACTTGCCAATATTGTTATTGCAAATAGCTATTTGAAAATCTGCATTCTAAATAGTCTCTGGAATGAATTAAGCTTATTTCAAAATTGAACGAATATGCTTTTTCTTATTTACGGGTGCACTCACAATTATTCCCTGCTTTCGAATATTGGATCCTTTTTGCATTCTAACACTGCACACATTCAGCCATTTACTTAGGTATATCAATATCCAATTACTGAATAGGGTTTCGATTTCATCCTGTGTTGATAATCAAAATAAAGAAAATCAATAACACCAACACTTCCAACACCAATTGAACACACAAATCGAAATGCACAAACATTTCTAGTCCTGAATCTGAATCTTAACCAATGGTGTAATGCCGACTATTCGAACGACAATAACGAATCGAACAATGGGGTTAACATACGCGTATATCCTGAACTAACCTAAAACTTGAATTATAATTGCTTTCTTGGCCATTTTGGGCAAAACCAGTGATGCATCTGGTACCGTACTTACAGCAACTCTTACACACAGAAGGGTGTAATTATTCAAATGCCACATGATATCGAATTCAGTAAATTTTCTGAAAATTAATGTAAAAACGGCAATACTTTCTGTTATTGTGAAAATGCCAAATAAATATATCATAATCACTGGGGTGCATGAAGGTCCTTTTGTAGGATTCAAAGTTCACTTGAATCCAACACTAGGACGAGCAGGGATAAATCGTTAATAATGTGCAACTCCGTGCGGGATTTACAAGAAATCCATCCAACCAATCAATGGCTAGAGGAAATTGTTTTGAATGTTCCAGCCCCATCCATGCAACAATCTAGCATACACGTTTTCAATGGATTAACAACATGGAAGCATCTGATATTATTGAAGTTCCATCAAATAAAGGGATTGAAGCAGCAAAGCGGGCAGCCACTAGAGTGGTTCAATGTACAGCATGGTACAGCTGCAATCAATTGTGCTCAGTTTTGAAGTTTCGTTTTCGATTTATTATTTGAATGAATGCTAAGCACCAAAAATTATTTATTTTAATATTCAGCAGGTTCAAAGCACACGAAAGTGGCTTATATTTTGATAATATTTTATTTTTGAAGGTTTTCAATAACTTTACCTCCTACCTCCATGTAATACTTTCGGAGGAAAAAAGGGTTTCTGCTGTATATAAATGCACCAAATAAAAGTTTTAAAGTGGAAGTTGGAAATACAAACAAAAAATTTGAAAAAAAAAAGAAATTCGATTATTGGGAATATTTTCAGGTTTCCATTGCCATGTAAATCATGGTCAACATTTATTTTATGAGAGGAAAATGCTTTTGAAAACTATTTCCTTGCTCGGAAAATAAATAATTAGTTAATATTTTTTTTTGCACACTGCACCCAAGGTGAAAAAAGGGAGGATAGTTATATCCTTTAATTCTATCTCTATTACTTAGCTAGTTTTTCAGTTTAGTTTTTTGAATTATTTTTAATAAGTTTATGTTATAATTACTTAAATCTAGACACAAATATTAAGAACTAGTTAACACTATCAACTTAATTAACTTACTTATTTTATATCTTAATTTTAATTGCCTTTCGGCCTAAAAAATCTAGAACAGACACAGCAGACTTTCTTATTGATTTATATTATTGTGATGTGGCAACAAGTTTAGATATTCGGAGGATACATTTTGTAAACTAACGACATCTGTTGGATTCATTGTGTACAACAACCACCATTTATTGTGTACAACAACCATGCCCCTAAAAGTATGCTACATATTTGCAACATGTTTTAACTTAGTACTAAATCGAACTTGACGAAACAATTCGAGACTCGAATTGTTACCGAAAGCTTAGATTGTGCCAGAACCAGACAGAAGCTTCCAGAAGCTTTTAAAGTTGTATAAATACAAGAGTAGATTGCATTGAGAGTTCAGTTTAGTTTCGAAAGTGGAATTGTTAACAACTGGAAGCATTAGTAAAAAGTGATTGAATTGAGATTAAATAAAAAGTGTTGAATTATAAAAACGTATTTGAATTGTGAATAAGTGAAATAAGTTAAATTGGTGTTATTTAAACTGAAAGACGTTGTGTTTTATAAAATAAAGAGATTTGTTGTATTATTTTGGAATTTTGATTGAGTTTTATTTGTCGAACCCCAGGCCAAAATATCACATTGGTGTCAGAAATTGGGGATAAAACTCAGTAAAGTGCTAGAAAATTCCATAGTGACATTTTCTAAAACAGTTTCGGTGACTCATTTAATTGTGAAAGTGGAATTTTCCAGAAACTATTGAACTGATTGTGCTATAAAACTGTGAATAGCGAGCATTTTTGTTAAAAATAGTGTTGGAAAAAGATCTTTCTAGAAGAGACATTAAAATAAAACTGACTGTGTTGCGAAAATAGTGTTTCAGTTACATAAAATGGGTCGCAAGTTAGAACAATTAACAACAGCTGAGTTGAAAGAAGAATTAGGAAAACGAAATTTTCAGACTTCGGGCTGAAAAAGGAACTATTGCTCCGACTTCAGAATGCTATCACTCAGGATGGTGGAGACCCCGATACCATGTTGTTCGATGTTGAAGAGCAAGGGAGAGAATGCACAGTAAGTACAGCCGATGAAATGCCTGCTCTCATGAAGTTGCTTCTGTCGAAATTCGACGAACAAAAGAATGAGCAGAAGAATTCGTTGGAAATTCTCCAGGAAGTTCTCGAAAGTAAATTCGATGAACAAAAGAATTCATTAGAAACTCTCCAGAATCAACTAAGCGAAAGACTTCAAATAGTAGATCAGAAATTTGAAGCCAAAATAGAAAGCTTAGAAGAAAAGTTCGGAAAGCAAGTAGAAAGTGTAGAACAACAGTACGAACATCTGGCTAAGGAATTTGATTCTTTGAAAAAGCAGAAGGTTCGGGAATATTCGAGCGACGGTCCACGAAGAAAGGAAATGCAGCCCCCTGTCTTCGATGGTCAAACATCATGGCCAATTTATAAGAGGCAGTTCGAAGCTGCCGCCTTGACGAACAACTGGGACAGCGAAGACAAATCAATTGCTCTTACGCTTGCGCTCAGAGGAACAGCTGCCGAATTGCTGCAGACCATTCCTGAAGACAAACATCATGATTATGATGCCATGGTCAAGGCAATCGAGATGAGGTTTGGCGACGACCACATGCAGCAAGTTTACCGAGTCCAGTTGCGCCGAAGGGTCCAGACAAGAGGTGAAACGCTACAACAATTGCAAGCTGACATCGAGCGCTTGGCAAATTTGTCTTATCCCAATACCAGCAGGGAAATCATAAATGAACTGGCAACTGATGCGTTCACTAATGCCATTGCAGATGGAAAACTACAAATGGCTGTGAGAATGGCAGGTAAGAAAACGCTCGCTGAGGCTTTAGCATTTGCCCTGACAATGGAAGCAGCAGACCAAGCTTCGCAAAGTAGCCATCGCGTCAGGGAAGTGGCTACGCTAGAGTGCTCATGTCAACGTGTCGACATTGAAAGACAAAACCTGAACACTGCTCGAGGTCAAATGAGATGCTGGAATTGCAACAAGCTAGGACACCTACAGCGACAATGCAGATCTCCACCTAGACAGGTAAGCTGCCCACATTGCGCAAGGAGGAGGCAGAATGACGAAGCATCTGGCAGGAATAACACTCACACTGCTGGACAAGCTTCTGATCAACAGCAGGCGGGAAACGCCTAAGAACCAACTTCGCGGGGCTGAAGTTGGTTGATGGAATCGACGCCCCCAGGACCATCATCCAAGTTTCGCAAACTACACGCTGCAGCAAGAGCTTGACAGTGGAGACAGTCATCAGAAACAGAAAATGTGTGGCCACTATCGACACGGGTGCCACAGCCTCCATAATCAGAAGAGACCTTGTTCAGACATCCTGGCTACATAACACCAGCTGCTACACTCTGAAGACAGCTACGGGAGAAGCAGCAAAAGTATACGGGGAGGTATTTCTAAAGATACAACTGGCAGGGTTGACCTTCTCACATGCATTCTTGGTAGCCGACATATGCGACGAATGCATCATTGGAGTGGATTTCATGAAGGCACATGAGGTAATCATAGACCTTCGAATGCAAGTATTAAGGTATCTAACCGTTGAGATCCCTATGGTATACGGAAACGAGAACGCTGTGAATCTTCGGGCGGTTATAAGCAGAGATGAAGTCCTACCACCTTCTTCAGAGACAGTTCTTTGGACGCGTTTGGAGGGTGATCCTGGGAACCACCGATTCTATTTCATTGAAGCAGATAATAAAGAGGACTTTCCAAGCTATATCGTTGGAAAGATTTTAGTGGAACCAAAGAAAAACATGGTTCCGGTAAGGCTGATGAATCCGAACAAACACTCCGTCAAGCTCAAACAAGGAGAGGTGATTGGAAGATGCGTACCCATTGCAGCCATATCGACAACATCTGGGAGTGAATCTGCGAGTCCTGTTTCTGCAACAAAATTGGCTGAGGTATGTAATGCTATCCTTGGAAACTGTGAGCTAAATCAGGAGCAGAAAACCATGGCCAAAAATCTCATTGGCGAGTTTGCTGATATATTTGCATCGCAGGATGGAGACTATGGTCGAACACACCTAGTACAGCACCGAATTGACACCGGCGATAGCAGACCGATCCGACAACCTGCTAGAAGACTTCCATTGGCAAAACAGTCGGAAGTCGATGAGATGATATCAACCATGGAAAAAGACGGTCTAATCGAAAACTCAAAAAGTCCGTGGGCATCACCCGTTGTACTAGTGAAAAAGAAGGACGGCAGCACTCGATTCTGCGTGGATTACCGGAGGCTCAACGATGTCACCAAGAAGGACAGCTACCCCTTGCCTCGAATAGATGACACCTTGGATACCCTTTCTGGAGCGAAATGGTTTTCGACCCTCGATCTGAAAAGTGGTTACTGGCAGGTACAGATCCATCCAGAAGACAAAGAAAAGACCGCTTTCACAACGGGAAATGGACTATGGCAGTTTACCGTTATGCCATTTGGCTTGTGTAACGCTCCAGCCACCTTTGAGCGTTTAATGGAACGTGTGTTACAGGGTCTGACATGGAAAACCTGCCTGGTGTACTTGGATGACGTCATCGTTGTGGGAAAGACGTTCGCTGAACATCGCGACAACTTGAGGGAGGTGTTTACACGACTTCGAACTGCACATTTGAAACTAAATCCAAAGAAATGTGCTCAGTTCAAAGCTGAGGTGAAATATTTGGGACATGTGATATCATCAAATGGAGTAAACACTGACCCGGAGAAAATCGAAACCGTGAGAAATTGGCCAGTTCCCGAAGATAAACACCAGCTGAGGAGCTTTCTAGGTCTCGCCACTTATTACAGGAGGTTCGTCAAAGATTTTGCCGGAATCGCAAAGTGTCTGCACCAGCTAACTGAGAAGGGTAGACAATTTAAATGGTCAGGTGAATGCGAAAGAAGCTTTCAACATCTAAAACAGCGACTTTGTGAGGCACCAATACTAGCTTACCCCACCCCTGGCAAAACATTTATTGTGGACGCGGATGCTAGTAACGTGGGTGTTGGAGCAGTTCTGTCGCAGATACACGATGGGCAGGAGAAAGTGGTAGCCTATTTCAGCAAAGTTCTGTCGCGACCAGAGAGAAACTACTGTGTAACCAGACGGGAACTCCTTGCTCTGATACTGGCGACAAAACATTTCCATAAATATCTGTATGGACAGAGATTCATCCTGCGTACCGATCACGCCGCTTTAAAATGGTTGCTACAGTTCAAAAATCCTGAGGGGCAAGTAGCAAGATGGATCGAACGATTGCAGACTTACGACTTCGAAGTACAGCATCGCAAAGGAAGACTGCACTGCAATGCGGACGCGCTTTCCCGCAGACCATGTGAGCCCAGTTGCAAACATTGTGCGCGAAAAGAGGAAAAGGATGAAGGTATATCTGTCCAGAGAATAAGAGCCGAACCTGTAGAGGGTTGGAGTGCCGAAGAAATTCGTAATGCACAAAAAGAAGACCCTGACATCGAGCCAATCCTTGCCTGGAAGGAATCTATGGAGAAACCAAACGCAAGAGACATCTCCGACAGAAGTCCTACTTTAAAGGCATACTGGGCGCAGTGGGACTCTCTGCATGTGGAAGATGGTGTTTTGCGAAGAAAATGGGAAATGCCGGATGGAAGATTCTTTAAGATGCAGCTTGTGGTTCCACGATCGAAAGTAGAGGAGATCCTACGAGAAATGCATGCTGGAATATCCGGTGGGCACTTGGGAATCAACAAAACACTGGAAAAGGTACGGGAACGCTTTTATTGGCTAAGCGCGAGAAACGATGTAGAGAGCTGGTGTCGAAAGTGCACAACATGCGCAGCTAGCAAGGGACCCAAAGTCAAAACACGAGGTAAAATGCACCAGTACAACGTGAGCGCCCCGTTTGAAAGAATCGCCGTTGACATCACAGGCCCGTTCCCGGAAACTGAAAACGGTAGCCGTTACATCCTTGTTGTCATGGACTACTTCAGCAAGTGGCCGGAGGCTTTTGCGATACCCAATCAAGAAGCTAAGACCGTTGTCGAGCAGATAGTGGACCACTGGGTGTGCAGGTTCGGGGTGCCTATGGAATTGCATTCCGACCAAGGGCGAAACTTCGAGTCGAAGGTATTCCAGGAAGTATGCGCATCACTCGGGTTAAAGAAAACAAGGACAACACCTCTTCATCCACAGTCTGATGGAATGGTAGAAAGATTTAACAAGACCTTGAAGGAACATCTGTCCAAAGTCGTGAACGAGAACCAACGGGATTGGGATCGGCGAATTCCTTTATTTCTTATGGCCTGCGGTTCATAGTACAACTGGATACACTCCATTCGAAATTTGGACGAACTGCCCGGCTTCCAAGTGAGCTAAAATTCGGATTTCCTATTGAAGACCCAAAATGCGAAGAGGACTACGTGTTAGATCTTAGAGAAAGGATCAACGACATTCACCAGAGAACAAGAAACAACATAAAAATTGCGAGTGACCGCATGAAGACCAGATACAATGCGAGAGCAACAGCACCTGAATTCAATGAGGGAGATCTGGTATGGCTTTATAACCCACATCGCAAAAAGGGAAAATCGCCCAAGCTTCAGCAGGACTGGGAAGGTCCCTACCAAATAGTTACGCGCATTAATGACGTCGTTTTCCGAATCCAACGAGGACCAAGAGCAAAAATGAAAATTGTCCATGTGGATCGACTGCATCGTTACCACGGAAACAATGATGATGTGCTTGTTCGGGACGAACAAAACTAAGAGGGGGACAATGTGATGTGGCAACAAGTTTAGATATTCGGAGGATACATTTTGTAAACTAACGACATCTGTTGGATTCATTGTGTACAACAACCACCATTTATTGTGTACAACAACCATGCCCCTAAAAGTATGCTACATATTTGCAACATGTTTTAACTTAGTACTAAATCGAACTTGACGAAACAATTCGAGACTCGAATTGTTACCGAAAGCTTAGATTGTGCCAGAACCAGACAGAAGCTTCCAGAAGCTTTTAAAGTTGTATAAATACAAGAGTAGATTGCATTGAGAGTTCAGTTTAGTTTCGAAAGTGGAATTGTTAACAACTGGAAGCATTAGTAAAAAGTGATTGAATTGAGATTAAATAAAAAGTGTTGAATTATAAAAACGTATTTGAATTGTGAATAAGTGAAATAAGTTAAATTGGTGTTATTTAAACTGAAAGACGTTGTGTTTTATAAAATAAAGAGATTTGTTGTATTATTTTGGAATTTTGATTGAGTTTTATTTGTCGAACCCCAGGCCAAAATATCACATTATTTTTAGTTGCGATTATAGATACTAACTATAATGCAAGTTATGCATTCGTGCAGATTAAAAGTTTTGATATATCAATCAAACATGACATTACGATGATAGAGAAACATATTTGAGTTACTGGCAAAATGTTGTCCGTCTGTGTGTCTGTATGTCTGTCTGTCTGTCTGTATGTATGTCTGTCTGTCTGTCTGTCTGTTTGTATGTCTGTCTGTCTGTCTGTCTGTACAGATGTATTTTGGACTGCAGCCTAACCGGTTGGGCCAGTCGTCTTAAAAGAACTTAAAGTTCTTTTGACATTCAGGAGTTTTTTCATTTTTTTTTAGCTCAAATATTAACGGTACCTGTCATATAACCGATGTGTAAAAGCTTATTTTTCTCGAAAACGGCTCCAAGAATTTTTATTAAAAAAAATCACTGTACTACTGTAGATATGCAATATATTTTGGTGAACAAACAAAGTAATTTTTTTCTCTTCGACTTTCTCGAAAACTGGTGATCCGATTAAAATCAAAATTGATATTCAAGAAGATGTAGGTAGCGTAAGTAATTTTCCATAAAATTTTTTTCGAAAACGTTTTTTTTTGTATTCTTAAATAGTTTAAACAAAATTTTTTTTTTTGGAAACATCAATATTTTGAAAACGGGTAAGTGTATTTTTTTTAATTTTGTTTTTAAATGTACGTTATTTTTGTGCTTAAGTTTGTATTCTTAAATTATTTTTTTTAACTTTTAAAAAAAAAGTTGTTAAAAAAAACCGTTTTATTTAAAAACGGCTCCTACAATTTTGAAAAAAAAATTCATACTTTTTTACATTTCCTAAAGAAATAAAATAGCGTTTAAATTATTTCACCCAATACAATTTAACGTACTTTATTCAAACAATCAAAAGTCACAAAAATCGAATAAATGCTTTGATGCACTTTAATTTTCTTAAATTTTATTCTACAATGTGACCGCACATATACTTGCTCATATATATTTGCTCACATACATTGCAAGGGCGATGACCTCAACTACTGGACAAATATTCGGGGTTTACTACCTCCAAGATGAATATTTCGAAATTACACGTTCGAGTGGTTTTATCGCGCCCGACGCTTTCCTATACCTTGATAGTCGAGGACGAATTCAGGATAGTTCGGCGATTCCGATGATCCACCAAGTCGGCCGCTGAACAGCCATAGGCGGCTTCTTTATAACCGATACATAGTCGCTGGGAGCGTAACAGAGCGCCTCCGGTTCAGTAGGGCCGTGCACGACTTGGATCGGAATGGATGCCATTGATCAAGTTCACCAGATTTGATGGCTTAATTCAAATTAATACTATAGTCAACATCGCTATCTGCAGGGATGGCGAACCTTCTAAGAGCCTCGTGCCATTTAAACAAAAATATTGTTTGGAGTGCATTTGGCATGCCAACATAGTTTTCTAAACAGCTAAAAAAAATATTTTACAATACGCAGCATTTTATTAGTAAACATAAAAAATAATTTTTGAAATCAACAGTATTCATTTTAATATAAAAAAAAAAACAAATTTCATTAAAAAAAAAAAACCAAACAAACGAAAACAAAAATAAAAGGCACGACTGGGTCGCACGTACTTGCTCCTATGTGCTAATCCTTTTTAAGTGCAGGCGTCTTTTTGACAAAGATTTGGTTTTAATGTTTTTTTTGACGTGCAACTTCTTTCGAATCGTTGGGGTTTGAAGCTCGAACGAACATGTGTCACTACAAAGGGATAAACACATAAATATGTAGGATTGTTAGCTTTTGCAGTTTTTAGTGTATTATCTTTCCACTTGTTGTTTACTGTTTATAATATAATTTGCTAATAGAAAGACTTTTTTAGTTTAATTTTCATTTTGGTATGGAAAAATTTAAACAACTGGCATAAAGATTCGTGGGAATCAGCAGTAGGACAATAATGCTATGTATAGATACCTATATAGGTCCCAATAAGAATAATTTACTTTTTGAAATCAAATTAATTAAAATAGCTTAATTATGTTTGATGGATCGATAAACGTATGGTGTGGGTAGGTATTAATGGAATTTACTAAGGATATTAGTTACCTCTACATATAATAAGGTTGGAAGGAAGGTGGGTACTAAAATTAAGATACACATTCCAACTACTGTTAACCGAGTGGGTATAGCGACAATATTAAAAGTTAACATAGTGGTTTTGTTTATTTATAGGTAGGTGTAAACTTTAGTTTTCTCGATTGAAATTTTTGCATTCAGTAGTAATCGAATAGTTTTTTTATTTGTTAGTTGTTTGTGTGTGTTAAAAATAGGCTTCCTTATTTATATTGTGTGCTTTTATAATGATAAAATTCTTTAAAATACGTATGTATGTATATAGGTTGTCACCTTCTTTTATTTGACTAAAGGCCAGGGCTTAGCCGAGCAATATGAAATAAAATTTTGGGGAACATTTTTTATGAAATCAAAAAAACACTATTCATAACGTTTTTTGGAAAAAATGTTGTAAGCCATTTTATTTAATTTGCTGTTTCCTATTTTACGAATTTTTCATTTCAAAATCGTTCGACCAGTTTTTTCAAAAAAAAGTTTTTTTTTTTAAACTTTTCGAAAACATATTTTAAATTTTTTTCCAGTATGTCAATTTAAAGAAATCTCTATTTTATAGTAGGAGAAAAAATTAGAAAAAAGCTACGGATCCGTTTTCAAAATATTATAAAAAAACAAAATATTTTTTAAAAAAAATTATTAAAAATAAAAAAAAAATGTTTTTGAAAATTTTAATAAACAATATTATTTAAGTTATAAAACACTACATATATTGAAAATTTCATCAAAATCCGTCAATTAGTTAACGAGAAAGTCTGATTTTAAAAAACCAGTCATATAGGAGGTACCGTTATAAAACTTTTTCTGAAAAATCCATTAAAACTTAAAGATATACGTTACATAGAAAACATCATTCTGAAAGTTTTATCAAAATCGTAGGAGCCGTTTTCGAGAAAAATAAGTTTTTCATTAAAAGTTATATGGCAGGAGCTAGAATGGCAATTCGAAAAACAGTTGGGTAGAGCACTCTAAAAATACTGTATACCAAGTTTGAATCAAATCGGCCCAACCGTTTAGGCTGTAGATATCGATACAGACAGACAGACTGACAGACGGACGGAATTTCCGGACCCACTTTTTTTGACTTCTCTATCATCGTAATGTCATGTTTGATTGTTAGAATTTTTTTTACGAATGCATAACTTGCCTTATAGTACCTACAATTGCAAGTAAAAAATTAAGAAACAAAAAACAAAGATAAAAACAAAAACAGTTAAAGAACTATTTTAGTGTGACTTCTATTGTTGCAAGCTGAATGTCAAATAGTTTATTAATCAGGGTTGTATTTCGTCACTTTAAGCTTAATCCTGGCTGAACTGAAATTATCTGACAAAACGGTTACAAAGAGACTTTAATGATTTTTAATTCATGAAAATAAGGACTCAACCGCATAAATAGATGAGAATATCGTCAAACTGATGGCTCTTCAAACAGCCGCATTTTACTTGCGATTTATAGGGACTATAAGGCAAGTTATGCATTCGTAAAAACATGACACTACGATGATAGATTTTTAATAATTAAAAAAAAATATTTTGTTTTTTGAATTTTTTGAAAACGGATCTATAGAGTTTTTTTAAATTTTTCTCTTAGTATAAACAATAGATTTCTTAAAATTGACATACTCGAAAAAATTTTAAAATATGTTTTCGAAAAGTTTAAAAAAAGAAAACATTTTTTTGAAAAAAACTGGTCGAACGATTTTGATTTTATTTTTCTCGAAAACGGCTCCAACGATTTTGATGAAAATTATCATTTGTTTAGAACCAAATTTACGTTAAAGGTCTATTAACGGTACTGTTTATATAACGGTTTTTTTATTTTGGACTTTTTCGGTAACGGCTCTTTGGATTTCTTTCAAATTTTATATTTGAGAAGATCTAGGTAGCATAATTAATTCTGCATATCAAAATTTTTAATAACTTTTTTTTCTAATAAAAATTAATTTTTCAATTTTTTATTTGAAAAATCAATATACATATTTAAAACTAATAAAAAAAATTATTGTAAATTTTATACTCACATGTATATTAATAAACTCTTAAAAATTGCATTCCAAAATTTGAAAAAAAATTTATTTCAAAAAACTAAAAATAAAAAAACAGGATTTTATCAAAACCGCTCCTACAATTTTCGAAACACATTTTTCATAAATTCCTTGTTATTTAAGACGTGTGATGGCATACTTGATTTTTACTAAAAACCGTTAACCGTGGTTTTTAATACTTTTTTATAAGTTCAAACTGAGTTATTTTCAACGCAAATGTTACTTGTTTCTGTCAGAGAACTTGCGTCCCAATGTAATTATGCACGTAAGAGCAAGTACGTGCGACCCAGTCGTGCCCATTTTTAAAAACATGACAGTAAGTTATGATCATACCTCATGTACAGAAAGTCCATCGCTGGAATTTGATTGTGTGTATCTTTCATAATTCATGAAATTAACATTGTATCATTGTATATAAACTGCTATAGTACTATTATGAGACGAGAAAAAATCTTTTTCCCTAGAACCGCTTGGAGTGCTAGTGTAGGCATATTTTATTTGAGAAAAGAGAGAAATAAGAGCATTTTTATAAGCGTTATGCTCTGTGCTTACATTACTGCTGAATCAACTTGCCTGATGAACATGCATTTTGTTGGAAAAATGTGTGGTTTACCTACATTCTTTATGAATTTTAAGAGGAAATCTCTTTGAATTATACAATTTCGTTGACTTATAAGCAATTTAAAAAAAAGATGCTTAAGAAGGTGAGATGAATAAACTTGATGTTGATGATGTTGCTTACATTTTTTTGGTATATGCAATACATTTGTATATACATTGTTTTGTATATGATTAATGTCATTGATCAGACTTTTGAAGTGATTTGTATATAGACTTTTGTTAGGATTCATACACGATCCAACATCGTTGCTTACATTTTTTTTATATGCAATACATGTACAATATGTACATATGTGATTGACTAGCCTTTTGAAGTGGTTTTTTTTTAAGATATTCAATTTAGGTTTATTTGCTACCTATAAATTGAACGTTGTCGTTTTCAAAAAATGTACTCATACATTCTTAGAAATTTAACACAAACTTAATTCTTGCTGGATTTATTGAATGGATTTTGGTATGAATTTTGCTTTCAATGCAGATAGGTACACAAATTTAGTGAACACTATGCATGGAGATACATTCATATTTTTTTGTTTGGAAATTGATATAGACTGCAGGTAGTAATGATTTTTGTTTTTTTGAGGCTTTGTATGAAATAACTGACCTACCATTTGCTCGCGGGTAGGAAATTCATAGTTAATGCAAATCTTATTTTTATATCGCGGTGGGTTTTTGGCTGTAGAAAATTAAAAAGTGGGCCGATTTTCGTGATTCTTTTTTTAAAATGTTCGTCTGCGGCGGGTTTTCGTTAAAAAAATGTTTAAACTATCCCAGATGTCGGATTTCAATTATGACAGATTTCAGATGGTTTTTTACTTGCGATTATAGGTACCTACTATAAAAAAAAAAATTGAGATAATAATCAAACATGATATTACGATGATAGAGAAGTCGAAAAAAGTTGGTTCGAAAAATGTCTGGCTGTTCGGTGCTCTACAGCCTAAACGGATGGGCCGATTTGGTTCAAACTTGGTATTTAGTATTTATTAGGTAGTATCTCGGGGGGTATTTCTCATTTTTTGCTCTAGGTCAAAAATGAACTTTATTTGCCGTTTAACAAAAATTTTGATTTTATCGAAAATGGTTCCAACGATTTTGATCAAACTTTCAGGATGATATTTTTTTACAACAATACACCTTTCAGTTTGAATGAATTTTTCGAAATTTGTTCTATAACGGTACCTCTCATAGAACCGGTTTTTTCAAATGCCGTTTTATCGTTAACCAATATCCTGATTTCAATAAAATTTTGCACACAGGAAGTCATTTATAATTAAATTAACATTGCATTTCAAAATTTTCGAAAACTTTTTTTTCAATTTTCTAAAAAAAAATTGGTTTTCGAAATATTTTGAAAACGGGTTGATTAATTTTTTTTCAAATAAGTATCCCAGATGAAAACTGTAGATTTCCTTATAATGACATACTTAAAAAAAAATGTAATTATTCGAATTTAATGAAAAGTGATTATTAAAAATAATTACCAAAAAACCGCCAAAACTCACAAAACAATTTTTTCAGCCTTCGTGTCCGAAATCAGATACAAAGTGCTTTACCTATACCAAGTTATTGGATTATTCATACATACACATACTTACTTTATCATCTGCTACTGTATTTTCTTATTAGCTATTACTATTGCATATAAACTGAACAACAGTCCACATGTCACCAGGATAGTACTATAGCAATTCATATACAATGCTTATTAGCAGTGTATTTCTTACAGGCCGACTCCACACGATATCTGTATTGCAAACCATATCTCTGACATAAATATCAGACCATTTTCTTTTTTCTTCGCTGGGCAGTTCATGTCTTGATATTTCCTTAAAGCAAGAGAGGCTTATGTGTTTGTTTCTCTGACAAAAGTCAAAAGATAAAAATTCTTTTTCTTATATTTGTTAATTTTATCATTTTAAAACATTTATTCCATTAAAAAAATATAGATGTTGTCTCATTTACTCTTGTTAATACACATAAACTAATAAAAATACTGTATTCAGGCCTTTTCACTGCAAACTAAATTTTTAAAGCGCACAAAAAGAGCAACTACCCACATGAGAGACAAAAAATAATGAGATGAACCCTAAAAAAAGAAAGAAAAAACACAAACGTCAAATTGTTATCAAGACATCGATGTCAAGATAGAACCGCGGAGAGAGATGTCTAACATCCCAACAGACTCCGAAACAACGCGACTCCATTGGATATTTCATCTCATGTTGAAGATTATGAGAGAAATTATATCGTGTGGAGTCGGCCTGTTATAAGCAAGGCAGTTTATATACAATGCATACAATCGATACAATGATGATCAACTGGAAAATATCGTTTGAACATGCATACATAGAACTAACCAAACCTACTTCCGTGTAGTAATGTATATGCAATGTATACAATGCACAGCACAGCAACCGCAACCTACGCAAAAAAAAAAACAAAAACAAACATCGTTCATCTGCCCAAAGAATATAGGGCAGAACATTGTATATAATAATGTACGAAAACAACTCCAACATCAGATATATGTATTCATGTCAACATTGTATATGAACTGCATATCAACAATTTTTTTCTTAACCTACCCCTTATAAATTACTTATGAATAAAGTACAATTCAGCGAGTTTCTCTGAGAATTCTCTTTGTAAATGAACCGCCATTGTATATGAACTCTTTGTTCGCCTCTTAAATTTACCGAGTAATCTTTTTCCCTAGAGCCGCTTGGAACGCCACCGTCCACCGGTCGTCATGATAGTACTATAGCAGTCTATATACAATGCATTGTATATGAACTTCTATAGTACTATCATGGTGACATGTACACCGTGGCGCTCCAAGCGGCTCTAGGTAAAATTAACTTGGCAAATTGAAAGAGGCGAACAAAGAGAATTCTAAGAGAAACTCTGTGAACATGTACTTTACTCTTTGCAGTTTGCAGTTTACATATATACAATGATGCGAGTATAGTTTTTTTTTGCACAACTGGACATTGTATATGAACTTCTATAGTACTATCATGGTGACATGTGGACCGTGGCGCTCCAAGCGGCTCTAGGTAAAATTAACTTGGCAAATTGAAAGAGGCGAACGAGGCGAACAAAGAGAATTCTAAGAGAAACTCTGTGAACATGTACTTTACTCTTTGCAGTTTGCAGTTTACATATATACAATGATGCGAGTATAGTTTTTTTTTGCACAACTGGATTGCTTCACACAAGCAGGGTGACGAGATGGCTAGTTTTAAAAAAGGAATCATTGTATATACATTGCCTATAGTACTATCATGAGACGAGAAAAAATCTTTTTACCTAGAGCCGCTTGGGGTGCTAGTGTAGGGACATTTTATTTGAGTGAGAGAGAATTAAGAGCATGTTTTTTAGTGTTATGCTTTGTGCTTAGTTTATTGCGCATGTGCAATGTGAGGCAAGAAAAAACAGAAGGAGAACATGAAATAATTCAGTATTTTGTTTTGTTCATTGTATACCTATGTATATGTATATAAACTGCTAGCAGTTTTGAAGTTAATACATAATGGTTTCGCTTAGCTGAGTAAGGATTTATACACGATCCAACATTTTCATTGTTTACGTTTTTTTATATGGAATATGTAATATAAGAACTGGTTCTTACATAAGTATTTATATATGCGTACGTCATTGACCAGATTTTCGATTTGAGTTTTTTAGGATTTTTAAGTTTTGTACGAGCACTACCTACATACATATTTGTCATATTTGTACATATACCTATACACCATTGACAAGACTTTTGATTCGAATTCTTTAGGATTTTCAATTTTTTTACTATTATGAAGGTTGTCGTCTTCAAATAATGTACCCACACATTCATTCTTGAAATTTAAACACAAATTTACTTCTTGCTATATTTATACAAAGATACAAACGTCCTTGCAATGGATGGATTTTTGTTTTGAATTTTACTTTCCATTCAGATAGGTAACATATACATATAGGTACATACATATGTAGGTACCTATCTGAATGAACTATGTGCAGAAATTCAATCAAAAATTGTTTGTAAATTGATTTATATTATTATTGATTGATTATATATTATTGATTTATAGTAACAAAGATCTTTTGATTGTTTGAGGTTTATATAATAGGTACTAGTTGACCCACCCAGCTTAGCTCGCGGGAAAGAAATTTATAGTTAAATCAAAATATTTCTTTCAACTAAAAATACCACGGGTTTTTTACATTTGTAATACCTAATTGTTTAATTTTTACTTGCAATTATTATAGGTAGGTACTAAGTACAAGTTATGCATTCGTGCAGAAAAAAAAATTGAGATAACAATCAAATACCTATAACATTAAGATGATAGAGAAACATATTTGAGTCACTGGCAAAATTCTGTCCGTCTACTAAACGGTTTGGCCAGTTGTCTTTAAATTTGGAATATAAGTTTGTTTTGACATTCGACATAGGATTTTTTTAGTTTCTTTTTTAGCTGAAATATTTACGGTACTTGCGATATAACCGTCAACTAAAAGCTTATTTTTGTCAAAAACAGCTCCAAGAATTTTTTATGTAAAAAATCAATGTGCATTCTATTTTGGTTAAAAAAAATATGACGGTAGGCTAAAACTGGTACCACCCATAGGAGTTTTTTTTTTGCATCGACTTTTCTGAGAACTGGTTAGGTAACCGATTACAACCAAAATTGATATTCAGGAAAATGTAAGTAGCCTAAGTAATCTTACACTAAAATATATTTATATAAGTAGGTATATTTAAAAATAACGGCAACATTTAAAATAAAGTGCTATACCTTTTTTAAAGGGTCGCACGTACTTGCTCCTGTGTGCTCATTTGTTTATTAAGGGACAGGTGTAAGCTTTCGTTTTCTCGATTGAAATTTTTGCATTCAGTAGTAATCGAATAGTTTTTTACTTGCTATTTATAAGGACTATAAGTCAAGTTATGCATTCGTAAAAAAAAATTCTAACAATCAAACATGACACTACGATGATAGAGAAGTTAAAAAAAGTGGGTCCGGAAATTCCGTCCGTCTGTCTGTCCGTATCGATATCTACAGCCTAAGCGGTTGGGCCGATTTGATTAAAACTCGATACATAGTATTTTTAGAGTGCTCTACCCGACAGTTTTTGGAATTGGCATTCTAGCTCCAAAACTAACGGCACCTGCCATATAACTTTTAATGAAAAACTTATTTTTCTCGAAAACGGCTCCTACGATTTTGTTAAAACTTTCAGAATGATGTTTTCTATGCAAAATCTATCTTTTAGTTCTAATGGATTTTCAGAAAAAGTTATAACGGTACCTCTCATATGACCGGTTTTTTGAAATTAGACTTTCTCGTTAACTAATTGACGGATTTTGATAAAATTTTCAAAATATGTAGTGCTTTATGATTTATATAATATTGTTTATTAAAATTTTGAAAAAAAAATTTTTTAATTTTTAATAATTTTTTAAAAAAACTTATTTTGTTTTTTGAATATTTTGAAAATGAATCTATAGATTTTTTTAATTTGTTCTTCTAGTATAAACTATAGATTTCTTTAAATTGACATAGTCAAATAAAATTATATATATGTTTTCGAAAAGTTTTTCAAAAAACTGGTCGAACGATTTTGAAATGAAAAAAATATAAAGTAGAAAACAGCAAAAGAAATAAAATGGCTTACAACATTTTTTTCCAAAAAACGTTATGAATAGTGTTTTTTGATTTCATAAAAAAATATTTGTTTAATATTTTCCCCCAAATTTTGCCACTAGTCTAATGAAAACAAACTTCGTTATTTGTATTATTATTTATTTATCGTTATTTATTTTAAAGCATTTCATGATCATGATCATGCATGCAGCATACAGAATAAATAATAAGGACGCCTATGATAAACGCCTATGAGAACAGAATATACACAATACACATACACATGTGCTTATTAAGTGTTCCTTGTTAGTATCTCCCTCACCCTCGCTCCCACCATCTACCACACCGACGACCGACCGATCGACCTGAATTTAGCTGAAAATTTTATCAAAGATAATATAACAAGTATACCTACGTAAATACACACATTATGTAGGTATGTATGTAGGTACATACCTAAATATCTACCTACCCTAGAAAGTTTTATATGAAAAAAATATAAAACTCAAAATAAACTTATCAACCAGCTTAAACATATACCCACCTCCAGACACCATTCATTTACAAAAGTCGTTTTTCTTCTTTATTGTCATTCGTTTTTTAAAACTAGCCATCTCGTCACCCTGCTTGTGTGAAGCAATCCAGTTGTGCAAAAAAAACTATACTCGCATCATTGTATATAAGTATGTAAACTGCAAAGAGTAAAGTACATATTCACAGAGTTTCTCTTAGAATTCTCTTTGTTCGCCTCGTTCGCCTCTTTCAATTTACCAAGTTAATTTTACCTAGAGCCGCTTGGAGCGCCACGGTCCACATGTCACCATGATAGTACTATAGAAGTTCATATACAATGAAAGGAATGACAAAAAAGAAGAAAAACGACTTTTGTAAATGAATGGTGTCTGGGGGTTGGGTATATGTTTAAGCAGGTTGATAAGTTTATTTTGAGTTTTATATTTTTTTCATATAAAACTTTCGAGGGTAGGTAGATATTTAGGTATGTACCTACATACATACCTACATAATGTGTGTGTTTACGTAGGTATACTTATTATATTATCTTTGATAAAATGTTCAGCTAAATTCAGGTCGATGGGTCGGTCGTCGGTTTGGTTGATGGTGTGAGCGAGGGTGAGGGAGATACTAACAAGGAAAACTTAATAAACACATGTGTATGTTGTTGTTCTCGGTGACGGTGAACAACGAAGAGGATCGACAATGATTTTATTTTTTGAATTTTCATTTCATTGGCTTCGTTATCGTTGGTGTTTAAGTTTGTGCACAAGTGGCTTTGATATTATAGGGACTATCAGTCAAGTTTAAGATTCGTGAACATAAAAAATGGTGATAATAATCAAACATTACATTACGATGATAGAGAAACATATTTGAGTTACTGGCAAAATTCTGTCCGTCTGTCTGTAGGTCTGTCTGTGAGGATGTATTTTGGACTAGGTATAGCCTAAACGGTTGAGCCAATCGTCTTCAAATTTAGAAATTAAGGTTAAGGTTTCAATTTTTACTTACGATTATAGGGACTGGTATAAGGCAAGTTTAAAATTCGTGAATATACAAAAAATTTAGGTAATAATGAAACATGACATTATGATCATAGAGAAGTCTAAAAAAAGTGATCGACAAAAAATGTTTGTCTGTCTGTCTGTCTG
This sequence comes from Platycheirus rosarum, assembly GCA_963971375.1. Taxonomy (NCBI): domain Eukaryota; kingdom Metazoa; phylum Arthropoda; class Insecta; order Diptera; family Syrphidae; genus Platycheirus; species Platycheirus rosarum. The sequence goes on from OZ020507.1 coordinate 258,125,489, forward strand.
TCAGTATGTATAACGAGCTGCAGCCTAAACGGCTTAAGCGATTATCTTCAAACTTGGTGTGTGTGATTATTTTGGAATTCCCCAGAGGGGACATTGAAATTTAAATTGTAGGCCTAAAAGTAAAGGTAGTGTAGAGAAAAATAAGTTTTTCATTAAGAGTTATGTATATGGCAGGTACCGTTAGTTTTGGAGCTAGAATGCCAATTTCAAAAACCGTCGGGTAGAGCACTCTAAAAATACTATGTACCAAGTTTGAATCGAATCGGCCCAACCGTTTAGGCTGTAGATATCGATACGGACAGACAGACAGACAGACGGACGGAATTTCCGGACCCACTTTGTTTGACTTCTCTATCTTCGTAATATCATGTTTGATTGTTAGAATTTTTGTTACGAATGCAAAACTTGCCTTATAATCCATATAAATCGCAAGTAAAAAACTATTCGATTACTACTGAATGCAAAAATTTCAATCGAGAAAACAAAAGCTTACACCTGCCCCTAAATAAACAAATTAGCACACAGGAGCAAGTACGTGCGCGACCCAGTCGTGCCTTTTATATATTTATTTTTTTCTGAAATTCTTTATTTAAAAAAATAATATTATTGAACAGACTTTTTGCTATTCTCCTCAGCTAAGCGAAACCATTGTATATAAACTTCAAAACTGGTAGCAGTTTATACACATATATAGCTACAATGAACAAAACAAGATACTGAATTATTTCATGTTCTCCTTCGGTTTTTTCTTGCCTCACATTGTCACATTGCACATGCGCAGGAAACTAAGCACAAAGCATAACACTAAAAACCATACTCTTAATTCTCTCTCACTCAAATAAAATGTCCCTACACTAGCACTCCAAGCGGCTCTAGGTAAAAAGATTTTTTCTCGTCTCATGATAGTACTATAGGCAATGTATATATAATGGAAATTAATACAGAAATTTGAAGAGAGCTGCGCAGTAGAATGGCCGACTGAATTGGTTTAAAAAAGCTATAGAAGTGAGTATTTTTGTATTATTATATAAATGCTATTTTAGATCGGGCTTTTTGGAGTATACTTTGTATCTCTTTCAGTAGAAGTTTTATCAATTCAGTATCGTGATAATATTCAGGGGCCAATGTTATTAAAAAAGCTCGCCCACAAGCCTTGTACTGGCATTTTTTATTGAACAGGAACAGTGATCCGAATCGATGTTTGCTCTTCGAAATGTATGGACATTCTGAATGCTAGAGAAATATCTTCTGTCAATCGCAGCATGATTCTACTATATGTTGCCGCCATGTACCCTTGTGGATGCCAAGACGAGGGAATTGCGCGCTGCTTAGCTCTGCTCGCACTTTTTAGCAAGGAGCTCGTTGAATCTGTCTTAGGTAGCGTTCTTTTTTTTTGGTGGGGCATGGGCGCTATTGTAAGGTTTAAATGATGGTAGTTGGCCTTAATACGGATCGCTGTCTTCGCGATTGCTAAACACCCTATGTCGAATTTTTCTTATTCCTAGTTCCTGAAAAGGTAACTCGTGTATCTATAATGGATCCAATGAGTTAGTTCACTTTTCAGTTGTCCAGCAGGCATCGGGTGAAGGTGACAGTGGGATTTTCCCCACCTATCTATCTACCTATCCCTATTGCTTACTGTAAAAGAAATGAGACAATGATACAGAGTCCTGCATAAATTGCCTTTTTGATTTAAAATATTTTAAAAATCAAGTTACAAATATCATAACGCGATAGTAATTTCTATATTTTTAGGGACAAATGGAGCAATGCCAAATGCGGATAAGTTAAAGTATGAAGTCATTACACTTGACGGTCCTAATTTTGTCTCGGTAGGTACTCTCAACAGGATATTTAAAGGAGAAAATGGAAAATGTTTGAACTGCAACTTGATATAAGAAGCAAAACCCTTTAGGACAGAAGTAAAAAATATCCTGGCGCTGACAAGTCTTCGTCCTTGTCCTCAAGTACTTATCGGTGTTCTCAGTGTGATGTGCTTTTTCCTGGTTATACCAACCTACCTGTTTTTTTTGTGATTCTTGGAGGTTGATAGGTACACAAAGGAAACTTAAGGACTCATAAAACTTATCATTTTAAATATGTTCAGCTTTGAGCATTACACGTAGAAACCCTAACTCATAATAAAAAGAACTTCGTCAACATTTTCATGAGCTATAATTTCATTTAATATTACCTCGTCAGAGAGAAAGGTCTTCTTCCTTTCATATTCCTTTTTATTGAAATCCTTTTTTTTCTTGGCTTGTCTTACTTAAGAGCTGAGGGGTTGTTAGTTGTTTCCTTAATTCATACAGTGAGATGGCAAGTTAGGAAAGTACAGTAAAATTGTCAACAAGGCTTTTGTCAGAAGGACTTAAGGGCCAAAAAACGAAGATGAAAAATGCATTGAAATAACTCATCGTCTTGCCTGCTGGTTCATTAATTTATTAGATTTGAATTTTTAATGGCGGCAGTATATTTTCTATTTTTCTATGTGTTTAGACTAGTTATTGGAGAAAGAGGTTATGGCTGAACGGTACTTGGCTTATAGCCAGTGATGTATGTGCGTGTGTGGTTTAATTAGTTTTAGCTTTGTTGACTGGAGAAACTTAATTTTTTTTGATCCTTTGCGGTTTGATGCGCCTAATTAATTTGGAAGAATTTTACGAATAAAATCGTTAAGATATCACTTGACAATCACACACAAACAAGTATAATATACACTTATACCTTCATAACACGGGAGTTGGGTGAGATGGCAAAGAGGTATTATAAAATAATGAATTATGGGGATTTGAAGTTTTTGGCCAAGGACATTCTGGGGGGAAATGAAAAATGACTGCTTTGTGGTAGATAGCGATTTAATTTAAGTGGATATTGGTTCATGGCCACGATTATGCCTTGACGGGGATGTGTGTGAGTGTGAATGAAATTTTACGATTTTTCAGTTATAATTTGTTTATGGTTATTATCTATGAAGCTTTGCGAAATCACGTTTGTTTGAAGGTAATTTAATTAAAATTTAATTAAAACGGCTTTCATTTATAATTAGAGAGGATGTGTTATAGATTAAAATTATTAGTCGTCATTTGGACGACACCAAAGCTACGGGGCTACAATATTAGCGATGATTGGAACTATTGCTTTCAATGGTTTGCACATTGCTAATTTTGTATTGTCGAAAGTCCTTAACTCCAAAAAAATAAAGAAAAATAATTTTCTTACCATCTTATGAAGACAAGGACCATAATTTTATCCCGAAAATTTCAAACGCCAAACTAACTGGAGATTTTCGTCCAATCACAATAATATTTGCGATACTGCAGACTCTGCACTCCATTTTGGCCAAAAGAATAGCAACTGAACCCAAAACGACAGTCCTTTACTAAAGAAGATGTTTGCGCTAACAACTTAACCATATTTGAACCCCTTCTCAGAGAGCATCATCAACATTTTAAGAGCTGCTACATAGCGTCACTTAATGAAGCAAAGGCCTTTGACCCCGTGTCCCCTGCTGAAATATGGAGTGCTCTGCAAACATGATAACTTACCCTAGGGAAATAGGGTGCAGAAAAGGTTCCAACGTAACCAATGCTATTGCCTTCGCGAACGATCTTATTCTCTGTGCATCAACACCGACTGGTTTGTAGAAGTTGGATGACGCCACAAAGTTGTTCTTCAAGTCACGCGGTCTTTGTGTGAACCCTCTCATATGAATTACCACCAGCATTAAAGGCTAGCCTAACGGAAGATTGCACTGGTAGAAGAGAAGCATTCAAGTTCAGGCAACAGCCCATGTCCATGTTGGAAATATCTTGGCATCAAGTTTACTCCTATCGGCAAATGTATGGTGAAGCCTAGTGAGCTCCTTTTTCCAAAACTTGAGAGAGACTCGAGCACCGCTAAAAACCCTAACAAAGGATTTGAATATCCTCCGGACTATCCTAATTTCACAGTTTTATCATCACCAGTGACCCCATGGTCCAGCTGCAGAGATGCCAGTCTCGTCCACCTTGGATGAGTCTATTATCGCCAACCCCTACATAGCAAAGGAAGAAGACAAATCTATGGACAGACTCTGGGTAGAGGGTAGGACACTTTATGTACCATATCGGACATAAATGAATATTGGAAGGAAACACAAACCCAGCAGTGGATAAAGGAACCCCCGAAACTCTTGAGAGTACGTGATTTTATCTTTATCACTTGTATCCCGACCAGAATAAATGCCCTTCCAAGCAAATAAAATACGCAGGATATCAACAACCTGAAACTCTGAACCACATTGTCCAACAATGCCATCGTACCCATGGACCCTGGATCTCAGGGCACAATAGTGTGGTTCTCTTCATTAGGAAGAGTGCAAATAGGGATACGAGACCCTCGAAAAGCTAACGATACATACTTCAGATGGCATCATGAAACCTGACTCCGGAATACGCTAATAATATAACAACAAAGAGATCAGAAGTCATATAACAGCCAGAACAGGGAAAGGTCTATTCTCCTCTTTCCGACCACATTTTAATGCAAGGTATACGGGCATTGGCGAGCTTCAAAGGACTAGAAGGATGCCATATTATTAAGAAAACCGACGCTTCTTTTATATCGACCAGTGTTGATAAGAACCAAGATATGTTTCAGGAAATGTAACTCTAAACGTGTCAAACGTGATTAATACATACAAATTAAACTACATGATAAGGCAACTTAGTTGCAGTTGAATGAACAAGTTTGGTTTACGCCAGCAGCTGGCTATTAAGCCCTAATTGGACGGTGGGAAAACCCATCTCTAAAGTGGTCACCAGTCACTCTGTGTCAGAGTGGTGCATCAGTCCACTATAACTGTATATCACATATAAATATGGTGTTGTATCACTAGAGTGGCTCCCCTAACAAATCTAGTTGCAATTTATATCTAAGTTAGCCTATCTACACCTTTTGTATATGTCCGATGCTTCTTATTAAACTATCTTCTTGCGAAGGTAGTAGATTATCTACCAGGATCAAAACGTAATAAGCTGTGCTAACTGGTAGGCCGTGAAACCTTGCCACTGTCCAGCCCAGTCCGTATATTTTCCAACGAGTGAAACTCTGAGACTGCACTTGTTATTTTAATTTACTAAGGCCTTAACAATAAGAAAAAAGCTTCTAAACCACAATTGTGAAGCTCCATTTCCTAATAGGTGATCGTTATCGAATATCCCAAGCATCTTCACTCTAGGTGTTAGATTTCGAAAACAATTGCCTGATTTATCTTTCCTCATCTTTCGTTGCATTAATATAAAACTAAGAATATTGAGACCAAATGTCTCCCTATTGGTATATTCCTTGATGAAAATCTTGCAAACATGAAAGTATCATCAAGTTTCAATAACACTTATATAAGCTTCTGATGAATCGTCGTTTTTGAGGCCTTAAATAAGATGCACTTCGAATCTTATTTAAAACCTCAAAAACTACTTTAATTATATACTTAATGAAATACACAATATCTGCCAAAGCTTTTGAATAACCATTTAAAGTGCTCTTTATTCTAAGGACTTGTCAAATATGCCAAAATATTTATCGTATTTAAGGACTTCCTTTAAAGCCCACTCCACGTGCAAAACTATATTTTCACACTCTTATTGCTAACAACACCACAACCAATAAATCCCTAACAACATTCGAATCGTGTGCAAACTACCACAAGTTTCAATACAAAATTAATAAAGGACTCTCCGAATAAATCAGAATCTGGCTAACCGAATTCCCAGTTTCTCCACCCCATCATCATCATCATCACCCCCTACTTTTTTGTCCCATTGTGCCAGCACAATCAGACACCAATGCACGCACCGGAAATAAAAACCTCTCTCCATTTTCAATATTTTTACCTTTTTATTATTGTTGTTTCGTTCGGTCATTTGGTTAAATCATGTCAAACGCTGTGAATGGCTAAAATAGGGATATTTATCACCTCTGCGCTGAAACCACAGGTCTGTTGGTGTGGTGTGTAATACACATTTATTTGTTGTTGTAGTGCTGATAGCCTGGCTCGATGGAAAAAAGGGGTGAACTCGATCGATAACCCGGGAACCCAGAGACCATAACAAAATATTTTCCGTCACTAATCGGTTTATTCTAGGACCTAATGAAACCAATGTTAAGTCCTTCCTGGCCTGGCCCACCCACAAAACCATACTTCCTTGTCAACAGATAGTTTCCGTTGTCAGCAACAATTTATAACCAGAAAAATAGACCGAACAACGCGTCGGTCACGACGTCAAAGTCAATGCTCTACGCACGGACAATACAACCAAAATAACGGATTAATTAGTTACAAGAAATTTATTATCAGGACCCGAAAATTATTTGTGCACTATATAAAGGCAGATTCGAATTAATTGGTAAGAAAGGCCATCAATCACCACAGCGCCAATTGAAAAAAAGATACAAATTGTTATTATTGAAGTTCGAAGCATGCGGAAGAGGAGCTTATTAATTGTATTGGGTCTTGGCTTTTGGGGGTTGATAAGGGTTACGGAATCCTTTCGACAGGCCTAATGATGATGTGTGCTTAAATGTAGGACTCTGAAGTGGATTATCGGACTTGAAAGAGGACGTGAGTGCGTGACATGAAAGGAAACTTTAGATTTCATTAACTTCTTGGAAGAGAAAGTTTGCGTGACTGATGTGTGTTGGCTTAAGTAACTTTAATACACATAATATATGTAGGACATAAACAATGTTTTGGTATGTCCTTGTGAAAGAAGGACATAACAGTGTGCAAAAGTGAATTAAGTTTATTTGTTTCGTTTAGAGTTTTCGGTGTTAGAATGACCATTAGGAGACAAACTTTTTATATACTAAATCACAATTTTGTTATTTTGTAACTACTGTTTTCATCAACATTATGTTTTTTTAGTTTTGTTTATTGACTGAAAATTGTAGGAGTCGTTTCGCATTCAATCCACAAATTGTTTTAGTATGTTGATTTGAACTTCCACATTCGTCCTTGTTGATATTACAGCTGTTTTCTATCAATTAAAATTTTTTTTCTTTCTTTAAATTCTTGAAAAACTTCAAAAATTATGAACCCCATTCAGCATAATTCGACATCTATTTTAATTTCTCATAATTATCTTCAAATGCAATTGACAGCAACTAGCATTTTGTTTACTAAATCCCTAAGATAAATGGCACTGCATGAATTGGTTAAGAGAAATGAGCGACGGGTATTACCTGGCTAAAACAAACACACATATTCCCTGATCTCAATTCACACACGGTAGTTCTTCGTGATGAATGTTAACCACTTCATCGAACAGACCTCCTGAACTCAGTTCCTGTCGATAGAAACGCTCCAAACGGGTGCTCCCTCTAATTGCAATTCAATCCCAACTATCAACAGAACGACCAGGGTTAAAGTCAGTTTTATGTTACAAGTTTATGTAAGTTTGTGTACAGTTATACTGATTTTGATACTGTGTCCTCCTCTTAAGTTCGTTGCGGACGAATGCTGTATACATAAGAGGACACAACACCTCTTTCGGGTGCCCAATCGAGCACACACTTGCCTGTCCTCAACAACCGCACCGGAAGACAAACCCCAAATTGAAATTGTGCCAGAGCAATACCATTTCGTAGTAATTGTGTCGATATTGCAGAAAAGTTTTCGACGCTAAAGCCAAATTTGTTTGTGTGAAGAGTTTCCGACGGACGACAACAACAGGAGGACGAGTTCGGGAATATGAAATTATCTAGCATCCCTCCATCAAAGGTATACATAGGTACATGTAATGAATGCAAAGTTAATTGAACGACAAAAGGTGAACAGCGGAAAGTGTAAGCATTTCCGTCGTCATCATTGTCTCTTTCTGGGCCTTTGTTATTTAAACATGCGTTTGCATGTTTAAATAACAAACATGATTGGGAATTGTTTTCTATTTAAAAGTTCTTGTTTTTAGTCTGTGAATTGCATTTTCTTTTCAAACGAGGAACGTCAAAAATCAACCCTAAAAATCTTAAATGTTTTTAAAAAAAGATTTAGAAAACAATTTAAAAAGAAATAAGTCAAGGCCTAAGAAAAAATCAAACAAACTCCAAAGTTTTCTCCTCAACTTCTACTATTTCGGGAAGTTTAGAGATCCAGAAGTATTAACTCTCGAGTTAAAAACCGAAAGTTGAAACTGTCAACTTCGAGTGAAAAAAGCAAATTCACAAGTTGGAAATAAAAATAATCAAATCATGTTGAACTTTGACTGAACAAAACGGCCCTAAGGAATTTACTGAAGCTCTAGTCTATATGCTAGATCTGAAAATAAAATCGATTTTGTCCGTAAAGGTGGTCCACAGAAGAACATTTTGTTTAAAAACATTTCCGAAAATGTTCCTATTTGCTTAAAAATATTTCAGAAACTTTTAAGAAATGTTTCTGAAATCTTTTATTTGTTGGTGTGGACGCTTTTAGAAACATTTCTGAAATATTTATTTGTTTCCCATTTTATGTATGCAATTTTGTACTTTAAGATAAATTGTTAATGAGTAGCAAACATAGCGTCATGTTTTACCATCATGAAAAAAATACAAACAAATAAAAATATTCCTAGAGTGTACAGAAGTATCTGAGGTGTTCCATTTTATCTTATTAACGTCAGAACTTGCCCTTAAAAAATGCAACTGAAAAAGAATTAAAGGAAAAGGAATATATACAACACGTGGGTTCTAGGGGCAATTGGATTTCATCAAAAAATAAAATAAAAATGAAGTACGCCATCACACGTATTAAATAACACAGAATTTATGAAAAATTTATTTTGAAAATTGTAGGACCGATTTTGATTTTTAGTTTTATTTTTTTATATTTAGTTTTTTGAAAACAATTCTTTTTTTAATTTTGGTATGCAGTTTCTTAGAGTTTATTATTGTACATGTAAATATAAAATTTAAAATAATTTTTTTTTGATACTAAAAATATTGATTCTTCAAAAGGAAAATGAAGAATTAATAAAGCTACCGAGATCTTTTCAAATATAAAATTTTACCTAAATACAAAGAGGCGTTACCGAGAAAGCCCAAAATTAAAAAAAAACCGTTATATTAAAGCTACCATTAATAGATTTTTCCTGTAAATTAAAAATACTAACCAAAAAATTCTCAAAAATGTTCATCAAAATCGTTGTAGCCGTTTTCGAAAAAAAAAGATTTTCCTAATCGGTCATATGGCAGGTACCGTTATTTTTAGGCCAAAAATAAAATTTCAATTTCTCCTTCTGGGGTATGCCAAAAGAATCACACACACCAAGTTTGAAGATAATCTCTTAAACCTTTTAGGCTGCAGCTCGTTATACATACTGACAGACAGACATTTTTCTCGATCACTTTTTTAGACTTCTCCATGATCGTAATATCATGTTTCATTGTTATCTCAATATTTTGTATAGTCACGAATCCTAAACTTGCCTTATAGTCCCTTTAATCATAAGCACGAATTGGAAGAATGAGGACGATGCAAATATCTATAGTATAGGTTATGTATACACATATTGAAAATTCTACTAAATACACAAAGTCAATGTTTTAATGTTGGCCCTGACGCATAAGGACCATTGGACTCATAGGACCTAACATTTTACCATCAACCCAGAGTATTAATTATTGACGATAACCAATATCTTTTGGACAATAGTTGATATTAATGTCTAAGACATATAATTTTAAGAGAAATGTTTGGTGCTACATGCAACACAGATAATGCCCCAACAAACATCTTGATAGTGAACGGGTTTCATTTTTGTTTTAACTAATATTTACTGCAACATACGTGGCATCTGACATACCTTCTATATAATGCGCCATCTATTGTTCAGTAGATCAGTAGTAGTACAAAACGCATAATTCTATTGATCACACATTATGTATTTATTGACCAAGCATGTGAATTAGACACGCAGGGGGAGAGAAGTGTTTTAGGGAAATTGAATAGAAATCATATATTTTTGAGAATTTATTTGTATATCTCAGGCCCTCCTTAAACGATGGCTTTCTGAACATAACTCAAAATAAAGAGTACCAATACGCCATCAGTTGTAGAGTAATAAAACGCAATCACAAATTGAACACCTAACGTGAATATAAAAAAATACTTAATTTTTACTTGATGTGGTAAATGCATTTTTTCTATAGTTAATTTAACAAAGTTTACTTATTTTGTGAAAAAAAATTGGGTTCTATGTCTTCGGGCTACCATTCTATAAATTAAAAAAGATTTATTCAAATTTGTTTTTTTTTTTACATATAAGATAAGAAGATAAGATAAAGTGAGAGAAGATAAGGTAAGAAAAAAAAGATATTAATAAAAAACAAACATAAAAAAGTGCTAAGACTACTTATGACATTTTTTTCAATTATTGATAAGTTTTAAAAGCTGCTAATATAAACTTTAATGAAATCTTAGAAAAAACTATTTTTAACTGGAAACAAAAAAACGATATTTTATTGAAATCAGTCCTATATTTTTACTTGCGATTAAAAGATTAAAAATTTTGAGATAACAATCAAACATGACATAACGATGATAGAGAAACATATTTGAGTTATTGGCAAAATTCTGTCCGTCTGTCTGTCTGTCTGTTCGGATGTATTTTGGACTGCAGCTTAAACGGTTTGTCCAATCGTCTTCAAATTTTGAACTTAAGGTTATTTTGACATTCTACAGAGGAGTTTTTTCAATTTTTTTTAAGCTCAAAAATTACGGGACCTGTCATATAACCGTTATGTAAAAGCTAATTTTTCTCGAAAACGGCTCGAAGAATTTTTATAAACAAGAATCAGTGTATCAGTAGGTATGCATTATATTTTGGTGAAAAAAAAAAAAATAATATGGTGGTCTAAAAACGGTGCCTCCCATAGGACCGGTTTTTTTTCCTCGAATTTTTCGAAAACTGTTGATCCGATTACAATCAAAATTGATATTCATAAAAATGTAGGTAGCCTGAGTAATTTTGCATTAGTTTTTTTTCGAAATTTTTTTTTTGTATTTTTAATATTTTTTTTTAATTTTTTTTTTTTTTTTTGAAAAATCAATATTTTGAAAACGGTTAAGTGATTTTTTTTTAAATTTTGTTTTAAATGTACGTTATTTTTCTGCTTAAGTTTGTGTTCTTGGATTATTTTTTTTAATTAAAATTAAATAATTAAAACCGTTTTATTTAAAAACGGCTCAAACGATTTTGAAAAAAAAATTCACACTTTTTCATATTTTTTTAAAGAAGTTCCCTTAATAATTTTCAAATTTTATTCCAAGCTGTTACCGCACATAAGAGCAAGTACGTGCGATCCAGTCGTGCAATTTATTTTAAATACCTTTATTATTAATTTGTATAAGCCATTAATGTGAATGTTTGTTTGGATTTTTGGATGTTTGTTTCCCAATCACGCCTCAGCGGCTTAACGGATTTGGATAAATTTTGTAAGTAGATGGACAATGTGCTGGATTGAAACTACTTTGTGTACAAAATTTACCGTTCCTGTGGAAGAGGCTAAACGTGAAATACTGCATTGCTGGAGGTTTGTTTGATATGCTTCCATGCGAATTTGTGAAGTTTGGTAGACAGAGAAATTACAGAATTAACTATACTATATAGAGATATACAAATTTAGGGATTTAGAGATATAGAGATAAGAGATAAAGATGTATAGAGGTACAGATATATAGAGATATAGAGATCTAAAGTTATAGAGATAAAGATATTTATAGAAATAGAGATATAGATATTTCGAGATATAGATACATATGTAGAGATATAGATATAATCATAAAGAGATATGAAGGTATAGAGATTTAGATAGGTATATAGATATAATAGTATAGAAAAGTATAAAGATATAGAGATAAATAAATATAGAAATATGCAGTTGTAGAGAAATATCACTTCAATTAGAAAATCTGTCTAAATAAAAATAAATAATAGTTTGACGAATAAGATTAGAAAAGACATTGTAAGGTAAGATAAGAATTTACATGTCCAATATTGGATTGCATGATTGAGTAAAAGGAATGTTTGTATGTTAAGATGTTTGGGTATTTCTTCCCCAATCAGGTCTCGACGGCTTAACGGATTTGAATGAAATTTGGTAAGTATATTGATAATTATTATTTATGGAAAATTGTATCTAGGAAAAGTGCAGGATTCCTGTGGGCGAGGCTTAGATATGAAATACTACATTGCTGGAGGTTTGTATATCCTTCCATGCCTTAACGACTGCACGAATTCGGGAAGTCGTGAAGTACACCAAGTGTTTCAGGATTCGCTTAACTTCACAGGCTACTTTTATTCCAAAAACATGCACCGTTTCTGCGGGAGAAATTGGAGTCATTTTGTTTGGCAAGTTTTGATTTAATAAACATATATAATTTAATTTGAATTCCACGCATCACGCGAGAAACATAAAAAATATTTCAACAAATCTTTTTTTTAATAATAGCATATTAACCCGAAAAACGTATAGTACAATATTTTTCAAAAGACATTGGCCATGTCTTACATTAGTTATGTCTTATTATCGCCAGTAACCAATATGGTTGACCCGTGATAATAGAGCGATCTGGGTTATAGAAATGTTGCCTTTGCATGCCCTTATTTCTTTTGACTTGGAAAAAAGTTTGCATACAGTTTGTATACAAAGTTTGCATACAAAGCTTACATGTTTGTTTGCATGTATGACTAAAAAGTCATACCTAAGAAGATTTGTGGCTTTAATTTTCATTTGCAACCATTAAATCAATATTTTTAAGCTTTTTAACAAAAAATCCGACTGTTGAAAAAACTTATTTAATGGTCTCAATAGAATATAAAAGCCACAAATCCCTATCTCTATAACATTGAAAATGAGATATTTTTAAGTCGCGTAAACAAAATATAATGAAAAAAAATCAACGCTTTGTTTTTTTTTCAAACAAAAGCAATTAGCGAAAAAAAGTTGCAAAGCGTATTATTTGGGAAATTTAATTTGCTACAAGTTAACTATAATATTTATTTTTTAAGATACAAATTACGAGAGTTACGTGTGAAAATAAAAATTGCTGTTAAAAACAAAATAGCGGCATAATGACAACAACTGTGCAAAATATTGTTTTTGGATCGTGTAATGGTACTCTTTCAAATAACAAAGTCAAATGCCGTCTCGGAATATTTTTTTCCAGCAAAAGCCTAAATGTCCCGGACTACTAGATTTCTGGATCTTCAAGACCATTATTTAACTCTTCCTATCTTTAATCTTCCTGCCAAATAGAACGGTGGTATATATAACGTACATATAAATAAATATCCAAATTTCAAGCTTTATTTTCTTTAAGAAAGCAAATCTCAATCAGCAAATCTTTTTAAATAAAAAAAGTTGAAATTACCTGCCGCAACTTCAGCTGCCACAACGTCAACTTAAGCTGACGTTGGTGTTTTCATTTTGAAAATGGAACTGGTTTTCCTCAATTCAAAGACTTTTCAATTAAAACTTTATAAAAACACCGTTTCAAACATTAAAAAGTAATTCCTTTTTTTTACTAGAGAAAGAAAAAAGTTTCGCAAACACATCAGCCGACAAAAAAGTTAACGCATTTTTGGCTACTTTGTCCGTCGCATAAGTTTTTTTTTGGTCCTTCGGTCCGGTTGGTTTTAATCAAGCTAATTGTCGAGGGTGTAACATTGATTTATGGGGGTTGGTGGATGATATTAACGAACATTTTAAAAGTTGAATCAAATATAACAAATGGGGTTTTAAGATCAGGTTTTTGTTTACGCTGAATCCAATGGAATGATTTTTTTTTCAAACTTTTACCTGTAAGATATCCTACAACAATCAATAAAGTGAATACCGTCACTTTTATAAAAGCCTACTTTTTCTCGAAAAAAAGAACCTGAAAAAATATAAGAACGTTTTAAAAATAATGACTATTTTGATTTCAATAAGGAAAATTGTAGCAAACATGCGGCAAATCTGGTCCCAAGATGTTTTAACAAAAATATCAAAATGACGAAGTGAACTTCACGCATATTACCATTTCACTTTTTTCCTATTTTGGACATAATGATGACTCGAGCTTTCTAAAACAAAAGAGAGAAAAATTCATATCATTTCTGAAAAAAACAATCCATTCTAGCCTTAATGGCGTTCCCTAATTTGTTGCCACATCTCACTTTCTGAAATAAATATGCGAACAGAAAATCCCAAAAGGATATCTCAGGAGAGCGCCCAAGGAATAAGCCTTAGGCATTAGCTACTGCAGATTTTTACTCACTCGTTTTCCTGCTTTTGAATTAGAACAGGGAAAAGTTTATGTGCTTTCGTTAACTCAAGTGATACTAATCTGTCGTCACAAATCTCCTCCTACAACGCCATCGTCATGACATTTTATATTAACAATTCAAAGTGTCAGAAGTTTCTTCTCTTGTTGGGGTACATAATGTTCTAATATACGTACCGTACATACCTATGTACCAACAAAATGTCCTTGTTCTGTGTTGTTCATGTTGCGTTAGTTCCTACAACTTGTTGACATGATGAAGTGAACTTTCTTAACCTTTTTTTCTGTTCTTCTTCCTTGACTGCCTGTGTGTGTGTCTTCTTCAATTTAAAAACTATGATGAGATCCTGCTGCAAGTGGAAAACTAGGTATCTACCTGAGGAAAAGTTTAAATTAATGTGCCACCGGGGGTAAGGGAGTGAGTGCACTGTAATTCTTCTCTGTCGCAGAAAAGATTTCTTTGGTAACGAAGAGTGTGCGATATTCTGTTGTTGTCATGGCCTTACTGGCAGCAGCATAACGTCCCGAAGAGCCTTATTCATGAAGTGAACAATATTTTACTTTTGAGCATCAACACGAATGTTTCACATCTTCAAGGACTACACCCCTACTTGGGTGTGGGAGTTATGCTGTTTTTTGGATTTTAAGGCAAAACAAGGATAATCATTCAAAATGCTGCGATTCATAACCAGAGGAGGACTTAAAGTCAAAAGCTGCTTTCGGTCCACCAGTCGAATGGATTTTTGGTACGTCAGTCGTCCATTGGAAAAATGATGCCTATGATGCCTATCGGTTAATCAAGCAGTCTCGAGGGGATTATTCATAAGCATTTTAGTCTTTTCAACATTATACACAAGCACACACACACACATAGACGACAACAAATGGTGTATAGAAGATGCTGATAATCATCTCATTTTCTCTTTATCCCTTTTGACCGGACATTGTATTAAATTCATGGAATCATGGAGCTTATGGAGTAGGTATATGAGAAAGCTTTAGAGGTTACAGGATGTTGTTGAGAATGGACGAATTATGGTTATGGGAATAGTAATGTGATGAGCTCTGGGGCGAGTGCAAAACATGTTATTGATTTGTATAAGCTTGATCCGTATCCTGTAGGTATGTTTGTTGGTTGGTTCAGTGTGTTATGATGATGAGCTTACTTTTTTCTTTTCCAGCTTTGTTTTTTGCGGCTCTAAGGATTTTATGATTCAAAGGATCATACATGAGAGATGTTAAATTGTTCATATATCTGCGTTATGAGAGATGATTTGTTTTTCACTAAGTGAAGTAGAATGTATTACTTCACTTAAGGACGAAAAGGAAAAGGGCGCTCACATCAAGGTTACGATGGCTTGGATGGTTTTCTTATATTTTTATTTTGACAAGAAATTCACGATCTTTGAAGGAAAAATGTACTCTATTTTGTATGTACGTATGGAATTGATGCCTTGGAATAACTCATTTGGGAACGAAAGCTAATGTCAAGAATTTTTGAGAAGGAGAAAAAGAAATACGCTCGTTTGGTATTCACACTTGGATGAGGAAGGAAATTGTTTTACTGAATAAATTCATGCGGATGCGAAACGCAAAGGTATGAAGGTTTTCAGTTTTTTTCCTTTCTTAAGGTAAATCAAAGAGGAAGTTCTGGCATGGCAATCATATACCTAAAGTTCCGTTTTTTCTTCATCCTTTTTGCAGGATGATTATTGTCAAAGTTTTGATTTATGCAAATATACAGATTCTTACACACGGATACATGTAATTTGGAATTTCGGGTTTAGTTTGATATTGTTAAATTCATAAGATGTAATTTTCGTTATATCCAAGTCACTGCTGCTGTCAAAGTATATGCCTACCTTTGCCCATATTCACTAAAGAATTTCGATTTAAAGGGAGAATAAATTTTTGTTCAAGGAAAATTATTCAAATTGAATTTGAAATAATGAAAAATTTAATTGGAATATATATTTTTTTTAAACACTTTAGATTCTAACATCGCAACTGAATTATCTTTTGACTAGCATTCCATTATGTTCTGTTATGTTCTACAATTGATCGATGTAGGTATGTATTTTCAAATCGATTAAAATTTATTGAGCATTAATAAATTTATACAACTGGCTTACGAAACTGAATTAAATAAGATGCAATGAAAGATTAAAAGATTGTTATTAGATTAAAAAAATACTGTAGCTGCCTTGCTTATAAAAACAAAATCAAGTTTTCCAAGTTTGGCGGCTTAAAAATTCTATAAATGTATCCATTTAAAAACTTAGTTCTTAACTTTAAATTTAAATAAAACCAAGTGTGTGTGAGAAGCCATTATATTTGGAATATTACATTGTTTGAATGTCCGCCGCGGCTTCTCTTCGTGACGCTCATCCGAAGTATCCAATATTCCATTACCAGCGCAAGCGCATAAATAATTATGAATTTGACGGATGTCATTGGTTATGTTCACTTTGAGGACCGCTGTGGTTTGTGGCCAATTCGCATAGACCTGTGGCTTAAGAAAACCTCACAAGAAAAATTCTATTGGGGCCAAATCACACGATCTCGGTGGCCAATTCACATCGCATCCACCATGCCCTCAAATTGCTCGTGCAGAATGTCCAATGTGGCATGAGCTGTGTGGCACGTGGCGCCGCGCCATCCTATTGAAACCAGAGTTCGTTGGTATCCATATCATTTTATTCAGGTCAAAAGAAGTTTGCAATCATCGACTTATAGCGCTCGTTTTTGACGGTGGTGACCTGGCTAAAATCGTTGTCAAAGAAATATGGATCGATGACGCCGCCAGCCGAAAATCCACACCAAACAGTGACTTTATCCAAGAGCATCGGATCTCATGTGGATTGGTATCATCCCCAGTTCGACAATTTTTTTTGTTCACGTATCCTTTCATCTAGAAATGGGCCTCAACGCTGAAAACGGTTATGGCGACCGTACAATTGCCGAAACATGCGGAACTTTGCCCGAACAGAACACCCATTTTGATAAACAATTTTATTATTTGTATGGGTTGTTGAAAGCTATATCCGCCAATGGTGATTTGGCAAAACAGGCTGAATATATGACAGCCAATTGGACAGATGTAGCTTCAATAAGATAGCCGCTATCAACTGTCAAAGTTCAGAAGTCCTTATTGGAAGACACTTTACATGAGCAGCTTGGTTGGTTGGCTTCGTCCAGTGTGCTTCCTCATTAGTGGATGCAGTCGATGAAAAGCGAACTTGACTTAACTGGAGGACCTCAAGAGTGTGGGGGTTAAAATTAAGTAGCTCGTTAGTGTTAGTGCAAATGGGAAGCCTTTTAGTTGGAGCTTGTAGAATCCCTACACTGGCAAATGTTTTCTCGGCGTCTAGAAAGCAGCCGATATCCGGTAGCTCGACTAATTTTTGTATTTGTATTTGTTTTTTTTTTTTTTTTTGGTTTGGCATTATGAATTATTTCGGCAATTTCATCTGAGACATTATTAATTGAAAGGTAATCATAGTTGAATTCTGTTTTTCTCAGGTTTGGCAGCTGAATCCGTTGAAAAAGATGTATAAATTGTATTGAGGAGTATATGGTATGTATTATATTGTATGTATTTACCCTCATTATATTCCCCGGTGATACTTGCAACACAACGCATTTTCTGGATCCCGACAACAGCTTCACTTATCGCTCTTCTCGAGCGATTTCTCGTTCTTCTTCCACGTATTGATTTGCAATGTTACGAAGCCTATTTGAGAAAGATTAGATTTTCTAGGTCTTGGTTTATTTATTAATAGTTTTCGCACGAAACAAAATAAACCCTCTTTAAAAACAAATCACACATAATATGAAACAAAAAATATACTTTCTTAATTTACAGTTTGAAATCACAGTCGTTGTAATTTTTTTTAACGTGAAAAATTCCGATATTTTAATAGCTATTCTGATATTCGGGGCGGAGGTGAATCTAACAAACCATAGATCATTGAAATCGGTGTAACCGTTTTTGAGTTATAACTAATGTAACTATAACGACTTTGTTTTATGTATATAGAATAAAGCACGGCGGAGCATTTTTTTTTTAAGTAAAAATAAAATATAAGCAATGCTAACCTAAAAAATGGGCATGACTGGATCGCGCTTACTTGCTCTTATGTGCCTAGTTACATTGGAGAGCAACATCTTTGACAGAAAGAAGTAACATTTAAGTTGAAAATAACACAGGTTGAACTTATAAAAACAAAGTATCAAAACTACAATACTTAATGGTTTTTAGTAAAAATAAGGTACGCCATCACACGTCTTAAATAACAAAGAATTTATGAAAAATGTATTTCGAAAATTGTATGACCGGTTTTGATAAAATCCTGTTTTTTATTAATAGTTTTTTGAAATTTCGGTATGCAGTTTTTTAGAGTTTATTAATATACATGTGATTATAAAATTTAAAATAATTTTTTTTTTGATTAGTTTTAAAAATATTGATTTTCCAAAAAAAAAGTCAAAAATTAAATTTTATTAAAAACAAAGTTATTCAAAATTTTTGAAATGCAGAATTAATTTTGCTATCTAGATCTTTTCAAATATAAAATTTTACAGAAATCCATAGAACCATTACCTAGAAAGCCAAAAATTAAAAAAATAATATACTTTTCCCGTATTTATGGTATACATGGTTCCGACCAAATGATAGCCAATACGAACAAAAAAATTCTCAAAAATTTTCATCAAAATCGTTGGAGCCGTTTTCGAGAAAAATAAGCTTTTCCAAAACGGTCGTATGACAAGTACCGTTATTTTAAATTAAAACGATCATTCCAAAGCAGATTCTTAAGGGCAAAACGAGTGAAGTTGTATTGCCTCAGTTCAGTTCTTATGATTCATCTCCATATCTGCGAGGCATACTGAAGATTTAGTTATTCGTAGAAATTGCACAAGAAAGGATCATTATATTACTTTACCCAGCATTTTATGAATGACACGCAGTCCGCTTACACAAAAATGAAGAAGAGTTGCACGGCGGAGAAGAACATGACGTAAAGGAAGCAGCCCAACTAGGCAAAATCTGAACCACATTTCCGGAATTTTTCCGTAATGTGCCCCGCTAGGGCGCTAGGGGTCCTCTACAGACTTTATTGGTCTGAGGACATGTCATCAACAACTTCCAGTTCATTAACAAATTATTCACGCAGCTCTTTAGTGAACCATGGTTGGCTAAGGTTTGCATTTTTCGATTCTCCCGATTCATTGAACTCTTAATGGCAGGGTTTGGCAAAATAGAAATTAAGCTTTTCTTGTAATGGTTGACGCATGAGCTGAACTCATAACATGTGGCGTAGAAGCTAGAAAAATTAATAACTTTATCATGGGTAACATCACGATCAATCGACCATAAAATTAAACTCATTACATCAACAACATACAAATACAAATTAAACCAACAAAATACTTTAAATCCGACCTATTTCGCAAAAACAATCGATTCTGACCATTAAATTAACAAACTGCCTTTAAAGTTCGTTATTTATTGCCTGAAAAACTCCCTCCGGACAGCTTTAATCACTGAAAAAAAAACTAAAAACTCCATTTAATTTTATTGTGTTAAAATTAATAATTCAATTCAACTGTTTCTACCGCTGGAGGTGACCTTTTAATTGCCAATTCACAAACTTCCATCACAAAAAAGGCTTACTTTATGGAGAACGCAAAAAAAGGACTTAAACCTCTTAATAGGTTAACTTTGTACAAAGGAGATGAGAAAAATAATAATTTTCGGTTCTTTGTGTGACAACGATGACGACGATAACGACTGTTTAGAGTTTGCTAGACCACCAAAAGCAGTACCGACCTAAGCCCTAACCAGAAGACCCAAAAAACCAACCCGACCATCAACCTTTAGCTCGCAATGCGGAACCTACAACTGTTTTCAATTGTTACCGACCATTTTGTTTGGGTTTTTGTTAAATTTTTTGTTTTTGTTGTCACTGGGAGCTGAGCAAAAGTTGTTCGTCCTTTTTTTTATTATTTCAGTGAATGGATATACAGTTAACCAGTTTTTGATATTTTGTATGTTAGTTAGTGTATGTATAGTATATGTATGTACTTCTACTTCCGGTTTTATACGAGAATTGGGTTTTTAAGGACTTTTGTGTGCAGAAATCATTTCACTATCATATTGTTGGTAAGGTTTGGGGGAAGTTTTTCAGTAGGTTTATTTGAGTAAAAAAGTGCATTTTTTGTGAGAAATAAAGAAACTGTATAGCATCATATTTTTTCGTACTTTTGATTTATTAGTTTATCAAAACAAGTTGAGCGAAAATATTTTAAGTCTAAGCGCCTAATCTGAGTCAGCTGCAGTACATTCTAATCAACTTTTACTTCTTGTATAAGAAGTTGTTGTTCAACAAATAACTGCAAGAAGTTTGAAAATAGATGGTTTGACAATAAATGCCCGTAGAAAATCGTTTGTTCTTTTTATTGCAATGAGAACATTTTTCATCTATCAAGATCTTAAAAATTGGTTTATTGAAGCAAATTCTTTTTATAAAAATGTATGCATAAAAAAGAAAGCGGAGTTCGATAACAAACAAGCTCGAACACTTGTTAAAACAACAGATTCGAAATAGTTTTGGAGGTTGGCCAAAGAAATCAATGGCGCAAACTTTATCATAGGTACAGATGTATATGCTGAAGTTTATTCGATCCACTTCAAAACTCTTCTTTACTATGCTGAGCCTCTTTCTTACTGACCAGATCCTAGATAGTGAGAAAACATTTAATGAAGTACAAGCTGCAATAATTAATTTGAGGAACGGTAAGACAACTGATGAAGACGAAATTCCATATGAATTTTACAAAATTTCATTTCCGGCGTTAACAAAGTTCATTCATGTTTTGAAGGAGATGTGTGCAGATTCGAAAGCAGCTGTCTGGGATGGTTCGCACTTCTCACAACGGTTTGAAACAGATACTGGTGTAAAGCAAGGATCTCTTCTAAATACCCTTAAGCTCATATTAATGATTAAAGATGAAGGAACGCACCTACAAAGAGGAATACAAATACTTGGGAAAATAGTTAATGATTTTTTATAAACTTTTGGGGATTAAGATCTCTTCTAATTGATAAATGGATCAACGAGAGGAAGATAACGTTTAAGAGTTTATATAAAATCCTGTGTTCCCTCTGTATCGATCAGAACAACAACGGACTCGCCTACCGACCTGTTCAATACGCCAGATCTACTTGACCTTTCTAGTTGCGATTATAGTCAGGCAAGTTATGCATTTTTGCAGATTTAAAAAGTTAAGATAATAATCAAACATGACATTACGATAGAGAAGCATATTTGAGGTATTGGCAAAATTCTGCCTGTCTGTTATTCTGTATGTATTTATTTTAGACTACAGCCTAAACGGCTGGGCATATGGTTATGTTGACGTTCTGCAGAGTGTTTTATTTATTTTTTTTTAGCGTAAATATTAACGCTGCCTGCCATACCACCGTTAAGTAAGAGCTTATTTTTCTCAAAAACGTCTCCAAGAATTTGTATAAAAAAATCAGTATACTTTTTTAGGTGTAGTATATATTTTGGTGAACAAAAATTTAAGTTGGTGGGCTATAGGACGGATTTTTTCTACGACTTTCTCGAGAACTGGTTATCCGATTACAATCAAATTTGCTATTCAGAATCATATCTCTGTACTGCAGAGTACAGTTCTAGATCTTCTCTCTTCGCTAAATGATGATTGTTCAGCGGGCCCTGGAATTCCCCCAATTGTATTAAAAAGTATAGACATTCTTTAGTTCAGCCGCTCAGGTTCATGTTCGAGCTTTCACTTGTGAGGACTTTTCAGTTAACATGCAAAAAAAAACTTAAACAAAAATCATAAAAGAATTACAAAGATGCGTCTTGACTCGATGATGGCTTTATTATAACTCACTCTTAAAAACTAACGATTCTTGCATTACGGTTTCTTACATTGTGCTTTTGTGAAATGCTTTTCAATAAATGGTGAAAGAAATCATTCGGTAAAACAATTATGTTTCATGCACATAATACACTTATAAATATACTAAAAGTATAAGAGAGACATTATCTATAGACAGGGTGGTCTGTGTTCTCTGAATAAATAGGATATAATTAAGGTGAAACATTTAAGCACATTTTAATTAGAAATCTCTTACACACTTAAAGCAGAAAAATTTCTCAGCATATTTCTAAATTCTTCCATTCCTGATTTTGTGAGCAAGTAGTCTGTGAGAGTGTGGCATTTTATAGTAAATATATTATTTGTGAACATCAACACGGATTCACGAGGCATATATCAACTTTTACTAGTCTTCTCACGTTCTCCTATAAATGTTCAAATGCACTAGAAAAAGGTTACGAAGTTGACTGTATTTACACAAAATTCTCAAAAGCATTCAATCAACTAAGTCACGAATTAATTTAGTTCAAGTTAGAAGCTTTTGATCCCCCCTCGCCCCCTTTCAATTAGTTTGGATCAAATCATATCATGAGAATAGATCCTACCAGGTAAAATTTAGAAATTGTCTTTCAGACCCTTTCGCTGCTCACTCTGGCGTATTTCAAGGAAGATATTTAGGTCCTTAACTATTCATATTGGCTATAAATGATGTTGCATCAAGACATTTACATGACACTGACATTCTCATATTTGCTGATGACATGAAGATTTTTAAGACGATAAAGTCAAGCGATGACCGCATTCTTCTGCAGTCAGACATTAAGAGCTTTAGTAATTGGTGAAGAAAAAGTTGTATTTTCCTAAACCTCCTGAAATGCAAGATATTCATTTCATCCAATTATATTATATATATATAATATAGATGATTATTTATAAACTAAACAATTATATATATAAATTGAGGGTTTTTTTTAGGGTTATTAATGTATTTATTGAAAATATCTCAATTTATACACATAGATAATCTATATACATATATATAGGATTACTTTGCAATTGCAAAATTGATACTTCGAAAATGGGAGTGTGATTTTAAATTTTGTTTTTAAATTATGGTAATTTTTGTGCTTAAGTTTGCATTTTTGAATATTTTTTTTTGAATTTAAAAAAGTTGTTAAGAAATAATTTTAAAACTGATTTTACGATTTTGAAAAAAAATACGCTTTTTCACATTGCTTAAAGAAATAAAATGGCGGTTAAATTATTCCGCTGAACACTATCTTACGTACTTTTTTCGGACAGTCAAAAGTCACAAAAATCGAATAAAAACTTAATATTTTCCAAATTTAATTAGACACTATGACCGCACATAAGAGCAAGTACATGCGATCCAGTTGTAAAATTTATTTTTAATAACAAAGGGTTTAAATAAAAACTATACCAAAATCGATCGATTTTTCTTCTGATAACTCACCAGTTATGTTAATAGTAACCGGAAACCTACTTATAAAAAAATGCACCAACAAAAAAACTAACTGGGAATGGTTTTTGGCAAATCGCGAAGAAACTATTAAGTTCGACAAAAATATTAAAGTAGCTCGAGACCCTTAGTGGAAGAAAAACGACGAAAACAGCAAAAATATATTTCCAGGCGCTTTAGAATAAACGAGGTGGTATTCAACAGACTGAATAAAATAGAGCTCATTAGACTCCGTTGGGCTGGACTCCTAGCTCGCATGAACGAAGTGAAATCAGATCGTAAAGTCTTTTGCAGTTCTCTTTATAATAAAAGACAAGGTGGTAGACCTTGCTTACGTTGGAGGGATGACAAAGACCAGGACGCCCGAAGCCTTAGCTTTCTTTCACACACGAAGGTTTCGTCCGTACCGTTAAAATCTGTACGGTTTTTTTTCCGCACGGACGTTGATTTCACACACGACGTTATTTTGCCGTGAATCGTCTACGTTTGGTTACATTATAGGGTGCGCAATTAAATGGCGTCGACCAGCAATCGGGATGTAGGGAACAACTTGTTGAATGAGACGGTGCAGGGACATAACGCCCAGGGTCATAACGCCCAACTTTTTTTTTGGGCATTATGACCCAATCAAGTGGGCCATAAGACCAAAATTAATTTTGGGCGTTATGACCCACCCAAATGGTACATAAGACCCACCGAAAAATGTGTGGGACTTATGTCTCGCTAAACATTTTTGAAAGTGCAATGCGCCCTACAAAAGTATTAAAGATACAAACAGTCACCCCGGGATGATATAACGTTGACGGACATGGACGTAATGTCTGAATTGATTTTTTTTTCATTTTCAGTATGTGGTAGGTATGGGGGGGCATGCTGCACCCCTACAACCCCCCTGCTTGGGCTCACTATAGGATTTGGAGAAGGTGCAATGTTGGGTATGTGCAACGTTTCTTTTTGATTTAAAGAACCTTTGCATAAACCCAATCTCGCACCTACTCCAAATCCTATAGTGAGCCCAAGCAAGGGGGTTTCCTACCTACCTCATACTGAAAATAAAAAAAAAATCAATTCAGACAATTTGTTTGGGACCTTATTTCACAGAGCTCACATTTACAAATATGGGTCTTATGTCCCATTTAAACAACAAATATTTGGGTCTTATCACTCATTTGGGTGGGTCATAACGCCCAAAATTAATTTAGGTCTTATGACCCGCTTAAGTGGGTCAAATTACAAACTGGAATAAATAAAATGACACTTTGTTCTAAATGTTCTAAATCAACGAAAGAGAACTTTACCTACAAGAATAATAACAATTTTCCCATCCTCATTAACTCGGTAAAAATTCAGTATGCCAACGAAACAAAGGATCATGCCACGACTTTTGATGATAAGGTAAAATGAAATAAAATGAAACGTTAAAATGAAAGGAGAAGAACTAACTTATAACAAATTTCTTATCTAAATTGAAGAAGAGTTGCTTAATTCTGTATGGACATACGAAATACAACGTTGATGTTGTACTAAACCAGTATAATAGACAAACACTGCAATCATATCAAAACCAAGTTCTCAGAGCAAACGTATATGCTCGATGGTACATACAAAACAGCGTTTTTAATAGAGACTTCTGTACGGAAACTATCGAAGAAGTAATAACAAAAATTGCTACCAGATTTTGAATACGTTAACAAAGTCATAGTAACAGAAGAAAGAAGAGTTCAGCAGGCACTTGAAGACACAATCCTTTATCGCCGAGTCTGTAGAACAAGACCTTCCGACGTACACTTTTTGATAATGCGTAGTTACAGGTTCCTTCAACGGAAAGGTCCCTGCCAAGCGTAATTAAATCTTCGCAGCATTAGGTATTTGATAAGGCAACTTAGTTGAAGTCGTTAAGAATAAATGAACTCTCATGAAGATTTTGAATTAGAATTTGCAGGTTCATCAAGAAGAAGTTTCATTTTTATAAACAGGAAAAACCATTGTTCTTTTACACTTTCTTCTTGTGGTTCTTTTAACCATTTGTCTCCTATTATTCACAGTTATTCTTCTTCCATTGTTTCTTTTTTATTTTCCTCTCCTTTTCCTGATTCTCTGTTCTGCTTTTGGGCAAAACAGCTTTAGTTAATATTTCTCTCTAACATGTACTATTCCAAGACTAAACAAAATTGTTTTAAAATCTGTATTGGCTTAACAGCAACCCAACTTATAACCATTATAATTTTAAATATACTTTTAACCTTAGTTAATCTACTAAAACAGCACACTATCCACTAAGCCATCCTCTGATAAGCATCCTTTTCCAACTTCCTATATTTTATTCATTTTCACTCTACTTTATTTGATGATACTAAATTATTAGCCAATTAAATTAAAACATTCAAATAATTTCATAAGTATTAATACTCTTTGTCGTTTACGCTTCCTGGCTCAACAAAACCGAACTTTGTATTAAATTCTGTTCTTGCTGGCATTTTAATAAACCTAAAACCACCACCACCCAATTGCTTATGCCAACCCTATTAAAATCACCTTCGATTTTATACCTTTCAAGCTTCAACACAACAATATCCACCACTTGCCACATTGGAAGCAGGTGTGAACTTTTATCGTCCATAACGGAGTTAAACTTTCTCGCTATAACTTCAAATTGAAAGCATAACTTCGTCGTGTATATTTGTATATTCAAACTCAGAGCATGCCAGATGCCTATGCACTTCTCCAAGCAATTGGAAACACCTGTCTACTCACCTAGAACAATATTTACACTTAATTCGTCCTGGAGCAGATGGGAAAATACGATGTTGTATCCTCCTTGCTTACCCACAATCAAGTTGAAATTGCCATCAACTCTCTATACACTAGTAAGGTACAAATTGAAGGCTTCTATGAAACAGAGTCCTTTCGGGTTCTTTAACGGCCTCCTGGAAGTTTTCTGAGAACCATAAATGCTTTGAAATCGGAATATGCGTCGTCGTCGTCGAATTTATACAGTTGTGTTGTGTTGTGTTGTTGCATGGCATAGGGATAACTTCATTATTATCTTGAGCTTGAGCTCTTTTTTCCACGTGTGTGTTTGAACATAAATTGAAGTTTTCAGCGAAACACAATACCGAAACCCGTTACAACATTGACGTCTGTAAACGACGACGTTTCAAATAGAATTTCCCTCAGTCTTATGTCATAAGTTTCGCTTGCACCATCTCACCCGTATCTCATCCACCCGAGGGAAATTATGCATTCATTCGGGACAAAAGCCTATTCAACCTCTCTTTCAAACTGATCAAAATTCTTTGTACAAGATTTACATATTTCCCGTTATCCTGTTAAATTGTACCTTGCTGCGTATAGAAATGAATATTAATGACAAAAAGGATGTCTCCTTTCGTCTGCCTCCTCGCATGAATGTATGTGACATGAACGTAGCTAACGCATAGTTAATGCTAACATGAAAGTGAAAGTTTTGGAATACGTAACTTATTCGTAAGCTATACAATGCGGCGGCTTTCAGAAGAAGCTTCTCGTTTTTTAATTGCATTCTAGTTCTGGGAAAAATGTAAGAGGTTCATGTATCTATCTGTGCAATTTTCGATGTCAGTTGTTAATGAAGATATCTGTGTACACCTCTGGTGTATGACAAGTATTTTCGTTATGTAATGTCCACCTGAACTGCATTAATTGTGAAAAGATTCTTTGCATCGAATAATTGTAATTGATTTATTGGTAATACGATTCTGGGAAAATGAGGTATTGTTCATTTTACATGAGTAAGTGCAAAGTTGAAAAAAAGTATTCTTAGAAACCAATTAATGCCAATGACAATGAGTTAGATAAAAAGCTGGATACTTTTCTTTATCAGCCACAACAATTTATTTTTTTCTAAGAAATTTAAATTTTTCTTTCGAAAGACCAAATAACAATTTATTTTTTTCTAAGAAATTTAAATTTTTCTTTCGAAAGACCAAATAGTCTTTTTCTTCTTTGTAATACTATTGTTGGTGAAGCATTTTGCATTCGTATTTGTATATTGCTTTTTCATTCGATTATAGTTACTATAATGCAAGTAATGCATTCGTGCAGATTAAAAATTTTGAGATAACAATCAAACATGACATTACGATGATAGAGAAACATATTTGAGTTACTGGCAAAATTCTGTCCGTCTGTCTGTCTGTACAGATGTATTTTGGACTGCAGCCTAAACGGTTGGGCCAATCGTTTTCAAATTTTGAACTTAAGGTTCTTTTGACATTCTACAGCGGACTTTTTTCAATTTTTTTTAGCTCAAAATTTAACGGTACCTGTCATATAACCGTTATGTAAAAACTTATTTTTCTCGAAATCGGCTCCAAGAATTTTTATAAAAAAAAATCAGTGTACTACTTGGGGTATGCATTATATTTTGGTGAAAAAAAAAATTAATATGGTGGCTGAAAACGGTACCTCCCATAGGACCGGTTTTTTTTTCTTCGACTTTTTCGAAAACTGGTGATCCGATTACAATCAAAATTGATATTCAAGAAAATGTAGGTAGCCTGAGTAATTTTGCATTAATTTTTTTCGAAAACTTTTTTTTGTATTATTAATAATTTTTTTTTTTTTTGAAAAATCAATATTTTGAAAACGGGTAGGTGAGTTTTTGTTTAAATTTTGTTTTTAAATGTATGTTATTTGTGTGCTTAAGTTTGTATTCTTGAATTATTTTTTTTAATTTTTTCAAAAAAGTTGTTTAAAAAACCGTTTTATTTAAAAACGGCTCTAACGATTTTGAAAAAAAAAATCTCACTTTTTCACATTTTTTAAAGAAATAAAATAGCGTTTATTTTTTTCCGCTGAAAACTATTTTACGAACTTTTTTCAAATAATCAAAAGTCAGAAAAATCGAAAATTATCTTTGAAGTTCCCTTAATATTTTTCAAATTTTATTCCAAACTGTGACAGCGCATAAGAGCAAATACGTGCTATCAAGTCGTGCAATTTATTTTTTATCACCATCGGCGCAACGACCTGGTCATTATTAGTCTAACTTTGGTTTTCGGGAAAATTGTGCTGGAGCTTCAGCCGCAATTTTGAAAGCACACATTTAAGCGGTTTCATCCCGCCCGAGGCTTTCCTTTATTTAGACAGTCGAGGGCTGATACAGAATAGATCGGCGATCCCGTTGATCAAGCACGTCGGCCTCAAAACTATGGATAGACAGCTCCCTTACGACCGAGACATTTTCGGAGGTAGGGTTGCTAGACGTCCCGCCTTGAGCGGGACTGTCCCGCAAATAGACTTTTGTTGTGTAGTTTTCCGAAAGAAAATTATGTCTTGCAATTCGATTAAAATTCCTACTAAATCCGAAAAAAATTAAAACTCACGAAAAATGTGTCAATATTTGGGTCAATGGCCTTCAAATTTAGAACTTATCTAAGGTTATTTTGACATTCTATAGAGGAGTTTTTTTTAGCTCAAAAATTACGGGACCTGTTATATAACCGTTATGTAAAAGCTTATTTTTTTGCGAAAACTGTTCCAAGAATTTTTATGAAAAAAAAATCAGTGTACTACTGTAGGTAAGCATTATATTTTGGTGAAAAAAAATTTAATATGGAGGGCTAAAAAGGGTACCTCCCATATGATCGGCTTTTTTCTTCGACTTTCTCGAAAAGTGATGATCAAAATTGATATTCATGAAGATGTAGGTATCCTAAAAAAAATCGCACTATTTTTTTGAAAACTTTATTTTACTTGCATTTATAGGGACTATAAGGCAAGTTAAGGATTCGTGAATATAAAAAAATTTGAGATAACAATCAAACAAGACATTAGGATCATAGAAAAACCTAAAAAATTTTAAATTAAATTTTTTAATTGGCAAAAAATGTCCGTCCGTCTGTCTGTCTGTCTGTCTGTCTGTCTGTCTGTCTGTCTGTCTGTCTGTCTGTCTGTTTGTCTGTCTGTCTGTCAATCTGTCTGTCTGTCCGGGTGTATATCAAGCTGCAGCCTAAACGGGTGAAGCGATTGCCCTCAAATTTGGTATGTTTTTATCTTTTGGCATTCCCCAGAGGGAAAATTAAGATTTTATTTGTAGGGCTAAAGATACCGTTACTTGCTATACGACTTTTTTTTCTCGAAAACGGCTGCAACGATTTTGATGAAAATAACTATTTTAGAATTTTTTTGTTGGTATTTGCTCATTTGATTAGAAGCACAGGAAAAGTCTATTAACGGGACCTTTCATATAACGGTTTTATTAAATTTTGGCTTGCTCGGCAACACCTCTATGGATTTTTGTGAAATTTTATATTTTATGAAGAAGATCTAACCAAATTAGTTGTGCATATCAACATTTTGAATAACTTTTTTTTTTAATAAAAAAATAATTTTTTAATTTTTTTTTTGAAAAATCAAATTCTTTTAAAACTAATCAACAAATAATTTTTTATTTTGTAGTCACATGTATATAAATAAACTCTAAAAAACTGCATAGGTATCAAAATAAAAAAAAAATAAAAAAACTAAAAATAAAAAAACAGGATTTTATCAAAACCGGTCCTACAATTTTCGAAATACTTTTTTCATAAATTCTTTGTTATTTAAGACGTGTGGTGGCGTACTTCATTTTTACTAAAAACCTTAGGTGGCGCTGGGTCTTATAAGAAAGTTCGTATGTTAAGAATGATTTGGCAAAATTTTAAGCCGAAAAGTGGCGTTTGGTGCAGATATATCTATGAAAATGTACTCTTCCCTGTATACCTTTATAATTTGGATTTGAACAATATCATTTAAATCTATAAAAGGTGTGTTGTATCAACATGTTTAGCTTGGTAGATTTCAGATATACTTGGATGTGATAGGAACTTAAGAGTGCTGTCATTGGGATCCAGAAAACGATGGTACACCTGAGAAATGCCGGGTGGGTCAGTTAGTATTAAATAAGATGAAAATAAATTACTTTTTTGATATTATTTTTGTTTTCTTTATCTGCTACATTATTTTACAAATCTACTTTGATTTTTGGGGCGATCTGCTATATTTTCTGGACTCAGCATTCCCATTTTTTATTTTATGTATATTTTGGTGTAGTCTTAAGAAATACAAATAAGAATTAATGAAATGAAAACCATTATTTTTGTAATTTTCTATTTAAGTTTCTACATATAATTTTGTTTTTCGCCAAAAGGCAATTAAATTAAAATAGCGAGTAATTAAGAGCGCCAGGGCTAGTAAGTTAGTTAACTTAAGCTAATTTCTAAGAATTTTTCTTTAACAGTAAGTTAGTAAGCCAATAAAAAAATTAAAATTAAAAAAAAATATATATACAAATTAAGTGTCTGTTTTAAATATCAAAATCACAGCTTTCTACAGGATGCATATGAAAGTGTATACGGTACTTATAACAAAAACACAATTATTAAATTGTTTTCCATCTGTATAAATTCAGTTTGTAAGCGATCATAGTCCGTAGCATTTTTCTTCTTCAGTTAACGGCATAAAATGCAGGCCGATACATGTAACATAGAACTGTTGTTAAAAAACCAACAAACGTGGGCGGAAGAGATGCTAAAGGGACAAAAAGCTTTAATAGCAAAACTATCAGATGAAGGTAATAATTCTCAAACACCATTTATCGCTGTTTTTCGCTCATTCGACAAAGATAAAGAGAATTGGAAAATTTATCTATCTCAGCTCACCCAACATTTCGAGGCTCATCAGATAACGGATGATAATAAAAAAGAGCATGTTTTTTATTGTGGGTAGGTGCGGAAAACAATGAAATTTTGCAAAAAACTTTTCGATTATGGTGACATTTTTACAAAAACGTTTAAAGATCTTACTGAAAAGCTAACTGAATTTTTTACCCGCAAAGACTCATGTGCTCGCGGCGCGCTTTGAATTTCATAAAACTGCTATGAAAGAGGGACAGTCGTACAGAGAGTGGGTTGCTGACTTGCGTGGCATCGCTCAAAATTGTTCATTTAACTGTGAGGCCGAATCTTGTCAAAAGCCTTGTTATAGTTCTTAACACGCCAACAAAAATCGAATCAGACTCTTGACGAAGTGTTAACGTTAGCGACTGCTTATGAAACAACAAGAAAATCGTGCTCCGTAATTAAAGGCGAACATTCGATCGTTGTAAATCAAACTCGTGCTCACAATTTTAAGCCGTCATACAGCGGTCATCAATCAATAAACGGGAAAAACGGTAATCACGTGTCAAACGGTACAAACAGCAACCAAGGGACCGCTAACCCTAAATCTTGTCCAAGTTGTAATACCTATTTCACATACTCGCAAAAAATGCCGGTTTTTCAAAGCAACGTGTAATTTTTGTGGAAGAAAAGGCCACATCGCGAGTGTTTGTTATTCCAAATTAAATGAAGGAGAGGGTGCCACTCCTAAACAAAAACACAAAAAAATACTTCTCTAACAATAAATTTACAAGACGCCGTAAACTGGATCGTGGTTAATAAATTGGATTTTGAGTCCTACAAACCAAATAATTCACACGTTATTCGCGAGGGAAACAAAATGATGGTGAACTTGCAGGTTAACAACAAATTAATAAATTTTTCAGATTGATACAGGAACCACTCGAAGCATCATAGGCCGATCGGGATATCGTGAGCTTGGCGCTCCTGACTCCAATCCAATCACTGATGTGCAACTATCATCATTATGGAGGATGCTCTGTTAACTACCAAGCTCATTTAGAATTAATCCCAGATGCTAAGCCTAAATTTGTACCACCACGCACAATTCCGTTTGCGCTTCAAGAAGCTACTAAGCGAGAAATAGAGCGTTTATTGAAAGCAGGAATTTTAAATTCTATTCAACGAACTCGATAGGCTACACCCATCGTTGTAGTTCCGAAAGGAAAAGGAGTATATGCGGTGACTTAAAAGTCACAATTAATCCACAATTAGTTGTCAACCGATACCCCATTCCACGTACTCGTGAGCTTTTCCATAAATTGCGAAATGGAAAGCTTTTACAAAAATAGATTTGTCCGACGCGTACTTGCAAATAGAATTGGACGAATCCAAGAAGTTAGTTGTCATGAACACCCCTTTCGGAT
This sequence comes from Platycheirus rosarum, assembly GCA_963971375.1. Taxonomy (NCBI): domain Eukaryota; kingdom Metazoa; phylum Arthropoda; class Insecta; order Diptera; family Syrphidae; genus Platycheirus; species Platycheirus rosarum. The sequence goes on from OZ020507.1 coordinate 258,158,234, forward strand.
TATATCAATACCAAAGAATGCCGTTTGGTATTAACAGTGCTCCAGGGGAATTCCAGTACGTAATGGAACAGATTCTAACGGGACTACCTGTAGGGGTATGCTTAGCCGATCTGCTTGTAACAGAAGAAAACAACGGAGAGCACCTTGCAAACCTTAATGCAGTTTTCAGCGGGTTTCAAGCTAATGGTTTTCGTTGCAACATAGATAAATGCGAGTTTGCTCGCCACGAAATTGAGTATCTAGGTCATTCTATTTCAGCTTCAGGCATTCGCCCCCTAGAAGATCGTGTTTTAGCAATTAAAGAACTACCTGCTCCCTTTAATATAAAAGAGTTATAAGCCGTCATGGGAAAATTTAATTACTATAATAAATTTATAGCTAATTTTGCTCAGGTCGCAGGGCCTTTGAATAATTTACGGCGTAAGGGAGTACCATTTCGATGGTTATCAAAAGAACAAGAAGCTTTCGACAGCCTTAAGCTTAGTATTGTTAACGCGACAAGGCTCGTTCATTTCAATGAGGATATACTTACATATTATTTTGGCTACCGACGCTTCTAGTTACGGCGCAGGCGCGGTTATCTCTCATCGTTTTCCGAATGGTTTAGAGAAGCCTATTAAATATATAAAAAATTTAGGTAATTTTCTTACTTAATATGATCTATTGTACTCATATATGAATATATTGAAAATAACTTTAAATAATAAAATTTAAAAGTTGAATTTTTCAAACATTGTACAATTATAATTAGTTAATGATTTAGAGTAATGAAAATTACCTAATTTTTTTATATATTTCGTAATCGCCTAACTTCGGCTTTATAACATCAGATGCTGTTTATCCAGTTCATGTTATAAATAAGACTCCTATATCGACAGACACTTCGGTAGTATATGTATGTTCTCACAACTTTGAGAGTTTTATTCAAGCTAAGATAAACGTCTAGGAGGAGTATATTGGTTCCTACTGATGAGCTAAACCAGTATACTTTAGCGAAACGTTTATAATTTGTACAATGTTTGAAAAATTCAACTTTTAAATTTTATTATTTGAAGCCTATTACTTTTCCTTCCAAAACTCTCAACATTCAACAAAAATCGTATATAGCCAAATAGAGAAAGAAGCGCTTTCTATCATGTATGGAATTACGAAATTCCATCAATATTTGTATGGCAGGTCATTTGAGCTTCTCACGGATCATAAGCCGTTGACGACGCTTTTCAATCCATGTAAAAAACTTCCTGAGATGACCTTACAGCGCCTTCAAAGATGGGCAATCTTACTTATGGGGTACAATTATACTATTAAGTATCACCCTACCGCAAAACACGCTAATGCAGATTCACTTTCTCGGCTTCCGTTAGGGCCTTATGAGAATTTCGACAAACGAGAGGAATCATGCTGCGAAATCTACGATGATGTCTTAGAATCACACCCTATCGATGTCAAATTACTTAGACAACATTCTTGCAGAGATTCTACACTTTTTGCTGTAGCTAAATATGTAGAGAAAAGTTGGCCTAAGCACCTAAATGCAGAAGAACGTTATCTTCAAGCATACTTCAATAGGAGGCATAGCTTTACTATCCATCAAGGTATAATATTACTGAACACTAACCATCCACGTGCTGTTATTCCTAAAGCACTACAAGAAAAGGCTCTAAAATTATTACATGAAGGCCACTGGGGTTCTTCTCGTGCAAAACAACTTGCACGACGCTATATTTGGTTCCCAAATAAAGACCAACAAATTGAAGCTATGTCTGCCAAGTGTCAGATTTGCCAATCCGAAGCACCTGACCCAGCAAAAGAGTATAGTAGCTGCCCTCAAACAATGAGCCGTGGAGCCGACTACACATCGATTTTGCCGGACCACTACACGCATGTGGCTTATTTTGGTTGATTCATATTCTAAATTTCCTTACGTGGTGTCAATGCCTTCGGCTACATCAGAAAACACTATTAATGCCCTACGAAGCATTTTTTTTCAATTGAAGGTTTACCAAAGACGATAGTAAGCGATAACGGAACTCAATTCACAGCCACTTAGTTTGCACAATTTTGCAACTGTTCCTTTCAATTCAGCATCAAACGGGGAAGCGAAAAGATTCGTACGAACGTTTAAGACAGCGCTTAAGAAACTTCTGGCTGATGGTTCATCTCTTGGTTCAAATTCTTCTCTGCACCTTTCGAACGACTCCCAATCCAGTCACATAGAAGTCTCCATCGGAATTGCTACATGGTCGGCAGCAGCGTTGTGTGTTAGCAGCACTAGTTCCTTAAGCAACGCCCAAAAATCGGATAACAAGCAATTTTGAAGTGGGTCAACATGTTCTGTGCCGCCAATATCTCAATAGACAGAAATGGATTTTTGGAGTCATTTTACACGTTCTTGGAAGAAACACTTACGAAATCAAAACGAAGAACAGTGTCTGTCGCAGACATCAAAACCAAATTCGTCTGCTAAAACACAAATCAAATGTTGAAATTGAAAATCATCAATGTAACAGTTCTTCTAATTTCCATAATTCTTTTATTTCTTTCCCTAGATTAAACTCCACCTCAAAAAGTGAAATAGAAAGAGGGAGAAAGTCTAGATGAAGGCTTAGTCTTAATCAGTTCGGATGCACAATATCAACCAGTCACAATTGATGTCGATGACTTGGAGGACCTTTACCCGAAATTGGTACCGGTACATCACACAAAGTAACACCAATCAACTCACCGACAGAAGTAAGATGTCAAGATTAAGTGGGGAGAAATGTTATAACGATACTATTGTGTACTAATGTATTATGTATTAAAAAAGCCACTATGGTAACACTTTATCTTAACCTTACCTTTTACCACCACCACCACTTTATCTTTACCTTACAATAGTTTTCTTGAAGCTAAACTTCAAGAAAACTATTGTGAAATAAATTCAGTTTGTAATCTATTATAGTCCGTAGCATTTCTATTCTCTCTAAAATCCAACAGTTTTCATATTAACAATATTATAAAAGAAGAAGTGCTTTGTGAAAGAAAGTCTTCAAAAGCATTTTTAAAATAATCCGCAAACTCTGGAAAAAGACTTTCGCTTCTCATTAACGTAGTTCCATATTTTGTTGGGGTTCATTTAAGCTCATTTTTAGTTGTTTCGAAATAAACCCGGGTTATAAACAGTTTGAATAATTATTGATAATGTCAATTTGAAGTTCCTGATAAACTTTAAGTGTTTGTTCAGTCTTTGATTAATTAAAGCTTCTAAATTTGCGTCATAGGTTAGTTTCTTAAATTAAACTAAATTTCGTAAAATCGCTAAATCTTGTCATCTAAACTTAAATTAACAAATAAGTAATCTCAATTTTTATCAATAAGTAAATTAAACAGCTGATTAAAATCAGTTTTCATTTCGGTACTACATAAGTTGTGAAACTTTTTTTTTTTGTAATTGTGGCAGCTAGGGACCGAGCTGGCTGGAGATGGAGAAGTTTGTTGGTTGAGGCCCAAGTCCACCCCGGACTGTAGCGCTACTTATGGTAAGGTATGTGGCCGAGAAGTAATAATGTCGACTTTTCAGAAAGAAGCATAACTTCTTTTGCAAAGTTTCAGAAGCTTGCAGAACATTACGAGCCATGTTATTTTATGCGAATGGGTCACACTCGTCACAAAAGTAATAAATTTACTTATTTTTTGTAAAGAGTTTGATAGTGCTAAACGGGTCGTCAAAACATAAAAGTTTCCGCGACATTTTCCTACACATAATGTGTAAATAATGTTAATGTCTTTATTAAAAAAAATTTCCGTTTGATTTTTTTTTAATGTTCAAAATAGCTAATCGTATATTAAATTATAAAAAAAGAGTGATTGAAGAGTCCAAGTCTAAAAGCACAAATTGCTTTTAGACGAATTTAAGTTTTTCACATCAATATTAAATTTTACATATCGATATAACATAAATACAATATTACTTTATAAAATTCATCCAAATCGAAATGTGTTATCAAAAAGAGAAGCTTTTTTTACCGATTATGTGCTGCACCCTTTTATAATAAATTTATTTCACAACTGAATTATCTGAAAAACATAGAAGCAATTTTGCAACGCAGGTAAAACTTAAGGACTCAAAATTTTCTCTTCAAGGACACCATCTGCTTTCTGTATGATTAAACGCTACAAATATCAGTTATTGTATTTCCTCCTAAAATTTCAGGCCTCACCAATCAGACATAAGCAGACTTTATGCTATGTTTTTACAAAATTTAAGCCTCTAATCCAATTTATATGCATCATTTGCCATTCGACGATACTCAAGAGCATTCCTCTTATGCACGGTTAAGTATTTATAGATCCTAAGTTACGAAGAGTTCCATAATAATACCCAAAATACGCAATGACTGAAAGGAAAACATAACGCCCTCACATCGACTTAAAGTCAAAGTCAAGCAGCTTTGCCTGCTGATTTTTCTTATGCTTCGAACTATACCGTTCTCGAGCTCTATATCTGATTTAATCCGTGTTCTTTAAGGGAAAAAAAAAAAAATAAAAAAAGGCTTATTTAAGTGGTCGCCTTCTTCCGAGGAAAGTTAATCGTGGTGAAATTTGAATTTAATATGCCTCGACGGTAAGGAGCCTAAATTTTCCGTTCATCTTGCCTTCGATTTGGCATAAATCACACAAGGTTTGCTCGTTGAGTTGCTCTCGATTTTCTTTATTTTACTGTTACACATAACCCTTAAATAGAATTTTGGGAATAATACAAGGATACGCACTTGCAACATCAATCGAACCCAAGAAAAAAATGTTGTTTGGCTGATGAGACGGTATATAGGGGAATAGAAATCGACATTAATAAAACAAATGAATGAAATTGGCTTGGAAATTGTAAGCACAAATCAAGCGAAAGGAGGAAGTAAATCTTTTTTGTTGGGTATTGTTGTATAGGGCTTTGTTATTTGTCTGCATTGCTGCTTTCAAAAGCCCTTTGAGGAACATATCCTCAAGCCGTGTTCCCATAATAATTCGTTGAGTTTTACCCATGCAAATAAATCACTCTATTCTTCAGTTAACTGGGTACGAATGGTATGTTTCTGTTCAGTAGTAGGTACAAGGAGAATTTCATCCGTCAGGTTGTTTAACTAAGCAAATTTGATCTTGTTTTGCTTAAATTGTTTTATAAAAGAATTTTTCCAATTTTTTCAGCTAAATAAGGCGGGATAACGGCAAATCATGGGTTAGCACACTCATATAGAACTAATATACTCTATGTGGGCCACTAAAGCATTTGGAATCTTTCCATCCTGTACTTATTCTTTCGTGTTCAGATCGTTTTATGACAGTCTGTGCTTAAAGTGTCAATCGAATTATGTTTGTACTAAGGTTCAGGACCACACGCGCGATACTCCGTATAAGTTTTTGCTTTGATAAAATCAAAAATAAAAAAAATTATTTTTAAATAAATGGTATGCAGTTTTTTAGAGTTTATTAATTACATGTGAGTATAAAATTTAAAATAATTTTTTTTGATTAGATTTAAAAATATTGATTTTTCAAAAAATTTTAGATTTTAGAAAAAAAAGTTATTTAAAACTTTGATATGCAGAATTAATTTGGCTAAATAAATATTTTAAAATATAAAATTTGACAGAAATCCATAGAGCCGTCACCGAGCCAAAATTAAAAAAAAAATTAAAAAACCGTTATAAGAAAGGTCCCGTTAATAGACTTTCCCCGTATATGTGGCTCCGATCAAATGATAGCCAATACCAACAAAAAAATTCTCAAAAAAATTCATCAAAATCTTTGGAGCCGTTTTGGAGAAAAATAAGGCTTTCCTGAACGGTCATATATTTTTTTTTTTTTATATATGGCAGGTACTGTTGTTTTTAGGCCTAAAAAATAAAATTTCAATTTCCCCTCTGAGGAATGCTAAGAGATACACACATAGCAAATTTAAACGCAATCGCTTAACCCGTTTATGCTGCATATCGATATACACCCGTACAGACAGACAGACAGACGGACAGAATTTTGCCAGTAACTCATATATGTTAATGTCATGTTTAATTGTTATCTCAAAATTTTTAATCTGCACGAATTCATAACTTGCATTATTAATAGTATCTACCTATAATCGCAAGTAAAAACGATCTTCGGAGTAGATACATACAAGAGCGACTTATGATTGCTATACAGCTACAACTTAAGCCTAGTAAAAAAAAAGCCGTAACCAGCGGCCAAGATGGTTTGGTTATGTCGAGCCGATAAGCATCGACGCCCCATTGGAAAAAGTCTTGGGTGCCTTACCCGAGGTAGTCAGACGCCCAAGGTAGACCTTATCTTCAGTCTAGCTCCTGGTAGAAGGAGACTTCATTATCCAACTACAGGATTTCATAGTGACTTATCTTGGAGGTCCTGCAGAAATTCCCCTCATAAAAGGCCTACCTCATGTTATTTCTTAGCTCAATTGAATGTTGTTAGGTTACATAAAACACCAAATTAATTTTCTGCCAGGATATATCAAAGCCAGACAGGCTCTTTTATTCCTGCCGTCTTCCTTTCTAATACGCCTGCAAAATCAAAACACTACACAAATCGATTTTCAATTCCACATTAATGCTCCAGAGAGATGATTTGTGTATTTGTGTGTCCTCCAAATATAAATTCGAATTATTTTTGATAAACCTCGAAGCTCTGGGGAATAGTGCATTCTAAAGCTCAATCGAGTGCCTATATTCCTATATATATATTGCTCCATGCTCTATGCTCCATGCATGGTTCCCATGTGTGTTTTTGTATTTTTGTGTATAATGGTTGTTTGCCGAGTGTCCTTTTGTATAGATCAACGATGTTCAAGAAGGAAATTTTATAAAATTTTATAATAAACTTATTTGTCTTGCTTTATCCATTTAAGCTGCAATTGCAGCAGTCTGTCTGCTTCATTGAGGATTCTATAAGAGTGCAGCATAATGTTGCATGTGTTTGTTGGTGTATTTTTTGCCAGTGTATATGTGAAATAAGGATACACTGTATTTTAGATGGGATTTTATTGTGAGTTCAGTGAAGCATTGGTCAATTTATCTTAACGATGGGTAACGATGAATATTATAGACACTGCTTCGACTATATCATAGTTTCATTATATGTATATGTTTCCTTGGTTTGCTGATTTCGTCTTAGAGAGGGAAATATATGGTAAATATTATGAAAACTCAAGAGTATACTTCTTGTTCATATTTGAATAGAAGTTTTTTTTCTCCTTAACCCATTCGATTGGATAGAGTTCCTGTTCAAAGTTTGTATGCAGAAGTAATTGTATAAGAAGACCTTAAAATTTCATTCCATACTTAAGGATATATTGTGCACTATAAGAAGCAATTTGGTTAATATATTTTGAGTATCGAAATATCTTGCATTCAAGCATCTAATCTATTTACTTAAATTAAAATCTTATTGTATACTTATTCGATATGCTCTTGTGTGAGATGTTCATAAATAAGATTTGTTGAAATTATTCATCATCATCGCATCATCATCATCATCATCACCATCGTCGTCGACACAACAACGAGATCCGGTACGGGTCATATTCAACAAGTTCTTCCATATATCCACAGATCCAGACTGCTGGCCTACCCCATCCAGTTTCGCACATCAAGGCTTCGGGAGTCTTGTTATACTTCCAACGTAAGCTCGTAAACAAAAGACTTTCGAAGTTGGTTACTCTCCGCTCATACGAGCTAGGTGCCCAGCCCGACGGAATCTACCGGGCCTTACTTTTTCACAACACCTGCTTCGAGGTAGATTTCATACAATTCATGATTGTATCTTCTGCGGAATCGGCCTCAATGGCACACGAGGCCAACAATTCTCTTAAAGACTTTCCTCTCGAAAGCGGATAAGAGATGAGAGTGCCTTTAAGTAAGCACTCAAGTCTAAGATCCGTATGTGAGTACTGGTATGAGGTATGAACATAGTTCTGCACAACAGCAGCAGGTCAGGCTTCTGGAATTTAAAGAGCATCGGCCGACTACAGTAGGTTCTGTTTGAATTAAGCAGTCGCCCACGTATTTCTTCCTCCATATTATTATTGGCTTCTATTTTTTGACTCAAGGTATTGAGTACTGTACTGCACTACTTCAATTGCATCCTCCACTACCCTGATAGGTGGACAAACATTTCTCGCAAACTAGCTATCACCTTACGGTTTTCCCTTCATTCAGGTTTTGTGCCGCCTGCTCGATCTGGAAGAAAGAGTCTTTCACAGCTCGTTGATTTCTTTTATTTCATACACTATCAGAATTTTGGCCATAGTGAGTCTAAATCGAGCTACAGCCTATGATCATTGAGTGCATGTTAGTAAAGAATCACACAAAAGAGCCAACATAAATGTAACAAAAAAAAAACATGTTAGATAAAACATAAGAAACATACATACATTTTACACATTTATAAGAATACTGGTACGTAACATTAATTTTAATCTTATTTTATTAACATTGAAGTCAAGTAAACAATCAGGAGTATTGAAAAGCTCACTAATTCTTGTGAGGGGTCCATTTAACTTGTAGATGATTCTGTGGTAAGCAACATGCATTAATTAAGGAGAACTCAAGTGATAAGCACCGCCGCTGTAATTCAGAAACATTGTGTCGTTGATCTATATGGTCGTTCCAATGGAGATTATCGTTGATACACATACCATTTATGGGCAATGGCATGTGGGATATGTTAAGCTTTAACGAGAGGAGAGTTTTCGAAGCATTAAGCTCCACGCGATTCCTATTACCTTATTTCACAATACTATGTAAATCGAATTTTAATGAGCCTAACATATGGTACCGTTGTGATTGTATATACGTTTAAAGGTGAAGAACGTGAATCATCGAACGAATATGAAAAGCTGAGGGAAGAGTCGTCAACAAAACAGTTAAGTGAATTAGAAGAAACGACAGAAGATCTTTTATAAAAATGAGAAAAAAAATCGGAGACAGAACGGAGCCCTGAGGCACACCAGCTTTTATTTTGTGGATATCAGACTTGAATCCGTCCTATACAACTTATATTGAACGGTCCAGAAGATGGCTTCTAATCCAACGGTTCGCTGAGATATGCCACCAGATCTAATGCAAAGATTGCTGCGGAAGCCATACTTACGGTCATGGAGAAGCTTTCGGTCTTCGAGATATTTCGTAAGCGTAAAGTTAATCAGCGTTTTTGAATTCTCTCATTGCCTTCTACTCTTGCTATGCTATCGCAGACGGCTTTAAAATCTGCATATGTCGTAAATGATGTTGCTTACCAGCTTACAATACATACATTTAATAATTTAATTGTTGATCCTTCGTAAAAAAACATACATAACTCCACTACGTCCTCGGTACCGACACTTGTTCATAATGACATTTCTGCTGTCAACTCCCAAGCGAAAGCTGATTTACCTGCAAAATTGTTTGTACCTATATACGGATTGTACGTTTCTACATTATTTCTTAAATTAAAGCAAATTATGTCGAAGACAAGAATTGGCAAAAAAAGCACTTAGCAAACATAACAAAATTGGAAGATATGTTCCACCTTACAAAATATCATTCTGAGATAGGTATGAGGAGGCATGCTGGCTTCCGCAACATAACTGATGCTTGGGCTCACTATAGGATTTGGAGTACCTACTGATACTGATTCGGAGAAAAAATCTCCAGAAATTTTCTTGCACACTGATTCTTTGATAACGACAAAATTGTAATCGACATTATTACCATTTTTGTCGGAAATAGAGTCGAAACCGAAATTCGCCTATGTTTCCTTTTTTTGGGGAAATAAGACCGAGTCGATCTTATTACCATCTACCTTATTTCACGGCACCTGACACCATATTGATACCTTTTTGCCGATTATGGTTTAACCTTTTAGCGTTTGGAGCTCTGCGTACTTAACAATGTTATAACTCTATAATTGTTGCACATTGTAAAATTATTCAGTGAATTGCTTAATATTTCTTATTTTTAATAAAATGTACACTATTTTGAAAAATATCAATGTTTTCTTTATATCGAAAAATTCTTTACAATATGACTTACCATCTCATTAACTGGTCATTTTTCAATTCTGAATCTTAAGGCACTACTAACCTTCAAATGTTTTTAAAACTAGAACTAATTCAAACCTAAACCTTAAATTATTAATATTGAAAATAACGGATAGTAAAAATATCTTCAAGAATGTTCCATAAAAAAGCTCCCATACTATATCCACTCATTGCCATTCACTCTAGCATTCCTCATTTAAAATTGCCTAGTGACAGAGAAGTTTGTCCTTTAATATAATGCCTTATCCCCCAAAAGGAATGGCAAATAGCCTGCATATTATCCACCAACCGAAAACATAAACGAATTTATTCCACCTGCCCGCAATACACTACATAAAAATATCTTCCAGAATAAAAGAAAACAAAGAACTTATCTCAAACTTTAGAAGCGAGTTCCTCTGTGTGCGCAAAAGTTCTTCTACCTCCTGAATCCTTATGCAGTTGCATCATCGTAGTAGCATCGCGTCGCGTCGTGCTGTTGTCCTAGTTAGGGCCAAATCTTAGGCACGTAAAAAAACTTTTCGTGTTTCCAAAGACACTCCTCGTTTTGTTTGACTGCCATAGTTTACTGTGATATTCCTTAAAGTGCAACATTTGAATTTATCCATACTTCAGGAAATTTATTAAACGTGCACCGTTTTCGGAGCCCCGCATCACACTTTATCACGTTTATGGCAAACGCGCCAATGGCTCTGAAACAAGATAAACAATACGAACGAAAGGAGCACCTCATCGTCCTCCATCAAAGACACAGTTCTGTCATATCTCACATCACATGCAGGTCGGCAGTTAGGTCTTGAGTAAATTTTAATTTATTAAACTCATCCATGTCTCGGAAAGGCTTCCTGAGAGTGGGGAGGTTATCAGAACTTCCATGATAATTCTCCATTACCACCATTTAGTGGTTCTATTCCCGAGATCACTCCAATGAGTTGCATGAATATATATATATGTTTTCACATGTGTGTGTGTCTTTTGAAATCTGCCCTGCTAAAACAACATTTCTCGTCCTTGCACCCAAGACATGTGAGATGTGACGACGATATCGTGACTAGGTGTACTTGCCGATTACCCGCATGTTCTTTACCATCCTGCATCGAGTTCTAAAGCCAAACAAAAAAAAAGGAACTTTTTCAAAAAAAGGAGAAGAAAAAAATGGAACAACAACAAAGTTTCAGTTAAGAACACGACTTTAAAATTTTGCGTTCGCCCTTTGACGAATGAGTCCTGATTCCTGAGGCCTATCCTAAACCTTCTTCCCGTGTTTCTGTGTGCCGTTGAGCGATGCTTAATGTGCGCTTCCGAAAATTGCATGTTGGAAACGATTCGTGGCATCAACCCCCTTGCCTGCTACTTGTCTTGTTTGATATCCATTTTCGTACACTGGCAGAAATAAGTATGATATAATAAGATAAACAATACATAAGATTTTGGCGATTTTTCATCTGCTTTCTAAAATATACGCAGCCAATTGTAGCAATTTGTTTTTTATTATTTTTTTCCATAATGTATTTTATAATTTTCACATGTTGCCTTTGCTAATTGAAAGCATTGCTATACACTTTTTCAATGGATTTTATCATATTGGACTCTTTTGGCTTTCGGTTTTAGAGTTTTTGAGAACAAATGTGAGAGTTTGAGAGGAGAGGTGTTGTCGTATTGGTGTATTAATAGTACTACTTGTTGGAAAATCATTAAAATGCACATACATTTTGTTGGCTTTTGGTATTTTAGTAGAACGAAGTTATTTTTATCATTACGTGATCATATTAATTCGGAAAATATTTTGAAGTGATATTGTGTTCTAATAAGAGTGAAGTGGTATTGTGATTAATAAAGATAAATATATATAGTATTATTAAATACAGCTAACCGAAATTGGTTCAAATTGTTTTACACTGTAAAGTTCTAATATTTTGTTAATTAAAAGTGAATGTATATATTTTTTTAAATAATAGTAATTTATTGTATTGTAATTAGCAAATATATATAATTCAATAACTTTTCTTTTTCTTTTTAAAATTAATTTTAGTTTTTTTCTTAATATTTTAAGAAAGCAATCAATAATTTTATTTTGGATCTTATGATCAGACGTATAAACTTTAAGAAACTGCATATCAAAATCTCAAATAATTTTTTTTTTTCATAAAATAAATATTAAAAAGCCATATCTTTTTAAAACCGGTCCTACATTTTAGGAAAAATACTTTTCTCTTAAATTCATTATTACAGGGTGTCCGCCGAGAAGGTATACTAATTTGTTTTGCCTCCATTTTAGTAAACATTAGTGTTGAAAGTTCAAATTTGGGAGTCGTGAAGTAGACACGTGGCAAATTTATTATAGGAAAAATATTCGATAAACCATCGTGTTTTAATTGTTAAAACATTTTATCAAAATCAATCATCGATTTCTGTGACGATGAGAAAGTTACGTTCATTTTTTGGGAGAAACAACGTGCCAACAAAACGCACTATTTATCATGTAGTCAATGATTTCGAAGAAAGAGGGTCTGTACTCTGTAGGTGATAGGCCCAACAACGTACTGCAAGATCGGCTGAAAACATTACTGCTGCTCAAGGAAGTGTTCAAAACAATCCATCAACCTCAATTCGACGCCGTGCTTAGGAGCTTGGTCTTCAAAGAACAACTTTGGCCACAATTTTGCACAAGGATTTGCATTTGTTTCCATTTAAGATTCAGTTGAACAAGAGCTTCTTTCACAAGATCATTTACGCCGCCGTACATATGCCAATAGGATGTTACAGCTAGCTCATGACAACCCCGATTTTCATGAAAAAATCATAATGAGTGACGAGGCACATTTTCAATGGTTCACACATCCAAACAGAATAGTCGGTTCTGGGGAATGGAAAACTCTCAAATTATTCATCAGTCACCTTTGCATCCATTAAAAGTTACAGTCTGGTGTGCAATTTGATCAGGAGGAATCATTGGACCTTACTTCTTTGAAAGTGAAAACGGCGTAACGGTAACTGTGAATGGGAGCGATATCGTGATATGATTGAAAACTTTTTAACACCACAACTGCATCCTTTGGGCTTGATTAACATTTGGCATCAACAAGACGGTGCCACATCGCATACAGCCAGGATTACAAAGGAATTACTGCGAGTACTCTTTCCACAACAAGTTATTTCAAGAAAGGGTGATGTTGATTGGCCTCCATGGTCGCCTGATTTGACTGCTCTGGACTTCTCTTTGTGGGGATATCCGAAAAGCAAGGTTTATGCAAACAAACCAGAAACGCTTAAGCAACTCAAACAAAATATTCGTGATGAAATTAAAGAAATACCGCGTGAAATGTGTGAGAATGTAATGAAAAATGTGCTCAAAAGGACTCGCACTTGTGAGACTAATATTCATTTACCTCTTATTGAATTCCATACATGATTGCCGACTTTAAATAAAAATAAATAAAAATAAAAGATACTTAAACGATTTCAGTATCAAATACTTCATCGTCTCTTAAAGTATTTATTGAGATAGATGCTTTATAGATTTATATTATAGATGCTTATTAAAAGAAAGATTATAATTTAGAATAATATTTAAATATTTATATTCATTTTTTTACCTGCCAACTTCGGTTTCTGGGAATTCTTGTGCCTTCGCGGAAAACAACTATTTTCGACTTATTTAAATTGATTTTCAAAGCCCAAATTGCGCAGTAATTGAACAAGTGATTAATCATACGTTGTAGGTCTTCGGGGTCGCCTGAAGGCAACACTAAGTCATCCGCATAGAGTGGAATTTTAATGATTGTATTCGCCACAAGAACCCCACCAGGTAGGTCATCATGAAGGTCATTTAGGTAAATAGCCAAAAGGAGTGGGCTTAACAAACATCCCTGCTTAACACCCATACTAACCGAAAAAGCGTCTGAGAGTATTGTCCCGTCCCAGACCCGACTTGTTGTATTCTTATAAAGATGTTGCAAAACCTTGATAACATTTGAGGATAATCCGAAACAAGATAACTTATAAAATAAGGAATTACGGGATATTAAATCTTACGGTTGAGGTGTACGATACTGGTCAGATTAAAAATATTGTCGATTGTGGAGTATCCTTTACGGAAACCTGTCTGGTACTCGCTGAGGATACTATAACTGTCAATCCAGCTATTAATTCTACTAAGGATAATGCCTGTGAAAATTTTATAAATTGTATCAAGTAGAGATAGACCTCTAAAGTTTGCAACACTAGTTGGATCACCCTTTTTGTACAGCAGTATGATGATTTATTTACGAAAAGATGAAGGAACGTATTCAGTTAAATAAATACGATTGAGCAAGCACATAACTTCTTTGTCCTCTGAAGTACTTGAGTAAGCTCTCGCATTTCGAAAGGAGAGTCAAGAAAAGGGTCAATAATTTCTGGTATAGCCCACGAGATATGTTGAGCACCCTCGGACTGTGTAAAGATTTGAAATATTCCTTAAAGTCTTCACTCTTAAGATCACCGCCAATTATGGGCCTACTCTTCCTCATGGAGTTAGCTAACTTCCACCAATCGCTTGCATTTCTGACTGTATTAAGTTTTTCATTGATTTTGTTTCCAAAATCGATTTTTCGGCTGCAGCAAATACTAATTAACTTATATCGTCTATCGATATATAGTTTTTTTTATAAAGTTTTAAGTTATATTTGAGCTGCTTCACCATTCTATTCCGAGCGCGCATACATTTATAACCAAACCATTTGTTTTTTGGAATAAAACGCTTCTTAGCTCTGCCTTTTCCGGCAGAAATCTATTATTTTACACATGAGACAGTTGACTTTTTCCTTATTTGAAAAAATATAATGACAGTTAGACTGGCGACTGAGAGTTTCCATATTTTGGACGGTTCTTTTCAAACCAGTAGAGTTTTTGCGAGAGATCTCCTTGAGTTAGGCTTTGGTTATGAGTTGGAGGAACAGACAGGTTCAAGCTAAGTGGGATATGATCAGAAAAGGTTTTGCCTAGCACAGAAAAATTATTTATTAACAGTAACATGTCAAAAGAGCAAGCACAATTGTCTATAACTAAAATACCTGACGCACCAGAGAAGGTAAACTCACCATTATTATCTCCTAGCGTTCTTCCATTGATGATGACCGCACCTATATTTTCAAAGATATTTAGTATTTTTTTCCTTTTGCATCTATATGTATATTCTTACCTTTGGAACTTCGTACCTCAAGGACAAGGGGAGCACTACTCAACAAATACCTGTCTACCCTTTGAGCTTCAGCCGTGCGAGCATTTAAATCGCCGATTATACAAAAAGAATCAATTTTCATATTTAATAAAAAAGTTTTAAATTTTTCAAAATCAGCCGACCAATTTGATTTGTTTGTACCATTTAAATAACGAGGTATGAAATGGCAAATCGTATCATCAAACTTGGCAGACTGAACACCAATACCCGTCAACTCATTAAATTTGGACGAAAATATATCTTTTAAACTTTTTTTTGAATCCAAATAAGCACCCGCCAATCGCGTGGCCAGCATTATGAAATTTTGTCGCATCCTCCCAATAGAGGCAAAAATCTTTAAAATAGTTTTAAAAATTGCTTCTTTTATCAACCAAAATATTCGTTTCATATAAGAAAAAAATATCAAAATTGTTCACAAAATTAAAAAAAAAATACTAAAAATAAGCTTACTCCTTAAGTTTGCAACGTTATATTATCTGATAATAACTTACAGACTACTGGTTGCTAATCCTGAATTTCGTTGTGATATAAGGTTTGCGTTGCAGAAACTTTAGCATTTGATATCAATGACTCCCTTACAATTACGTCACAAGTGTAATCGATTTTTGCGAGAATGCTTCTGAGAAACTCGGCATCCTGGATCTTCACAGCTTCAATTTTGTCATTGTTCTAAGGGAACATGAATGGTTGACGTAGATGCATAGTTCACCAAAACGAAATTTAATACTTACGTCTGCTCTTCTAAATTTTTTTCCCAGTTGACGTAGATGGAATCTCTTGTTGCGTTCAACGGCAGTGTAGTCTTTCTGTGCAAAGCCAGCAGACCCTTTAAGTTTTTTCTTAAATATTATTCACTTGTAATGTCCAACGAGAAGACAAAAGACTTCCCAGCATGAATTTGTCGCGATTGCTTAACAGACGCTGTTGTCTTGAGAACTTTGGAGCACAGGTCGTGGAATTCGGCAATAGCTGATTGTGTATTTTTATTTTGTAACCCACTGCAACAATATTTTTGCCCCGCCGCGAAGCTTTGTCAATGAACTCCAATCTATTTTTCATTGAATGTAACTCTTCTTTGAGCTGTTTGTTCTCGGAGCGCAGTTGCTGAATCTCCATGTTGACGGAGTGAAGAAGAAGATCTTCCTTACGTGCGACGTCGTATAGTTTCGAATCCAATGCATTATATAGTTTCAAGTCAAACACAGCCCATGAGAATACGTCATTTCTGGCATCAGGTAAATTTGATCCCGGCTGAGTGCAAATACATATGTATGTGGCTGGCTGAGCCTGGTGCTAGATGACGATGAGTTCATTCTTGATGTGATGGCCAGATGCTTTTTTGCGAAATTGGATGCACTTTGGTCAGGTGAAGTTTCTTGGTGCTCGCGTTTTTTGTGAGCTTCCATATATTTTGGGGTTATGTGTAGTCGACTATATACTTTTGTTAATTTGCACCGAAAACACATTTAAGACATAAATTAATTTATATCACTGGAGAATTATGTTTTTTATAGTGTCATATAATGCAGTTTATTTGAATTAATTATGCAAAATACTGATTTTTAAAGGAATTTTTTCTGAGAGTTCTTCTTTTGATGTGTGACGTTTATCAGAGCAGAGTTGCCAACCTTCATGAAAACCAACCAACCTTTTATGATTAAATATATATATTTTTAAGCATGAATGATTAAGTTCTTAAAACAGTAAGAGTAACCTGTTGTACCTTCTGGAGTAACTCGTTTCGGAAAACTTTAATATAACTCCACAGTATTTACTTTTTTACTTGCGCGATTATATGTAGATACTATAGGGCAAGCTTAGGATCTATGAATACAAGCAAATCGACATAACAATCAAATGACATTATGATCATAGAGAAGCCTAAGAAAGTTAGTGACAAAAAAATGTCTGTCTGTCGGTCTGTATGTAAAACAAACTGCAGCCTAAACGGCTTAAGCTATTACCTACAAATTTGGTATGTGTGATTCTTTTGGCATTCCTCAGAGGGATTTTTGAAATTTTATTTTTGGAGCTATAAATAACGGGACATGCCATATAACCGTTAAGAAAAAAACTAAAAAAAATTATATTTGAAAAGATCTAGAGAGCAAAAATAATTCTGCATTTTTAATATTTTTTTAGCTGTTTAAACTTTGTTTGAAAATTCAATATTTTTCAATAGTTATAATATTTGTGTCAGTAAAGTATTTTGTAACTAGTCAGTAACTCAAAAATTATGAGTTGTGACTTCTCAAAACAGAATGAGTTTCTTAACTGTTTCGTTAAAGTTTTCTGTAGCAAAAGACAATTTTTAAGACGATATGAGCAGATAGAAAACGTGTTCCAATTCCGTTCCATAGTGGTTTGCACGAAATCTGAAGTATTATTTGGTTACATCGTTTAGATTGTTGAGCGATGATAAAAATTTAGTCTTGGAAATTTTTTTGACAAAAATGGTGCATTCAAATAAGCGCGTGAGTTATTAGAGGGGTAAATAAAATATTTCGTGGTACAACTACGAGCGTTTTGAAATGAAAATTCATTTAGATGGTTGCCAGATGCAGAGGCGGCGTAAGGCGTGGGCAGTGCAAAGGGATTCGCGCCTCACAACCGAAAATAAATTTGAAAAAGTATGGAAAATTCAAAAGTTGATCCTACGTTCCAGGAACACATAAATCGCATTAATAATAAACAACTTTCACATCATTATCTAAGTAACGATATTCAAAATGAATTGATCAAATTAATGTCAAACGCAGTTACCAGAGAAGTGATTGGTAGGATAAAATAAGCAAAATATTATTCTTTTTTACTCGACTGCACTAGAGACTGTAGTAAAGTTGAAAAAATAGTGGTTATCATAAGATATTGTAATACATCAACTGGAACTATAGAAGAAAACTTTATCGGATTTCTTGTTGTCACTGAAACGACTGGAGAATATTTTACTAATGCAATACTAGGAGAACTAGAAAAAAAATGAATTAAACAATGGAATTAGACAATGGTGCAAATATGGTAGGCATAAATAGTGGAGTTAAAACTGGAATATTAAATATAAATACCAGGGCGTTTTTCACACCTTGTTGTTGTCATAGCTTGAATCTGTTGTTGATAGACGCAGCTAATTCTTCGGTAGCAGCGAAAACATTTTTTGGTTTTATTCAGAAGATTTGTTGCTATTTTCAAGTTCCAGAAAAAGCTGAAAAATAATCAAAGATAAACTAAAGCTTACTATGAAGCCTTTATCAGACACAAAAGATTTTAAAAATAAAAGAGTAGCCAAGAAAAAAAGGATGTTTGATTATAAAGGCAGTGATCAACCTACACAAATCAACATTGATAATTTTGGTTTTCTCTATGACTTAAACAAGTTAAACAAAATTCCAAAAGAGCAAAATACTGAAAAAACTGTCAGGATTAACACACCGTCCTGCAAGAAGGTGAGAGCAGTGAAGTCCCAACTCTATTAAAAACGTGAAAGATTTGCTCGAATATATCATAGAGTACAATTTGAAAGAAATTTAACCAAATGTTTATATTGTCATTAGAATTTTGTTAATAATACCTGTAAGTACTGCTTGCCTTTTTTTATATAATAGGCACGCGCGAAACGGGTTATTTTTCTACCCTTATAATGTTAAAACACCGTGAGAGCTTTAGGGAAGAAGGGAAGGATGTAAAAGGAGATGTCGATGGTCATTAGTTTTAAAATTCTGCATATCAAAATGGGAGGGAAAAACCAAACCAGGTAGAGCGTTCCAATCTCCGCTCAAGGGTGTGATAGAATAGTGAAAGACACGTTACATTACGACGGTGCTCAAGAGATGTAATTGAATCCTTAATATTTCTTTCACCAATTAATTTTAAAGCTCTTTTTTGAATGCGATCCAGAAAACTCAAGTGCGTTATTGGAGCACCTGCCCAAATGTGGGAATTATACTTGACTTTTGGGCTGGACTGGAATATATGCTTTATATATTGTAGCCAGATCAGACGGGGTGAAGAACTTCTTGCATCTACGAAGGAAACCTATACACCTCGCAGCATTCTTGGCGACGTCAAATATGTGGTCATTCCACAAAAGGTGGTCTGTAATGCACATACCGAGAACTGAGAGGTGGTGGGTTTCTTCGATGCAAATGCCACTCATGGATAGTGGCATTGGGGGTATATTCCGCTTTAACGACAAAAGACAGCATTGAGTTTTTGAAGCATTCAATTCTACGCGATTTTTTATTCCCCATTGTACAATGCTGTCAAGGTCAGAATTTAATGAACTTATCATACGCTGCCGTTGCAGTTCCACATCCGAAGAACATGGATGTAAATCTGAAAACGATTATGAAAAGCTGAGAGTACTGTCGTCCGCGAAACAATTTATTGGATTAGTTTTTTCAGATAATAAATCATTAATAAATATAAGGAAGAGAGTTGGAGACAAAACAGAGCCCTGGGACACACCAGCATTTGTATTTTGAATATCAGACTCGAATCCGTCCAACACAACTTGTATTGAGCGGTTCGAAAGGTAATTACTGATCCAACGAAGAAGAGATTCATCGAGTCCAAAAGCACGCATTTTCGATAAAAGAGCTTGATGCCAAACTCTATCAAATGCCTTAGAAATATCAAATGCGATAATTTTGCTTTCACCAAAACGGTGAAGAGATTTGTTCCACTTTTCGGTGAGATATACCATCAGAACACCAGTGGATCTGTTGCTACGAAAGCCATACTGCCGGTCATTAAGAAGCTTTCGTTCCTCGAGATATTTCTTAAGTGAAAATTAATCAGCGTTTTCATGACCTTAGAAAGAAGGGACGTTAGTGCAATGGGTTCAAAGTTTGATGGTGAAGAAGATTCACCTTTTTTAGGGATGGGTTGCACAAATGCTGTTTTCCATCCACTCGGAAAGAGCCCAGAAGAATAGGACTGATGGAAAAGCTCACGCAGAGGTTTTGCCAGCCTTAAAGATCACCTCTTCAGAACAATAGCGGGATCTTTCAAGACTCTTGCGACTGCACGAGTGCGAAAGAAGATTGGTCCCATAAAATCATTAACGCTCTCAAGTACAGGAGGAGTTCTGACCCCTGCTGGCAGCGTTGAGTTAGCCGCAAATTGGGCTGCAAGCAGATTTGCCTTTTCTTGAGAACTGACAGCAGGAGTATCATTGAAAACGAGCGTAGGAACCGATAATGACGAAGAGTTTTTTACATTTTTTACCAATTTCAAAAAATTTGTATTGCCTTTGGGTCATTGCAGTATTTTTTGTCGAATTTTTTGTTCATGAAGAAATTTAATTTTGCGAATATGAGCATTGTAGGCCTTTCTAGCTTGCTGAAACTTTTTCCGGTTTTCCTCGTTGGTGTTGGCTTTATAATAGCCAATTTTTAACCAGATAACCTCTTTACAGCTCGAATCAAACCATGAGTTATCCTTAGGTTTGATACTCTTCGATCTATTTGGGATAAAATTTCTCATCCCTAAAAGAATTAAATTTGTAATCATGACTGTGCTGGCATCAATGTCACTACCGAGGAAGCATAGTGACCATTTAAAGGTCCCGAAAAAGTTATTGAGACAGTCTCAATTGGCTTTCTCGTATTGCCAAACGGTTCTACTGGGTTTTTTTTCCTTACCTGGAAAGGGTTGGCACGAGAAATTCGCAGAGATGACACAATGGTCAGATGTGCCTAAAAGCGGTAATTGTGCATTTATCATGGTCAGAGGTAAGAAACAAGTCAAAGTTGTTGGCGGTTTGGCCTGCAATATCAGGAACTCGGGTTGGCTCATCAACGAGCTGAGTAAGATGGTTTAACTCAGCAAAAATTTCAACATACCTTCCTTCGGGTGTTGTCTGGCCAGAAAAGCTAAGCTAAGAATGTTGCGCTTATTTATCGATAGTTTTAACCACATGAAATTGAATTCTGTGTTTAAGCACTGACCGAACTGTGGTTGAAGTTGATATGCAACATCATTCCTTATATAAATGGCGAGGCCGTGTTTGGCTTCTTAAAGGAGCTTTTCAAAATTGAAACTGATAACAAATTATTTAAGAACTACTATGGGTCAAGAAAGACTTTCATCATTGGCAGTTTTATCTATTGAAGCAGATATAGCATCTAAAATAAATTAGAACCAATAATTAAGGAGTTCAGTAAAACCAAAAGTAGAAAATGTCTGTTTTTTAATTTTTTCTTTTATTTATTAATTTTTGTTTACTGTTCCAAAGAAATATGAGTACAAATTTAGGTTTGTTTCTTAATAAATAAAAAAACTGTTAATTAAGTGATTTTTTATTTTATATTCCCTTCTTCTTGCACTATCAGAGGGCCTCGCGAAATGTATCTTGCCCACATTAAGTTTAGGTCTTGCGCCGCCACTGGCCAGATAGTTTTTGATGAAAGTAGTAAATGAAACTTAAAATCCCGGAAATTCTTCGGATAAATTTGGATAAAGAAGAGTATAAAACAAGAAAAAAACAAACACATCATGTTTTTTTTACGTGATAACGTCTTAAATCGGTGAAACGCTACACACGAGAAATAACATGACTCATGCTCACGTTACTCTTTTGCGTTCCGCGGAATGGCCTAAGCCCAATGTATGGTTTGTGTATTGAATACTTTTTATAAAAACTGAAAGAGGATTTGATAAATGTACACGAGACTTTGTACGTATTCCAATACCAGATGGCATGGTATTGTACATATTTTGTATTTATTGTATTTGCAACAAACTTTTTGAAATATATATTATTATATATTTTTTTGCTGAAATTATCTATATACATTTATACAAAATGGATTTATGTTTGTATGTAAGTATGTCAGGTATGGACTCCTAACCCGCCATTTTTATGAAATTTTCAGGGTAAATAGAGTTTAGTCCAGGGATGGTTCCTGTGAAGGTTTGGCTGACCCACCCGTCGTTGCTCGGGTTTAACATACATTTGCTTGGCAAATTAAATGTTACTAAACACCATATTAAACAAAAATGGATGTATGTATGCGTATGTGTGTCGAGTATGTACTCCTAAACTGCCCAACGGATTTTAATGAAAATTACAGGGTAAAGGTCCAGGGATCGTTGCTGTGAATGTTTGGTCCCGTTAGCATTTATTTTCGCATTTCACATTAAAACATGTTTTTTGTACGCGCGCCGGGTTATATATAAAACTAGTGTCGATTGGTACTAGGTATTTTTTTCACGTCAGGTTTTTTGATGTAGTAAGCTTAGAGCAAGCAACAATCAGAGGCTCATCATAAGTGCATGTGTTAGTTGTTAGTAAAATAAAAATAAAATAAAATAATGATAGCCTAACTCATGCACAATATACAAACACTAGCTAAAATGTTATCATGCCAGTCATATGGTTCATGCCAGTGCACTGGTTCGAAGTAAAGATTTTAATCCCAATTTACTTAAGTTCAAATCCGTTTGTAAAGCGTAAAAATTAAAAGTCTGCTCATGCGGCTTAGAGCTTTATGTATGTCATAGTTTGTTTTATGGAAGTCAAAATGCAGGAGTTCAAGTCCGCGCAGGTGTAAGATCCTCCACTCCACAATAATTTAACTAAATACAGGCTAATAAATAAGGAGCATCAATTTCGCCTTTAATAAGTTGATGAACAAATTTTAAATCGTTATTAATACGCCTTTGGTGATGATTCTTATGAATTTCAGAATAAGGAGTCCATATACCTGTGGAACATACTCAAGATGAGGGCGTACTTAGCAATTGTACAAGGAAAGAGTCACAATGGTGAAACTATATAGAAAATAAAAAAAGAGACAACAATCAAACATGACATTACGATCATAGAGAAGTCGAAAAAATCGTTTAGGAAACACTTATTTGTCTCTAAAACGGCTCTAACGATTTTGATGTAAATTTTCTGAGAATTTTTTTGTTGGTTATCATTTGATCAAAACCAAATTTACGGGAAAAGTTTATTAACGGTACTTTTCATATAACGGTGTTTTAAATTTTTGTCTTTCTCGGTAGCGGCTCCTTGGATTTCTGTCAAATTCTATATTGGAGAACATCTAGGTAGTCCAATAAGTTCTGCATATCAACATTTTAATAACTTTTTTTTCTAATTGAAATTATTTTGTGATTTTTTTCCAAAATTAATGTTCAACTAAGTTAAAAATATTTTAATTTTTTCAAAACACTAAAAATAAAAATCAGGATTTTATTAAAATCCGTTCTACAATTTTCGAAATACATTTTTTCATAAATTCGTTACTATACAAGACGTGTGATATTGTGGTTTTAACACTTTTTTTTTAAGTTCAGATGTTATTTTTATACGTTAATGTTACTTATTTTTTTAAATTTTATTCGACGATATGACAGCACATTTATGAGCAAGTATGTGCGATCCAGTCGTGCAATATTTTAATTTCCCTCATTGTAGTCAGCAACAGTTTTGAGCACGATTAAAAAAAGTGAATTTATGATGTTAAAGACGGTGACTTATTTGTCACTTTAATGTTACCACAACTTTGTTACAAGTCAATCCGTGTTTATCGTATTTCACTTAGAAAAGATCTCTGAACAGAGTCTGAGCATTCTGAACACAATATGATAATTCTCTGAACCGAGCGTAATATTATTTGTACTTTTCCAAGAGTGGTGCAGACAATGTGCATGGGACATGTGATAAAGTGAAATAGCCTACAATTCTAAGAATGGGCAGTGAATTTTGTCTGACAGGGTTCTCAGAGCACGCCTTGATCATTCTCTGAACGAAAAAAGAAATGCAACTTTGAAGATCTGTAGCCCTATTCTGGTTTTATGAAAAAATCTGTGAAAAAAAACTTTTCACTGATAAACCTCCGTTTGCGATTCTGATCGTGTGTAACATTGAAAACTTATGTCAAAATGTTGTCATTTGAAAAGTTATTTATCATCAAAATTTCTCCGTGATAAGTTGTTCCCAAAAAATTCAAATAAACAAAAATGAATAACAACACTTTTCATCTGTATGTATCATGTATGAGTATTTAGCCCTATTCAGCTTTTTTCATTGTATATAAACTGCATGTGTGTTTATGATTTTTTCACGTCTCATGATTTTTTTTTTTTATAATTAACGCGCGCACAAGGGTGTTTCCCTTTTAATGTAGAACACACTGCGCGGGCATTACGAAGATAGGGAGGGGAGAGATAGGAGGTTCCGATTAAAATTGGTTTTGAATGTTAGCAGATCAAAATGGCAAGGGAAAATCTCGCCGGGTAAACCATTCCAAATTCGTGTTGTTCGGCTTAAAAAAGAATCCCTATATTTCACCGTACGTCCGAAATTGGGTTCAAGGGTGAAGTGATTAGCATTCCTTGCGAGACGAGTATTACGGGAGAAAATTTTAAGGGGAGGAATGCAGCTGGCTACTTCGAATGAACATTTTCTGTAAAAGAAACGATAAAATAAGGAAAGACTTGAAACATTGCGTCGGTGTTCGAGTGGGGCAATTGTTTCAGCGGCAGTTCTATTTCCTTTCAATCTTAACGCTCGATTTTGTATTCTATCAAGCACGTGAAGCGATGTTTGCGCAGCACCTGCCCAGAGGTGGGAGTTATACTCGAGTTTAGGGCGTATAAACCCTTTAAACATTGTAGCCAGATCAGATGGGGAAAAATACTTCTTACACCGATACAGAAAACCTAAGCACTTAGCAGCATTCTTAGCGATCTCAAATAAATGGTCGTTCCAACGGAGGTCGTCGTTGACAAACATACCGAGTACTGAGAGCTTTTCGGTTTCTTCGATGTAAGTGCCATACATGCACAATGGCATTGGGGGTACGTTTAGCATTAACGACAGAAGACAGCATTGAGTTTTCGAAGCATTAAACTCCACACGATTCCTATTACCCCATTTAACAATGCTGTATAAATCGGAGTTTAATGAGCTTTTCATACGGTACCGTTGCAATTGTACGTCCGAAGGCGAAGGACGTGAATTATCGAACGAATATGAAAACCTGAGGGCAGAGTCGTCAGCAAAACAGTCAAGTGGATTAGAAGTAACAGACAGAAGATCATTTATACAAAATGAGGAAAAGAGTCGGAGACAGAACAGCCTTGGGGAATACCAGCATTTGTTTTGTGGGAAACAGAATTGAATTCAACCAATACAAGTTGTATTGAACGGCCCAGAAGATAGGTTATAATTCAACAAACAAAAGTATCATCGATCAAAAAGGACGCATTTTCCATAAGAGAGCTTCATGCCAAACTCAATCACATGCCTTGGAGATATCAAGAGCAATAATCTTACTTTCACTAAAGCGATGTAAAGATTTGTTCCACTGTTCGGTGAGATATGCCATCACATCACCAGTGGAACGGTTGCTGCGGAAGCCATACTGACGGTCATGGAAAAGCTTTCGATCTTCGAGATATTCCTTAAGCTGACGGTTAATCAGTGTTAGACTTTAGAAAGAACGGATGTCAGTGCTATGGGTTGGTAGGAGGAGGGGAGGATGGGTCACCTGGACAAATGCTGTTTTCCATCTTCTAGGAAAGATTGCAGAAGAGTAGGAGCAATGGAAAAACTTACACAGTGGCTTTGCCAGTGTGGAAGAACACCTTTTCAGAAGGATCGGGGGTATACCATCCGGGCCAGCGGATTTGTGTATATTGAGATCTTTCAGAACTCTTGATACTGTACGAGTGCGGAAAAAAATCTGTCCCATGGAAAAATTTACATACTCAAGTACAGGAGAATGTATTCGTCAGACTACGAATGCACTCACTCACTCGATCAATGAAGTCGTAATTTGGCACCAGGTTGGTGAGTAAAATAAAATGACAAAATGAAAAAGTCGTAGAAAAAGTATCGTGAAAAGAATGTTATCATTTCATTTTTTCATAGAACCGGAATAGGGGCACTGGACGCTCTGAACGAAAAAAGAAAAACGCCTCTATAACTTAATTATAACAAAGTGTGAACTTTTTATTACACAAATGATTGCCAAAACGCCGCACCTTACGAATGTATAAATATTAGATACTAGGTCCATGAATTGGGTCATTCTGCTTTAAGACATCAAAAAAAAAATAATTGGCCTCGGAAAATCCTCCTAAGCCTCTCCCTATTTTTTACAATGCCCGCCTTGAGTTTCTCCTGACTGACCCGAATTTCAATAAAAAATTGCATTTTATCTCCTTCAGAGGATCACTCGATAATGTCCCCAAAGTACATTCAAATTTCTTTCATAGATTTAGCAGATTTTGAAAATAGTTCGGTGAGATATGCCATCACATCACCAGTGGAACGGTTGCTGCGGAAGCCATACTGACGGTCATGGAAAAGCTTTCGATCTTCGAGATATTCCTTAAGCTGACGGTTAATCAGTGTTAGACTTTAGAAAGAACGGATGTCAGTGCTATGGGTTGGTAGGAGGAGGGGAGGATGGGTCACCTGGACAAATGCTGTTTTCCATCTTCTAGGAAAGATTGCAGAAGAGTAGGAGCAATGGAAAAACTTACACAGTGGCTTTGCCAGTGTGGAAGAACACCTTTTCAGAAGGATCGGGGGTATACCATCCGGGCCAGCGGATTTGTGTATATTGAGATCTTTCAGAACTCTTGATACTGTACGAGTGCGGAAAAAAATCTGTCCCATGGAAAAATTTACATTCTCAAGTACAGGAGAATGTATTCGTCAGACTACGAATGCACTCACTCACTCGATCAATGAAGTCGTAATTTGGCACCAGGTTGGTGAGTAAAATAAAATGACAAAATGAAAAAGTCGTAGAAAAAGTATCGTGAAAAGAATGTTATCATTTCATTTTTTCATAGAACCGGAATAGGGGCACTGGACGCTCTGAACGAAAAAAGAAAAACGCCTCTATAACTTAATTATAACAAAGTGTGAACTTTTTATTACACAAATGATTGCCAAAACGCCGCACCTTACGAATGTATAAATATTAGATACTAGGTCCATGAATTGGGTCATTCTGCTTTAAGACATCAAAAAAAAAAATAATTGGCCTCGGAAAATCCTCCTAAGCCTCTCCCTATTTTTTACAATGCCCGCCTTGAGTTTCTCCTGACTGACCCGAATTTCAATAAAAAATTGCATTTTATCTCCTTCAGAGGATCACTCGATAATGTCCCCAAAGTACATTCAAATTTCTTTCATAGATTTAGCAGATTTTGAAAATAGTTTTTTTTCGGTGTACAATTTCCTTCAACAACAAAAGCGCGTGCCTCACTGAGCTAAGGCAATTTTTTCATTAAGCTCTACGATGATGGCGCCAACCAACCAAAAAGGGTAGAGATAAATTTTAAATAGGAATACAGTAGCCTAGAATCTGGGGGGAAACTGGGCGGCACTTCAAACGGAATCGTTCATGTTCTTTGGCAGTATTTTCCCGAATGCAGAGCACTCTCACTATTAAACACAACTTGCTGTAACTGTAACTTTTGCTTTCAGCGATATCCGCTGATGAAGAGAAATTTTTGTAGCAGTTATTCTTCTAGTCATCGCTTGGACGGGAGCAAGGACCAGAGGCGAACTCAGAAGCAGGACGGTTTGTGGCACGGCCATGAATGTGTAACGCTGTAGGTTAGGTACACCAGGATGTCGACCTGGAGTGGCGTGCAGTGGTTTCAGATTTTACACCCGTACCGTTAGTAGGGTTCTCCTATAGGTTATCCTTCCCACAGCCATTGTCCTTTGCTCTAGATATTAAACTGTCATAAACAATTTCCTCCTATAGTGCAACCACACAGGATCGACCCACTTTGGATGGGTGCACAAGCATGGTGGCACTGGCCTTGTGGGTAATTTAAAATTTCCTGCTCACTCCAGAACTAGCAGGATAGAGAGCGCACTTTTCCTTTTTTTTCAAAATGTCTGCAAGCGAATAGTGGCGTTGACAGAACAGAACTGAACGGTGCGGTAAGCGGTGAGCATGGTGGCAGTGGTTTGAGAACGGTACTCGCGATTATGATTACGTTGCCATTGTCGCTCTTTTGCTTGTGGACTTGTTGGTTGGTTGGCTGAATAGGTCAACCACATACACACTGGCACTAGTAGTGGCTCAATCCAGCTCCGGCTAAAAGAGTGCCGCGCTGACGTTTCTCGTTCGCGACATTTATGGTTGAGCCACGGTGATTGCCTTGCTGGCAATCAAACGAAAAAAGAAAGTTAGTTTATGTTTGCTTCGTTGCCCACGTTAAAATTGGGAGTCGAGCATAATGAATGGCTTTGATGTTTGTTAAGTGGTTATTTTGTTTGTTACTGAACATACATACGTTTTATATGTTTAATGGGAGTGTTTTAGTTCTTCTTTGTTTGGGAGTTCTATGTTGGGTTAATGCAAAAATAATGCGCGCATTTAACGGGCAACCTATGTATGTAGATGAGTGTTAATTGAATGGCGAGTTTTCAAGTAGTTTTTGGTCAAAGAAGTCGCAAACTATGTGACGGAGGTAACGTACAATTTTACAATGTACATATATTGTACACATCAAACTAGAATAAGGGTACCTATACGGGTAAAAGGAGATTTTTAAATCACTCGGGTTTTCATAACTTAACTCGTGATGTTACCTAGATTTTTAGAAAACAATTTTTAGTCGAACTCTTGGTTTTTGTTCCATCACTGAGGCCAACTTAATGAATATGCCGCCACATTCATTTGATCAGAGAGTTCCTGAGCTCTGATTCTTCTGAGCAGTTTCGGATCTACTACTTTGATTTGAAGTACATAAATTAAAACCTGATAGTTAACCACCGTTTCCATTATCTCGAAAATAAGCAGCTTGAGTGAAAGTAGAAAACCATTGGTAAATGCAGGAATGAAGTTCAAAAGTTTTAGCCAAAGATATAAAGCAACTCTCAAAGCTACAAGGAATTCCGCTCTGAAGCAGGATAAAGAATTCTACATTGACCAGCTTTTTCTTAAGACCAATAAAGCAGCCCGAGCCGATGGCCTAGTTGGCGAACTCTTCAAAGCTGCAGATGATGACGTGGTTAGAAAAAGGTATACATCAACTCATAAGCAAGAATGGGTTTGAATGCTTTTAAATTAAAATGGCAAAGGAAATCTCGGCGGGTAAACTATTCCAAATTCGTGTTGGTCGGTTAAAAAAGAATCTCTGTATTTCACGGTACGCCCGAAATTGGGGTCAAGGGTGAACTGATGAGCATTCTTTGCGAGGCGGGTATTACGGGTGAAACTTTAAGAGGAGGAATGCAGCTGGCTACCTGGAGTGAGCATTTTACTTGCGATTATAGGTACTATAAGGCAAGTTATGGATTCGTGCAAAAACACACAATGAAACACGACATTACGAAGAGAGAGAAGTTGAAAAAAGTGCGTCCGAAAATTCTGTCCGTCTGTCTGTTTGTCTGTTCGCACCTCTACAGCCTAAGCGGATTAGCCGATTTGCTTCAAACTTGGTATTTAGTATTTATTTGAAATTTAGAGTGAATTTTTCGAAATTTTTTCTATAACGGTACCTCTCATAGAATAAAATTTTGCACACAGGAAGTCATTTTTAATTCATTTCAAAATTTACAAAAACTTTTTTTTTTGATTTTTTAAAATTTTCCAAAAAATAGTTTTCGAAATATTTTGAAAACGGGTTGATTGAATTTTTTAAATAACTTTCCCTGATGAAAACTACAAATTTTCTCATAATGGAATACTAAAAAAATTTTAAAAATTTTTTTGAAATGTTTTTTTAAAAAACGACTTTTTAAAAAAACTGGTCGAACGATTTTCAATATTTTTTTCCTCGATAGACATTTAGTGTTTAAATTTTATTGCATACTTTGTTCTTCCCACACTTTGTTCCACAATATCTGACTGAAGTTTCAGTAAAGCTACTGGAAACTTATTTCTCAATTATCAACCTAATTTGCGTTTCACAATATCTGAAAAAGTGCATCTCATGTAGCGGTTCGGACTCGGCGGTAAATTGTAGGTCACTTCCATTCTTGCTGATTAACAACCCACACACAGGAATGGTTGAGAGTATAAGTCAGTAGGCCTTAAGGAGCTGTCGCGCCAATAATATATTAACGTAGTGAAATTAAATTATGTGTATGGAAGAAACAGATTCCCTATTTTATTAAAGAACATTTTATTAGACGTACTATGAGAATACAAGCATATAGTTGAATGTGCAGTTCTAAAGGGTCTTTCTATCCTTGCATTCCAACTTTTTGTATTCGTTTGAAAAAAAACCATTATGTACCTTTGTATAGAATATAACATCGCATTTATATATGGAATAGAATAGTTGAAATGTAGCCGCAGTTTCTTGGGTGGCGAGCATTAGAAATGTCCAATTTTCCACGACTCGCGCATAAATTAGGCTGAATTTGACCGAGGGCATGGGCCACTTTAGCTTCTGGCTTAAAGACTTACGACTTTAGAAATCCCCACAATACAACGCCTAACAGGGTCAAATCGCACGACATCGGTGGCTGGTTCACATCACCTTCACGTGAAATAAACAAATCGCATCGAATCCCTCGTGCAGAATTTAAAATGTGGCGTGAGCCGTGTGGCACATAACACCGTCCTGTTAAAACCACATATCATTAAATTCATACCAAAAGAAGGTGTTAGTCATCGACTCGCCTTTGACGATGATAGTCTGGCCAACGTGATTTTCAAAGAAATATGGACCAATGACGCCACCAGTCCAAAATCCACACCAAACAGAGATTTCTTCGGGATGCATTGGTTGTACGCTCTTGGATCTCGTGTGGTAGCGTATCAAATTGGACAATTTTGTTGGTTGACTTATTCTCACTCATCCAGAAATGGACCTCATCGCTGAAGATGATTTTTCGTCTGATAGCCAACTGCTCCAGAGAGCCCATTCATGAAACACATCACTGCTTTTATTTTGTCTTTTTTTGGATAGTTAAGGTTTGTTAGAGTTTTCTAGTCAGATATAAGATAATTCTAAAGGTTTTAATATTTTTAAAAAGTCAAAACTCTCATGTCTGGAAAACTGGGAAAAGCTTTTAATAACTAACTGACACTTTATTTCATAATTTATATAAATGTGGAACGCAAATTTATTTAATAGGAGGACTTAACTAGTAGTTTATTTATGTGTCGGATAGTTAATCAGAACCTTAGTCAGATATTGAGGAACAAGCCCTTAAACTTATTAAAATAAATTGCACGACTGGATTGCACGTACTTTCTCTTATATGCTTAATCATATTGGAAGGCAAGATCTTTGATCGAAACAAGTAACATTTACGTACAAAAATAACACTTTCTGAACTTAAAAATAGTGTCAAAACCACAACCCTTAACGGTTTTTAGTAAAAATGGAGTATGTCATCACACGTCTTGTATAAGTTAACACATAATCCATTAAATCCGCCAGGCCGCACATCGTCGCCGTCGTCAATCGTCAACAACAAATCATGCTGGCACGGCTGGTTCTATAAACGAAGTAGTTTAGTGTCAGCAACCGACGACGGGAAAAGCGAAATGCGATATCTAGCACAAGCTGCCAGATATCCAAAGCATTTCAGCAGCCTAGTGCCAACAACCGACTGTGGGAAGAATGAAATGAAATATCTTGCACAATCTGCAAGATATCCAAAGCATTATTGCAGATGGTAGGTTAGCATGCTGAGTTAGTCTTAAGCTTCAGTCAGTCTTTTAAGAGTCTCACTATAAACAATAAATAGAATTGATTACGAATAAATTGAATTCTAACGAATTTATTACTGGCGCCCAACTTGGAAGAACTTAAAAAACATCAACCGGAATCAACCAACTGCAAAAAATCATTATTATTCATCAGCATTAAGAATTATTTTATTTTATCTAAAAATGTAAGAATTTGTCTAAACTGTGAATACTTTTATTTTGTAAAGCTTGCAAGTGTTGTTTTTTTTTCTTTCTCTTTGAGTGCTTCTATTGATTGACATTTTTTTAATTATATTGAAATTGATTTAACTGCATATGAATATTCTTTACGGTTAATGAGTGAACCTGAAAATATCGAAACACTATTAGAAAAGTTTAATTACTTACGAATAGGAAAAACAATAGAAACAAAAATGAATGCTACAGATTTAAAACTGTTAATAGAATCCGCAGTCAGCGGTGCCCTTCAAACACAAAGAGTAGATTTTGAACAAAAGTTAAGTGATGCAGTGAAAAATTTAACAGTAACACAAAACAAACCTGAAGTTGAAATGTTTAAAGAAATTGAAATTGTGGAAGGTAGAACGTGTGAAGAGTGTCTCGACATAGTTCAATCATTCCCGGAATTTGAGGGCAAACAAGGCACTTATGTCTCTTGGCGTCAATCGGTTCACTCCGCTTATAAAGTTTTTGAAAAGTTCGATGGTAGTTCAAGACATTACCAGGCAGTTGGAATAATAAGAAATAAAATAAGACGCCCAGCTGACGCTGTTCTGGCTTCATTTAATACAGTTTTAAATTTTATAGCTATTATAGCAAGGTTAGATTTTACGTACGCTGATGTACGTCCGATTTATTTAATTGAGCAAGAGCTCAGTACATTGCGGCAAGGAAACCTTACCGTGTTAGAATATTATGACGAGATTGAAAAAAAGCTTACCCTCCTTACAAACAAAACCAATATGTCCTATAACAGTGAATTAGCCATTGCTTTTAACGAAAAGTACAGCAGAGATGCCCTTAGGGTTTTCATATCTGGGTTAATAAACCCATTAAGTGATATTCTGTTTTCAGCCCGTCCGTCTGATATCCCTATTGCTTTGGCTTTGGCTCAAGAAGTTGAAGCAAACAATGAAAGGTATTTTTTTGCGGCGAGTTATGCGAAAAAAAAATTCTGAAGAAAAAGAAAATCCTCCACGGAATAATGAGAGTGACTATGAAGCCACAGCTGCGTTACAGGCAGATGAAGTGGAAGCTGAGAATTTTGAATACGTAAATTTTTTAGGAGAAACTCCCAACTACCGTTTATTCAAAAAACAGTAGGAGGGAGGTTAGTAAAGTTTTTAATTGACACAGGTTCCTCGAAAAATTACATCAGGCCATTACGAGAGATAAAGGGTTTAGTGTCAGTAGACACACCTTTTTTAGTAAAATCTATTCATGGTTTTAACAATATTGAACTCAAATGTTTTATAAATATTTTTGGGAGAAATGGCACCTTTTTTATTTTACCCAACCTTTTAACTTTTGACGGAATTATTGGTCTTGACCTTGTAACACAGGTTAACGCCACAATTTGCTTAAAAGAAAATTTAATTCGTTTCAATTCAGGGTTAGAAACTATTCTGTTGCATAAATACGTAAATGTGAACTTTACGAAAGTAGAAGACATTAAGGTTGCAGCATCCGTAGGCACAGATTTTAAAAATATGTTACGTAATAGAATAAAAACATTTGCAGACTCAAATGAATCTTTGCCGTATAACACAAACATCGTTGCTACAATTCGTACAGTAAGTGAAGACCCCATTTACTCAAAATTTTATCCATATCCTATGGGTGTGACAGATTTAGTAAATAATGAAATTAAGGATCTTCTGAAGAATGGCATTATTAGACCTTCGAGGTCACCTTACAATAATCCCATTTGGGTAGTTGATAAAAAGGGAACAAATGAGTTGGGCAATACAAAGAAACGTTTGGTAATGGACTTTCGAAAGCTCAACCAAAAAACCATAAACGATAATTATCCTATCTCAAATATTGCAACGATTTTGTCAAATTTAGGCAAGGCACGATTTTTTACAACCCTAGACTTAAAATCAGGGTTCCACCAATTTGAACTAGCGGAACGGGATCGGGAAAAAACTGCTTTTTCCGTTAACGGCGGAAAATATGAATTTTGTCGCCTTCCGTTTGGGTTGAAAAACGCGCCCAGTATTTTCCAGAGGGCTATAGACGATGTCCTTTGTGAACAAATTGGAAAAAATTGCTACGTTTACGTCGATGACGTAATTGTTTTCTCAGAAACTGAGAACGAACATGTCAAAGATATTGATTCAGTTTTAAAAAAATTGTATGAAGCAAATATGAGGGTTTCACGTGAAAAATCAAACTTTTTTAAGACGGATGTAGAGTACCTAGGCTTTATAGTTTCTAGGGATGGTATAAAAACTTGCCCTGCTAAAGTGGAGGCGATTAAAGATTACTCACAACCTTCTACACTCTTTGGAATAAGATCATTTCTGGGTCTAGCCAGTTATTATAGATTCTTCATAAAAGATTTCGCATCAATTGCTAAACCACTTACTAATTTATTAAAAGGTGAGAATGGCAAAATAAATGCCAATCAATCAAAAAAAATTAAAATAGAATTAAAAGAGAAAGAACTCCAAGCGTTTAATAAATTAAAAGAAATGTTGGCGTCAGAAGACGTTACATTGTCATATCCAGACTACAGGTAGCCTTTCGATCTAACGACGGATGCTTCATCACATGGTATGGGAGCGGTTTTATCACAATACGGAAAGCCTATTACGATGATTTCAAGAACACTCAGAGATAAAGAGATGCAATTTGCAACAAATGAAAGAGAACTGTTGGCCATTAAAAAACCTTCGTAACTACCTCTATGGAGTGAAAACTTTAAATATTTTTACGGACCATCAACCTTTTTCATTTTCAGTTTCAGATAAAAACACAAATGCGAAAATTAAGCGCTGGAAAGCTTTTGTAGATGAGCATAATGCTCAAATATTTTACAAGCCAGGAAAGGAGAATTATGTCGCCGATGCACTTTCGCGACAAAATATTCATGCATTGGAGAATGAGGTTTCTTCTGATGCCGCCACAATTCACAGCGAATTATCCTTGACTTATGTAATCGAAACAACAGATAAACCCTTAAACTGCTTCAGAAATCAAATAATTACAGAGGAAGCCCCAATCGCTTCAATCCGCACATTTATAATATTTGGTAGAAAATCTAGACATTTCATTAATTTTTCGGACAGGAATACATTGATAAATAATTTAAAAAACGTGATTAAAATAGATGTCGTCAACGTACTTCATTGTGAACTGATAGTTCTAGCTTTTATTCAGCACAATTTAGTTGATTTATTTCCATCAACTAAGTTTTGGCATACTAATAAATTCGTGCTAGATATATTCGACCCAAATGAACAAAAAGAAATTATAATTACTGAACACAACCGATCACATAGAGCAGCTCAAGAAAATGTTAAACAAATCCTATGTGACTATTTCTTTCCCAAAATGACAAAACAGGCAAATGAGATTGTGGCAAACTGTAAAACATGTTCAAAGTCGAAGTACGATCGCCATCCAAAAAACCAATGGACGGCGAGACACAGACAGTCCCCTCATACGCTGGAGAAATGCTTCACGCGGACATATTCTCCACGGATAAAAAAATATTTCTTAACTTGCATTGACAAGTTTTCCAAATTTACGATTGTGATCCAATATCATCACGCACAATAATAGATGTAAAGGTTCCTATCCTGGAGATAATGAACATCTTCCCAAATACGAAACAAATCTTTTGCGACAATGAGGCTTCTTTAAAATCTGAGACAATTAGGTCGATTTTGCTTAACTATTTTAATGTTACATAGTTAACGCTCCTCCGTTACACAGTACATCCAACGGTCAAATAGAAAGGTTTCACAGCACTCTTTTAGAAATTGCTAGATGCCTAAAACTTGACCGAAAAGTCGAAGATACGGTCGAATTAATACTATTAGCAACAATAGAATACAATAAGACCGTCCATTCTGTTACGAACCAAAGACCAATTGATATAATACACTCTTCGCCGAGATTTTAGAGAAAAAATTAAAAATAAAGTTCAAAAGGCCCAAGAATTACTGTTGCAAAGAGAAAATGAAACAAGGCAGAACAGGAAATTTAGCGTAGGAGAAAATGTATTAGTAAAAACAAATAGACGATTAGGTAATAAGTTACCTCCATTATACGTCGAAGAGAAGGTGGAAGCCGATTTCGGGACAACGGTTCTAATTAAAGGGAGGGTGGTCCATAAGGACAATCTAAAATAGAACCCTATAATAATTTTATATTTGTGCAATTAATATTTCAGGATTCTTCTATTATTCATGATGACAACAGTCGTGGCTTAATTAACGGACAACACCAGTTCTAACTATATCCCAATACTAGACGGGGATATCATTGTCTGGGAGGTTAACGGATACTTACGCCGCACTACAAATTTGACTGCATTTAAGCATATAATAAAGGAATCTAAGAACATCCCTGAGCTGTTTCCTCCGCAGTCTCATATAAGAAGAACTTTGGAAATAGATATTAAGCACTTAGAAACACTCCTAATGAGTATAAGCATCCACCATAGAAACACCAGGAGATTAAATTTCTTAGGCACAGGTTTGAAAATTATAGATGGCACCCCTGACTTCGACGACTTTGAGAAAATTAAATTCAATCAAGCCCAATTGATAGATTCCAACAATAGACAAGCTGTAATAAACACAAAATCGCAGGAACAAATTAATAGATTAACGGACACCGTAAATAATATTTTGGCTTATTCGAAAAAATCAGAAATCGACAGTGTCCATGTTTATGAAATCTTGTTAGCAAGAAATAAAATGCTCATTTCAGAAATTCAAAATTTAATGTTCTCTATAACACTTGCAAAGCTCAGGGTCATAAACCCAGTAATTCTAGATGATGATGACTTAAAAGTCATCATAAACAACCAATTTTTTAATGTAAGTGTTACAGAGCTTATGGAGGTGTCAAACGTTAAGGTGTTGCAAAATGATTATACGTTACATTTTATAATTAATTATCTTAGACCTAAGTTAGTTTGTAAGAAAGTAATAATCTACCCTGTTGCTCATAATGGCAACATTTTATTCTTCAATGGAGATGATGTGCTAGCGGAATGTGGAAGACAAGTGCATTGAGGACTGCAATGTAGCAACAACATTAACGTTTTGCCAGGAACTACCGAGCAAGACATTACACTCTGGAGGCATGGCTCATTGCAACACACAACCAGACCATCGGGAATCCGTGTTGGTTATTGATGATGGCATTGTTATAGTAAACAACAGAAATGCTAGAATAAGGGAGGCGAATGATTTTGAGACGGACATCAACGGGACGTATTTGCTGACTTTTGAGGATGCTGTGTGAATTATTGGATACAAATTTATCAATCGAAATAACATCCAGAAAAAGCAACCCGGTAGTGCAACATCTACGCTTCTCAATATCACCGGTCATAAAGAGATATTGAGCCTACCATTTCTTCATAGAATGAACATGGACAATTTACGTTACATTGGTGAGATGGAGAAAAAATTGACGACCCATCCACTTATAGCTGCGCGACACTTGCACTCATTATAGTTTGTTATACCATCATTAAGCGAAAGCAACGTCAGAAGAAACAGCGCCAAAACGTCGATCTTCAAGAGGTCATCAAGGTCTCAAGAAGCCCGAGGACGGCCTTCATCTTAGTGTACTCCCCCACTAATTAACACATAATCCATTAAATCCGCCAGGCCGCACATCGTCGTCGTCGTCAATCGTCAACAACAAATCATGCTGACACGGCTGGTTCTATAAACGAAGTAGTTTGGTGTCAGCAACCGACGCGACGACGGGAAGAGCGAGATGCGATATCTAGGACAAGCTGCCAGATATCCAAAGCATTATTGCAGATGGTAGGTTAGCATGCTGAGTTAGTCTTAAGCTTCAGTCAGTCTTTTAAGAGTCTCACTATAAACAATAAATTGAATTGATTACGAATAAATTGAATTCTAACGAATTTATTACTTATAATAACAAATTTATGAAAAAAAGTATTTTGTGGGACAGATGTTGATAAAATCCTGTTTTATATTTTTAGTTTTGTGAATTTTTTTTTAAATTTTGGTATGCAATTTTTTACAGTTTAGAGTCACACACACCATCTTTGAAGGTAACCGCTTTTGCCTTGTATAAGTTCCTATAATCGTAAGTAAAAATAAACGATTAAATAAAGAAAAAAAAAATAGATATAGAAACCTAAGCACTAATTTCTAGAAGCAAATTAAAGTACTGAAAGCTTTTCGGTTTATTGCGGGGGATATGTTTAGCTCTAGTGACAGAAGACAGCATTGAGTTTTCGAAGCATTAAACTCTACACGATTCCTATTACCCCATTTGACAATGCTGTATAAATCGGAGTTTAATGAGTTAAACGTAACATACAGTGCCGTTGTGATTGCACGTCCGCAGGCGAAGGACGTGAATCACGGAACAAATTTGAAAAGCTGAGGATAGAGTGGTCGAAAAAAAAGTTGATTAGAAGTAACAGAAAAAAGAGCATTTGTAAAAATGAGGAAAAGAGTCCGAAAACACACATTATTTTCGATAAGAGAGCTTCATGCCAAACTATCAAATTCTTGGAAAATTTCAAGCCTAATAATCTTACCTTCACCAAAACGATTACAGACTCAGCAGTGACTTGACTCCACACACAAGAAAACTCATCACCAATCGAAATCTCCAGTTCGTTCAGTGTCGTCATGGATACCGGGCGTGAAATGTCTTCGAAAGACTTGAGCGATGATGCATGGAAGAGGCTATTAAGCCAACTATCTTATAACTCCACAAACATTTCTGCACCAGCAGTGGAAATATATGACACAGTAGATTCGAACTATTAACATCCACATTGAAGTCGAAATAAAAAACATACCCGTCAATTTTACGACATTTTCGATTTTTATCTACGCCTTCTCCATTTCATTTTTATTTGAATAGCCGGAAAGGCAATAATTATTGAAAATATATGTTTTTCCACCTCCCGCATCAGCAACAGGTTGTTTTGTTGTTCGCTCATTTTCGAAAAACTAACAA
The DNA here is from genome assembly GCA_963971375.1 of Platycheirus rosarum. Classification (NCBI taxonomy): domain Eukaryota; kingdom Metazoa; phylum Arthropoda; class Insecta; order Diptera; family Syrphidae; genus Platycheirus; species Platycheirus rosarum. Next base: position 258,197,379 of record OZ020507.1, read on the forward strand.
CTGAAAGCAAACTAGTTTCCAACTCGCATCGGCAATCAGTTTTTTTCGAGTTGATCTGTGTGCATTGGGCCTAAGAGTATTGAAAAGTTTAAAATATTTACTTTTACCTGTTAATTGTAAATAAAAAAAAATTGTATTCTACCGTTCTTCATTTTTCGTAGAGGAATACAAAAAAATTATCTTTCGAGGTAAATTTTTTTCATACAACCCTTACTCTAAATTTCGCAAGCTCATATCAACAATTGATATTGTCTTCTCTATTATATAGTAAAATGCTGTAGCACTAAGAAAAAAAATTCAAATAAATTACTTCTTGAATCATCTTCAAATTCAATAAACTGCAGAAATAAAATAAAATCTTTGAAGAAGTTATGACTTATGTATGATGCCAAAAGGACGAACAATCTCATTGGTAGTTAAGGATTTGAATTTTTATTGAGTTTATGGATGCTCTTAAAAAGAATAGAAACATACGTATGTAACAACATTTTATGAACAACTACTTCAAATCAACAAAAAATCAATTTCGAGGTCAATGGGATACTAAATTTCAAGAGTTCTTAGTAAAAAAAAATATATTAGTATTTTAGGAAATACAAGTAAAACCATCTGCGGCAGCATTGTGTCTAGTCAAAAACTCACTGAATTATTATTATTCTACAAACGTGTCTTTTGATGCAGTAACTTTCATCTATCTTTTTGAAATTTTCTTAGAAATATATTTCAACAAAATGGCAGCAGGAAATTGTAAGACCATTCTGCTTCAATTCCTGAAATAATAATTTATCTTTCTTAGATTTTATTAATTGTATTGGACTTGAGTTGTGTCCCATGGCTCCTGTTGTAGAGTGATCATTAATATCCTTGTCAGTGTCATCGTTTGTTTGGCCTAAAAATAAAATAAAATGAAAATGAACCCTTTTAAATCACAGAAAAGGAGGAAAATCCTTTTTTTTATTTTATTAATTGATACGTCTTCTGACGCTTAAGAGCAGTCCATTAGGCTTATTAAAAGATAGATAAGTTTTAAAATTCCATCAATTTCTAGATGCAGACAGGTACACAATATTGTTCTAGTGTGGAAAAAATTGTCCTTGGAAAAAGACCATCTTAAGACAACAACAGAAAAGAAACTTAAGGACCAACTTTTATAGAGCTTTTTCTGTGGTCTTTTTTATTTAAGATTTATGTCCATTAAAACTATTAAATTGAAGGCGAACTACAATTGTTTCATTTATAGATACTTGAGTCTTAAAATGTTGAAGGAATTCATTAAAACTAAAAAGAGATCTTCAAATCAATTAAAATGTTCTTTGAAGGTGAGAAAAAAAATAAAATGTGTCAATAACTCTGCAGGAGATGAGTTTGGTTGCCAAATGCGGTCTTTTATTTGTCGAAATGTTTAAAAGTCAAATTTTCTAAAAATGATTAAAAAAATTCTGGCATAAAATAAAGAAACAAAGTCCTTAAGCTTCAAGTAAATTGTCTGCTATGACTAGCGGATGTATGGCCACAAAAAATCAATGATATATAACAGAAAAGCTCTTAGAAAAGTAGAACCATGGCCGTATTTCCACCTAGACTAAAAAGGTTACAGCTTGGGGCCCAGCCAGTTTCAGGGACCCCAATTTAAACAACTGTGAACTTCAGCAAGAAGCCTAAATGGCTAAACGTCTAAATGGCTGAACGATTATCTTCGAATTTGGTGTGTTTGATTCTTTTGGCATTCTCCAGAGGGAAAATTGAAATTTTATTTCTAGGCCTACAAATAATGGTACCTGCCATGCTATGAACGTTTATGAAAGGCTTATTTTTCTCGAAAATGGCTCCGACGATATTAATGACAATTGTTGAGAATTTTTTGTATTGGTATTGGTATTGTATATTTGATAAGAACCAAATTTACGGGAAAGTCTTTTTTAAAATTTTTGGCTTTCTCGTGCAAAGTGCCCTTAGCATTTTTTGTATAATTGTATATTTGAGAAGACAGCCAAATTAATTCTGTATATCAGAATTTTTAATAATTTGACGTAATAACGTCTTATAAATAGATGACAGGATACACGTACGAAATAACATGACTTATGCTAATAAGACTCACGCTTATAAGACTCTCAGCACTCATGCTAACCGCAAAACTGTGGTTCTTTCAACCAAAATCGATCGAAAGCACCAGGCGAACATGAAAAATTACATTCGCAAATTCCCAAAATAATTCCACTCATACTCAAAAAGAACAAGAAGAGAAAAAGAAATACAAAATAGACGGAGTTTTGTTAACATACAAAGTAGATGTAAATATTAGGGTGTGGATTAAACGAGACGGTTTGTGGGTGTGAGTTAACGGCCTGTATTTTGGTGTTGCTGCCATCAATGTTTTCTTACGACGTTATCACGTAAAATTATCGTCCGTAAACCGACCTTACAGACAACCAACTCTTTTTTTAATTAAAATTAAACTAAATGGCTCCAAGAATTTTTATGAAAAAAAAACAGTCTACTACTTTAGGTAAGAATTATAATATGGTGAAAAAAAAATTAATAGATAGATAGAATGATAGATTTTATTTATACAATCCAAATGTGTTACATGTATTTTTCTTATAAAATCAGTTTATATGGCTTTGTCGTCTGCCTGATTGGCTTTTTATTTCATAATTTACAATTAATTAACACAAGAATTAACTAATATTTTATACTTAAATTTAAAATTTTATTTAATCGTTTTAAAAGTTTTCATTAATAATATCACGTCGATAACGTAAAGCAATTTTGCAGTATCTATAGACAGTTTTCGGACATCAACTTCATTTAAGACTGTAATCATTTGTTCTTCTGAAAGAACATCGAACCCAAGGACATCTTTTCTCGTTTCCCTGAGGATTGGACATTTTCCCAAAAAATGAAAAGTATCTTCTTATTCCATCAGATTACCGGGGTGGCAAAATATTGGCAAGTCATCACGGTGGGGCCTATAATAAAGATGTAAAAGCTCACCTCCAGCCTTAGCATCATAGCTATTTCCTCGCATTTGTTGTTGTCATGAAAGTAATTGTTATGACCCAAGTTATGTTCCAGTTGAATGTATATAGTCCGATGCAAGAAACCTGCTGCTTCGTTGTCTTCTCGCTTTTACATAGAAGCTGCAGTGCTTCTGGTGAGTGTTCCAGCAAAACAACATCATCTGCGAACATTAGGGCTTAAATCAGCATGCCTGCATATTCCACTCCTCCTGGCAAGCTATCGATAAGGTCCTCAATAAATAGGGAAAATAAGCTGGGACTTAAAGCACATCCCTGTCTTACGCCTGAACAAGTTTGTAACCACTCTGAATGTTGTTCTCCATCCCACTTTATTTAATCGTTCCTACGATTTTGAAAAAAAAAATTCACATTACTTAAAGAAATAAAATGGCGTTTAAATTATATATCAATACAATTTAACGTATTTTATTCAAACAATCAATAGTCACAAAAATGGAATAAATGCTTTGATGTTAACATTAATTTTCTTGAGTTTTATTCTACAATGTATACACAAGATCTGGTTCAGTTTTCGTTAAGGAGAGTGCAGACGGGGAACCAATTCTCATACAAAACGATGCTATGCTGAATGCTATCGCTGATGCTACGATAATCGAAGATGAAAGAAGAGGAGACAACAACACACCAACATGATGATGATGACCCAGAGTAGTACTAATTATTTTATTTTAATATTTTATTATTATCATCTATCTACTACTGTTCTATCTATTCTCTTTTTTATCTTAGTTTTCTTTTTCTTTTTCTCTTTCATTTTCTTTTCTTTTCTCAATTACTTAAAGTTTATTATCTGTAATTACGTATGTAAAAGGAGTTGTTTTGATGTGCTTAATATTATGAGTATGTTGCTAAGGTATCGCTGTAAAACTGCTCGTTACAGAGTTGAGTGAGTGGAATGTGGGTTCCACGGTTAGCAGCAGGGACGTTATACTACGAACAATGGTAAACATTTTTAGCAATCGCGTTCAAGGGTTTAAAGTAAGTCATATCAATGCTCAAAGTTTGATGCTGAAGATCGACGACTTTAGATATTTGTTTGAAAATTCTGGAGTTGACGCGGTTTGTGTTTCAGAGACATGGTTCTCGAAAGATACAAGTGACGCTTCGTACTCTCTTAAGGGTTATAATCTTTTTAGTGGCAATTTATGTCAAAGAAAGCCTTATTTGTAAAAAAAAAGTTTTCTCGCCATCGGATTTCTCATGTGATTATCTGTTTATAGATATTATGGGAACTATTTATAGGCCGAATAGAAATGTAGATTTAGAACCTATATACAATCTTATGGAGCAAATAACTATAAGTTCCACAAATTTTATTGTATGCAGGGATTTCAATAGCAGCTTATTAGTCGATTTCAGTTTTAGTGAAAGTATGAAGTTATTTGATTTGTATTATGTTAATTTGTCTTTGCCTACACACATTACTAAGACTTCAAATACTTTATTGGACCGTTGACATATTGGCACTTCAACAAAATATTCGTTCGATTTTTTGGGACAATATTTATCTTATGCCTTCACCAGATGACCAAGTGAACTTTTTAAATGAAAATTTAAACATGCTTTAACTATCACGTGCCTTTGAAAACTAAAAAAATAAATGCGCTTCAAACCCTGGTTTACTGTTAAGATAAAACAATTAATGAACCAACGAGATCAAGCTTATAGAAACTGGATAGTTTTTCCAAAGAGCAAGTTTTCTCTAGCCGACTAAATGTTAGTGGTGGTGGTCGAAAACTTTGGGAAAATCTTCAAAAGCTAGGCATTGGAAAACAACGACAGAGTTTTTAAAATAATATTGATAAAAACGAGCATAATCGTAAATTTGTATCTACCCCAAACAATCTAATCTCAACTGAACTTTTCACTGATTCAACAATGCCCTTAACCGAATCTGCATTTAGTTTTTCAGGAGTTAGTAATTTTAAAGTAGTGGAAAGTTTTCTCTCAATAAAATCCACTGCTGAAGGAGTCCATGGCTTAAATCCAGTATTTTTAAAATCAATTTTGCTAATTCTTTTGCCCTATTGTACTCATATCATCAACACAAAACTTACAACAGGAATTTTTTAACAGAAATGGAAGATGGCTAAAATAATGCCGATTCCCAAAAACTCACTTTGTGAAGATTTTAGACCAATTTCCATTCTTCTATTTTTATCAAAAGTTTGTGAACGCATTTTGCAAAAACAGCTAAACGGTTATTGAAGTGTATTGAGTGCAGGAGAAATGAAACTCACTTGTTGACAAAGTGATGATTTTTATTGATGAAGAAAAAGAAAAAGAGATAACTGATTTGTCAATAGAAGGAGTAAACAAAAATATGAGAATACATAACCTCAGTACATAACATATCTCCCTTCATAGGTTTTTAAATATTTCAAAATAATTCATAAGTACATTAAAGGAAAGTAATAAATTTAAATTCAAAATTTTACAATTCACAAATAGTTTTATGTTTTGCTATAAAAAAAAAATAAGTTTACTTGGGGTAATGAATTTGTTTCCGAGGTCAAAGCTACTTGGAAGATGGCCATTTGTTATCAGCTGTTATTTCATCTGCATTATCAGATGTTAGTTCCTTTGATAAGCTACTCGAATTCATTGCTGCACAGTTGATCATATCAGCTTGGCCCCGATTTGTGACTTCTTTTTCCGGTGCCCTACTTTACCTGTCTAAATTTTCGCTGTCACCCACCACTTAAGGTTCCTCTAACTGGGCACGTATTTGATCAACATGTCGTTTAATAGGTCTCTTGGCTCTTGTTATGATTTATGGTACATTCATAATTACGTGGGCCAAGTTGGTTTTGTACTGTAGCTTATGTCCAACTGGAATTGATAGGATCAGTATAGTCGCGAATATACACATTTTGATTAGCCTTACATTACATTAGCCAACATCTCGTTTACTTTTATAATTCTTTGTACACGTATATTGATTATTTTGTATGGTATCCTTGGTAATCGGAGGCTTTAACAAGCTAAATATAGTTTTTACTTCGCGTCCTAATAAAAGCCGGTGTTTTATTCGTTATACTTAGCTTAGAATTACGATAATCAAATAGAAATCGATTGATCGAATTCTTCAGGACGATTATCTTTTAAGCTTGCGTATATAGATTTTTTTAACAATTTTACAAATATTTCGGCCTGTCCGTTGGTAGCTGGATGCCCTGATGCCGTTAGAACATGTTTAATCATATTATGATTTAAAAAAACTTTTGAATTCATCTATCGTGAATTGTGAACCATTATCCGTAACGATAACATCCACCTATCCAAACCGACAACAAATTTCTTTCAATTTATTAACTACAAATTTAGAATTTGCACTTTTGGTTTTAAAATCCTCAACCCATTTCGAAAATGAATCGATGACAACTAAAAGTTGAAAACCTTCCATAGGACCGGGGAAATCAAGATGTATTCGCTTCCAAGGCGAATCAGTGGGTATCCACGGTAACAAATAACATTTTTCTGGGTTCGATTGGGTCAATTGACATGCATGACAATTTTTTGCCGCTTCTTCAATCTCCTTATCCAATTTAGGCCACCAGATGTATGATCTAGCTAAAATTTTGGTTTTAACAATGCCCAGGTGAGATCTATGGAGTTCCACTAATACTTTTTTACGCATTTTCAAAGGAATTATGGTTCTATACCCCCATAAAACACAACCAGCCTCTACTGAAAGTTCATTTTGTTTATTATGAAAGGCCTCAAAATGTGGCTCTTTCAACTTCTTTACAGTGCCCGAATTAATGGAATCCAATATTTTTGATAAAACCGGGTCTTTTCGAGTTTCTATCGCAATATTTTTGAAAATTAACTTTAATTTATTATCAAACGATACGTAATTGATGTAATTACTTTCAACGCACGAAAAATAATTTTCGTTTTAGGGCATACGTGATAGACTATCGGCTAAATCATTTGTTCCTTTTACATATTTAAGGCTATATACGAAACCAGATAAAATGAAAGCCCAGCGTTGCATTCTCGTTGCCACCATTGCTGGTAAGCCTTTATTTTCACCGAAAATCGCTGAAAGAGGTTTGTGGTCAGTATTAAATTCAAAATGAATACCTAGTAAATACTGCCGCAATTAAGTAACGCTAAATATTATTGCTAAGGCTTCCTTTTCTATCGTGCTGTAGTTTTTTTTTCGATTTACTAAGAGCGCGAGATACAAATGCTATTGGTTTAAGTGACTTATCTGGTATAACATGCGATTAAATTCCAGCAACAGCATTCTGGCTAGCATCTGTAAACAACACAATTGGATCTTTAGGGTTGAAATGAATCAAAACTTGATCTGAAGTTATTTCAGCTTTCATCAATTTATATGCTTTTTGACAAAGATTATTCCAAAGAAACAAATTATGTTTTTGCAAGAACTCGTATAATGTTGCCATTTTATTTATTATCTGTTATAAAACGTAAGTAATTTACCATACCAATAAAAGCGCGTAATTCGGTAATATTACTAGGGATTGGTGCATTTAAAACGCATTCAACTCTTGATTTATTCTTACTCAAGCCATTCTTATCAATGTCAAAACCCAAATACGAAATTGTTTCTTGAAAAAAAAACATTTTTTAAATTGAGTCTTTAGCCTGCGCTTTGTAACTTATTTAAAACTAACCTCACATTTTGCACATGTTCAGTGACGACAATATCGTCCATGTAATTTGTAACATTAACAATATTTTTCAATAGTAACTCGATAGTTTTTTTGAAAGATTGCTGCTGCTGGTTTGACTCCAAACGGAAGTCGTTTCATTTTAAATACATCTATGTATGTGCTTCATGCACATATCTCTTGAGAATTCTCATCTAAAATGAGTTGATTATAGGCCAGATCTAACTTAGTGAATAACTGACCCCCCTGTAATGAAGAAAAAAAATCCTCAATTCGAGGCAACGGGTATTTAAAATCAATTAAAAAATTGTTAATTGTGGTCTTGTAATCACCACATATTCTGATTTCACCGTTTGGCTTAATTATGGGTACTAACGGAGTACCCCAATCGGAATTGTCGATTGGTTCTAGTATACGTCATCTTTAACTAGATTTAACAATGGTCTTCGATAGTTTTCTTCCAAGCCAACGGAATAGGTCTTGGTTTACAAAAAACCTTTTTTGCATCGGACACGCAATCTAATTTAACCGTTTTAAATTTATATTTACCCAATTTTCCATCAAAAATCACTAAAATCTTTTTTTAAATCTTCAATAATATTGGACAAAGAATCATTAACGGCATTGTACGAAGAATCATTAGCGGCAAAGTTTTGTTTACCCGGTTGCAGTAGCTCAGAATTAAACTGCCTCAAAAAATGTCTGCCCAACAACGGTGGGCTAACTGTATTTGTAACGACGAATGTAACTAACTTAGCTTGGCTCATATAATTAATAATTGCATCAAACTCACCCAACACTTCGATTGAACTACCACCGTATCCAGTGTAAGAGCTTACACATTTTTTCAACTCTGACTTTTCGTAAAATTTTTCGAAAAAATCATTAGACATCAACGAAACTGGAGCACCGGTATCACATGTCACGTCCAATTAAATGCCATCAATCACAACAGGCAGCGTATAGACTTTCTCTTTGTTCACCGTACAAATCTCCATCTCCGTTTCAGCTGAACCTACAGTAAAAATAGAAAAATCAAAAGTTGAATTATTGGTTTTTAAGTTATTATCAATTTTTTTTGAATCATCTACAAAATTAACTTTCTTATTTTTGCAAACTGATGCTAAATGTCCCACTTTATTACATGAATGACATGTGGCCTTAAATTTGCAGCTATTTGATTGATGATTTTTCCATCCGCAATGGGCACTTTATTGTTGCTAGTTTTGGAATTGTCGTCACGTTTCTTCCTTCTTTTCACGAACAGAACATCACCTGATGCTGATGCTGAGCCGTTATCTGAGTTTTTTACTAACAGCTTTGACTCAACTATTAACGCCTTCTTATATGCATCCGCTAACTTTAACATTTCGTCCTCTTCACACAGTCGTTCGTAAATGGGTCCATTTGATCTACTTATAAATTTGTTAAGAACAAATTGTTCTAAGCAATCTCCAAATTTACAGCTGAATGCAAATTTTTTTATTCGCGCAAACCACGATGCTATGGATTCACCTTCAGTTTTCTGAGCCGAAAAAAATATTTTCCGCTCTCGAAACACTATTATAGCTGGCATATGATGCTTATTTAGCATCTTGCACAGTTCTCCGTATGATTTTTTTCCCGGAGTAATGGGACCACACAAACTCCTCACAATGGAATACGCTTCGGCCCCCAATAAAAAATAAATAAATAAAATTGATTTTTTTGCTAATCTTCTCCGCACTCCAGCTCCTCAAAATGAATCTCCAATCTTTCTTGCCAAAGTGACCAATTATCCTTTTCTGGATTGAATTCTGGCATTTGTGGCACATGATGGTGGACAACGGATTCCTTTGTCATATCGCCTTCTATTTCTGCTTCTTCTGCTTTAATTTTGATTTGATCCAATTTGTAAAATTGACTTTTAACTAAAGTCGAAGCACTTTGGTTCTCAGAATTAAAACAAATTAATTTTGCAAGACAAACAAAAATTAATTTAATTTTTAATTTTCCACTCGTCGCCAATGAAGTGTGTTGAGTGCAGGAGAAATGAAACGCACCTGTTGACTTCTAACAAAGTAATGATTTTTATTGATGAAGAAAAAAAAAGAGATAACTGATTTGTCAATAGAAGGAGTACATAAAAATATGAGAATGCATATCCTCAGTACATAACAGTTATATAACCCACAACAACTACTTGGTACCAATCCAGTCTGGCTTTCGCGCTCAACATAGATGTACAACCGCCCTCTTAAAAGTCATTGAAGACATTAGATCTGAGCTTGATAAAGATAGCGTAACGTTTATGACTTCTCCAAAGCCTTTGACATGGTGAATCACTCAGTGCTAATGAATAAGCTGCGTCGAGAATTAAACGTATCTCCAGAAGCAATAAAATTACTTCTATCTTATCTTAGAACAGAAAACAAGCCGTCTGTATGGATAATAGTCTGTCTGAGTATCTTCCTATACTTAAAGGTGTTCCCTAAGGTTCCATTTTATCCCCCCTGCTATTCTCTCTATATATAAATGATATCGCTTCTCTTATTCCCGACGCATCAAAGCATTTTTATGCAGATGATATTCAGATCTATAGAAGTTGTTCGCTAGGCCTTATCGAAAACTGCGCTTTTGCCATCAAGCAGGACCTCGAGCGGATCTTGAATTGGGCATCTGATAACGGTTTGGCTCTTAACCCAAACAAATGCAAATGCCTTTTTATATCCAAAAAAGGTTTGATCTGTCATATTTCCCTCCAGTCATGTTAACTGGCACTGTGTTAGAATTTGTAAATACTTCTAGGAATCTTGGTGTGGTTTTCAATAGGACTCTTACATGGAATGACCTTATAAACTCATTAGTGGGAAAAGCATATGGCACCCTTAGAACATTATGGACTGCTCAGAGCTTCACTCCGATTAAAACAAGAATTCTACTTGCTAAGTCTTTGGTTTTACCAATCCTAACCTACGGATGTGAAATCTATCAAAATTGCGATTTATACAGCAAAAATAAATTAAAAGTAGCCTTTAATAGTACCATAAGATATATTTATGGATTAAAGAGATATGACCGTGTTTCCCCTCTGAGACGAGGCCTTCTAGAAATGTCCTTCGATAATTTTATCAAATTTCGAACATTAATATTACTTTGTAAAATCATAACTACACGTAAACCAACATATCTTTTAGAAGAACTACGGTTTTCAGTATCTAACAGATCGACTTATTTAATTCACCTCGTTTTTCGTGTCTTACATCTGAGAGACAATTTTTCATAACTGCCTGTCGCCAGTGGAACTCACTCCCAGCTTACTTGCGAGTTGCGAGACCTCAGCATATACGAACATTTCAAAATAGGTTACATGATTTCATTTGTAATCAAAGCGACTAACTTATTTTTTTTTTTTTTACAGAAACCTCACTTCTCATTCTTAATTTCTTTATTTCTTTTTTTTCATTTTTCCTTCTTTCCTTATCCTCTAATGCATTCATAATAGTTTTTCTTTCTACCTAACATTTTTTTACTATTTTGTGCCTACATAATATATATCAATATATTAAATTTTATTATATTTTCTCTTTTTTTTTATTTTATTTTATTTTTGGCCATTTAACTTCTTAAATTCAGTTTTATAATGTATTCATTCATATATAAGCTTTCACTACCTTATAAGATTTATCTTAATGTGATAGTTACAATTTCAAATAAATAAACCTAAACCTAATGTGACCGCACATATGAGTATGTACGTGCGATCTAGTCGTGCAATTTATTTAAATTGTATTCGAAGCTGTGACTGCACATAACTACGTGCGATCCAGTCGTGCAATTTATTTTTTTTCGTTTAATACCCCATTTTTTTTTGTTGACTAAGGTAGGCCAACACCAAACCGGAAATGGCCACTTTATCGCCAAACGGACAAGAAAAAAGTCTGTCCGACCAGGGTCTTGTACATTTTATGTAATTTGCCATTACTTTATGGCTAAATTGTCTATGAAGTAGTTTTCTTACGTCCGCCTTCTAGACTATCAGGAAAAAAATTAACTACTTAAAATTTTGACATGGAAGCTCGGGACTGTTTTTTTAAAAATTCAAGAAGTCGCATTTACCAGTAAAACATAACTGACAGTTTTAAATTCTATCCATATAAGTGTGACGTCTATTGTATCTTGCCTCTTATTTTTTTAGATCGTGAATTACTTCATTTTTTATTTGGTTTGCGCCTAAACACAAGCTGAACGGAAAAAACGGATTTTTTTAAACCTTGAGTACTCGCAGAAAAAAGGAATTTTAGTTTTTTTTGCTGCTAACCTTGACATTTTTTCCTACCACCATTTTCTAATTCTTCTAACTACACACGTCCAAATTTCAGCTGCGTTCTAGATAGCAATATGCTTTATAATACCAACTTATCCTTTTTTTCCTTTTATTTGTTAATTAATAATGATATTAGACCAAGTTAATACAAAATTCAAACAAACTTGAGCTAGGCCATTAGCAGTCCATATATAATACATGTCCATGACCACTTCAACGATGCAAATGAAATTCCTACTTTTTTATGCCTTAAAACAATTACTTAATTTAATTTTATGAGGATTTAATTTTCGGTAGAAATGTAGCAATTTATTAAAAAAAACATCAGCAATTTCCTTTAAGGAATCCTAGCATTGAATTAGCCTTTGCCACAATAAGTTTATCTAAGGAGAAAATAAACTTTTCATCAAAAACTCAGGATGACTTTTCAGACCCAGTAAACGGAGCGGAATAGTTTTTAAATTGTTTGTTGTTTAAAACCGAGTTTATTTTACTTTTTACGGAATATTGTTTTTTTGTGTCAAAATCACTTGGTTCTTTATTTTTTTTTTATTTAAATGATTAATCTTTGATAATTAAGTAAGGGCAGAATAACATTCCACTTTCGACAAAGATTTATGCTTTATTTAACAATTTTAAGAATATTTTCTTGTCGTGAAACATTTTGCGAACATATTCCAACACAAATGACAAAACCCCAAATGGCGACTGACGAAGACGACTTCATTGCACTTTGCACCCTAAAACCCATTTTACTAAAATGAAATACGTCTATATATACAAACTTTGCAGAGTAAAATAAATGCACGTTCGTCTTATACGGAAGAAATATTTATTATTAACGTAAATAACATACACTGCGGAGTTCTAATGTTAATTACAGTAATTAAAGTCGATTGAAAATTATTTGTTCAGTACTACTACCGTTATTTGCTTAACCAAAATCAAGTGATTTGATATGGAGGATAGGGGCCCCAAATGCCAAGTGCCTAGGTGCCCTGGCCTGTAGGTACGGCCCTGAGTAGAACTATGCAGATGATTCAATGTCAATCTTGAGGAGAAGTTTTATATTACCTAGTGTGAGCCATTAAATAATTAATATAAAATCCAATGAGTGCTGATTTGTTAATAAATCCGGTTGCCATTTCAACCATGTTTCTACATTTCTTAAATTGAATGGTAAATTAGTAACCATTTTTGCCATCTGATATCCGCCATCACCTGGCAACCATTAATGTGACATTTAAATTTGAGAACAAAATATATATAACTCCCATTTTTGCACTCCTTTCCTTCTGTTTTCCCATTATCAAGTACCTGAGAAAAATAAATTGAAAATTGCAAAAGTACCCTTCAGGACCAAAACAACAATTCTATTCTTAGGTACGCCCTTCTCATTAAAAGAATACAATTCACGGAAAAAGAAGTTCAGTAAATTACATTTCAAACTTATAGTTACAAATGGAACTTTTACAACAGCCACAACAATATTGTATTGAGTATCAATTAACGATTTTCTTCGACTTCCGTTTCACGTTATTTCCGTATCACGTCAGGAGAGTTAAAAAGGGAAGAGAAGGCTGGCAAGTTAAGAATCTTGAAAGGAAATGGGTTGACAGGTGTAGTTTTTCACTGCAGATGCTGATGCTCAGGTAAAATGTAAGAGAGTCCTGTTCTGGTATGGCATAATCATTTTATTTTTGTATAATATTACTTTCTTCAATACTGCTAACAGGTGCCTAGAGTTCCAATTTATTGGACTTTTTTTCAAAAAGGTTTTCTCTTTCTTATAGAGATATATTGAAATAAGAATCGTTGGCTTGGAATTTAATGACTTTGTTTGCAGGGCTTTGAGGAATTAGCGACATGAATGCCAAGAGCTGAATTGTTAAGATACCATACAAGTTTTATTTTATTGAGTTTGGCTTGTAACTAAAATAAATATTTTTTTGGAGTATAAGGTATGATTAAAAGAATCCGATGGATTAGCAGTGGGATTATACAAAAACAAAAAAAGGAGTTACAAGAAAAAACCAACATTTGGAAAACCCGAAAATTTACTTGTGTTTTTAGTTCTGGTAGGCTTTGAAGACAATTTTAGTTTTAGTGACCGATTTTTAAACATTTTTTATTTTACTTGACTTGAATATACTAGAGACACAGCGTGAGTATTAGGAAAGGCGTAGCGACTGCAAAAGGATTTGTCGTTGTACATTGGCCTTGCATTTTTTAATATCACAATTAGAGGGATACAGGGATATGCAGAGATGGATAGAGTATTCCGCATTCGTATAGTATGAAGAAGAAAAATTATCTATGATGTTGCTGTCTCCAATTATCTTAAACAAGGTTGTTATTTTGTATAGTGAAATGATGTAGATTTATTTAGATTTATAGTTACGGACAATGTCCTAAGTGCAGAAACTCTTGATTTCTTTGTTATAGAAAAATCGATATCAAGAACAAAGAAATTCTACAGAACATAAGGGGAAAATGTTTCCGCAGATGACTTTATCACAGGCCTTTAGATATGATAATTATAGCCCGTACGTATGATAATGGGTCTTCAAATCTCTTTATTTTGAACGAAAACTAATCGAATTAAGGTTGAAGTAAGCAGTGCCCCGTGGCTTAGTAGTTAGTATGTCGGACTGCTAAGCCTGGGTTTGAGTCCCGCTCATAGCCACCTTCTTTTCCGGGGTACTGCCTCTTGCGAGGAACTGACAAAATCTCCAAGAGTAAAAATTTGTCTCAAAAAAGTGCATCTCATCTTTTATGTAGCCGTTTGGACTTGGTTCGGTAAATTGTAGGTCCCTTCCATTCTTTCAGATTACCAACACACAGTCAGGAATGGTTGAGAGAGTATAAAGTAGGCTTTACATGCATCTTATTCTTCATCTGCATCGACATCTGCAGAAAAAGAGGACACAAAATACACAAATCATACTTGTGCGATAGAGAGGGGAGACCGAAATGCAGATCATCTTCATGTATAAAGATTACAGCTTCCATTATAGTCTGCCCACTAAAAATTTTCAGTGCAGTGAAGATAGGGGGTTCATCTCTCACACTGACTGAAGTGGAATCTCATAAGACTGTCAGAGAGCGAATATTAAAGTTTTTCCAAAGTGCGCATTATAACAGATCATTGGTTTTAAAAAAGTTTAAAAAGTACAAATTCTAAAAGCTCTCTAAAAAATCGAAAGAAAAGTCCGTAATTATTTACGTTAACGTAAAAGTGATAGCTCTAAATTGCTGTGCTTGTTATCAATACACACGACACGAAGGGGGTAATTATCATCAACCTTCGTGTGTAATTCGTGTATTAGTCAGTGTTTGGGTTTTAATTTCAGTGGATATTTCAGGGAGTAAACAAACAAATTGTACGATTTGCAAAAGTAAACTCTCCCATAAGGCCTTTACTGTACATTTTAAGTGGACATACTTAGACTATAAGCAGACAGACCCTTTGCCAATAATTTAAAAATAAATGTGTAAATTATACAAACGCTTATTTTAACCGTGATAAAGCAAAGCATTGGTTTTTCATTTACCTTCTTGTCTAACTTATCTTACTTTGAAACCTGACATGCTTCTCCAGTCAGCTCGGTCCCCAGCTTGCTGCCTCTAGTTTCACAATTTTAAAGTCTATTTATGTCCTCTTTCTTTTACTTGCCTTTGCCACCTAAGTCTCGGCCCTTCTTCACTGCTTCCGTCTCAATACTTAGAAAAGTGCTACTGAAATCACGCAGTGTCTTTGAAAAATCGTGCCTCGTTTAAAATGATTTGAAGTCTTTGATTTTTTTCCAAGATCAGCCGTAAAGTGAATATTTGGTGGATGGTGGATGGTCATCGCCTGCAACTGTTGAGAGCTGGCTTGAAGTTCAGCTTACGTGTAAAACAGTGGTGTGAGTCCAAAAACGAAACTGAAAACCATAGTGCACTGTCATTAGGGAAGCAGTTAACAAGATAAGAAGTTTCAAATAGGAGATTATTTATAAAAACGAAAACAAGAGTCGAAGAAGAGACAGAACAGAGAGTCGGATTCGTCGTTTTTGGGTAAAGTTTGAACAAATACTGTTTTCCATCTGTTTCAAAACAAATCTGAGGAGAATAAAGGGGGGAGAAGCTTAGAGATTGGCTTGAGCCAGCGGATAAGAAAACCTTATCAAAACAAAGCGGGAAGACTGTTTGCGTCAAAATGAACTACTCTTTTTAATCCCGCAGATCCCAACTCCTACCTTAATTTTGTTTTATTTAGGTTTTTCTTCTACTTTAATGAGAGAGTGTAAGATGGTAATGGTTTACCAGTATCGTAAGAAAATAGTACCAGCAAGATGCTTACATGGGTGAATCACGAAGCGATAATCCACAGGCGGATGGCCTGTTTCACAAAGGTACCAACGACGCTGATGTCACTCATATTGAGAATGTAACGTGCCTCATTTAACTTTCAATTGTATAATTTCACATTCTATTTTAAAATATTTGCTTCAATTTGCGTAAATTTGTTGTTAAAGATGGAGCGTTAAGAGCGAGTTCTCTAATTCCCAAATCTACGTAGTATTCCAAAAACCTTTAAAGAAGTTTTATAAATACAAACAAAACCTTTCTTCTTCCAATTAGGTATGGGCTTTTAGATTTACTTCGCACTAGCAATTTTTCTTTTTGTTTTTTTTTTTGATTTTTTTTTTCGTTTCGATTCCGTAAGATTCTGGAACACGCGACCCGTTTTTGAATTTACTTTCGCATATTCGAGAACCAAGCCTTAACGGCCCACCTTGGCGTAACATTTTTGTCTACATTTGTTTATTTGATTCATCGCTCGATTTTTTTTTTCGAGTCATTTTCAATTTAGTTTGACGAAAAAAAGTGTTACAAAAGGATTTAGTTATGTATGGGATTTCTTACAGGACTCTGGCCGACAACGGTGTGCTAGAGAAGATTGGTCCTATGGAACGCTTGGAAGCATTGAAAATTAACTTATTTAATTATTAATATTATTTTTATTTTTTATTATTATTATTATTATTATAATTTTTAATAATTTTTTTTTTTTTTTTTTGAAAAATCATTATAGGGTAACTTCGGGCATTAACCTTCAGTCTGCTTTGAATGCGTAACCTGTCAAATTCTCGAGTGGATACCTTTCTTAGTGCGTCTCTGAAAAAAATAAAAATAAAAAAACTGGTTTTAACGCTCACTATAATATTGACCATTTTGTAATTTTGTGCTACACAGTAAGTATTCCGCCTATTTGTGTGTTGTAAGTAGTGCAGTGATAAAAATCATTCTGGTTTTCGTTTGTTCTTAGTGAGAAATAACAGTAAAAGAACATCTGGCGTTTTTTTTTTGATGTTTTGTGAAAATGTGTTTTTTTTTTTGTAATATGGCGAAGTAGCTGAAAATTTCGTGTAAGGCTTAACCATATTGCCCCTAATAGACAATTGCTCAGTTTCATTGCCTATAATATGTCTCATCGCGTTTACAATAAATATTTTTTATTGTATTTCCTTAGAAATGTCGACATCCCGTAAGGCGAACAAAGACTTCGAGCGACATGGAATCAGAATGAACTATTTGGGGCCTTGAATGACGTCCAGAAATAATACCCGAATACACTTACATTAATCACCATTGTGAGGACCCACCAGCAGTTCGCATTATAACTCCAGCTCCAGTTACTTCACCTACATTAGAAGATAGTACGGCTGCAAGCACAAGTCAGGAAGCCCAAGTTGCTAGTGATATTACACCTGGAAAGATGTTGCAAATAATTTCTCCGGTTCTGTCTCGTTCAAAAACTGTTTTCAGCTTAAGACAGCAAAAAGCAAGGGTCTTAACTTCAGAGCAAAGCTTATTAAGTTCCAAAATGCCAAAAATTAAAAAGATGTAGGAATGTAGAAAAATAAAAAAAGCAGGACCTTAATTCTTCAACATCCGACGAGAAAATATCACGATTCAATTCCAAGTCGAGTCAGACGGACCCGAAGATTTCGGGGAAAACACCTGTGCCGGTTGTGGTGAGGACTACAATGCCACAGAGAAAAGAGATGAGTGGATGCAGTGCATCATGTGTGGCCAGTGGTCCCACGATTCCTGCAGGCAGTTCAAAAATACATGCGACAACTGTGGCAAATTAAACCTTAAATAATCAATAACGCCATATTGCCCAATAGGCCAAACCATATTGCCCTATGGTTTTAAGAAGGCATTTTTTATTTCATTTTTCGTTTTTTTTTTTAATAATTGAATTACATAGTTTTAGTTAAGTTATTTTTGAAGTGTTATTTCTATATTGAATAAAATGTTTTGTTTTTGTTTCGGAAAACTGTTCATGTGAAAATTATTTAAAAAATTCCTTAGGTATGCCATAATGCCCGAAGTTACCCTATGTATTTGAATAGGTTATTTTTTTTTAAATTTTGTTTTTAAATGTATGTTATTTTTGTGCTTAAGTTTGTATTTTTAAATATTTTTTTTTTAATTTTTAAAAAAAGTTATTTAAAAAAAGTTTTATTTAAAAACCGTTCCTAAGATTTAAAAAAAAAACACTTTTTAATATTTTTTTAAAGAAATAAAATGGCGTTTAAATTATTTCACTCAATACAATTTAACTTACTTTACTCAAACAATCACAAAATTCGAATAAATGGTTTGATGTTAACTTTAATTTTATTAAATGTTATTCTAAAATGTGAACCCGCAAATTTTTTTTTTTTTTTTTTTTATAATTAACGCGCGCACAAGGGATTTTGTGTTTCCCTTTTAATGTAGAACACACTGCGCGGGCATTACGAAGAAAGGGAGGGGAGAGATAGGAGGTGCCGATTAACATTGGTTTTGAATGTTTGCAGATCAAAATGGCAAGGGAAAATCCCGCCGGGTAAACTATTCCAGATTCGTGTCGTTCGGCTAAAAAAAGAATCCCTATATTTCACGGTACGTCCGAAATTGGGCTCAAGGGTGAACTGATGAGCATTCCTTGCGAGACGAGTATTACGGGAGAAACTTTTAAGGGGAGGAATGCAACTGGCTACTTCGAGTGAACATTTTTTGTAAAAGAAACGATAAAATAAGGAAAGACATGAAACATTGCGTCGGTGTTCGAGTGGGGCAATTGTTTCAGCGGCAGTTCTATTTCCTATCAATCTTAACGCTCGATTTTGTATTCTATCAAGCAGGTGAAGCGATGTTTGCGAAGCACCTGCCCAGAGGTGGGAGTTATACTCGAGTTTAGGGCGTATAAACGCTTTATAAATTGTAGCCAGATCAGATGGGGAAAAATACTTCTTACACCGATACAGAAAACCTAAGCACTTTGCAGCATTCTTAGCGATCTCAAATATATGGTCGTTCCAACGGAGATCGTCGTTGACACACATACCGAGTACTGAGAGCTTTTCGGTTTCTTCGATGTAAGTGCCATTCATGGACAATGGCATTGGGGGAATGTTTAGCTTTAACGACAGAAGACAGCATTGAGTTTTCGAAGCATTAAACTCCACACGATTTCTATTACCCCATTTGACAATGCTTGACATACGGCACCGTTGCAATTGTACGTCCGAAGGCGAAGGACGTGAATTATCGAACGAATATGAAAAGCTGAGGGTAGAGTCGTCAGCAAAACAGTTAAGTGGATTAGAAGTCGGAGACAGAACAGAGCCCTGGGGCACACCAGCATTTATTTTATGGGAATCAGACTTGAATCCGTCCAATACAACTTGTATTGAACGGTCCAGGAGATAGCTTCTAATCCAACGAACAAGAGTATTATCGATCCCAAAAGCACGCATTTTCGATAAGAGAGCTTCATGCCAAACTCTTTCAAATGCCTTGGAGATATCAAGAGCAATAATCTTACTTTCACCAAAGCGATGTAAAGATTTGTTCCACTGTTCGGTGAGATATGCCATCAGATCACCAGTGGAACGGTTGCTGCGGAAGCCATACTGACGGTCATGGAGAAGCTTACGATCTTCGAGATATTCCTTAAGCTGACGGTTAATCAGTGTTTCCATGACCTTAGAAAGAAGGGATGTCAGTGCTATGGGTCGGTAGGAGGAGGGGGAGGATGGGTCACCTTTCTTAGGGACAGGCTGGACAAATGCTGTTTTCCATCTTCTAGGAAAGATTCCAGAAGAATAGGAGCGATGGAAAAGCTTACGCAGTGGCTTTGCCAGTGTGGAAGAACACCTCTTCAGAAGAATCGGGGGTATACCATCCGGGCCAGCGGAAGAATGCAACTGGCTACTTCGAGTGAACATTTTTTGTAAAAGAAACGATAAAATAAGGAAAGACATGAAACATTGCGTCGGTGTTCGAGTGGGGCAATTGTTTCAGCGGCAGTTCTATTTCCTATCAATCTTAACGCTCGATTTTGTATTCTATCAAGCAGGTGAAGCGATGTTTGCGAAGCACCTGCCCAGAGGTGGGAGTTATACTCGAGTTTAGGGCGTATAAACGCTTTATAAATTGTAGCCAGATCAGATGGGGAAAAATACTTCTTACACCGATACAGAAAACCTAAGCACTTTGCAGCATTCTTAGCGATCTCAAATATATGGTCGTTCCAACGGAGATCGTCGTTGACACACATACCGAGTACTGAGAGCTTTTCGGTTTCTTCGATGTAAGTGCCATTCATGGACAATGGCATTGGGGGAATGTTTAGCTTTAACGACAGAAGACAGCATTGAGTTTTCGAAGCATTAAACTCCACACGATTTCTATTACCCCATTTGACAATGCTTGACATACGGCACCGTTGCAATTGTACGTCCGAAGGCGAAGGACGTGAATTATCGAACGAATATGAAAAGCTGAGGGTAGAGTCGTCAGCAAAACAGTTAAGTGGATTAGAAGTCGGAGACAGAACAGAGCCCTGGGGCACACCAGCATTTATTTTATGGGAATCAGACTTGAATCCGTCCAATACAACTTGTATTGAACGGTCCAGGAGATAGCTTCTAATCCAACGAACAAGAGTATTATCGATCCCAAAAGCACGCATTTTCGATAAGAGAGCTTCATGCCAAACTCTTTCAAATGCCTTGGAGATATCAAGAGCAATAATCTTACTTTCACCAAAGCGATGTAAAGATTTGTTCCACTGTTCGGTGAGATATGCCATCAGATCACCAGTGGAACGGTTGCTGCGGAAGCCATACTGACGGTCATGGAGAAGCTTACGATCTTCGAGATATTCCTTAAGCTGACGGTTAATCAGTGTTTCCATGACCTTAGAAAGAAGGGATGTCAGTGCTATGGGTCGGTAGGAGGAGGGGGAGGATGGGTCACCTTTCTTAGGGACAGGCTGGACAAATGCTGTTTTCCATCTTCTAGGAAAGATTCCAGAAGAATAGGAGCGATGGAAAAGCTTACGCAGTGGCTTTGCCAGTGTGGAAGAACACCTCTTCAGAAGAATCGGGGGTATACCATCCGATCCAGTCGTGCAATTTATTTCATTCGTTTTGAAATTAGAGGGTTAATATACTCCCTAGTTTTTTTTTAAATCCAATAATTATAAACATACCATGTTTTAAGATACCAAGGCTTGAAAGTTGGCTGTAAAAGAAAACTACATGTAGCTAAGGAAGACTAAACTAACAAGAGGGTTTTGTTGTTATTAGAAAAGTGTACCCTTATCGTTTGTTTTTCAGTCAATGTTTAGAGCTATGAAACTGTTAATTATTATTAGAGATAACTTACACTAAGAAGTATTAAAAATATTTGGGGTATAACAAAAAAAAATGTCCAATGGATTGAAAGAAAAGCATCAGCTACAACTACTAAAACATCAATACAATCAACCCTTTTACAACGAAATAGCATATGACCATGGACGGTAAAGAATTAATCTGACATTACTTTCGAAAACTAAATAACTGGCCGTATTTGAATAAAAATGAAGTTACTTCAATTTCTGTAATGATGAAGCTTTATTTGAAATGAAATTCCTGTTTAATTATAAAAATCCATATTTTTTCCAAGTATTTCAAAATCTTTTCCGGTTCCTATGGAAATTGTCAAACTGAAACATCTGTGGACACATGTGTTCTAATTACATGCTGATTCTGCACACATCATCAACAAACTTGGTAAGTTGATATTTATATTATAACTTGTATCTATAGAATTTCAAAAGACTCTTCATTCTCCAATATTGACACAATAAAAAAAAACTTTCACTGCCAATATAATGTAACTTGGGAAGAATAACTTCTATTGAAATTCTATTCCACATACTGAAATAAATTTGTCACTTTCCATCCTTGCTCAGGATAGAAGTTAACATTCAATTTTTGTCTCACATCGAACTACAGAAAACTTTGCAAGAACAAAAGCCATCTAAGTTTACATCAAATTTAATTAAACAAATACGATACACCATAATGACTTACATATATGTATAGAGACTTTTCCGAGTCCAATCAAACTTTTGTTCACAAAACCCCAACACAGCATTGTCATCATATCAGAAAACCGCTCACCCTCCAACAGATAGATTCATCATTTCTATCATATTTGTCCTTGTCTTGGGTAGGATACTAGAAAAGCAATTTTTCAATCGATGCCGAGAAACCGAGTAGGTATCTGTGGCTGGAGTTATGTAAATTGGAAAATAGTTTCACTATACGCTGGCTGGTCTCAATATTTCTTATCATTTTAAATGCTATGTGGAACATAAACCAACATTAATATACTTGCTTTTGTGTTAAGGTTAAGGATGCTAGAAATTCACCAGCTGAAAAGATGAGGGATTACGGATATGCAGATTAAAAATGTTGGGATAACAATCAAACATGACAATACGATGATAGAGAAACATATTTGAGTTACTGGCAAAAATCCGTCTGTCCATCTGTCTGTCTGTACGGATGTATTTTGGACTGTAGCCTAAACGGTTGGGCAAATCTCCTTCAAATTTAGAACTTAAGTTTATTTTGGCATTCTACAGAGGATTGTTTTAGCTCAAAAATTTACGTTACATGTAATATAACCGTTATGTAAAAGCTAATTTTTCTCAAAAACGGCTTCAAGAATTTTTATGAAAAAAAAAATCAGAATACTACTGTATTTATATTTTGGTGAAACAAAAATTTAATATGAAGGGCTAAAGACGGTACCTCCCATGAGACCGTTTTTTTTTCTTCGAATTTCTCAAAAACTGGTGATCCGATTACTAAAAAAATTGATATTCAAAAAGATGTAGGTAGAGTAATTTCGCATTAATTTTTTTTTAACTTTTTTTTGTAATTTAAAAAAAAATCTTTTTTTTTTTTGAAAAATATTATTTTGAAAACGGGTAGGTAGATTTTATTTAAACTTATTTTTTTTTAAGAAAAGTTGTTTAAAAAACCGTTCCTACGATTTTGAAAAAAAATCACACATTTTAACATTTTTTTAAAGAAATAAATTGGCGTTTAATTTATTTCACTCAATAAAATTTAACGTACTTTATTCGAATAATTAAAAGTCACAAAAATTGAATAAATGCTTTGATGTTAACTTTAATTTTCTTAAATTTTATTCTACCATCTCACCGCACATATGAACAGGTACGTGCAATCCAATCGTGCAATTTAATCGTTAATCGTGTGGCAAGTCAACCAATGGAAACTTTTCTGTGACTGTTTTGTAACAAACATATAACCTGAGACATCGTGCCCAAGAATACTGCCGGTCTCCTTGTGGACATTACCAAGGCGTTCGACATGGTTAACCATAGCGTTGTACTAGACAAATTATAGTGCGTAGTTTTCCGGGTTTTTTTTTCACAATTGGTTTAAGTCTTACCTAAAGGATAGTATCGAAAAAGTTAAAGTTGGAAATATTCTTAGTTACTCAAATGTAATAAATCTTGGTGTGCCCCAATGTTCGGTCCTGGGGCCTATATTTTTCTTAATTTACATTAACTCTCTATTTAATCAACAATTTAATGGTAAGGTTATAGCCTTTGCTGATGATCTTGGGATTTTCTTACAGTTCTGATAGTCATGATGTCCACCTTCTTAGAATTTGGTTTTCTGTGCACAAATTATTTGTTAGTAAGAAAACTCAATTGATGATTTAAACATTTAATACCAATGCACATGAATGTCGCCTTTCCTAATTCTAATATTGTGTCTGGGGGTTATTATATTAAGGGTATCTAAGCCCCTTGAGTGCGCGCTAATCATCAAAAAAAAAAAAAGGCTTTAAGGTGCCAAAGCAATACTTTCAACCAGTCCTGTGACAGTTTACCGCCGAATGCAAACGGCCGCATGTGAAGCACTTTTTGTAGACAATGATTACTCTTTGTCAATTTTTTGTAAACAGCAGTTTCCCGGAAAAAAAATATGTTTTTGGCATAAAGTCGAAGACAGGTCTTCGGCATAGCAATTTGACACACTTACCACTTTGCCACTTACTATATCGCGATTAAAAATACAAAATTGTTCAAATTCCCCTATCGTCACTTAAAATCTATTTAACATGGCAAACGACTGGAAACTTCAACTTGGAAACGTTTAAGGAGAAAGTTGATAATAAATAGACTTTTTGTATAATAGCAGCACAATACTGTAATAAAATGTTTTATATAATTTGCATTGTTTCGCCCGGGACGCATACAATTCAAACGTTTGCATAGAAGTCACTTCTGACAGGAGCAATGACGGTATCGCACATTAAGGGTGAGGTCTCAAATACTATTAGCCTGTCTCTCCTCTCCATCAAAGTCGCATTTCATTGTTAACTCCTTAGCCCTATCATGCCACAATGTCAAATCCCATGGAAAAGCGTTTGTCGGATAGAGGTCAACCAGAGATAAACACAAGCAGATACACATAAGACATATCTAACATCCTTCCGTCCGCTCGTTGACGTACTCGTGCATATATTTTCAAATGAATAATGTTTAAATTTAACGTTTGCTTTCATGAATACGCAATTAGTCAAATGTTCATAGCCGCACACTAAATCCTCCCTGACTGCCTTGAGATTTCCTGTGCAGCAGTGGGCCAAACGTTTGTGTTATAATGTGCTGCAATATTCTTGTAATGTTTATGCTAACAGCAAAATCATCTTCCATGTCCTCTTCCTATATGGTCGTTGGTTAGATCCATTCTCTGTACATTATATATGTAAGTATATTGATTCGTTTCACCAGCAAGAGTGGAATAAGAAGACACCACATCTTGCAGTGGCGTTTCCTACTAATTCTTTGGAAAAAAAAACATTTTCATTTGTATACCGAAGAAGATACATTTTATTCTATGGAAATATTAAATTAAATTTGGAATAGCAATTCTTCTATTCATCTGGCTTCCAATCACTTTCTTAACAGCACTGAATTCCTGTTTGCATTCTAGAAGTCCTCCAGGAAGAGATTTTTTTCTCCATTTTTTGCGTGACGTCTTCAACGCAATGCTTCCTTTCTCGGTGTTCTTGATAAAAAAAACAACATAGAGCTATCTCCTGAGCCATGCCATAAAATATACTTCAAAATTGCTAGTCTCCGGAACACTGACACTAACTCAGTGCTGTTGGGTCTTATTTACGAGCCACGAGCCGAACAACCATGCCCCTAGTTTCCTCCATCAGGATATGGCTGTTGTGAATAATGTAACATGACTATCGTTGTGGTATGCATATCATTTGGTAATTTATGTAAGTTAAGAAGGGGAATCATTTTGAATGGTATGAACCAAGAAGATAGGTTAGGTGATGCATTAAGGTTTGTTCTACATCAACAAATATGTGTGCAAATAATTTTTGTTGTATCAGGCAACATTTCTACGAACCGTTAAGACCTAATCAATTGCGTAGGCTTTAATAAAACCACATATGAAAATGTCCTAGCTGTATAATTTTCTTGTATATCTTTGGATATACATATTTTTTCTGCAAGGGATTTATTGGAGGATTGAATTGTAAAAACGGATATGGATTTTTCCAATGTTTTAACATTTATTTAAAACCATTTGTTCTAATATCGACATATTGGTTAAATCGATTTCGGGAAAACAAGAGAACAATATTTTGTTTAAAAAGCAATGCTGTTTTAAATAAAATTAAGGGATAAAGAAGTTTTATTATCTAGACGGTACTTTGAAAATTGAAGCCTGCATGGTGGCAACTGGCAAATATAATTTAAATTAAGGGTAGCTTTACATCCTTTCAATTGTTGACAGTTGGAATGTTTTCAATGATATTTCTAATTAAGGAAATATTACATTTTGTACACTGAGTCTGATGTTATGCTTAATCTAAGGGGCTACTCCTAAGGCCGCTCCCCATTTGTCGGTGCGGTATCTGTAATCGATATTTACCGCCTTACCGAATTTATAAGCCGACATTCGGTACACCGCTTTCTTACCGTACCTATCACATACCGTACAAATCAGTAGGTGTTCATTGAAATGTATATGTATTCATGAAAATAGCAAGCCCCGTGGTTTAGTGGTTAGTGTTTCGGAATGCTAAGCGATGGGTCGAGGTTCGATTCCCCGTCAGAGCCGGCGTTCTTTTTTCGGGGAACTGCCACTTGCAAGGAACTGACAAAACCTCCAAGAGTAAAGTTTGTCTCGAAACTTTATTACAATAAGGCTGAATATTTTATATTTTTATATCATACGCGTGCAAAAGGGATTTGTGTTGCCCTTATAATGTCTAATGCGACGAATAGAAGTTAGGTAAGGAGGGACAGGTCAATTAACATTGGTCATGAATGCTTTCAAATTAAAATGGCAAGGGCAAAGTATTCCAAATTTGTGTTGTTCGGCTAAAAAAGGAATCCCTATATTTCACGGAACATCAGAAATTGGGTTCAAAGGTGAACTGATAAGAAAGAGGAGGGATGTAGTTGGCTTCCTGAATAGAACATTTAATAAGAGAAACGACAAAATAAGGAAAAACGTGAAACATTGCGTCGATACTCGTTGTATTCCTATCAATCTTAACGCTCTGTTTTGTATTCTATTAAGCA
The DNA here is from genome assembly GCA_963971375.1 of Platycheirus rosarum. NCBI lineage: Eukaryota > Metazoa > Arthropoda > Insecta > Diptera > Syrphidae > Platycheirus > Platycheirus rosarum. The sequence continues at coordinate 258,224,349 of OZ020507.1, forward strand.
GGTGTAGCGATAGCGATGCTTGAGAAGCACCTGCACAGAGGTGTGAATTATAGTCAAGTTTTGGACGTATAAACACTTTATAAATTGTAGACAGATCAGAAGGGACAAAACCCTTCTTGCATCGATAAAGAAAACCTAAACACTTAGCAGCATTATAAGAGACCTCAAGTATATGGTCGTTGCTTTGTCGTTTACGCAATACTGAGTGCAGTGCAGAAAGCTTTTCGGTTTCTTTGGCGCAAAATTTTAAACATCATTAATTTTAGCAATAAAACCGACTCTAGTTAAGGAAGTTCTTTAGATACGAGCCCTTGTTTAACGTTTTCTCAATTTTAAACAAGATAAATAAACCTGACAACTAGTGTGGTGTGTGGTTATGTAACGTAATGTAAACAATTTTTTTCCAGGAGGTCAATTCCCGATCTGTGAAAACTTATCATAATGCGTTGGAAGTGTTATTAATCAATATTTAGTAATTAAAGATAAACAAATGTCGTAAAAGAATACAAAAATAATATAATTAAGTAAATAAATAAAAAAAGAATGGACATTGCCGTAGAATAATTCGGTCCTCCATCATTTGCCTTCGCCATATATAGTTGCTTGATCTCAAAACTGCGGTGCTCTTCATGGGATATTGGTTGTGAAAAGTAATTCACCATTTTGGAAGTTTTTGACGCTTGTTTTTCTTTTTTCATACATCTAGAATCGAATTTAACTTCAAAACGTCAACAAAATTACAATTTCACAGTTTCACAGATTGGGAATCGACCCCAACACGGCTTACTATTGACAGAATAAGACGTTCCTATTTTTTTTTTGATACGAAATTACAAAATGTCGTCTGGTTAAAGTAGGTTTGCTCGTTTTAAGGTTAGACAAGTTGTTCAAGGTTATAGTATCCCTTATGTCGTTTAAAATTAACATAGAGCCGACCTTCGTTTTATATTTTGTTTTTAGAGCCGACTCATATTTTAAAATTAATTTAGAGTAGGTTTAATTGTTTAAAATTTTGCGCCTTTATGTTTATCTTTAATGACAAAAGATATCAATGAGTTTTAGAAGCATTAAACTCAACACAATGCTGTGTAAATTGGAGTTTAATGAGTTTATAAGCCTTATTCTGCTATACACGTGAGTCTACCCCTTAAACTTTCAATTATGCATTACCTACAAACAAATAATTGTAATTGCACAATAAATTTGTTTGTTTGTGCTCACATTTTCTAAATTATCAACCAACAATAAAATTTTTTTTATGAATTGTATGGAATGAATTCGTTCACGTGAATAACAGAATACCGCGCAGTATTACCGACGCGACGTACCGCCTTAAATACAGATTCACTTCGTACGAAAAGCAGAAAATTCATCCCCGATGAATAGCAGAATTGTGCTGTATCATTATGGCACCGTTAAGATTGCACGTCCGAAGGTGAAGGACGTGACTCAAGGAACGAATATGAAAAGCTGAGTGAAGGGCCTTCATCAAAACAGTTTAGTGGATTTGTAGTAACAGACAAAAGGTAATTTTAAAAAGAATCGGAAACAGGATACGGAGCCCCTAGGAACAACAGCATTTATTCTGTGGGAATCAGGCTTAACCGTCTAATACAAGTTATATTGAACAGGTCAGAAGATAGCTTACAATTCAACGAATAAAAGCATCATCGATCCTAAAAGCACGGATTTGTGATAAGAGAGCTTTATACCAAAATCTATCCAATGCTTTGCAAACATCAATCGCAACAATCTTACTATTGCCAAAGCGATGTAAAGACTTGTTCCACTGTTCGATGAGATATGCCATCAGATCACCATGGGAACGATTACTGCGAAAGCCGTACTGACGGTCATGGAGAAGCTTTCGGTTTTCGAGATATTTCTTATAACGGGGTAATGTTCCTGTGAATGCTTTGTTGGCGATGAGCATTGAAACTTTAATATTTCATACAAATGACCAACACATTTTAGTGCTCTTTTAACAATTCCGTTATTTTTGGTCATGGACAAATTTGGTTTTATCAATAACAGAGTTGCATGAGTTCCTGACGTGTTTGTGCTTTATTCTATTTTTCTCTTTAGAGTTGGTTTTGTAGGATCGGAAACTTACATCTTCGAGCCTGATAGAGCTTCTTTACGCTCAGAATTAAACAAGGACTTTTCTTTAGGCTTGATGATGTTTACTCTGTTAGGAATTAAAGCACGCATCCCAAGTTTTTTTCAGCTAGTTTGACAGTTATCCCTATCGAAAGTACTATACTTCTTAAAAGATACACCCCAATGTTTTCAAAATAAGGGTTTGATTTTCGACTCTTGAAACTCTTTTTAATGGTAGTTTTATATGAGAAATTGGTTTTGATGTTGAAAATTTGAATTTTCAAACTTGAAGTAAGGAAAGGAATATTTTTGTTAGATTCTAAAAATGCTGTAGAGGAAGATAGAAAAAGAGACTAAAAAGAGGACACATAAAAAAGGATAAAAAAGAATTTAAATAAATTGCATGACTGGATCGCACGTATTTGCTCATATATGTGGTCACATTGTAAAATAAAATTTAAGAAAATTAAAGTGAACACAAAAGCATTTACTTGATTTTTTTGACTTTTGATTGTTCGAATAAAGTATGTTAAATTGTATTGAGTAAACTAATTTAAACGCCTTTTTATTTCTTTAAGAAATGTAAGAAACTGATTTTTTTTTCAAAATCGTAGGAGCGGTTTTTAAATAAAACGGTTTTTTTAATACTTTTTATTATTTTTTTATTATTTATTCTTTAAGAAATGTAAGAAACTGATTTTTTTTTCAAAATCGTAGGAGCGGTTTTTAAATAAAACGGTTTTTTTAATACTTCTTTTTTAATTAAAAAATAATTCGAGAATACAAACTTAAGCACAAAAATAACATACTTTAAAAAAAAATTCTCTCCCCGTTTTCAAATATTAATTTTTCAAAAAAAAAAAAAATTTAAAAATTATTAAAAATACAAATAAAAAAATTTCGATAAAAAATTAATGCGAAATTACTTAGGCTACCTACGTCTTCTTGAATATCAATTTTAATAGTAATCGGATAACCAGTTTTCGAGAAAGTTGAAGAAAAGAAACGGTCCTATGGGAGGGACCCACCGTATTAAGTTTTTTGTCCACCAAAATAGAATGCTTACCTACAGTATACTGTACACTGATTTTTTTAAAAAAAATTCTTGGAGCGGTTTTCGAGGAAAATAAGCTTTTACATAACGGTTATATGACAGGTACCGTTAATTTTTAAGCTAAAGAAATAAAAGGCACGACTGGGTCGCACGTACTTGCTTCCGTGTGCTAATCCTTTTTAGGTACAGGCGTCTTTTTGACAAAGATTTAATTTTAATGTTTTTTTGACGTGCAACTTCTTTAGAATCGTTGTGGTTTGAAGCTCGAACGAACATGCGTCACGATAAAGGGATAAACACATAAATATATAGGACTGGCATAAAGATTTGTGGGAATCAGCAGTAGGGCTAGGTATAGGGACCTATATAGGTCCCAATAACAATAATTTACTTCTTGAAATCAAATTAATTAAAATAGCTGAATTATGTCTGATGGATCGATAAACGTATGATATGGGTAGGTATTAATGGAATTTATTAAGGATATTATTTACCTATAATAAGGTTGGAAGGAAGGTAGGTACCAAACATAAGATACACGTTCCAACTACCTTTAAGCCAGTAGGTATAGAGACAATATTAAAAGTTAACACAGTGGTTTTGTTTATTTATAGGAAGGTGTAAACTTTTGTTTTCTCGATTGAAATTTTTGCATTCAGTAGTAATCGAATAATTCTTTTATTTGTTAGTTGTTTTTGTGTGTTTATCATAGGCTCATTATTTATTCTGTGTGCTTTTATGATGATGAAATACTTTAAAATACGTAGGTATGTATGTAGGTTGTCACCTTCTTTTATTTGACTAATGGCTAGGGCTTAGCCGAGCAATATGAAATAAAATTTGGGGGAACAATTTTTATGAAATCAAAAAAACACTATTCATAACGTTTTTTGGAAAAAATGTTGTAAGCCATCTTATGTCTTTTGCTGTTTTATATTTTATGAATTTTTCATTTTAAAATCGTTCGACCAGTTTTTTTCAAAAAAATGTTTTTTTTGAAAAACTTTTCGAAAACATATTTTAAATTTTTTTTGAGTATGTCAATTCAAAGAAATCTAAAGCTTATACTGGGAGAAAAATTTAAAAAAAAATCTATTAAACTGTTTTCAAAATATTCAAAAAACAAAATATTTTTTTAAAAAAATTATTAAAAATTAAAAAAAAAATGTTTTTGAAAATTTTAATAAGCAATATTATTTAAATCATAAAGCTCTACATATTTTGAAAATTTCATCAAAATCCGTTAATTAATTAACGAGAAAGTCTGATTTTAAAAAACCGGTAATATGGGAGGTACCATTATAAAACTTTTTCTGAAAAATCCATTAAAATTGAAAGATAGATTTTGCACAGAAAACATCATTCTGAAAGTTTTATCAAAATCGTAGGAGCCGTTTTCGAGAAAAATAAGTTTTTCATTAAAAGTTATATGGCAGGTACCGTTAGATTTGGAGCTAGAATGCCAATTCCAAAAACTGTCGGGTAGAGCACTCTAAAAATACTATATACCAAGTTTGAATCAAATCGGCCCAACCGTTTGGGCTGTAGATATTGATACGGACAGACAGACAGACAGACAGACAGACAGACGGACGGAATTTCCGGACCCACTTTTTTTGACTTCTCTATCATCGTAATGGCATGTTTGATTGTTAGAATTTTTTTTTTTTTTACGAATGCATAACTTGCCTTATAGTCCCTATAAATCGCAAGTAAAAATTAAAAAACTCCTCTGTAGAATGTCAAAATAACCTTAAGTTCTAAATTTGAAGACGATTAACTAAACCGTTAAGGCTACAGTCCAAAATACATTCGTACAGACAGACAGACAGGGAGACATAATGGTAAACTTATTAGGGTGAGAAGTAAGAAATAAGTCAAGAGTATGGACGGCTTCCCCAGGAACATCCGGTATTCGAATTGGCACATCAATATGTTGATTGAAATCGGTAGAAAAAACGATTTCAGTCCTATAAATAAATACCGACAAATGAGGGAGTTAATGAATAGTTTCGATGAAATGAAACTCTTATTCACCTTTCAATACGCAATATAATATTTTTAAAATATTTGCGTACTTCAAGCATTCAGAAATGTTGCTTTCACTCGATATCAATGTATTATTTCAATTAAAAGAAAAAAAAAACAATTATTTATCATCAACATTATTTACTATCTATGGAAAAACTCACGATCTAATTCCCATTTGGCTGTCGACAGAATTGTAAAACTCAAGTAGGCCATTGGTAGGAAAGGATCGTCCGGTTGCGAATAAACAACACACAAAATGCTTGTAATACTCATAGACATCAGCAACAAAAAAAAATTCTGAATGCCTTGGAGACATATTCCTGGCATTGTCCCGTGTCAATGAAGCCGAAATGTTTAACACGGATTCTACAACGGTGTTGGGAATTTCTCGCCGTAGGCGTTCGTCGTGTCGCACTCTAGGTACGAAGTAGGTACCACTCTCTATTATATTGAAACAAAAAAAATCCAAAGACCTGGTTGGCTCCATGTCCTGCAGCCTTGGCAAACGATGATGTTCTTCCATAAATGTATAACCAGGCAGCAGGACCAGAAGCGCCGTGCCCTAGTCTTTCTCCGGCATACATTAATATGTGTCACTAGCAATCCGCTGATATGCCATATGACCGTTATTCGACCCACATTCGTTTATGTAAATGCAAGAAGGACTCCATCCTCTGCTATTCTCGTGTTTGTGAAAATACCTACGTGTAATTTTCAAGCCCAGATGATTACTGGACACGAGCTGAATTGGAAAATATTTTATTTCCATGGTGCGCGCATACACTTAACATTCCATTCGACTCACAAAGGCCATTGGATTCCTTTTGAATGTTCTCAGATGTTCCAGGCAAGAATTGAGAAAAATTACCAACGAGAATAGTATTGTGTTTCGAGTATGCTGTTAAGATCGAATAAAGGATGATTACGGGAGTTCTGGGAAATGAAATTTCAGGAGCAATGTGTATGCTTTGTCTTTGTTTTATCGGGTTATTGCAAAACGATAAATACAATTATAAATATTAAGGGCGCGGCAGTTATGTCGATAGAAGGGAATCTGATAATGATGTCGGTGTCAAGTCATCCCGGTTATCGTATAATATATCAGAGCAATACTTATGCACAGGGAAAATGTTTCATTTTCCTTAAGGAATAAAATAACAGGTACGCTTGACATCTGAATTGGTGGAAAGGTGGTTTGTATGGAAGAGGCAAGTGAGTAATGAGATTGGAAAAAACTGAAAAATTCAAAAAGATAAGAAAAGTTCTCCAGAAACCATTTAATGAAATATGTATGTTATTCATCTAGAGGGTTTTCTTTTTCCTATTGTTTGGGATTGATAAGTTAATGTTACAAAATAATTTGAACCTGCTATACTTCAGAATTTTTCTTTTTGGTATTTTGAAAGCGAGAATAATGTTGTAACTTTTTTCGAAGAAATAGAAGCAAATTCTTTTTGACGTGATAACGTCTTATAAATCGATGAACGGCGGTTGCACGCACGAAAAAACATGACTCATTGTCCCCTTCCGCCTTCGTGGTGGTTTGGTTGATCATCATTGGAATGAAAGGAAAGGGAGGGGAATGCGGACATGGGTATTTTACTGGTTTTATTTCCTTATTGCCGTGTAATTTCAAAAAGTATAATGACGATGTGTATTGAGTGCAGTAAGTGGAATTGTATATGGTGTAAGTAAACGTGCTGTATGACGTTATCCCGTAAAATTATCGTCCATAGACCAACTTTACAGACAACTTCACGGGCCAAACATGATTATAAAGGGCAAATCAGTTAAGACAGGACTCCATGAGGTGGTGAGTACTATCAAAAAATCAATTCAACTCAAAGAATTTACAATTGATATTGAAGGGGTCTAATAACTTTAAGAACAGCGCTATTCGTGAAGCCCTATCGAAACAGCAGTGGACTAAATGTCAATCTGCTCAAGACCGAATTTGTTTTGTTTAAAAGGAAACGAAACAATCCAAATATTACTGCTCCCACAATAAGTGGACACCACTCCGGGTCACTGGCTACAGCCAAAAATCTTGGGATGGGATAACAAAAGATCGTAAACTTAACTAGAACAAAAATGTCGAAGAAAGCAAAAAGAAAGCCTTTTACACTTGCACTAGATTTGTTGGCAAGAAAACCATTCATTGTACACAGTCATCAGCAGGCCAATCCTTACATACGCATGCGTTGTTTGGCCTATGACTAATTTAAGACCAGGTAATCAAACTCAAATCCATGACTAAGATTCAAGGACTGGCGTGTATTGGTTCGAGAATGGCACCTCTCCAACCGCTGACCTAGACACATTCCTCTCACTTGGGCCAACCGTCCTTTTCACAAAGGAGCTGGTGGCCAAAAAAGGCAATTACGATCATAAAACAATAGTGAACATCATAGTTATCGAAACTTAAACAAACTAGATTTTAACACGGTCACACTTTCAGACATTCAAATAAAAGAATGTTGGAAGGAAAACCAGGTCATTTATGAAAATCATTTCGGGCTATACAGACGGTTTAGCACTTTAGACACTTCCAAACTTCATAAGTGTTTTCCAGGCAGAAATTCTCGCAGTAGGCGAAGTTGCAAAGCACCTCCAATCTTTTGATCGGGCGAATAAATACATATCTTTATGTATTCATAGACAGCAACACGGGAATCAAAGTCATATCCTTTATCATCTTCAAGTCGAAGCTTGTTGCTTGCTATCGCAACGATCTGCAACTAATCAGTGAAGCAAACCTTATAACCTTTAGATTGGTCCCCCGACATTGTGACAATAGTATATGGAAATAATATGGTAGATAACCTGGCCACTGGAATAAGAGAAAAACAAAATTCACCAAAGATTACTTTGCAGCTTTGCAAAGTTGACAACGGTCGGATTTCGACAAATATGGAGTTCTTTCTTAAACTAAGCAGGCCTTAACTGTCCCTATTGGTAGATATCCTTATGGGACACATTCTATGGGAGCTCACATGTGCAGAATGGGCATTAGCATGTCATGTTTATTCGCAGAAGAGGACGTTAACTCGGCGGTGTTCCAAAAAAGCCACTTAAGAACATCTTAAAATTCATCAACAATTCAAGACGGTTTAAAAACTTACCGTTTCTCACCCTTGGGTCCTCCCCCCTCCTAGGGACCACAATAGATCCTTTGAGATCCGAATGAGCTGATACGGCTTACGTTTTCATAACCATTATATAACCTACCATAAGGTTTAACTAATCGGCATTCTTAGAAGTCTTACGGTTCAATTGATTTAGGGCAGGAATGCAGCTAACTATTTCTCCAGAGAAAAGTTATAGAAATAGCGGTAAAATAACGAAAGGCAAGAATCATTATGACGAAATTATGAAATTTTATTATTTGTTATGAAAATTAATTATTAATTAATTAAACTCAAATTTCGGACGAATATATCCTTTATATACTGAAAATCAGAAGGGTTGAAAAATTGTTTACATTTTCGAAGAAAACTCCGCCTTCATCATCATCCTGGTCCGGACCTCGTTCAACAAATTCTTCCGAACATCCGAGCATGCAGAAAACTTTTCGACCTGATTCCAATTCACTCATGCAAGGCAGGTGCCCAGCTCACCGGAGCTTACCGAGCTTTATTTTTCCATAACATCTGTTTCAAAGCCGAAATTCATGCACCCGCTGGGTCAGACCATTAAAGATGTTGATTGGTCTGGATAGCGAACTGGATAATTTTACTTGCATTGTAATTTTGGCCATGGTCAGCCTACATTGTTAATCGTAGGCGGTAATACTCGTCTTGCAAGGAAGAATACTCATCGGTTCACAGTTGACAATTTCGGACGTCCCGTGAAATATAGGGATTTTTGTTTTAGCCGAACAACACGAATTTGGAATAGTTTACTCCGCGAGATTTTCCCTTGCCATTTCGATTTACAAGCATTCAAAAACAATGTTAATCGACACCTTCTGTTCCCATACGTGTAAGTACTATAATTTCATGAATTGTAGCGTTGGTGACCCATGTTTGATCAGCTTAGCAGGTATGCCATTGGCTCAAAAGGCCTTGTTATTTCTGAACCAATTAATCATAGTATTTTTGCAGAATGTTTTGTTCCTGTAAGAATTTCATTTTGTGATTTTTTTTCTGGCTTACTGAAACTTTGTTCCGATTTTCTCCGTGAATTTGGCTTTATAACAGCGAAAACTTACTTACTTACTTGGTCGAACCGTGAGTTATCATTAGGTTTGATACTTTTGGAGCTTTTCGAGCGGTAACAAATATAATTCTTTATGAAATGGAAATTATAATTATATTATATTTGTGACCATTGCAGGTAAGATCACTATCCAAGAAACATAGCGACCCTCCTGAAGAAATTATTGAGACTTTGAGACCGTCCCAGTTGCCTTTCTCGTTTGAACACGGAACTCCTGCGGAAAATATCTATAAGGCGTTTCCCTTTATATTATTTCCACACCCCTTTACTTCTATGCCTTGCCATTGAAATATGTACCTGCAAGTTCAAAGGTACACCAGCGCACTCAAAACGTGAATTATTAACAAATGATATTAATTACATCCAATTCCTTTTCGCTTGTTAAATATGCAACAGAAAGAAGTCCTTAGTGATGATTAAGTCGATGATAATCAGCGTGCGCTGCAGATAACAGTTTCACTGTTCACAGAATGCCAGAAGTATACCTAAAACTGCAAGATTATCCACTTAGATTCTTCAATGGAAAAATATTCCGCCACTGCATTCACTCTTCAAGGACTCTGGCCCAGACAAAAACTGGGCTAACAAAAAAAAAAGTATACAAAAGAAAAGAATGTGCACCATAAAATTGTGAAAAACCAAAGAAAATAAAGAGAAGGAGAACTATGACAGCTCGGAAACTAAATCCAATCGGATTAGAACACGAACTCCAGAATAAGATGTTTAATTTGCATCCGAAATGTAAATTTATTCAACCGTTCAACGAAAGGATATCTCTACAGTTGTGCGTCCTTCCGTCTTCCAGAGTTGACAATATGAACAAAAGAAAGGGAAAAGGGGATGTTTGACGATTGTCATCGCTTCAGCAACGCAAGAAACTTAGATGGCCATAAAAGAGATAAGAATTTCACAAAAATACACCTTTCCGGAACTCGTGGGATCTTAAGTAACTATGCTATTCTTTTAATCTTTTATCCTCTTGTCGTGGTTGAGATAAGAATAATTTTATTAAAACGTATAATGAAAATTCTTTTCAAAATTATGCTAGGTTTGAGTCTTGGCTGAATAAAGATAAATGTTGAGTTGATTCCTTGGTTACATAAGGAAAATGGATTTTTTGGAAGAAGCATCGCAGAAGGGATGAATTCAGTATGCCTCTTGCGCAAATTGACTTCCAGCTATTTTTCCAACTACTCTTCTGCGGAAATTCATCTCTTACAACGCCCAATATATAGTTATTAGTATTAGCTTTCTTCAGCTCGAAGAAAGCTATATTTTGTTCTACCAATTTTTGGATATGTTTGTGTGGGTAGGAACTTTGGATTATATTGACCCAAGGGATTAACTCTTGTTCAAGCTTCATTTAGTTGCAATCAAAGTAAGGAAAGGCAAAACATGGATTTCAATTTCTATTCAATTTTCTGCCGCTTAAGCTCGGTAAATAATAACAATAATTACACATACAACCCAGAGTTGCTACTAAGTATATACCATAACCATCATAGTTTCTGAGCACTGTCGAAAACAGAACGTTGAAAGTTGTGCCTTCTACGACCTGTTCGAAGCAAGGATCTCAAAGAACAGAGAGGACGTGTTTACCTTTTATATTTTGGAGACTGCCCAAGGATGAAGATGAATAGAAGCGTCCTGTTTTGTTTTTGAATGTTTCTGTGTGCGACGAAATGGAAGTAAGTCCATGAGATTAGTTAGGTGAATATTTTGTCTGAGCTCTTATAATTCGGGCCCCATAATAGTATGGGGAACTTTTTGTCCAAATATAACTCTGGCCTAATCGATGATGGTTATCTCTAATGATGTGGAAAAATGGCCCTAAATCATTCTGTCTTGCGAATGATTTGTTGATTATTGTAATAGACATATAAAGGTGGTAGGTAAGTATATTATATAATTGATAGATATATAGATATATGTTGGGGAATGTGATGGAATAGTTTTTGTAACAGGAAAAAAGTTAATTGATAAGATGATAAAAAAAATTTAATAAATGTTTTGGCTTAATTAATAGACAAGGGCACATCAGTAAATTATTTCTGTGTTAAGACTTTTATGTCCTGAATTGGATGGGTCTTTTGTTTTTATAGAAAGAAATTGTAATTGAATGAGATTTGCAAGGTTTCTGTGGCTTGGTCAACAAGGGAGGAAAAAAGTAAATTGAGAAATTCGTTGGCAAGTTTTCTTGTGAAAAATTTGCAGCATTTTGAAAGTGAACATAGTAATGTATTGATCCTGCAACAATCAGAAATGATTAGATCAGAGATATGTAAAATTCTAGGGACCAAAAAAGTGCATCCAAGGATCAAAAGTGCGAAAAAACTGGAACTAGGGCTCATCTCTTCCGAGTCTTATTGTCTTGAAAAGTTTGATCTTCTTGTTTTTTTTACTGACATTTTATTTTGACAGCTCTTCCTCCACTTTACTGAGAGTAAGCGCGATGTCTATGGTCCATCAGCCTTCGGTTCTTTCTTTCAGTACTGTGGAAGAAAACAAGATGGAGGAATGGGGCGAATTCAGCCAAATCAAAGTGAAACCAATTTGGACTTTCCGAGTAAAAGAACTAATGTTGGCATTTTCTTTAACAACCAAATGTCACTCCGGGTGGAGAATGGCCAACGGTCCAACATAATTTGTTTAATATAAAGATGGTCTTTTAACGTTGGTTCCCACAATTTTAGGCAGCCAAACACAATTGTCAAAAGAGTTTATAAAATTAAAGCTGTTGTTGGTAGTTTGACTGTGACTGGAATTTTCGTTTTCTTCTCCTTTTCCGACAGTTTTCGAGCTTTAGTTTTAGAAAATAATTTTCCTTGATTTTCTTTTGTTTAATTTTTTTTTTCAGTGAACAATATGTACGGAGCTGAATGCAGTCTTAGAACTGACGTAACCTAGAAGTGAATCCAGTGCTTGTAGAGCTCCAAGATGGCTTGCATTTAGTAAGTAGAAAAGGTTGTAAGCTAAGCAGGACGGCGAGACTTCCACACGTCGGCACTCTTCGGCAACTTCGCGCTGAGAGGCCAGTGGTGACGTGATTGGAATTCTGCTTCTCCACATTGGGCGAAAACAACGAGTACTGGAATAATAACAAGCGTACGCTCAGCACAAAGATCCTAGTGACGCTCACTTGGTTGTGAAAAAAGTCGAAGAGAACAAAATTTTAAAGAACAAGAACTGATCGAGGAATTTTGGATAGCCAAGGATAAAGGAAAAGGAAAATTCAAATAAGAGGAAGAAGATTTGGAGGAAGTACAAAACAAATAAAATAAAAGCAAAGTAATATTTTTCTAATAGTGGAAAAAGGTGGTAGAAAATATTTATATATATAGATCTTTTCACGTGATGTGTGTTAACAAATTGGTAAACCATTGTCGTGTTTGTCTGTAGGATTTTCCTTATCGAGGAAAATATCACTTGCTCATTTTAGTTATATTCTGGGAACCAGACCTTAACGATCCATTTTTTTGCGCCTCTAATTTTTCACTTGCGATTATAGGTACTATAATGCAAGTTATGCATTCGTGCAGATTAAAAATGTTGGGATAACAATCAAACAAGACATTACGATTATAGAGAAACTTATATCAGTTACTGGCAAAATTCTGTCCGTCTGCCTGTCTGTCTGTCTGTACGGATGTATTTTGGACAGTAGCCTAAACGGTTGGGCCAATCGTCTTCAAATCTAGAAGTTAAGGTTATTTTGACATTCTACAGAGGAGTTTTTTCAATTTTTTTTTAGTTTAAAAATTAACGGTACCTGTCTAATAACCGTTATGCAAAAGCTTATTTTTCGCTAAAATGGCTCCAAGATTTTTTATGAAAATAAATCAGTGTACTAACTGTGGAAATGAAAGGTTCTTGGTTCGCCCCGAACCTCTCCCTTTTAATTGCTAATAGCTCCTCAGCCGTTGGTGCTATCGGCACCGGAGTCGCCACTTACGGCGTGCTTTCTGTCTAGCTTTCATTTTCAAGGACGCAGACTTCAATTCTACAACTTTTATATGCACTACTCTTATGATAAGGAGTTTATTTACAAAGCTATTTAAGAAAAAATTTAAGATGTCAAAATTGGTCCAACTCTTACATAATGTAGTTTGGTGGTGGGTGGCCCAAAACATATTATTATGGTCTCATTTGACGCGTAATTGAATTCTCTACAATTAATTTAGACCATTTTTGAAAATATTGATTTGAATTATTGCGAAATATAAGATTTGTTATTTTATGACTAAATTTTAACATTTATCGTAACATTTCAATTCGCTGTATCTTTTGAACTCTTAGAGATAAATTAACACTTGTGCATGTATTTTTGTAGGAAATTAGATTCTCTACAACTTATCACTTCAGAACTTTGTGTTTAAAAAACAACAAGTTGAGAAAAAAAAAATTTTCTTGAAAAATTTTCCATAAATTATTTTGCCTGGACTATAAGTGATTTTTTTTAAATTTAATTTTTGAATGTATGTTATTATTGTGCTTAAGTTTGTATTCTTGAATTTTTTTTTTATTTTTTTTTTTAAAGTTGTTAAAAAAAACCGTTTTACCGTCTTACGAATTTGAAAAAAATGCACACTTTTTTACATTTTTTTAAAGAAATAAAATAGCGTTTAAATTATCTCACTCAATACAATTTAACGTACTTTATTCAAACAATGAAAAGTCACAAAAATAGAATAAATGCTTTGATGTTAACTTTAATTTTCTTAAATTTTATTCCACAATGTGACATATGAGCAAGTATGTGCTATCCAGTCGTGCAATTTATTTTGCTTGCATCGACTGCTTAACTCTTTTCGTTTCAATACTCACCTTATCATGATGTGTGATTTTGATTATGTATGTCAAAATATGGTTGGCATATGAGTACGGTGACCATCCGTCCCATATATCCCGGGACAGCCCCGAGTTAAATACTCGTCTGTCCCAGCTAAATTTTGAGAAAACCCCGGACGTACAACTGTCCCGTATTTTATTTGTTGTCCTTTGTTTGTCCCGTATTTCCATATACATACATACATATTGGAATAACAAAACGTTCGAATTTTTTCAAATTTTATTTACAATAATTGTAGTATGCGTTTTATATTTTTGTGTGTCAAAATTAGTGCTCCAGTCGAAGTAGTTTTTCCCATAATATACAATATTTGGACAAATGAAAAAAAACAATTAAATGTGAAAATTTCTAAGCTGTTTTAAAGGTAAAATTAAACTATAATTGGAATTGTTCAGCAAAAAAAAAATACTAACAATGATCTGCAAAAAAAAAATACCAACAATGATCTCCTTGATATGTGTGATTTATGTTTATTTTTTAAAAATTTAAAATTTAAAAGCAAATGTAATTTAAAGTTTTTGTTTTAGTATAAGCATTTATTTGATTTTTTTCCAAATAAGAGTAATTTATTTTTTTAATTTTCAAATTTATGTCCCGGGTTTCGCTCAGAGAAATATGGTCACCGTACATATGAGGGAATCTTATTGGGTTTTGAAAGATTTCTAATGGTATACTTCAGAGTATGTTGAAGAAATAACTTGACACCACCAATTTCACCAAAAAATTCAGGTGTTCAATGTTGAATACAAAGGTTGACTTGTTTTAACTTGTCAACTTATTAAGATATGCGTAAAGTCAAGCTATCAAAGCCTGGAGCTGCATGTTAATGTAGGTACCTCAGCAAGTTCTTTGTGGCTGCTTCTGCAAAACAGTGTTCTTCCAACAATCAGAGGGTATACATAGTGGACCATACATTTGAAGTGGGATAATCCTTTAACAACCTTGGGTGAAAAAAAGCAGCCGATAACAATATGGAGGGAGAAATACGCGGGCAGCTTCCATGTATCACCGCCACCGTCTTGTTGAAAATAAACGTCGTCCACATCAATATCTTCCAATTCCGGCCATACAAATTCATTAATCATAGCTCGTTCTTGTGTTAACTGAACTTTAAAAACCTTAAAACCTAAGTCCTTATGCAAGATATACTATGTAATGGCGTTTGTGGAATGCCTAATTCCAAAGATTGACAAGGAATCGACAAACCTGGGTTTTCTTTAACACTACGGGCTACAGCATCAATATTCTCAATTGTTCTTGAGCGAAGATTCTTTACATCACAAACTTGTCCCAACAGCTCAAATTTTTCTACCAGTTACATTATTGCCGGCCGAGAAGGTTCTTCACGACAACCCAAAAGTGCTCTAGTTATAACAAAAGTGACTTCAAAGTGTTCACCATATTTGATTTGAATTTTAGAAATTTTAGTGCATTTTTGAAGCGTGTATCGTTCGATTTTTGGTAATGGCGTAGTTTTTACTTGTCGAATGTCAAAATATGACAGCTTCAACAGTGAAAGCTGCCCAAATAGCGGGTTATTCAAAATGAAACCTCTTATTTACAACAGAACTTACTAAGTCTGCCTAGGCTTTTCATATTTTACCATAAGACCTAATAAGTTGAAACTGTGGAAAACTATGGTCGTACCAGTAGTAGTCACATACGGATCCGTGACTTGGATGCTTACTTAAAGAAATACTCCGAAGAATTGTTTACCTTGTTTGCGAGTGGGGACTATTCCGCAGAAGATACAATCGTGAACTATATGAAATCTACCTCAAAGCAGATGTTGTCGACAAAATAAAGCTCGCTTGACTCCGTTGGGCTGGAATGCTAGCGAAGGGGAACTAACTCGGAAAGTCTTTTGAAGATCTTTTTATAGTAGAAGTCAACGTTGCTTAAGGAAGGATGATGTGGACGAGGAATCCCAGCTTAGGATCCGAAATTAGATGGCGAGCGACGTCCTGTAAATAGGATGAATGAAAGAACTTGTTGGATGAGCCGAACCGGACAAGGTTGTTGCGCCGTTGATGATGATGATGATGATGATGGTGAATGTCAGAATGAAACCACAATATTGATAGTCTATTCAATTATAAGAATCGCCGACTCCTCTATTTCATTCCTTTCACTCTTTAAACTAACTTTTTTTGTTACAATAGAATACATCCTTCCAGAGGAAGCTTGCTTCAATCAATAAATGGGTATATTAATATTAGATAAAGTTTTTATTTTCGGAACTTACCGCGTTATAAGAAATATTTTCTTATTTATTTCTACCCGACGTTTCGAAGAAGTTTCATACTTCGTGGTCACGGGATGAGAGTCTCGAAGTTCCGAAAATAAAAAAACTTTATCTAATATGAATATCGTCCGCGAAAATAAAAACCTAAAATCTCATAGGGTATATTAATGTCTTTTTTATTAAAATTGTTATTTTTTAAACTTCAATCAATACGCATTTTCTTTTCAAAATATTTTATTGGCAGTGTTTTGATAAATTATCCCCCATTCACTTGCAGAGGATGTTGTTTAATCTTTCTGATTGGCATCTATGAAATCAATCAATCAATATTTCCTGATGTATCCATATCCATGTATATACCTACATAACCATATGTAACTGTACATTTGCCTTAAATCAAAAACCGATGCAGAATATAGTGTGTGGTTGTGGTTTGGTATCGCTCTGTAATACAAATTACACCTGACACCATGTTTGTTTTTGAATATCTTTATTATATTAGCACAGCAATATCCGTATAATTTGGGAGAGCCCGATTTTAATTAAGTTCTATCCCATAGTTTTCGACAATATTACATTTCGTGGGAGAATTACAAACTGTCGAAAGCAAAAGCTTAAAAACTTAACTAAAGCGAACCAAACTTACGAAAGTAATTTGATACATAGATATACATATTTCAATTTACTTTCTCACACCTGCCCGGAACAGTCAACCTACTCTATGTGTTCGCATAGAAATTGTTCCATTAACGCACCACGATTCGACCTGCCACTTTTCTACTGAGTTATTAATTCCATCCACGGAAATATGGAAGCATCCTTTGGCTTCATATTTTATCGTAACTTGTACATAGGAAGGTAGTTTTTTTTACTTTTGTTCTGTATTTATGCTGACATTGATCCAATGTGAAGGGAGGCTAAAGTGTGTCCTAAGTCTTAGGCTTATTGGGGCAAAATAGACGAACAAATTTGTTGCTACTTGTTACTCCGTCAGGCATTATTGATATCAATCTGTGTAGATTCCACAATAAATCATATCCGCTGTGGAACACTATAAGACATCCTGTAACAGCGATGCGTTAGTATGAAGGTGGATTTCATCAGCGAACCATACAATTTGTAAAGTAGTTTATGTTTTAATAGAATTAATATTTGTTCTCATTTAATTTGCTTATCGAATTTATTTTTTTATGTTATGTTTATTTTTATATGTTTAGTTAGCGAAACACTTCATATAGGAGTTTTAGACAAATTATGTTATATTTGATACTTCGGTATAATATTTAAATAACCTTGCAACCTTGACCAATTTAAATACAAAATGTATGCCAGTTTCTTCAGACATTGAAAAGCATACAAGAAATGTTTTTGAACATTTCTGATAGCTCAAAGAAATTTCCTTGCCAAGTTGGAATTTAGTCCAACTTTTAAACTTCCTTTTTACTTGCGATTATAGGTACTATAATGCAAGAAATGCATTCGTGTAAAAAATAAATTGCACGACTGGATCGCACGTACTTGCTCATATGTGCGGTCACATTGTAGAATAAAAAAAGAAAAAGAAAAGAAAGAAAAAGAAAAGAAAGAAAAAGAAAAAAGCATTTTTTCGATTTTTGTGACTTTTGATTGTTCGAATAAAGTAGGTTATATTGTATTGGGCGAAATAATTTAAACGCCATTTTATTTGTCTAGGAAATGTAAAAAGTGTGAATTTTTTTTTCAAAATTGTAGCTGCCGTTTTTATATAATACGGTTTTTTTAACAAATTTTTTAAAAAAAATAAAAAAAAAATTCAAGAATACAAACTTAAGCACAAAAATAACGTACATTTAAAAACACAAAAGCTTAATTTTCTCGAAAATGGTTTCAAGAATTTTTATTAAAAAAAAAAACAGTATACTGCTGTAGAGGTATGCATTATATTTTGGTAAAAAAAAAATAATATGGTGGGCTAAAAACCGTACCTCCTATAGGACCGGTTTTTGCTCCGACTTTCTCCGAATACAATCAAAATTGATATTCCAGAAGATGTAGGTAGGCTTAGTAATTTTGCATTAATATTTTTCGAAAACTTTTTTTTGTATTTTTAATAATTTTTTTTTATTTTTTTTTTTTTTTTGAAAAATCAATATTTTGAAAACGGGTGAGTAATTTTTTTTATTTAAAAAAAAATTGTTAAAAAACCCTTTTATTTAAAAACGGTTCCTACGGTTTTGAAAAAAAATCACACTTTTTTACATTTATTCGAACAATCAAAAGTGACAAAATTCCAATAAATGCTTTGATGTTCACTTTAATTTTGTTAAACTTTGTTCTACAATGTGACCGCACATATGAACAAGTACGTGCGATCCAGTCGTGCAAATTATTTTTAATAGGCGGCTTAAGCCTAAACTTAGTTTTTTTCTATTCTGAATTCTGAATTAAGAAGTATGGTGGCGACATATGATTTGAGAAATTCGATTTTTAATTTTAAAACTCAATAACAGATAGGGATAAACTCTAAAGGTATCAGAATTCAAAAGATTAACAATTACCGACTCTTCAGTGAATTTTCTTTTTTCATCTCCTTTTCGATTGCCTTATTAATGGCAATTAATGTGGATCAACAAAATTTCAAAAATCCAAACTTTGTTATTCCTCATGTTGATTTAGTTTAATTTTTTACAAAACATCATGGAAGCCCAAATAACAATTTACCTTGTATAATACTCAATTTTTCGAATTTGGCAAGAAATAGTTTGTATAGAGCATGTATTAGCAAAAAATAGCTGCTATAAGGCAACTAAAAACTCTTTAAAACGCTTTTTGATAAAGAATTCAAGATTCATGTGTATGTGTATAACTCCTTCCAAAGATGTTTGCTGAAATTTAAAAACATAAATATGTAGTTACCATAAGGCTCTCCACGACATCTCATAGCAAACAACCTGTTTAAGGCTTGCCTTTAAGAGCCTTATACAAACAAAATCAATATTTGTTTTGCCGATGTTTGATGTTATTTCTCTAAACCGCGAATTGTTGAAGGAAGAGTGCTGAAGTGAAACGGGAAAGACACGAATTCCAAACCCAGACCAATAAAAACTTTTCGTTTTTATAGTTAAAATAAAATTTCAATAAACAGAAAGCAGCAGTAAAGGTTTTGGGAACTGACTGAGAAGAATAATGCAATAAAAATAATATTATACAAATTCTGCATTATGAAACAAAACAAAAATAATGTATTTTTTGTTTTCTTTTCGACAAAAATGAACTTTTTTGTTCCTTAAAAATATTCTATTGTATATTATAATATAAACATATCGGCAATGGCTTGTGTAAGGCCTTTCTATAAAATTCAAAAAAATCTATTAGCATTTTATTGTCATAAAATGGCTTGCTGAGTCGAGCTAATTATTTTTTCATGGAAAGCTATTTGCTGCTTTAACAATTACCTATTGCCTACAAAAGTCTTACTTGTACATATATAATAAGGTCCTCTACTGTTTCTATAGCACTCTAAAAACAACTTGTTTACTACTTTATACAAGTTAAAATGAAAATTGGGAGGCAGAGTTTTGACCAACTATTATTTTTTTCAATACTGAAAACTTACAACACTAAGAAAATTAAGAATTAAATATGAAAATGTGTATAGGAATTTCGAAGCCTTTTTTTAGATTTTTGTGACTTTTGATTGTTCGAAAAAAGTATGTAAAATAATTTTTAGTGGAATAATTTAAACGCCATATTATTTCCTTAAAATATATAAAAAAGTATGATTATTTTCAAAATTGTTGGAACGGTTTTTAAATAAAACAGTTTCTTATAGAACATTATAAAATAATAAAATAATAAAAAAATTACTCATCCGTTTTCAAAATATTGATTTTTCAAAAAAATAAATAAATTATAAAATATACAAAAAAAAGTTTTCGAAAATATTTTAGTGTGAAATTACCTTGGCTATCTATATCTTCCTGAATTTCAATTTTGATATCTGTTAAGCAGCTTTCGAGAAAGTCGAAGAAAACAAACGGTCCTATACCGTTTTTACCGTACCGTTTTTGGCCCATCATCTTAATTTTTTTTACTAAGAAATATGTAACCAACACCTACAGTACACTCATTACTTGCGATTATAGGGACTATAAGGCAAGTTATGCATTCGTAAAAAAAAAAAAAAATTCTAACAATCAAACATGATATTACACAAAAAAAGTGGGTCCGGAAATTCCGTCCGTCTGTCTGTCTGTCTGTCTGTCTGTCTGTCTGTCTGTCCGTATCGATATCTACAGCCTAAACGGTTGGGCCGATTTGATTCAAACTTGCTATATAGTATTTTTAGAGTGTTCTACCCAACAGTTTTTGGAATTGGCATTCTAGCTCCAAAACTAACGGTACCTGCCATATAACTTTTATTAAAAAACTTATTTTTCGCGAAAACGGCTCCTACGATTTTGATTAAACTTTCAGAATGATGTTTTCTGTGCAAAATCTATCTTTTAATTTTAATGGATTTTTCAGAAAAAGTTTTATAACGGTACCTCCCATATGACCGGTTTTTTAAAATCAGACTTTCTCGTTAACTAATTGACGGATTTTGATGAAATTTTCAAAATATGTAGTGTTTTATGATTTAAATAATATTGCTTATCAAAATTTTCAAAAACATTTTTTATTAAATCTTAATAATTTTTTAAAAAAAATATTTTGTTTTTTAAATATTTTGAAAACGGATCTATAGATTTTTTTTTAAATTTTTCTCCTAGTATAAACTATAGATTTCTTAAAATTGACATACTAAAAAAAAATTTAAAATATGTTTTCGAAAAGTTTTTCAAAAAAAACATTTTTTTGAAAAAAACTGGTCGAACGATTTTGAAATAAAAAGTTCATAAAATAGAAAACTGCAAAAGAAATAAGATGGCATACAACATTTTTTCCAAATAACGTTATTAGTAGTGTTTTTTTGAATTTATAATTTTTTTCCCCAACATTTTATTTCATATTGCTCGGCTAAGCCCTAGCCAAGCCATTAGTCAAATAAAAGAAAGTGACAATCTACATTACATACATACTTACGTATTTTAAAGTATTTTTCATCACCATAAAAGCACAGAATAAATAAGAAAGCCTTTGATAAACACACAAAAAACAACTAACAAATAAAAAAAACTATTCGATTACTACTGAATGCAAAAATTTCAATAGAGAAAACAAAAGTTTACACCTTCCTATAAATAAACAAAACCACTGTGTTAACTTTTAATATTGTCTCTATACCTACTCGCTTAGCAGTAGTTGGAACACGTATCTTAATTTTAGTACCTACCTTCCTTCCAACCTTATTATAGGTACCTAAATCCTTTATAAATTCCATTGGTCCCATATTGGGTCGTATAAAGGTCCCTTTACCTAGCATTATTGCCATACTGCTGATTCTGACGAATCTTTATGCCAGTTGTTCAAATTTTTTCCATACCAAAATGAAAATTTAACTGAAAAAAGTCCTTTGTATCTTTCTATTAGCAAATTATATTATAAACAGTAAGCAGCAAGTTGAAAGATAATACTACACTAAAAAACTGCAAAAGCTAAAAATCCTATATATTTATGTGTTTATCCCTTTGTCGTGACGCATGTTCGTTCGAGCTTCACCCCAAAACGATTCTAAGGAAGTTGCACGTCATACAAAAAATATTAAAATAAAATCTTTGTCAAAAAGACGCCTGCACTTAAAAAGGATTAGCACATAAGAGCAAGTACGTGCGACCCAGTCGTGCCTTTTATTTTTACTTGCGATTATAGGGACTACAAGGCAAGTTTAGGATTTGTGAATATAAAAAAAAATATTGAGATAACAATCTAACATATTACGATCATAGGGAAACCTAAAAAAGTCATTGACAAAAAATATCCGTCTGTCTGTCTGTCTATCTGTCCGGTTGTACATCGAGATGCAGCCTAAACGGGTTAAGCAATTGCCTTCAAATTAGGTATGTGTGGTTCTTTTGACATTCGTCAGAGGGGAAATTGAAATTTTATTTTAAGGGCTAAAAATAAAGGTACTTGCCATACGAGCGTTTAGGAAAAGCTTATTTTTCTCGAAAACGGCTCCAACGATTCTGATGGAAATTTTTCAGATTTTTCTTGTTCGTATTAGCTTTAATTTGATCAGAACTAACGGGAAAAGTCTATTAACGGGACCTTTCATATAACGTTTTATTTTAATTTTTTTTGCTTTCTCTGTAACGACCTTATGATTGTCTGTCCATTTTTTTTCCTAATTAAAATTAATTTTTGAATTTTTTTTTTTGAAAAATCAATATTTTTTTAAATTATTATAATTTTAAATTTTATAATCGCATGTATATTAATAAACTCTAAAAAACTGCATACCAAAATTAAAAAAAAAAAAAATGTTTCAAAAAACTAGAAAAATAAAAAAAACAGGATTGTATCGAAATACTTTTTTCATAAATCCTTTTGTTGTTTAAGACGAGTGGTGGCGTACCTCATTTTTACTAAAAACCGTTTACTATTGATAGTTCTTATAACTTCAAACTGTGTTACTTTCAACGTAAATGGTATTTGTTTTTATCAAAGATCTTGCCTTCTGCATAACTTGCATTATAGTACCTACTATAATCGCAAATAAAAAGAAACACATAACCTTAAGCATTTGACCAACTTAGTTATAGCATTAATTTGTTTAAACTTAGAGCATATGGATTTCCATCTTTTCTTATTTTATTTACCTTAAAAAACAGAACTTTTCAGGAGAAATTTCAAAATTTCCTTTCTAATCCTTTTAATGCTCACACCAGATGAAGCCATCTAGGTCTTTTTCTATTTATTCTTGCAATAAATGATGTAAAATCGTGTATTCATCACAGTGAGATTCTTATTTTGCTGACGATATGAATATCTTCAAAACAATTGAATCTGCAAATGATAATTTTCTTCTGCAAACTGATATCGACAGGTTTGGTACTTTGTGTTGCAAAAATAGTTTAACTCTTAATACTATTAAATGTCAAACTAAGGCTAAAGAATTCGATCCTTATGTCACACTCTGTATAATTGTCATGTGCGCCCTCATCTTGAATACGTCTCACAAGTTTGGACTCCCTACTATGAAATTCATAGTACGCATCCGTTTTGCTTTAAAGGGGCTACCATGGGTTGATTCTTACTACCTAGCACCTTTGAACAACGGATAAAACTCCTGCAGATCCAACCTTTATCTCAAAGATGGGTCAACAATGGCTTGGTTTGGTATTTATTAACGAACTTATCAATGGCTATATTGACGCCCCGAAATTGCTTCGTCTGAATTAGCGCGGTGGTTCTCATCACTTGCGCAATCTTGAATGAATGCATGTTGTTCAGCATAAAACCAACTATGGATTAAATGAACCCCTCACAAGAACGAGTAAGCTTGTCAGTACTAATGCCAAATTATTTGATTTCAATATTAATAAAATAAAATTAAAATTAATTTTACGTACCTGTCCACTCCTATAAATGTTTAATATTATGTTTGTTATGTTGTATCTAATATGGGTTTTGTTATGTTCTGTGCGAGTGTTTTTTTTTTAGCGCACGCACAAGGGATAATTTGTTTCCTTTTTAATGTAGAGCACTCTGCTCGGGCATAAGAAAGATAAGGATGGGAAGAACAGAAGGTGTCGATTAACATTGGTTTTGAATGCTTGCAGATCAAAATGGCAAGGGAAAATCTCGCCGGGTAAACTATTCCAAATTCTTGTTGTTCGGCTAAAAAAAGGATCCCTATATTTCACGGTACGTCCGAAATTGGGCTCAAGGGTGAACTGAACATTCCTTGCCCGACGGGTATTGCGGGAGAAACTTTTCAGGGAAGGAATGCAACTGGACTGAGAGTAGAGTCGTCAGCAAAACAGTTTAGTGGATTGGAAGTAACAGACAGAAGATTAATGAGTCGGAGATAGAACAGATCCCTGCACCAGCATTTATTTTGTAGGAACCGGAATTGAATCCGTCCAATACAACTTGTATAAAACGGTCCAGAAGATAGCTTCTAATCCAACGAAGAAGGGTATCATCGATCCCAAAAGCACGCATTTTCAATAAGAGAGCTTCATGTCAAACTTTATCAAATGCCTTGGATATATCAGTAGCAACAATCTTACTTCCCCCAAAGCGATGTAAAGATTTGTTCCACTGTTCACTGAGATATGCCATCAGATCACCAGTGGAACGGTTGCTGCAGAAGCCATACTGACGGTCATGGATAAGCTTTCGATCTTCGAAATATTCCTTAGGCTGAGGGTTATTCAGCGTTACCATGATCTTAGAAAGAAGGGATGTTAGCCTTTCTTTGGGACAGGCTGGTAAAATGCTGTGTTGCATCTTTTAGGAAAGATTCCAAAGAGTAGGAGCGATGGAAAAACTTACGCTATGACTCACTAGTGTTGAAGAACACCTCTTCAGAAGAATCGGGGGAATACTATCCGGGCCAGCGGATTTGTGTATATTGAGATCTTTGAGAACTTTTTCAACAATATTTACTCCAACCTGAGTAATTTCCGTAATAAACAAACTGTCTTATGTGTTATGCCCTTAAGACAGCTTGATTTGCTTACTAACCACTAACACATGCACTAAATTATGATTTTCGGAATATAGACTGAAGCTTGCTTTAAGCTCACGTTGGCCGAATTTCTAATAGTGTGTAAAAAAAAGAACTTTTATGCTCATAATAATACAAAATTTCAAGAAAAACGATGCTTGAGAAATTCCTACAAATGATTGTCTAGCCTAGCGTATGAGTTCCTACTCCTAGGTTGCGATTGCGGCTTTCGCCTTTTCCAACAATAAGTATTTTTTTTGCAGAATGTTTCAATAGAATTACAGTGCAGTTTAAAAAATCAGTTTAGAGTATTTCTAACGATTTTTCAAAATATTTATGAAAATAAGACCAAATGTCCAAATGAAACCTTATCCCATTGTGCCCGTCTCTATGGATGTATATTGCACTACAGCCTTAGAGATTGGTAAATCGTCATCTATTTTAGAACTACGGTGCATTTTAATATATTTTCAACTCTAGAATTGAAGGAACCTGTTATGTAAAAATATTAAAATAAAACGTTCTATTCACGAAAACAGCTTCGATTTCTGTTTTAAATGGTTTGGGTATGTTTTGGTGGAAATTTATTTTAAACGTTAAAAATGTTACTTCTAAGACTTTCGGTAACTATTTAACTGTTTTTAACTAAAGAAGATGTAAATATTATGGGTAGTCCAAGAAATTTTGCATATTTTATTTGGTTTATGGTATTTGTTTGTTTTAATAAAAAAAAATATTAAAACTGCAAATAACAATTACACTATAAGTATGTTTATAATGAAATTGACAATTTTTGTACACACCACTGTGCCCTAAGATATGAAAAAACTCATCATTACTAAGCTCAAGGCTATTTAAACATGTAGTAGGTATAGCGCTTTACCTTCCTTCCGAAAAGAAGGAAAAGCTTAGATTGTACATAGTTTGTACCAGCAGCTCGGTTCATTTGAATTTGATGTGGGATCAGTAATTATGTTGGGAACATGTACTCCTATTTATGTAAGCATACTTTTATACGATGTACAGAAACTACACACATGAATGAAGTATGTGGTTAGGTCGGCCTCTTAACAAAATAGGCCATCGAGCTACTCCCGAGGGCTAAGGCTTTCAAGCCATAATGACCTATTAAAGCATGTGCGCACATTATATAGACTGTGTGTCTTTTATATAATACTCCTGTCTGTTGGTTTACTGCGTTGTAATCCAGAGAGAGTTCACGTACAATTTTCAGGATGAATTTATTAAAGACTCCGCACTAATGCCTTATCTCCCTTGAAATAATGTAGTTATTCCTACTCTATTGTGTGGCTGGGTGTCTATTCAAGTATGTGTATAGATGGGATTATCTTCATTAAAATCCAATTTCGAATAAGGAAGAGAAAGATCCTTCTATATCCATTAATACTGAATATAAACACTAGAATTTATTTCACTTTGTTCACACATAAATACACTACAACTCTCTATAATATACTCATCCAATGGGGTACATACAATATCCTGTGGGAATGCTAATTGATGCGAGGCAGCTTTCCCGAAGTGATTTATGATAATTGCTTAATTTTTTGCATCAACCCGGACAAATATTGATAGATTCACTATCTCGTTCATTGCCTGCGAATTTGGTTCGAAATTATTACGATTTTGATGCAGTGATAATAAAATATGAAATCGAATTTTTGATTGCATAACATTGCGGCTTCAATTAGTATTTTTATGATGTCTATTGAAATGTTGAATGTTGAAGACTTTATTCGTTTGGAATAAAAAAAAAGAAAAAAAAATATTTTTTATTGTTATAAAAGTAAATGCGCATGAGAATTTCAATTAGAATGAAGATAATACCTTTCAAATGTATCTAAAGATAAATGAAGTTGAAAATCGTTTTGAATTGTGGCTTGATTAATAATTTAAAATTGGAACTATTATTTATTCAAAAGTGTTAAAATTATGTGTTGGGAAAGGTGAACAAATTTAATTAACTTTTAAAATTTAATACAATTGACAGTAGAAATTTAAGAATGTATCAGTCAAAATCCAATCAGCATTTGAATATCGAGTTTTATCAAAAAATACTATGGAAAGAAGCTTTCAGTATTTTTTCAGAACTTTCAAATCTTCTGACAGGTTTTTCTTTCGTGGAAACATTCTCCTGATATTTTGAAATTTAAACCTAAAATGATCCTCGTTATTAGTATTGCACTTAGCTACATATCCTAAGTCTTTAAGGCCAATAAGTTTAACATCCTTTTTATCGAAGAAATTGAAAAAGTATTTGGTAACTTTATAAGATCAGTCACTCATGCCTTTAAAGTTTACACAACCCGAGTATGTATACGGAGAGGGGAGGTCCACAAAATCCGCTCAGTATATAAATATTATCAAACACATCATAGTTAGCCTTAGACTGCAATGAAACGGCCTTATGTACTTGCTGGATATTGAGGTCTTGTTGATTGCACCTTTCATCAAGCTGTTAACAGGGCTTTTATAAAGAGGCCTGTACAGTACAGATCGGAAGGCAATTGAGTAGCAAAGCCCTCTCTCGAAAGACAAAGGAGACTCTGTATAAGACCCTAATCATCCCAGTCCTGCTCTATGGCGCCGAGGCATGGACTCTATCTAAATCGGATGAAGATATCCTTAGTCGTTTCGAGCGTAAGATTCTTCGGAGGATTTTTGGCCCTATCTGCGTTAACGGGCTTTGGGGGAGAAGGTTCAACCAAGAACTATACGAACTGTACAGCGACATTGACCTGGTCAAAACAATAGGCATATCACGTTTAAGACGGCTAGGTCATGTAGAGCGAATGGACAACAATGCTCCGGCTCGCAGGATCTTCGATTCCATCCCAGAGGGTAGAGGAAGTCAAGGAAGACTTGACTGGTGGCACGCTCAAGTAGAGGACGACCTCAACCAACTTGGAGTGCAAAACTTGAGGCAGCTAGCCAAAGACCGAGCTGGCTGGAGAGGCATGTTTGTTGAGGCCCAGGTTCGTCCCGAACTGTAGCGCCCCTAAGTAAGTAAGTAAGTACAGTACAGATCACAATAACCAGATGGATAAGTGGTATGCTATATAGGCACAAAAACTGCGAGTTATCACAATAGAAAAAAGATATAAATTGCACGACTGGATCGTACGTACTTGCTCATATGTGAGGTCACATCGTCGAATAAAATTTAAAAAAACAGGGCTAGGTATAGGTATACCTAAATGTAAGCTATAAGGTACATTTAATAATAATTTACTTTTTGAAATAAAATTAATTAAAAAAGGTAGCTTAATTATGTTTGGTGGATCGATAAACTCATGTTGGGGGCATTCATGGAATTTATTTAGGATATTATGTACGTACCTACCTATAATAAGGTTGGAAGGATGGTAGGTACTAAAATTAAGATACCTTTTCTAACCACTGTGAAGCGAGGGGGAATAGACTATTAAAACTTAACACAATGGTTGTTTGTTTGCAGGTGTACAATTTTGTTTTCTTGATTGAAATTTTTGAATTCAGTAGGTAATCGAGTATTTTTTTTGGGTGTTTATGTGTTTATCATAGGCGTCCTTATTATTTATTCTGTATGCTGTATGCTTTTATCATCATGAAATGCTTTAAAATAAATAACGATAAATAAATATTAATAAAAATAACGATGTTTGCTTTTATTAGACTAGTAGCTAGGGCTCAACCGAGCAATATTAAACAAATAATTTTTTTATGAAATCAAAAAAACACTATTCATAACGTTTTTTGGAAAAAATGTTGTGAGCCATCTTATTTCTTTTGCTGTTTTCTATTTTATGAGTTTTTCATCTCAAAATTGTTTTTCCAAAAGAAAATGTTTTTTTTGAAAAAACTTTTCGAAAACATATTTTAATTTTTTTTAAAGAAATCTATAGTTTACACTAGAAGAAAATTAAAAAAAAAAAAAAAAATATTCAAAAAACAAAATAAGTTTTTTTAAAAGAAATATTAAAAATTAAAAAAAAAATGTTTTTGAAAATTTTAATAAGCAATATTATTTAACTCATAAAACACTACATATTTTGAAAATTGCATCAAAATCCGTCAATTAGTTAGCGAGAAAGTCTGATTTAAAAAAAACGGAGCCGTTTTCGAGAAAAATAAGTTTTAAAGTTATATGGCAGGTACCGTTAGTTTTGGAGCCAGAATGCTAATTCGAAAAACAGTCGGATAGAGTACTCTAAAAATATTATATACCAAGTTTGAATAAAATCGGCCCAACCATTTAGGCTGTAGAAATCGATACGGACAGACAGACAGACAGACGGACGGAATTTCCGGGACAACTTTTTTCGACTTCTCTATCATCGTAATGAAATGTTTGATTCTTAGATTTTTTTTTTACGAATGCATTACTGCCTTATAGTCCCTATAATTTTTCGAGGTATGGTCTTTCGAGAATTGTACCCATTCGAAATTTGTGTGGATTATAGATTAAGAGATTTTTTGCATTCCAGATTTCTGGTCGTTCGAGATAATGTCATTATCCAATCCAATTTGCCTTGATAAGCTAAGCCAACGTGTTTTAAACTTGATGGCAAATTTCTGTATTTATTTGTTGACATTTTGCATACACAGTTTTTGTGTAAATCGCTGTTTCATATGTAGCACGGAGCATTACCGTATCTATAATGACGCCTTTTCTTGGGTTACATATCGAGTATAAGGTACTAATAACATTGGGCAAAGAACACTAACTACCTTATAGGACACCAGCATTTATTTATTTCAATCTCTTTGCATGTAGGATTCCACCATTCCAGAACATGATATATTTGTTTCGGAAAAACTTGTTTTAATATTAAGGTATCGAAAGTTTGGGAAACATCAAGAAAAAATACTTGAACAGAACTTTTTCCCCTTATAGGAATTTCACCACTTTGGTTGTTATTTTATATACCTGATCTATTGCTGAGAGGTAATTTATTATTAAACCAAATTGATGTGGAGCGATAATGCGTCGGCGCTTAGTAATAATTTCTCAAAGATTTTGAAAATTATTAATATTAACAAAATTTGGCCTCTGATTTCTTTTCTTTACTTCGGCTTTTTTCTATTGACATAAAACGTAAACGTTTTTTATTCATCTGTTTTAGCCTATCTTACATCACTTTGTGGGGCACAAATTCTTCTCGTCATATTTTCGTAAACTTTGAAAAAGATAATATCTATTTTCAGCTCAAAATAAGCCAAAAGACTTCTGTCACAGTACTTAATTTAAATTATATGACAGTTACACTTTACAAGTACCCCGCTATGTTGGAACTGTGTCAATTTATGACACTTATGAACAAAAAAAAATCAAAAAGTACGAAAGCCATTAAATCCCTCACATCCAAATACCCAAATGATATGAATTCTTTAATTCACTTAAAAAATCCTTGTGCTCCAAAAATAATATCTCAATAAATATTCTTGGAAATCAATATTAAATATTCAAACTTACTTTACTTTTCACATCGTGGTCGTAGGCCACAGCAGTGCCACAGAAGCAAAATGAAGCGATAAAACACAAATGCTTAACACCCTTTCGACGTAAATCTTTATGTAAGCTATTTCCGGAAACCACCTACCCAAACTCAAACGTTTGCGTTGCGTTTGGTGGATTAACTGGGGTAATCCATTTCAATTTCAATTCGTTTAATAGATAGATTGACGGTGATACTGATACCCCAAAAACATCTCTGCTGTTCGTGTTTCCTTTGCCAGAATTGCAGACAATTTTGTCATTAAGAGGGTTTTACACGATAAACCTCCCTAACCTACCATCTAAAATGGAGAACACGTACCTAACCGCTTGATGTATGTCATTTTATTCGCTCCATCAACAAAACATGAAACAAATAATTCGGTTCACCGGTTCATGGTGATATCTTGATCCTCTGGCCAGGATATATTGGTGTGTTATATGTTTGTACTCAACTAGTAGTTAGGTATACAAAAATGGGTTATTTAGTACTTAAAGCCTTTTGAGCTTTGTAGTACAAAGTGATACTTGAGTACTTTTTCGGTGAATGCCTGTGTTAGACGAAGTCATTTACCTCCGTTTCGAATGAAATAATGACAAATTGTATGTAACCAGTCTTTTCTCGACTGGAAGACTGGAAATCCTGAAAAACTGTGTGTTTCCTCAATTAACGGTATTCCTACCTTTAAATAGAATTGACATAAAAAGCGAGTATTCTGTGAATGGTGACAGCTCCTTTTATTTGCATAAAACGGATAAATTCCGTTGCCTCTTACAGACAATTTTAACGAAAACAGAAAAGAACAGAATTTAAGCCTAATGGTCATTATATCCTCTTTCGATTGCTATATCTACATTACCAAGCTAACGCATATAGCAACGAGGAGTGTCGGTAGACATGCACATGCACATGTATGGGCAAAGAAATGTGCAAAAGATCGAAAAGGATTTCCTTTATTCTTTGGCCACGGGAGGACAACGACGATGATGATGACTACGGTAACGGTAACTACGTTTTCTTTTTAAGGTTTGTGGATTGCACTGTAAGCTACATAAGTCTCTTACCTTTTTTTTGCATTTTAATAAGGACACTAGAGTGGATTTCAAATATCTTTGATTGCACCCTTTTTCCAGAAAATCTTTCCACAAAAAACTGTTTTTTTTATATATCTTTGTTCGTTAAAATTTGAAGCACGAAGAAAAACCCAGCTTCTTTTTACCTGAGTAAAAGAAGTAGTCCCTCGTTTTTCCCATCAGAGCCATTGTGGGTGAGTAATCGCTGGAAAAAGATGTAGCAATTAAGAAATTTAATTGTATCTCAAAGTGGCGAATAAAAATGTCATGGTCTTCTCTGTAAAGTACATAAAAAAGATTTTTTCTGTAGGAAAATAAAATAAAAAAAATGGTTAAATTCTTCATGAAAAATATATAAAAGAAAATTTTGTAGAGAGAGTTGGTTACTAACTAGATAGTTACGGTAAGAAAAGAATTTTTTTTAAATACTTTTATAAGAATTATATCAGTTTGGCACAGATTTTTTTGTATTCTTTTTTACTGAGACCTGTACGTACACACATTTAAATCTCTTTTTGTCTTCAATTTTTCAAGATGGAAAAAAATAAAATAATCTTCCGATTTGAAAGGTAGTGTGAAAGTCGGCACTAATAGGAAGATAATCTTTTAGTTGAAAATTGTAACTTTTGTCCTTTGCTTTGATCTTTAAGAAACGAAATTGACTTTAATTTTACAAAAGGCGTAATTTCAAAGCTGATTCTTTTATGTCTAACGAAAAATTTAATTGCTTATAATTTATTAAATTCTTTTCAAGCAAATTAATAAACGTAAAATAAGGAAAGGTTAGGACTTAGTCCGTGGACTCCGTGGAATGTTATCAATTAAACAAAATTTCTACTAATTCTGCAAGCGAATTTGAGGACATGATACGCAAAATTTAAGCAACTAATTAATATCCTAATTATAAACATGACATTAAGATGATAGAGAAACATATTTGAGTTACTGGCAAAATTCTGTCGGTCTGTCTGTCTGTCTGTACGGATGTATTTTGAACTGTAGCCTAAACGGTTGTGCCAATCGTCTTCAAATTTAGAACTTAAGGTTATTTTGACATTCTAAAGAAGAGGTTTTTTGAATTTTTTTTACCTCAAAAATTAACGGTACCTGTCATATAAGCGTTTAGGAAAAGCTTATTTTTCTCGAAAACGGATGAAAATTTTTGAGAATCTTTTTTGTTGGTATTGGCTATCATTTTATCAGACCCACATATACGGGTAAAGTCTATTACCGGGACGTTTCATATAACGGTTTTTTAACTTTCGGCTTTTTTGGTAACGGCTGGCTCTATGGATTTCTGTCAAATTTTATATTTAAAAGGATCTAGTTAGCCAAATTGATTCGGCCTATCAAAATTATGAATAACTTTTTTTTTCTAATCAAAATTAATTTTTTAAATATTTTTTAAATATTTTTCAATATTTTTAAAACTAATCAAAAAAAATTACTTTAAGTTTTATAATCACCTGTATATAAATAAACTCTGAAAAACTGCATACCAAAATAAAAAATTAAATAAAAAAACTAAAAATAAAAATCCTGTTCTTATCAAAATCCGTCATACTATTTTCGTAATACTTTTTTCATAAATTCTTTGTTATTAAGGACGTGTTGTGGAGTTTTGATGAGTTTGCCGATATGGTTGCTGATAATCTAAGACATGGTTAAATGAAAAAATTAAATTTTCCTGATCACAACTCTCTCTCTCTCTGGGATTTCGGCTTAAGACCTTATATTTATTACTTACAATATTGTATATTGTGGGGAACCCAACGTAGATGTTTTTGAATTCAGGGACTATATGAGGGTAAATTATGACAACTTATACTTTGCCGCACAGTCTTCTAATTGGCTTGGTTGTGAATATTTTCCAAGTGTAGATGAACAATTCAATCAATTTTTAGGCATTGTAAACACCTTATTTTATGATTTTGTTTCCGAAAAAAAAACTTGACTATCTCAAATAATAAAAGGCTATGCTTATGTATGTGTACTTAAGAAATTTCGTAACTTCAGCTCCTAAGAAAAGAAAAAATCTGAATTTTTCTTAAAGAATCTTAAAAAAATTAATATTGTGCTTAGAATAGAGACCATATGCAATTCCAGCCTCAATGAAGTCAATCATTTTTTTTTCGATACGAGTTCAAATATTCCGTCAAATCAAATTCTGTTGATACATGTTCGGCATTCTTATCAATTCAATATCAGGCATGTTTACGAATCAGATGTTATTCTTTTAATTAAAGAAGTAAAGCCCTCTTCTATCGGCATGCGTACTTCCTTCTGCAATAAAATCTCTTCAACATTATAATAAATCATATTTTGACTACATCAGTCTTCCCTATCCCTAGTGCGTTTTAAGTCGGCTAGAGTTCATATCATTCCCAAAAAAATACGACCTGATATGAAATGTGAAGATTTTCGACCTATAACAAAAATAAATTGTAATATATATTGAAAATAATAGCCTCCTTACGCCTTTTCAGTCAGGATTTATTAATAGCATCATACAGCCTTGCTAAAAATAACCGACGACATTCGGGAACATTTTGATAAATATGAAATTATACGTTTCTGTGTCTATTAGACTTTTCAAAAGCGTTTAATTTATTGATTTGAAGATACTTCATAACAAACTTATTGATCAATATAGTTTCAGTTCATCCGCAGCATTACTTATGCTCAATTTTCTGTCGTTTAGGACACAAAAGTCAAAACGAAGGCTGGGTCTTCAGGTCTTTAACCTTTACCATCTGGAATTCCTCAAGACTCTATATTTGGACCATTGCTATTCTCGCACTTTATCAACGATATCATTTTAAATTATTGTTGATATCCAATCGTGCTCAATTGGACTTCTGACGGATGCAGTAAGTAGATTGAATGAGAATCTCGAAAATATTTCAATTTGGGTCAAACAAAACCTACTAGCACTTAATCCAGATAGATAGCAATGTTTAGTATGATTTCAGTAATTTTTCAGCAGTCGTGTTAAACAAAAACATAGTTCTTTTCTGTAAAAAAAAGACCATAATCTAGGAGTCAGCATCAACATTGAGGCTCTGATCATATAAATTTTTTTAGAGGTAAAGTTAACGGTGGCTTTCGACAATTTTGGTCTAGCAGTAACTATACTCACGAAAATATTCGTTTGAGATTGGAGAACACTTTGACGTTTGTTGTATAAATTTGATATAAATCAAAGAATTGTACGTTATAAGATATGTATATCTTACTGTACATATGTACGTACATATCCATATTTTTAAATAAACTAAACTAAACTACGTTTCTTAAGTTAAACCACTGAAACGGGTGGATCAGCGAAGGAATAAGTACCAGATGTGTAAAATTTATTCTGTAATTAATTATTAGGTGCGTTCAATAATGTGAGCATTATTATTGTTTTTGTTTTTGAAAAACTTGTTGAAAATTTAAAGTTACTGTTATTCTTGGACATTTTAATCCGTAGCTTAAGCCGTGTTCCATGGGGTTGTTTATGTTTAACGAAAAATTAAATTGCTTTTAATTTATTTGATTTTTTTTTATTTACTTGTAAAATCTTATTTTCCCTAAAATTGTATGTAAATGTTATGCTCATTGGTAAACGCATTACTTAAAACGGTTAAATGAATGAACCATTTTTGAATATTTGTGCACTGTGTCACTGTGACCTTAGAAATCTATTGTGCCCACATTTGAAGCCGGATGAGTTAACTCATTCTGCATCATCATCATCATCCGGTCCGGGCCTCCTTCAACAAATTCTTCCATACATCCCGATTGCTGGCCGACGCCATCCAATTGCGCACCCCAAAGGCTTCGGGCGTCCTGGTCTACGCCATCCTTCCAACGTAAGCAAGGTCTGCCACGTTGTCTTCTACCATAAAAAGTATCGCAAAAGACTTTCCGAGTTGGTTCCTCTTCGCTCATGCGAGCCCACCGGAGTCTACAGAGCTTTATTTTTTCAACAACATCTGCTTCAAAATAGATTTCATACAATTCATGATTGTATCTTCTCCGGAATCGTCCTTCCTCACACACGGGCCAACAATTCTCCGTAAGGCTTTTCTCTTGAACGCGGATAAGAGATCAGAGTGCCTTTTTGTAAGAAACCCAAGTCTCGGATCCGTATGTGAGTACTGGTAAGAGTACAGCAGCAGTTTGGTTTTTATGGTAAGGTTTCTGGATTTAAAGAGCCTTGACAGACTATAGTAGGTTTTGTTGGATTTCAGCAGCCGCCCGCGTATTTCTTCCTCCATATTGTTATCGGCTGCTACTTTTGACACAATATAGTTAAAGGACTGCACTACTTCAAGTTCGTGCTCCGCTACCTTGATTGTTGTACCAACATTTCTCGCAGACGTTGCCGCCATGTACTTAGTCTTCCCTTCATTTATGTGCAACCCCAGATATTTTGCCGCTTGCTCGACCTGGGTAAAGGAGTCTTCTACAGCTTGTTGGCTTCTGCCGATGATGTCGATGTCGTCTGCGTAAGCTAGTATCTGGCTGGACTTGGTGACGATAGTCCCTCTTGTTGACGTGCCAGAGTCACGGATTGCTTTCTCCAACGCCAGGTTGAAGAGGATGCAAGCCAGACCATCCCCTTGTCGGAGTCCATTAAAGGTGTTGATTGGTCTGGATAGCAAACCGGCTACTTATACTTGGCTTGTGATGTTGGTCATGGTCAGCCTAAATAGTCGTGTCAATTTATTTGGGATGCCGAATTCTCTCATGGCCTTATAAATTTCTACTCTACCTCTACAAACGAAATTGAAAAATCCTAAGAGGATAATATTATGTTCAAATCCGTGTCTTGATGTTTCAAAAATTTCCATAAAATTGTCTGCTTACTTATAATTTAAATTAAGGCACGTTTTTCTGAAGCATTCAGTATTCAGCAATAAATTCTGCTATCCCATAAGGAAGCGTGCTTGGCCCAGTTTTATTCGTACTTTATACTCGAGATATACCTCAAGAAGAAGACGTCATGATAGCCTCATTTGCTGAAGTTACGGCCATACTTGTAAGATCGAGCTCAGTGGAAAGAGTCACCGAAAACTCTTAATAAAATAATAAAATGAACAACAAATAGCATATTGTTCTAAAGTATAAACGAATCAAAATCACCATAACACGTTAACTTTGCCTACAAGAGTGTTAACAAT
This sequence comes from Platycheirus rosarum, assembly GCA_963971375.1. Taxonomy (NCBI): domain Eukaryota; kingdom Metazoa; phylum Arthropoda; class Insecta; order Diptera; family Syrphidae; genus Platycheirus; species Platycheirus rosarum. The sequence goes on from OZ020507.1 coordinate 258,261,181, forward strand.
CTACTTTTTTTATTAATTCGGTACAAATACCGTAACGAAACAATATATCTAGGCATAACTCTTAATGCTATACTAAAATGGAAGATGTAGAATTAAAAAGAAACGAGAAGAACTCAATATTAAATTCAGAAAGCTAAACTTATTTTTTTTTATAATTAACGCGCGCACAAGGGAATATTTGTTTCCCTTTTAATGTCTGTAAGTACACCGCGTGCATTAGGCTAATAGTAAGGGGAAGGACAGTAGATATCAATTAACATTGGTTTTGAATGCTTGCAAATCAAAATGGCAAGGGACAATATCGCCGGGTAAACTATTCCAAATTCGTGTTGTTCGGCTAAAAAAAGAATGTCTATATTTCATGGTACGTCCAAAATTGGGGTTAAAGGTAAACTGATGGTTCTATTTCTATAAATCTTAACGCTCCTTCAAACAGGTTAAGTGATGTTCGCGAAGTACCAGAGGTGGGAGTTTTACTCGAGTTTAGGGCGTATAAACGCTTTAGAATTGTTGCCATATTAGGAGGGAAAAATACTTCTTACACCGATACAGAAAACCTAAGTACTGAGAGCTTTTCGGTTTCTTCGATACAAATTCCATTCATGGACATTGACATTGGGCTATGTTAAGCTTTAACGACAGAATACAGCATTGAGTTTTCGAAGCATAAAACTCCACACGATTTCTATTACCCCATTTGGCAATGCTGTATAAATCGGAGTTTAATGAGCTTGACATACGGTACCGTTGTAGAATATTCCAGTCTAAGTAATTACAACAAGCTTCTTATCTACAAGCAAGTCCTTAAACCTGTGTGAACATATGAATTATAACTATGCGTTGTACCATGCCCTCAGAGCAATCGTTAATGCTCTATGTCACATATGAAACAGCGATTGACACAGAAACTTGTGTGTGGAAATTGTCAATGAAGTAAAACAAAAATGTACATTCAAGTTTTAAAAAAAATTACAAGGCCGTTGTAATAGAAGCGTTCAACAGGCTCTTCCCCCTTGAAGGGACAAAACCTAAAGGGCGACTTCGGAGAACGAGAACGTTCGACTAATGAAGGCAAAACAATTATTTAATTTGCTACGCGTAATTTATGAAACTATGTGAAACTTAAATTATTTGTGTAAGAATGAATGAATTTTTTTCAAAAAGTTACAAGAAGTTATTCTATTGAAATCGTCAAAGTGCCTGAAATTAGAACTTCGACTGCACTTCAAACTGCATTAAAAATCATTCGAAATGGAGTGGGCGTTGCACTCGATGACCGTGATGTTAGCGATTGTTTTGTTAAGAAAATAAAAACACCAAATAACCCGACCGATAGTGTCATAAAAGTGAGGTGTTTTGAAGACCTCGATAAATGTTAAACTACTTTTTTTTCAATGATATCAAATAACCTAAAACACCAAAAAAATTATGCTAAGCCATCCCATCCTAAATTTCATGTTATTCATCAAAATATACGCAGTATGCGAACAAATTTCGATTCATTTTTAGTTCATTTAAATGCTTTTAATCTTAACGTTAATGTAATTGTATTATCTGAGATATGGTTGTACGACTATGAACTATCCAATTAAAACATTTTTGGCTACGATCAATATGCAAACTGCAACAATTCGTATAGTTCAGGTGGAATTGTAGTTTATATAAACAAAGATTATCAATGTAATGTCACAAAGATTAGTCACAGCAGTGCAGACTTTGTAAACGTGAGTTTTGCTATTGATAAAGAAATGTTTACTATCTGAGCGTCTATCGTCTACATGAAAACAATCTAAGTAAGAGCGTATTCATTGTACATATAAATGATTTACATAAAGATGCAGAATTTACTGGTCATAGGGAATATTAATATTGACATATTAAACAGTAGCTTAGACACGGATAACTACTTATATGCTTTTAATTTAATTATTTGGAACCAACTCGTATAACAAGCTCTTCACAAACATGTATTGACCATATTTTTCTAAGACTTGATACAAAATACATACAAAAACAATCTGCTCATGTTCTAGACCTAAAAATTACTGACCACTGCATGAATACCCTTAATATTGAAAGAAGTTCATCATCAAATATTCCTAAGCCTTTACCTTTCAAAATAACTAAAAAAAACTGACAGTTTCATTAATAAGGCGTTTGAAATTTGAATTCTGGGAACCTGTTTATGCAGAAAAAAAATCCTTCAGTAGCTTATGACATTTTTATTAGTATTTTAAATAATCATATAGAGCTCTACACTGAAATATTACATCCAACAAATTCCAAATTAAAACGAGTTAGGCCTTGGAAAAATAAATGAAAAGAATAAAATTCGAAAAAAATGTTTACGACAGCCATTTAATACAAATTTTAAAAAAAATTACGAAACGATAAATGAAAACTTAAAAAAACTACTACATTTTAGTCGTAATAATTATTATGCGAATAAAATTCAGAACCGTAGAGGAAATGTAAAAAAGGAATGGAAAGTTGTCAATAATATTCTCGATAATCAACCGCTGAAGGAAAATATTTCCGAAATAGAAGTTGATGGTAAAATAATATCAGATCCTGTGGCCATTGCTAATCATTTTAATATTTTTTTACAACTATCCCAGTTCGAGCAAAGCCTCTTCCACAAAGTATTTGCACATGTAATCCATTTACAGATTTAGTTGAAGAGACATTTCAAAGTAAAACATTTGTTTTTGATCCCATGTCTTCATTTGAAATCCATAAACAAATCTTATCCCTTGACAATAAAAATTCAAGCACTTCCGACAATATAACTGATTGCCTTGTTAAAAAAATTTCATTATATATTGTGGATGTATTTCGTCATTTGTTTAATAAAAAGTGTGAATTTTGGCATTTTTCCTACAGCTTTGAAGTCAGCCGAAGGTATTCCATTATTTAAAAAAGGAAATCGAAGTTTATTGTCTCATTACTGACCTATATCCATTCTTCCCACGTTCAGTAAAATATTTAATATTTGAAAAACTTATGAAAAAGCGCATGGTATTGTTTCTTAACAAATATAATTTTTTTATGAGCAATTCGGATTTAGAAAAGGGAGATCCATTGAAGATGCCATTTTGAAAGTATGCAGTGAAATAAACGAGGGTTTCAATAAAAAATAATGTTTCTTTAGCTCTTTTTATAGATATGACTAAAGCATTTGATGTAGTCAACCACAATATACTCTTAGACAAACTATACAAAGCGGGGTTGAGAGGTGTTGTGTATACATGGTTTTCTTCATATCTTTTAGGGAGACGTCAACGTGTGAGACTTGACTTATATTATAGTGATGAATTAAATGTCAACGGCCTTGGCTCCGATAAAGCATCGCTTCCCGTGAGATCAGCGAAATCAAGCATCGTTGCGCGTGGTTAGTGGAAAAATGGTGGAACTTCCGAAAACCAACTGCGTGCTGTTGACATGTGTTATGTGTTTTCTGTTTTTCCGTCCTCTTTCTATCTTCTGTTCTGTCCTGTATCAATGTCGTCTTGTGTGTTGTCTTGTAATTGTCTGAGCCGATAGCCTCAGTAGCCAGTGCTTACAATTGTCTCTACTTCGTAGATTTATCTACGGAGCAGATCAATATGTAATGTAATGTAATGTAAATGTTAATATTGGTGTGCCACATGGATCTGTTTTGGGGCCTCTGTTATTCTTAATTTACGCACACTCATTATTCAAACAAAAGTTTAAAAGTCAAGTTATTGCCTTTGCTGATGATATTACTTTTACGTATACAAATAATAACACATTTGACTCAAGTGTTTACCTGAACATGGACATCCAAATTTTAAGGCACTGTAAACTGTTGGCCTTGAGGTTATTTTTCATTGCACTGCTTGTCCAAAAATGAAGTTAACATGTCACATGTGTGGTGAAGAAAACTTTTCTGATCAATCTATTTATAATAAAACTTGTTTTCAAATTCAAAGTGTTGAAAGCTAAATATTTAGGTATTTTAATTGATAAGAATCTAAACTTTAAAGCTCATGTATATGTTATCTGTTACGCGTTATTTGTATCTTTTGAAACCCCAATGCTCAACTGAAATTCTTAACTGCAGTATGGTATTGCAAGTTGGGGTGGAATATATAATTGCACAATTGAATTATTAAACGTTGCTCAAAAACATCTTATACGAATTGTATCTAAAGCAAATAGACTCGCGAGTAGTTGGCCTCTTTTTCATAGTCTCCGGGTACTACCAATAACACATCTTTATGTCTTTAAAGTCTTATAGATTTTCTTCGTGCGAAGCGGGTACAGTGCTACTTTGAGAATTCCAAACTCCTACGGGTTAAGGGTCAATAACATGGCAATGGTAAACAACCTTTGGCTAGAAAAACTCATTTTTATAGATTTTATGCTGCAGTAGCACCGATGCTATTTAACAAATTACCTAACGAAATTAGAAAAGAAACAAAATCCACTTTGTTCGTGAATAAAGTAAAGAATTGGCTTTCTATGTTCTATGGTCAAATTATTATTTAATTCGGCTTTTAATCAATAAAATAATTTTTATTTGGTTTTAAAAATGTTGCCCTTAATTGTAAAACAATTATGCGATCAAAATACTGTTATTTTTTATTTTAAACCAGTTGATTTCACCCCACAAACCCACAATAAAAAATAAAAACTTAAATTTTAAAATGACGTATTATTCGCCACTAGTCACAAAAGTGCTACAGAATGATACCTATTTTTCTTAAATTTATTTATTTATTAGATAATTATTAATAATACAACGAATGAATATTATTATAAATTATGACTATTTTATTTTACTATGTACCTATTAATAATTTTAAATAAATAATAAAAAAAATAATAATAATAATAATATCTAATAATAAAAAGAAATGCCTTATTTTTCCAATATAAGAAGGTTTTGGTCTACTATGTTGAAAGCATTACTAAAATGAGTATCCCATCAAAAACATTTTCATCTGGGCAAGACAACACTATATGACTTGCTCAGCCAAAAAAAATTATCAGATCTCATCTAGAGCCATCTAACTCTAAAGGCCTAATTTAACAAACTCTTAACTTTAGTCAAACATGTGACTGGGTCGTCTATTGGTAAAATATCCTGAAAATGTTGTTTATCTGGTTTAATCCAAACCCAAGTTATGAAACTCTTCGAGAAAAAGTAGTAGTAGTGTAATTGCTTGGCTTGGCTCGTTGCATCAACATTGTTCTTTTTCTCCATTTCCAAAAGAATGTAGGAGGTGCACAATCTGCGAGGAATTAATAGTTCTCTTTGTAATACTCTTCGCCCATTTTAGTATTACTATGGCTCGGTCTATCTCATAATCTAAACTGTCACGTTGAACACAATTTTTTAAGGACTTTTACCTCGCTTGTTAATATCGTCCAACTCATTCCAACTCATTTATCATTAATTTATAATCCTTAAGCTTTCCACCGTTACATACTTAATTTACATTTCAGTGTGTAGCTTTCAAAACCTAATCTTATGGTAACCCTTTGAAGTTTATTTCATTTTCTTTGCAAATGCACAATACAAATTAATTAATAAAATTACTTTTGTCTGACGAAACGTTGATAATACTTGTCTTTATTTAGATAACTCAATTTTACTTGTGGCAAATTTTCTCGGAAACCATAAAAACACGGAATAGGAATGGAAACATTTATCTATATTCTTTTAAGAACTTTTACTACTAATCCAGGTCACATTGTCCTTCGTTAAAAGTCAAATTTTGTACTTATTTCTTCTATTTCTACTAACGCAAAATGTATCTGGCAACATATGTATTATTAATAAACATACAAATGCATACTGAAATCGGATAAGTTATGTGATGCACTGACAAACGAACGCAATAATGATTGTATTATCCTCTAACATCTATTGTATACTTCAGTCAATTTTTTTTTATTTTTTGATTTTTTAAGTGTATAGTACAAATTGAACCTAATTAGGCTGCGAAATAAAAAAAATGGTTATAACTTAAGAAGATTTTTGTGCAACATGTTTAATTGAGACTACTTTCGGCTTAAAAAGTTTGATTGGACATTTGGACTAAAAGCATTGTTTTTTTATTTTGTATGCAACACCTAATTAAAAGCTACTTAATGGTAGTTAATAACGAGTTATAAAAGTGAGTATTTTAACTGTTTTAAAACCAACTATGCATATATGTTGAATAATTTATCTCAAATGTGGGAGAGCAGGGAACATGAATGCTATAAATGAATTAAACTAATTTTTGAAATTTTTGTCAACAAAGTTTAAGAGAAAACTTTGCATGCTTAGCTACACATCTTAATTCTTTTATGTGTATTCCGGATACAGAAGTCTGGATTTCTAATTATGAGAAAAGCGATTATGATCTACCCGGTTTTAAGTTTTATTTAAATTCAAATGCTTCTGGAGGTGTTGGATGCTCCGTAAAACAAGATTTCGATGTTATTGATGTAACTAATTTAAATTTTCATAGCGCTGATGTTTTAAAAATTAAATTTAAAATCAATGATACAATTTTTGTGATCTTATGTGTGTATAGACTTCATATGTTTACTTTTGGCGTTTTTATGGAAGAGTTTTCAACTTTTTTGCATAGTGAAAGATCAGAAAATCTTATAATTACTGGTGATTTTAATGTAGATCTACTTGAATATTGTGAACAAGTTGAAACTTATTGCGATCTTTTAGCTTCCCATGGTCTGGTTTCATTCATTAAAGAGGTAACCAGACCGAGATCCGGAAAATGTTTAGATAATTTATATGAAAGATTTGCTCTTTCTTTAGTGAATTCTTGTGAAAAATGTGTTTTTGACCTTGAAATCACTGCTCATTCCTTGACTGGTATTCTTGTGTAGGGCTGCATAATGAGAGCTGTAATTCTGCCACTCCCTGCTTAGCAACTAGTTCTAATGCTATATAATTGCTTAGTTGCTGTATATGTATGTATATAAAGGATGTTTTTTTAGACGTGTGGTTTTCAAGAAGAAATAAAACGCATATAGTTTAATGTTATGGCCAAGAATCTAGCTTTATTATAAAGATAAGGGTTTGCATTATGTTCTAAAAATGATTTCGGGGAAGTGGCCGCCGTGTCTGGCTCGAATAAATTCCAGCCGAGGCCCAATTTTCCCAATTTTGTGAAAATCGGGATCGGTGGCCATTTCGTTTGGGCCCATTCAACGAACGTGTGACGCGCTTGAATTCCTGAACGAGCTGGATTTTGTAAGCCTGCAAACCAAGATCCTTCCGCGCGCGATGGCGGATGGATTCATTTGGGTCTTCTTCGATACTCTGCTCCACCGAAACGAACCATTATTTTGGTAATAAATTTGCACAATTTGCAAACTTTGTTCGGGAGTAAGTCTATATTCATTATGAAATCGCAAACAAAACTGAGCATAAATCAAGAGACAACTGTCAAAAAGAACAACTCCGAAAAAAGTATTGCCAGATTGAAAACCACACCCATTAAAATAAAAAAATATTTTTTTTAGAAAATTCTTTATTTTTTTTTAATTAGTTTCAGAGTTTTATTGGAAAAAACTAGAGTATGCAATAAAATTTGAAAACTAAATGTCTATCGAAGAAAAAAAAATTTCAAAATCGTTCGACCAGTTTTTAAAAAAGTCGTTTTTTTTTGAAAAACTTTTCGAAAAAATATTTAAATTTTGTTCTACTATTTCATTATAGGGCAATCTGTAGTTTTCTTTTGGGAAATTATTTAAAAAATTCAATCCACCCATTTTCAAAATATTTCGAAAACCAAATTTTTTTTTTTTTAAATAATTTTAAAAAAATCGAAAAAAAAGTTTTTTTTTTTAAATTTTGAAATGCGATATTAATTGAATTATAATTGACTTCTTGTGTCTAAAATTTTATTGAAAATGGAATAATAGTTTACGATAAAACCGCATTTGAAAAAATCGGTTATATGAGAGGTACCGTTATAGAACAAATTTCGAAAAAAATATTCTAACTCAAAGATCTATTATTGTAAAAAATTAGCACTTGAAAGTTTTATCAAAATCGTTAGAGCCGAGTTCGAGAAAATCTAACTTTTTGTTAAAAATTGTATGGCGGGTACCGTTATTTTTCGACCTAGATCAAAAATGAAAAACACCCCCCGAGATACTACGTTAATACTAAATACCAAGTTTGAAGCAAATCGGCTAATCCATTTAGGCTGTAGAGGTGCGAACAGACAGACAGACAGACGGACGATATTTCCGGACCCACTTTTTTCAACTTCTCTATTATCGTAATGTCATGTTTGATTGTTAGATTTTTTTTGCACGAATCCATAACTTGCATTTTAGTACCTAAATCGCAAGTAAGAAATATGTGCAGAATTAAAGAAAGAAATTCCTATTTGTCGTGACAGTTTTTATAGAAATAAATTCAATCATTTTCTATAAGCCATCACTTCAAAAACTACCATCTGCAATCTATGTTCATGGCCAGATTGTCAATGATAAGTTTGGCATAGCTAATGCTTTTAATGAACATATGTTGACAGTTTCGCATATTCTACCAGTTTCATCGGACTCACACATGAACACTCCTTGAAGTTCTTTATGCAATCGAGGTGAACCTTCTCTAAGGCAAAGCTTTGTGTTTGAGCCTATATCTGGTTTTGAGATTATTAAAATAATTGGCACCTTAAAACACTACAATTCTTCTGGTATTGATTGTATTTCTAATCTATGTTTAAAAAATATCGCTTGTTTTATAACTGATGTTTTGGCACACATCTTTAATAAAAGTATTTTTTGTGGTATTTTTCCTGAAGCTCTCAAATGTGCTAATATCTTACCTCTTTTTAAAAAAAGGTGCAAACAATGAATTATCGAACTATAGGCCGATCTCACTTACTACCTTCAATAAGTAAGGTTTTTGAAAAAGCTTTAAAAATTAGGATGGTTAGTTTTTTAGATAAAACAAAGTTTTTCAGTGGCGTTCAGTTTGGTTTTCAAAGTTGCAAATCTACGGTGGATGCTTTGCTTCGTTTCTGCTCTCATATATTCAATAGCCTCGACAAAAAAAAAGTGTACTGCAGCTTTATTTGTGGACATTTCAAAGGCATTTGATATGGTAGATCACAAGATACTGCTTGGAAAAATTGAAAATGCAGGGTTCAGAGGTTTTATTTGTGAATGGTTTAGTTCCTATTTGGAAACAAGAAAAAAAAGAGTTAAATTAAGGGATATTAGTAGTGAATTTAAGTCGACTAATTTAGGAGTTCCACAGGGATCTGTTTTAGGGCCTATTCTTTTCCTAATATATATAAATTCATTGTTTAGAGTGCCCTTTAAAGGTAGTTTGACGGCTTTTGCTGATGACGTGGGTTTTAGTTTCGGTTCAAACAGCTCCCTTAATCTCACAGCTGAATTAAATTGGGATCTGAGTTTATTAAGAATTTGGTTAGCTGAGCATAAACTAGTAATTTGTTCAAAAACCAAGGTTATGTTTTTTAATTTATCAGGATGCAAGAAATCTGATACCGATCTCTATTTTCATACTGCAGATTGCCATAAGTTTAAGCTTTTGAGTTGCTGTTGTGGCTCCAGTTTTACTTCCAGCTCTTTCTCTAACTCTGCTAGTTGCATTGATGGATGTTTCAGGGTAGAGAATGTAAATGAATTTAAATACTTAGGTTTGACAATTGACTCTAATATGAGCTTTTATAGTCACACGGAAAATCTAAGAAAGTACTTTCGTGGTACTTTAAGATATTTCTACTTCCTTAGAAATGTTTGCTCGTCTCAGCTCCTTATGAAAATCTATTATGGTATTTTTCATTCGAAATTACAATATGGAATCTTATGTTGGGGAGGAACCTATTTCAAGAAAATTCAACCCCTATTAGTAATGCAAACGTTTTCACTGAAAACAATTTGACGTAAATCTCGTTTTTATCCAAGTTTTCATCTTTTTAAGGATTTGAAAATTCTTCCAGTTCGACATTTATACTGTTTTAAAGTTCTAAATGAATTCTTTAAAAGATCACGCAATCGTAAGAATCATTTCGAATTATAACATACGTGGAAATTTATTAAACCAAGTATCTATACCTGCTGTTCGCACAACTGCATTTTATGATTTCTTGTCTTGTCGTTTATTTAACAAGCTTCCATACTCTATTAGAGTTCGCTTTTTTGTAAAACTTGTAAAAAACAATGGCTTTTTAACTTCAATGCGGTGAACATCGAGAGTATGCTAAATAATTAGTAGTCTTACTTACTTACTTACATGTGTGCCAAAACCAGTATTTACCCAAGAAGTCCGACAAAATATTTTAACACAGAATTTTATACTCTTGAGATGGAACAGTTATTTTCAACGCTTTTATACTTTCGACCAAAATAGAATATATATTTATAACGCATTTTCATTTAAAAATTATTATTTTTTTCAGAAAACAGAAGATGACAAATGTTCAACTGAAATAAAGAAAATTGTGGGTAAAATAAATTCTGGAATATTGGAAATATTAATTGATAAATGCTCAATACAGCTTTACCATAATTGGTATGGTATGTTCCAGCCCAACCATTTGAACCATTTCTGATGAAAGATGATTTTCAAAACATCACATACACAACACATAGTTATCTTAATCAGAAGGCTGCCATAATTTCAAAATAAGCTTGTGATTGCTTGTTGCAAGGATAATTACATTGAAATGCAAGAACAACAATTCTAATTACCACGAGTCTTGGGGTATGTTATGGAGGTTGATAACATGGTCACTTACACAACACTCAAGGGCAATATTGATACCTCTTCAATTAGCAATGGAGTATTAACTTCAGCTTGTCAGGTATGTATTTATGTTATGGCGGTGTTTACAAGAACCCCAAAACAACCACTGTTGGGTGGTTTTAAACTAATTTGGTTGTGTCACGATGCTTAGGAGAATATAGAGTAGATTATGTTGGTTAAAATGATGGCTACAACATTGAGAGGCATAAGGAGTGTCTTAAATATTATGGTAGTTTACTTTACTTTACTTACTTGAGTTCAGATTGCTTAATTCAAATGATTTTTGTTTAAATTTAATATAAAGTGTAGGTATTGTACAGTCAATTTCCTGGAAAACTTGGAAATACATTTTCGTTGGTTCATAAAAAAACGTACCTGAAATACTTTTCAGCGATAAAATCAAACGCCATTTTATTTGTGAAAAAGCATGATATTTTATATTCAAAATCGCAAGGGTTGCTTTTATAAACTACTTTTTTTAAATTGAAGAATGAAAACGTTAGCATATACACGACTTAAAACTAAAGGCTAAATAAAAAAAAAATAAAAATAAAAAAAAAACTGTTAGTTATACGAAAAATAATAATCAATAGGGGTATTCATGCAACGAAATAAATGTATATACAGTAGAAAATTCTATCACTCCGCAAGCATTTGCATGAACGCCCCTTGCCTTTAGAAACAATTGCGTAAATGTGAAGTCAGACATTTAACGTTAGAGTTGATATTGAAATTGAAGTACACTTACTAACAAAAGTAATTAATAATACTAGTAGGCCTTATTAATTAGTATTTGTTCCTAAAAAGAATATAAAATTCGAAGAAAACAATTATTTTCCACTTTATTATAGATGAAAATATAAATATAAAAAACAAACTTCTTAAGGAAATAGAAAAAAACTCAATAGTCGCATCCATAGGCGCAATAAAAAAATTACAAAAGTCTACGTATACAAGAATGATTTACGAAGACTTTTGATAACAAGTGTCACAAAAGACAAAGACAACAAAAAAAGACATTCTTCCGTTTAACGAGGTAAATTTTTATTTGCGATCATAGGGACTATAAGGCAAGTTTAGGATTCGTGAATACAAAAAAAAATTGAGATAACAATCAAACATGACACTAGGATCATAGAGAAGTCTAAAAAAATGATCGAGAAAAAATGTCTGTCTGTCTGCCTGTCAGTATGTAGTTATAACGAGCTGCAGCCTAAACCGCTTAAGCGATTATCTTCAAATTTGGTGTGTGCAATTATTTTGGCATTCCCCAAAGGGAAAATTGAAATTTTATTTGTAGGCCTAAAAATAATGGTACCTGCCATATCACCGTTTAGGAAAAGCTTAATTTTCTCGAAAACGGCTCCAACGATTTTGATGCAAGTTTTTGAGACTTTTTTTTGTTGGTATTAGCTTTTATTTGGTTAGAACCAAATTTAGGGGAAAAGTCTTTTAACGGTACCTTTCATATAACGTTTTTTTTATTTTGGACTTTCTCGGCAACGGCTCTTTGTATATCTTTCAAATTTTATATTTGAGAAGGTCTAGGATGCATATAAAAAATTTCAATAACTTTTTATTTCTATTAGAAATTAATTTTAGATTTGAAAAATCAATATTTTTAAAACTAAGAAAAAAAAAATATTGTTAATTTTATAATCGCATGTAAATTAAAAACTGCATACCAAAATTTCAAATTTTTTTTTCAAAAAACTAAAAATAAAAACAGGATAAAGGATTTTATCAAAACCGGTCCTACAATTTTCGAAATAAATTTTTCATAAATTCTTTGTTATTTAAGACTTGTGATGGCGTACTTCATGTTGACTCTAAACCGTTAATTATTGTGGTTTTGATACTTTTTACAAGTTCAAACTGTGTTATATCAACGTATGTATATGTAACTTATTTCTGTCAAAGATTTTGCTTTCCAATGTAATAAGAGACATAAGAGCAAGTACGTGCGACCCAGTCATGCCCATTTTTTTACTTGGGGGGCAAGTTTAGGATTCGTGAATATAAAAAAAAATAAGATAACAATCAATAAGCCTAAAAAAGATGGTTACAAAAAATATATGTCGGTCTGTCAGTCAGTCTGTCAGTCTGTAAGTATGTCAGTCAGTCTGTCAGTCTTTCAGGTTATCAGCCTGTCTGTCTGTCTGTCTGCCTTGTCTGGCTCGGTTAATCCCTTCCATTATGATAGGCATATATTCAAAACTAGTGTTCATGGCATCCAGTTTTACATCCTTCCCTTTTTTCTTAGAACTTTATTATAGTGTCCATTCTGGGATGCCAAATACAAAAATAACAATGCAAATAACAATTAATATATTACAGAGCAGTATAGTAAATTTGTAGGTATCCACAATGTATGCAGATTTAATAACTTACACATTTCAGTGGAAAGAAAAATTCATTATTAAATAACTTGCTCGTGGGAACTAAGATTGTGGAGTTGAAAAAATATAATATACATGCAACGAACAATCGGGGCTAGACGTAGATATTAACTTAATAAAAACCACGACTTATTTGTACCGAACATACATATAATATCCCTTTTTTGTTAAATCTTACGACAGTTTTCTTCGAAGAACTAAAACTAAAACTTTGCTTTCAATGTTCTGAAGCGTCATGTTCGTATGTCGAAGAGCTACTTTCTCAAGCGATAGCCTAGAACCTAGACGATAAATAAGCTTTCCAGATAACAATATGCGCAGTTTGTGCTATTATAAATTGCAACAAGAGAATATTGGCTCTCAGTGCATTCCCAGATATTAAACTTGAAAGATGTTTTAAAAGCATGTGAATCAAACCTTGAATACGAATCTCGTTGAAAAAGTCTGCGTTTCTAGTTTTCTAAAATAATGAACTTGATAAGTCAATTGACTTTCTTTTTAATTATTTGTATCATCGAATTTTCACAATGTGAGTCATATTTTCGACGATTTTATTTCCTCAAATTAAATGTTAAACTTAAAACTTAATTTTTCTCATGTTTTTTTTTTATTCTCAAAACCGACAATAATTCATGTTCTGACTATCAGGTTTCATATGGGTGCCCTTAAAATCTGGTGATCAAATCCCTGCAAATGCTATTCGTTTGGATTCAACTTTTAAAAAATACGTTGGACGAACCAAATACTTGAACACACTACAGTTGGCGGAAATTCATGAGGATGCAATGGTTAAGCGAAACATCACTCACGCAGTCATTATACTTTACTCCAATGAAATTGTTCGGCATAAATTTGAAGTCCTTGTTGCTACGGAACACTGCGAATGGGTTTGGTTTGATAAAACAAATGTCCCTACTGACATCGTACATGGAGGAACGGCTTGGAGTAATGAGCCAGTTTTCACTGCCAAAAGGCAAACTTCCTACGACGTTGGAATTGCGTCGATTTTGCTTTCTTCAAATAAAATACATTCGAGTCCGAAATTTTCCGAGGGACATACTTATGCTCTAACTTGTGATCAAAATCACACATGGATTGATGCTACTTCGACAGAAGTTCCGGAAAACAGCGTAAACGTCGATATAAATAACAACAATCCTAATTACGTTGCTCGCTTATTGGGTCCTGTTTCACATATACCGGGAGAAGTTGTTCCTAGTATGAATCAAACGTTTGTATATTATCAAGGCTATGACCTTAAGTCTTTTGATATACAAGTACTTGTTGAGGAGCCCCAACAATATAGGTGGCAAGAGATGAAGCCAGGAAGTGCAATTCCAGATTACGCTGTTGTATGTGGAATATCAGAGAGAAATGAGCTTATTTATATAGGTAAGCAGCAAGGTGTATTACCGGTTGTGTTCTCTAATATGCCTACGATTTTTGATATTTTGGTAAAAATATAAATTGAATCCATGTTCTTCGAAAAAAGTGTTTTTTTACTTACTGAATTGTCACTGAAGAAAAAGTTATCTTTGAATCTTTCTTATGCGTTGTGATCGTTGAATTATTTATGCTGGATATCTGGACTTATACGGATTCTTAAACCTGATGCGCTCTCAATTATTTAAAGAAAAACATTGAAAGCATCCAGTTAGTATTTCTGAATTTAAATAGCCCTATATAATGTTTGAACACAAGTACTCGTTACTAGTTACTACTTTCACACGTCCTTCCAAACAGTATTCTATACTATTCAACTTCATCCTTTCAACCTATGTATGTTCACACTTCATACGGAAGTTCATAATAATAAATGTTGATTATGTTCATCTGTTCCTGCTTATATACGCGCTGATGGGATTTTGTTTCGTCTGGAAGGATTCCCAGCTTCTTCCTACAATCTTACATGCACAGATCCATTTATTTCTCACTGCTCACAGTGTTTGTAGAAGAATTATCATGTGCTACTTTTTCCTGGTGCAAAATATATTTTTTTTAAGTCGTTAAATGAATATGAAGTGTAATGCAACTTGGAACTCTCCAGATAGAAATACTGGAAGAAGAAAAATTCACAAAATAAACGAAACCAAGTATTTGCTACCTGCAGAAAAAGCAATGAACGTTAAATTAATTTTTTTTTTAAATAACCGTCAAGGACTCGAAAGGAAACATGTTGGCAGACTTGGGCGGTCCAACGCCCGACAATGTTCCGGTGCACCCTTTGGTTTAATAATTGCATTAGCTCGATGTTACAGAAAACAAAGCGAGAGGTCAATTTTGCAATCTTGCAAAAGGTGGAGTTCAGCCATGGGCGGATTTAAAGGTTTTCCAAAAAAGGTGGCTTTTTCAAAATGGACATCCGAAATTAAGATAAAATTTGCTTCTGAAATTTGTATTTGAATCTTTATTAGGGCTTTGTTTCACAATATTTGACTAAAGTTTCAGTTAAGCTACTGCAAACATATTTCTCAGTTATCAATTTAACTTGCGTATCTGAATAGGTCCAACTAGTAGTTAAATTTATGAAAATGGTACGGACCAGATAAAGTTCCTAATAAAAACTGGCAGTTAAAATATTCACAGCTGTCAGTATGACCCCGAAAAAGAAGTTTTAAGTTTTTGCATTAAATGGATATTATTGAGATAAGAAAACGGATTTGGTGAATTGTTTGAAGGTTTTGAAGGAAATAAGGATATGGCAATTGTTTGATTATTTAAGTTATGTGAACACTTCATATCTTACCTCCACTTTAAGATCGATCCAGCTACTTCTCCTCAGCAATTACATTTATAATCAATTGACTATTAGGAGCAGTAACGTGATGAAACGAACATTATGGTGTATTGAAGAACTGATTGCCTATTTCACCAAAGAATTTTTTTTTTAAGATGTATCATGAGATGAGTACAAGCATTGATAGTTGCATGTGCAGTTCCTGTCTTTCAATTCTAATAAACAAAATAGGCACGACTGGGTCGCACGTACTTGCTCTTATATGCCTAATAACATTGGACGGCAAGATCTTTGACAAAAACAAATAACATTTACGTTCAAAATAACACAGTTTAAACTTATAAAAACTATCAAAACCACAATACTTAACGGATTTTAGTAAAAATGAGGTTAGCCATCAAACGTCTTATATAACAAAGAATTTATGAACAAAGTATTTCGAAAATTGTAGGACGGACTTTGATAAAATCCTGTTTTTTATTTTTAGTTTTTTGAAAAAAAATTGGTTTTTAAATTTTGGTATGCAATTTTTTAGAGATTATTAGTATACGTGTGATTATAAGATTAAGAACTATTTTTTTTGATTAGTTTTAAAAATATTGATTTTTCAAACAAAAAATTCAAAAATTAATTTTTAATAGAACAAAAAAGTTATTCAAAATTTTGATATTCAAAATTTTGATATTCAAAATTAATTTGGCTACTTTGATCTTCTCAAATATAAAATTTGACAGAAATCCATAGAGCCATTACCGAACAAGCCAAAAATTAAAAAAACCGTTATATATATGTTAATAGACTTTCCCGTATATTTGGTTCTATTCAAGTAATAGCCAATACCAAAAAAAAAAATCTCAAAAATTTTCATCAAAATCTTTGGAGCCGTTTTCGAGAAAAATAAGCTTTTTCCTAATCGGTCGTATGGCAAAGTACCGTTATTTTTAGCCCTAAAAATAAAATTTCTATTTTCCCCTCTGAGGAATGCCAAAAGATAAACACATACCAAATTTGAAGGCAATCGCTTAACCCGTTTAGGCTACAGCTCGATATACACCCGGACAGACAGACAGACAGACAGACCAATGCCAATGCCTTTTTTAGGCTTCTCTATGATCGTAATGTCATGTTTGATTGTTATCTCAAATTTTTTTATATTCACGAATCCTAAACTTGCCTTTAGTCCCTATAATCGCAAGTAAAAAGGTGTATAAAATAATATCAACTCTTTTTATTCATTTAAAAAGCCATTATGTATGGAATAGGTAAAATCTTAAAATTTCCGCCGCGGTTTTTTTTATTATTTATTACTAAAATAATGGTTCGGTTCGGTGGAGCAGAGTATCGAAAAAGTCCAGAATGAGTTCATCCGCCATCGCGCGCAAGAATTGGAGCCACTTGCCCGAAGCCATTTTTAAAACATAATGGCAAACCCTTATCTTTATAATAAAGCTAAATTCCTAACAAATAATTGTCTTCCTTTCGAAAATTAGATCTTGTTTCACCATTTCTAGACATTTGTACAGTGTAACTTCAAAAGTTTTTTTTTTATAATAAACGCGCGCACAAGGGACTATTTGTTTCCCTTTTAATGTAACACACTGCGCGGGTATTAGGAAGATAGGGAGGGGAGAGATAGGAGTTGTCGATTAACATTGGTTTTGAATGCTTGCAAATTGAAATGGTAAGGGAAAATCTCGCCGGATAACCATTCCAAAGTCGTGTTGTACGGCTAAAAAAAGAATCTCTATATTTTACGGTACGTCCGAAATTGGGCTCAAGGGTGAACTGATGGGCATTCCTAGCAAGACGAGTAGTACGGGCGAAACTTTTAAGGGGAGGAATGCAGCTGGCTACCTCGAGTGAACATTTTTTATAAAAGAAACGATAAAATAAGGAAAGACATGAAACATTGCGACGGTGTTTGAGAGGGGCAATTGTTTCAGCGGCAGTACTATTTCCTGTCAATCTTAACTCCCGATTTTGTATTCTATCAAGCAGGTGAAGCGATGTTTGTAAAGCACCTGCCCACAGGTGGGAGTTATAATCGAGTTTAGGGCGTATATACCCTTTTTACATTGTCGCCAGATCAGATGGGGAAAAAATTTTCTTTCACCGATACAGAAAACCTAAGCACTTAGCAGCATTCTTAGCGATCTCAAATATATGTTCGTTCCAACGGCGGTCGTCGTTGACACACATACCGAGTACTGAGAGCTTTTCGGTTACTTCGATGTAATTGCCATTCATGGACAATATCATTGGGGGTACGTTTAGCTTTAACGACAGAAGACAGCATTGGGTTTTCGAAGCATTCGATTCCTATTACCCTATTTGACAATGCTGTATAAATCGGAGTTTAATGAGCTTGACATATGGTACCGTTGCAATTACACGCCCGAAGGTGAAGGACGTGAATTATCGAACGAATATGAAAAGCTGAGGGAAGAGTCTTCAGCAAAACAATTAAGTGGATTAGAAGTAACAGACAGAAGATCGTTTATAAAAATGAGGAAAAGAGTCGGAGACAGAACCGAGCCCTACAATACAATACAACTTGTATTGAACGGTCCAGAAGATAGCTTCTAATCCAACGAACAAGAGTATCATCGATCCCAAAAGCACGCATTTTCAATAAGAAAGCTTCATGCCAAACTCTGTCAAATACCTTGGGTGGCTTTTCCAGTGTGGTGGAACACCTCTTCAGAAGAAGCGGGGGTATACCATCCGGGCCAGCGGATTTGTGTATATCGAGATCTTTGAGAACTTTTGCTACTGTACGAGTGCGGAAAAAAATCTGTCCCATGGAAAAATTTACATTCTCAAGTACAGGAGGGGCAACGTTGCTGTTAGGCAGCGTGATCGAGCTGGCAGCGAAATGGGCTGCGAGCAATTTTGCCTTCTCGGAAGAGTAAACAATTGGTTTGTTATTGTCGATGAGCGTTGGAACCGAAGATGTGGAGGAGTTTTTAATATTTTTACAAATGACCAATCATTTTTACTGCCTATGGGACATTGCAGAATTTTTTGCGTTATTTTTGGTCCTGCAAAAATTTGGTTCTTTCAATAACGGAGTCGCATGAGTTCCTTCCTTGTTTGTGCTTTTTCCGGTTTTCCTCTGTAGGGTTGGATTTATTTGGCATCAATGTCACTATCGAGGAAGCATAGTGACCAATTAAATTTTCGGAAAAAAAAATATTCAGGGCATCCCAGTTGGCTTTCTCGTATTGCCAAAAGGTCCTGGTGGGAAGTTTTTCTTTAACTGGATTGGTGGGGGATGAGAAATTAGCTGAAATGATACAATGGTCTGAAGTGCCAAATGGAGAAGTTACAGTAATGGTATATTTATCAGGGTGAGAAGTAATAAACAAGTCAAGAGTATGGGCGGCTTGCCCAGCCTTCCTTCGGGTGTTGTCTGACCAGAATAGCGGAGCCAATTGGAATTGTGTACATTGAAATCGCCCGCAATAACGATTTCAGTGCGAGGACAAAGGAAAACAATTTTCGAGATGGAATCAGACAGCGCATCAAACTCGTTACAAGTCGAATTACTGTCGAGATTTGGACTCCTGTAAATAAAACAATAATGAATGACATGCTTGCGGATAGTGAATTTGAGCCACAAGAAGTTAAAGTCCGTGTTGGAACATTGCCCATATTGGGGAAGGCTGTGGCAAGCTATATCATTCCTAACATATATCACGAGACCATGATGGGGAAAGAGTAATGGCCCCAAGCTATACCCATGTAGAGCAAATTCTGATTAATCAGTATTTACTCCAACCTGAGTTTCACTTAATGCCAAAACAACTGGCCTGTATTGAACAGTGTAGACGTACACGTGAAAAAAATTCTTTCTCAAACCACGAACATTAGAATAAACGACACAAAAAACACTTACCATTTACGTAAACTCAACATGTTTTTTTTTTATTTTCAACAAATCAAATCTCTTCTGTCTTCTGTAAACTAGAAAAAGCTTTGAATAACTAACTGAAATTAATTTTTATAATTTAGATAATTGTGAAACGCAAACTTTTTTAATAGAAAGATTTAACTTGCAGTTTGATTATGTGTGTGATAGTTGATCAGAATTTTTATTTTAGTCAGATATTGTGAAACAAGCCCTAAATAATTTGAAAATAAATTAAATGAAAATATGCCAGAAATTTGAAACTATATACATAAAAAAATTCATACTATATAGGCTGACAAATATCGAATAAATTCCTTTAGTTTTATTCGACTTGTTGCAGGAAGCACCTTAATTATATGTATAATAAATTGCACGAATAAATCGCACGTACTTGCTCATATGTGCGGTCACATTGTAGAATAAAATTTAAGAAAATTAAAGTGAACATCAAAGCATTTATTCGATTTTTGTGACTTTTGATTGTTTGAATAAAGTACGTTAAATTATATTGAGTGAAATAATTTAAACGCCATTTTATTTCCTTAATGAATGTTAAAAAAGTGTGAATTTTCCAAATTGTAGGAACGGTTTTTAAATAAAACGCTTTTTTAACAACTTTTTTTAAAGAATTAAAAAAAATTATTCAAGAATACAAACTTTTCTTTTTTACTTTTTTTTTATTTTTTTTTCATTAATCAAAGTATTGATTTTTCAAAAAAAAATTGTATTATATTTATTTATTATTTAATTAAAAATACAAAAAAAATGTTTCGAAAAAAAATTTATGCGAAGTTACTTAGGCTACCAACATCTTCCTGCAAAAGCTCAGGAACTGTCTTCGATGTTTCATCCTTTGACAGGCTGCCACACGGTCTCCTGCTTCGCCGGACGTTATTATTATCATACAATTCATGATTTTATCTTCTCCGGAATCGTCTTCCGTCAAAAGAAGCAAGACCTTCACTTGACTCAAATGTTCCTTTTCCGCATAAATGCGCTCCTGATTGTAGGTGTCTTGTATGAAACTCATGGTACAGTGAGCAACTTAAGTTGAATTTAATGCATCCTACATTCTCTTGGGGAATGGAGTTTTAAGTGTGCTGTACAAGAAGCTGTGGC
Source organism: Platycheirus rosarum (assembly GCA_963971375.1). Classification (NCBI taxonomy): domain Eukaryota; kingdom Metazoa; phylum Arthropoda; class Insecta; order Diptera; family Syrphidae; genus Platycheirus; species Platycheirus rosarum. The sequence goes on from OZ020507.1 coordinate 258,282,123, forward strand.
AAGAAAAAATCGCAACAATTTATTCTTGTTAAGTGTGTGTTCAAGTGTTGTAGACGTAGTGTTCAAGACTACACGAAAGGCTACTGTCATGGCGCATTATAAACAGTAAAAAATGGCAGGCAGGACACAAGAGTTGTGTCCACTTGCCGCGTTTCACGCTATACTCGGCTACTCTTCATTGTCATCGGGAGAAGGAATTTCTGAAAAAGACAGATCAGAGAGCGTCCAATATTTTCAAGAGTTTAAATTACGAGAAACATTTTTAAGACGACCCGACGAAGACGTTTATGTTTCCGTTTCAGGATCCTCGTTCTAGTGCATTTTAGACTTGTGGTCAGATGAAGTAAGCGGGTATGCGTTGTTCACTATTCGAATAGAAAATTTTGTTGGAAGGACTCTGTTTTACTTTTCTTCGTACTAGTGAAATTGTTTAGAGGAGGATATGAGATTTGTCTTAATGTCTTTGGCAGTCTTCAATTAATTACAATATTTAAAGGTATTATATATATGTATATATATATATAGATATAATATACTAGCTAGTGGGAGTGTTGATTATTTCTGAAGAATCAGGATGAAAGAATTAATTTGATGAAACACATTAGAGATTTGTACTGCTACATTGAAACAATATGGTGGCGTATGCATTTATTTATTTATCATTAAATTTATTGACAATTGTCGGAGTTCATTGAAAATGTTGATTGGTCTGGACAGCGAACTAGCTATACTTTAACTTGGCTTGTATTGTTGGCCAGGTCAGCCTTCTCAAGAAGCCAAGGCCTAGTGAATTATACTCTCAACCGTTCAATAAATAAATATATGAATAATGAGAAGCAAGGTAAATACATAATACTTGTAATACTTGTTTACTACTTACGAATAATACAATGCTAAAAAAAAGCATGATACATACATACAATTGTGATTTGATCTTTGAGCATATACATATATATAATATACATATATATACATTCCGTATGGTCTTTTTTACGGTATTCTAAATAATATAATGTTACATAATGATATCATGATTCGAGGTGACTACAAAGAAAGGCTTACAGTTTTTTATTTACAAATATTTATTTGCAACATTGATATTTGCCGATTATGGTTTTCGCGTATGGGGCTATGCATGTTTGATCAGCTCGGCAGATATGTCAGCGCATCCCGAGGCCTTGTTATTTTTGTTCTGATTAATCCCCTTTTGTATTTCTTCAATGGTTTGTTGCTGCGCAATGAGTTCTTCCTTTTAAAATGATGTAGTCTCCATTTCTTCCGTGACCTAACCATTAACAAATTCATTGAAGTACACTTCCATCGCTCCAGAATGCGTGCAGGATCGGTGATCAGATTTCTCTCCGCGTCCTTATAGTATGTGCCATTGTGCAATGTGGTATACATTGAGAGATACTTTTTAGATATCTTTATGCGGGACCATTAAGTCGGTTATTGTTTTTAAGCCGATGATGGTAGACTTAATTTTTGGGCTGACTAGGAAACCTATCCAAAACACATGGTATATGTCAAATTCTTTTTCTGCAAAATAACATTCCCTGGCCATCTGATTTTTTGTATCGATGTTATATAAGTTTTAGCCTGGATTTCATAATATTTACGGCACGTTCATACTCTCGCATGTGCCATGTTGATTCTTCTAGCCGTTTTTAAATCGATGAAAACGATGTGCATTAATAATAACATAAATCTAAAACGTTTTTAGGTAATTTTTCAAATTTTTAATTTCTGAAAAGTTGTTTTTATGTTTTACGGGTCAATGACAGAATAAAATTCTCGTTCAAAACAAAAAAATCACTTCAATCATTACATAGTTCATCAGCACCACTGATTGCCGTGAACTTTGCCACAATATTCATTCCTCACAATATTCATTACTCCTGAATCTTCACCATAAGCACCATTATAGTATCCAAGTATAGTAAAACAAAACATTTCTCTCCTTCTCAATCAGTCATGAAGCATCATCCATCCTTCCATTGAAAATGTTGTATCCATTGAGGTTGAATTTTCTATCGAAACACAATTCTGTGAATATATATGTATGTACATTCTAAATTGTACAGCTTATATGAAACGATAACATAACATCGGTGGCATGGAACACTCCCATTGTTTGTTGAAGCTACCTCCTGATCTATATATAACTATGTATGTTCATTTGGCTGGGTGAATCCTTTTCAAGATATCGCATCTAATGTGCATTCTCGTTGAATGCTTTGTATCGGTGCCGTCGCTGTTGCAACATAACCTCAACTTTAACCTAGAAATGTTGAACTCTTTGTTGTGGCATTTCTTGTCTTTAGTTCTTTACATGCATCAATTGACAGGACCTCCTCAATGTTTCTCTCACTCTCTATAGAGTTCAATTTAAACACCCTGTAATTTATTGAGCGAACAAAACCAAGGAGATCCAATGTGGAAAGTGTTGTGCATTCAAGGATACTATTCATGGAAATCCTTCTCTCGCTCGGCTTTTAAGAAGAAAAACAAAGGCAAAGTCAGTTGTTGAAAGTTTATAAGAATAATATATTCTTTACTATACAAACAAGATAAATGCCGAAGGTTGAGGAAAATGATGAGGATATCGATACATTCCATTCGTTTAGAGAAGTTTGTAAAGGTTGCAGAAATATCTTTACCAGCCGCTGATGCCGACTGCATATGACATATACAACGGTAACGCTCCAGGAAGTGCTTGGGTAGCTGCAGTTGAGCTGCTGCTAACCGAACACCTATCAGTAGCTTACCTTCATAAGGGCCTATTGGAGAAAGGAACCTCAAAGCCAGGTTTTGGACCACAGTGCCCCTTGTCACCATTATGTAATCTTACGCCCAATGAAATTATCCGAGTGCCCAAGTTTAACGTCAACAGAAAGGATCCCGCAAGGTGGTACAATTCAAGGACTAACTCTGTAACGAAATGAGAAAAATCAGCAGTGCAGAACCATAGCATATAGAAGCTGAAAGAATAGTCAGCAGAGAGCAGGAAAAGCAACAACATTTGGCTTTTTTGAGGAAACTTGGGTACAGATCAATGAACGTATAGAACTGATGGCTCGCATAGGCATATGAGCTGAAATAATTGCGACAGGAGAACCGTCTATAAGATAACAAAGGAGCTGACTATTGTTATAAACAAATATGCTGCTCTCTGTACCTGTACAGCTTGGATGATAACCAGTTCAGATTTAAACCGAATGATTGATAGCAAGGTGCAAGATGCCGATAACTGCTGAACTGCCGGAAACAAATAAACTCCAGAATTCTCACCGTACCCTTGTAGTGTTCAGATTTGTACCCCAATCAAAGTACTGAAAAATAATAAATATAGCGATAGAACTTGATAGCATTTCCGCAGCGGAAGCGGCGGTAACGACATTAAGCGAACTCCTTTATGCACTAATTTAGCTACAACATGGGTCTCCAAAACTTTCCGGCTCCAATAAAATAGAAAATTTAACAATTGCATTGATCATATCAACTCCTTAAGGATCGCAGTTGAGCAGGGCATTGTATATCGATATTCGCTACAGTTGCTGTTCATCGATTTTGAGAAGGCTTTCGACAGCGTCAACAGAGAATTTATTTGGATTGCTTTACGAAGAGGGGCATCCTGGATAAATAAATTGCTATTTTTAAAGCAACATCTGAAGGATCAAAATTCTTTCCACAGGAAAATATGTTGTCGGATGAACTTGAAGTGCAAAGTGGAGTCAGGCAGGGATGCACATTGTCACCAATCCTTTTTTTTTATTGGTGATAATCGATGTTCTGCACGCAGCCTTGGGGAGGAAAAAGAGGGATTCGATGGATTCTGATATCCTACAGAATAGATGAAATAGAAATAGATATACAGATGACGTATGCTTACTCCCCCATATATGTGGCAGGAGCTGAAACACATTTCTATGCTCCACTAGACGTCGTTCAAAAACTTAATAGTAAGCAAATCCCAAAAAAAACTTTAGATTAGTTAGAATTTATTGATATGTTTCCCCCTTACCTCCGCTGTACTATTCCGTCTAACTTTCAACCGATCAGCCAACGAGTTCGTAATGTGTAGGTAAGTTCTTTAGAGGTTCCCAGATATAAATTTAAATGGGAGAGTTAAATACCGAAGGATCATTACATTTCTTTGTAATCTATTCCTGGTTAAATCTACGAAGAAGACACACTTACGAACACCGGCTACTGAGGCTATTGGTGCAAATACACATAAGAGACAGAAGACTATACATTGATACAGACAAAGACAGAAGGACATACCAGGACAGAGAAAAGAGAGAGGGGACAAAAAAGAAAAAAACACATGTCAACAGCACGCAGTTTGCTTTTATTTTATCCTACTTATTCTTCTTAGATTATAAATGTGAATGTTTTTATGTTTGGATGTTTGTTCCGTAATCATGCCTCAACGGCTTAACGGATTGGGATGAAATTTGATAGGGATATGGATGAGTTGTTGGATTAAAAAATAGGCTTTATTTTATTCCAAATAAAATGCACGGCTCCTATGGGAAAGGATGATTTGATGACGACATCAAGTTTCGCTCATTTTTAGAGTAGGTAAAGTGACGGAAAAATTCTGATATCTTCTTTGATCAAAAAATGCTTTTGATGAAAAAAGACTCTGCATGGCAACAGTGCTTACATACGGTCCACAATATTGGACAACATGCAAGACTTACGAGAGGAAATTGTCTGCAGCTGTCGGTGATAAAGTGTAATCAACTAAAGAGCAAGAAAGTTCGAGGAAGCTTCAACATGAAGAATACAAACCAAAATACAGCATGACCCACTAAGCTGGCGATATTGAAAATGAGAATCCAGTTCAAAAAGTAATAGCGTGTGTCGCGTTACAACAGTATCGCGAGGAAACAGGTGTAAACACTCTTAGGATCAAATTAATGCAGAGACATTTCGGTTGGCATCAGAACGTGTAACAATTGAAAACCGGTAAATTAAAAGCAGGTAAAAAATCAATTGAAATTTCCTTTATCACTTAAAAATCACTAGCTAGTTAAAACGTTTTTCTGGAAAAATTAAGTAAGCCATTTAATTTATTCTAAAGTGTTGAATTTTAAGTGCCTGGACACATTGACGCAAAGTCGCAATGCCTCACCACACATATCGTGGCTACACACAAAAATAAACTTACTTGCTGATGCAAGAAAACTGACAGCAGAGGAACAGTGTTTATTTTATTTGTTAGTCTCTTAGTAACCATTTTAATGTGTGAATGAAATGTGAACAAAAATTGTAACCCAACGGACAAAATAAAAAAAATTGAACCTGCTTCTTCGAAGACAAAATAAAAATGTGATTATCTGTCAAAAATTAAACGATATAAGAATAAAACTTGAATCAGTGCTCAGAGTTTCATAAAAATTTATGAGATTCGTGTTGATTTTTAATTTTCCAGCCCATCTCTTTCCCTCTTACTAAAAATCATTCTATCTCTTTTACATTTTGATTCAAGATGCAAGCGCATTTGCGTCAATGTATCCAGGCTCTAGGGAAACATTTTTTTCAAAATCGTTTAGCAATTTTTTTCAAAAACGGAATTTTTTGGAAAACTTTTCGAAAACATACTCCAATTTTTTTTTTGAGTATGCCAACATCTAGCAGTAATTAGCAGTATTATCAGAAAACAAATTTTTTAAACTTTTAACAAACCGTTTTTTTTTTTTAAACAAAAATTAAAAAAAAAACTCCAAAAAAATTCTTTCATTATTTTAATTAGTTTAAGAGTTTTCTCGGAAAAACTAAGCATGTAATAAAATTTGAAAACTAAATGTCTACCAAGGAAAAAAAATATTGGAAATTGTTCGACCAGTTTTTTTTTTTAATTTTTCGATTTTTCTTAGTAAGGAAATCTGTAGTTTTCATCAGGAAAAATTATTTAAAAAAAATTCAATCAACCCGTTTTCAAAATATTTCGAAAACCATTTTTTTAGAAAATTAAAAAAAAAATAAAAAAAAAAAGTTTTTTGAAAATTTTGAAATACAATATTAATGACTTCCTGTGTGCATTCTAACTGAAAGATGTATTGTTGTAAAAAAATTGAGCCTCGAAAGTTTTATCAAAATCGTTAGAGCCGTTTTCGAGAAAATAAATTTTTTTGTTAAAGATTGTATGACAGGTAGCGTTATTTTTCGACCTGGAGCAAAAATGAAAAACACCCCCGAGATACTACCAAATAAATACTAAATATTAAGTTTAAAGCAAATCGGCCTATCCGTTTAGGCTGTAGGGGTGCGAACAGGCAGACAGAGAGACAGACGGACGGAATTTCCGGACCCACTTTTTCCATGTTTGATTTTTAGAATTTTGTTTTGCACGAATCCATATTGTATTATATATGCCTTTGGTTTCAAGATTATAAGGAGATCCGTCTTCTGCAAACCTTACTTCTCAAAATTTGGTTTCCAGTTTGATAGCAAACCACCTTGAATTCTAAATATTCCATTTAAAAAAATCTTTTTTTCTAACACCTTTTTGAAATCAAGGAAACTGTCAATAACATTCTCAATTCTGTGTCAACCCACAAGTACAAAGGACATTTTGTCAATGAACAGTAACGAACAACAGCCTTAGCAGTTTTAAATAAGGTTCGTGTAGCATAGAAATGCCCGAAGTTGAAGCTTATATACCTATGGCTAGGACTGCCTTGGATTGTCTCGTACTGAGTCATCAGTGGACTATAGTATTGATGTCTGCTTGTAACCATGTATTATTGGATAAAAATTCAGTTTAAAAAACCATACATTTAATTTTTCAAGGTAATTGAAGCTCATATCTGTAAGGGTTTTTCAAAACGTTATTGACGTTTTATAATAAGGACGGTAACCAATGAATGCCCAGCAACATTAAATACCCAAAAGCCGGTCATTACTTTTGTAACAACTCTTATCAAGTGGTCTAGTAAGAAATAGAAGAAGGGGTTGTAGAAACATATTTCGAAGCAACCCGAAAGCTCCGTATAACGAAAGATTTACTGTAACAGTATTTCATGTATTTCCAAAAGAAGACTACGAACGCAACAATTATTTGTGTTTCAAACAATCTCAAAAAGCCTTAATCGAAAAAGAATTTGAGCAGTTGACAAAAACCAGTCGTAAAAAACTGTAAATAAACTTTTTAAAGGCAAATAAATAAAGTAAAACAGTTTTTTGGTGAAATTTTCCTCATCGGTTAAAGGAAAGCGATGTCTTGATGCCCTTATATCTATATCTTACATGGGATTAACTTTGTGTCGTTATGTAGGGATGTAGGCTGTTGAAGCTGATTTTATTCAACCGAAGTATATTATATTACTTTTATATTAATATCCCAAAATGTTATGCAAATTTAACAATAAAAGTGGGATCTAAGAAATGGAAAACGGAAGCACTTTTCTCAAAGAAGTCAAAGAATTTCTTTAGAAAAGAAAAAGTTTTACAACGTCAGCAATGTTTTTAAAGTAAAGCTATGACTATATCCTCGACTTTAAGGTAGTATTTTGTGTTGGTATCTTTTGCGTGACTGATTTAATAAAGCAGATGTTTTAGGTAATATTGTTTATATACAACAATGTTGGGCGAGGCATATTTTAAAATAAGTTCTTAGGCCAAGACTGAACAAGAGTTAACTATACTTTTGATGTTGTTATTTTTTTTCTTTAGTTCTTTTGGTGGAAACTTTATTTTCTAAGAATATATCTGAAAATGGATTAGTAATGATTTCAAGAGTTAATTAAAAAAAAATTCAATAAAATAATTGACAGAATATTTGTTCGGGAAATACTACTTAAGGGAAACGTACATATGTATTTTCAAACGTGTATATACGTGCGGCTCTACGAAATAAGGCCCCAAGAAATAGAGCCCCAAATTTTTCATGAAATATCGCCCCAGAGTGGGGGTGGATTTCATAACGAAATACAACCCCAATATTCAAATGCAACAGAGCCCCAAAAGCGGAGCATAAAGCCCCAAAACAATTGGAAAATTAAATAGGGCCACATTTTTTTAGAAAATTAATATTTAACAAAATAAATTGAATAAAATCACATTTTTTTATTTGTTTGTTTGAAAAAAAAATAAACAACACAGTTTAAACGAAAACCTGTATAGTCCCTGCAACACTTGTCTGCAGCAAGGACAGTTATTACTATCTAAGCCATTTGCATAGATTCTGTTTGCAGCTTTAAATTGCACTCTCCGCAGATAAACTAAACATTAACATACTAATCCTAAACCATCTCACCCTAATAAAATTCTAATTAAATTATGACTTATAATTAATACTAATATAATAAAACGATTAATATTTATATTATTAATTATATACTCTTTTCTATAATAAAATACTAAATAAGAAATTAATAAAACTAAAGATATAAATATTAAATTTATTCAATCAAATAAAAAGATATTACAATTCTTATTGAACTTAAAGAAACTATTTTTCATTCATAAAAAAAATTTGTTAATTTATAACAAAATAAAATGAACTTATTAATAAAATAATTCTTATTTATAAAATCTGAATATTAAAAACTTCAATATCAATTGATTTTAATGTAATAGAAGGTTCATTAATTTCATATTATAAGTATAATTATCGAAAGAAAGCAATAAATAATAAAATAAATGTTGGTAAAGTAGTTCAAATTGTTTCAATTTTTGTCCATGTAATAAATATCTTGTAAATATAAGTTTGCTCATGTTGACATTTTTCTAATAAAAGTAAAATACTTTTTATATGAGGCTTAAATCCATTGCACTAATCTGCCATATTAGAAATTAGATAATAATGGTAGTTCTGAATAACTATGTTCTGCAGAAGGAATATTTTTAATGGTTACAGTGTAAGAAAATCATGTTGCGAATCCTTACAAAAATAAAATAATTTTCTGTTGTCACCGGCAATTTATTTTCAGCGTCGTATTACACTACGAACATTTAACTGGGAGAGTTTCAGAATTCCGGTTTTTATAATCCCGTTTTTTTTAAATCCTGAAAAATGTCTTAAGATCCGGCCTTCTAAAATACTGTTTGTTTTAAACCCCGTTTTCTAAAATCACGCTTGTTCAAAATCACGTTCTTTTATAATCCCGCTTTTTTAAAATACCAACGAATCTCGCTATCCCGTTTTTTTTTACAAAACCGAATACAACATATATTGGTTATATTCGCTTTTTTATTGTTTTATAAATTAAACAAAATTAAAAATACTCCACAAAAAAAATAGTCGGAATATTTTTAATTTTTACTTGCGATTATAGGGACTATAAGGCCAGTTTAGGATTCGTGAATATAAAAAAAATTGAGATAACAATGAAACCTGACATTACGATCATAGAGAAGTCTAAAAAAGTGATCGACAAAAAATGTCTTTCTGTCTGTCTGTCAGTATGTATAACGAGCTGCAGCCTAAACGGCTTAAGCGATTATCTTCAAATTTGGTGTATGTAATTCTTTTGGCATTCCCCAAAATTTTATATTTTATATTTAGGCCTAAGAATAACGGTACCTGCCATATGAACGTTAAGAAAAAACTTATTTTTCTCGAAAACGGCTTCAACGATTTTGATAAACATTTTAGAGAATTTTTTGTTAGTATTGGCTATTATCTGAATAGAACCAAATTAACGGGAAAGGTCTATTAACTGTACCTTTAATATAACGTTTTTTTTAATTTTGGGCTTTATCGGTAACGGCTCTGTGGATTTCTGTCAAATTTTATTTTTGAGAAGATGTAAGTAGCACAATTAATTATGTATATCAAAATTTTGAATAACATTTTTTTTAATTAAAATAAATAAATTTTTTTTTTTTTGAAAACTCAATATTTTTAAAACTAATCAAATAAAATTATTTTAAAGCTTATAATTGCATGTATGATAATAAACTCTAAAAAACTGCATACCAAAATTTAAAAAAAAGGGTTTTTAAAAAAACTAAAATTCAAAACTGGATTTTAACAAAACCGGTCCTACAATGTTCGAAATACATTTTTCATAAATTCCTTGTTATTTAAGACGTGTGATGGCGTACTTCATTTTTACTAAAAATCGTTAAGTATTATGATTTTTAATAATATAATATAAGTTGAAACTGTGTTATTTTCAACCCAAATGTTACTTGTTCCTGTTAAAGATCTTGCTTTCAAATGTTATTAGGCACATAAGAGCAAGTATGTGAGACCCAGTCGTGCTCACTTTTTTACATATTACATAAAACACTTAATATGCTGATGATTTTCAAAACAAGCTAGGCAATTTAAGGCTGTTTTTGGAAATCATCAGCGAATTTAGAGTTTTCTAGTAAATTAGGCAAAATAAAAGTGACCTCAGGCAGGATGGTTGCAGGGAGGCATCATGGGTTAGCCAGACAAATTGCAGAGAAATTAGTCTGGCTAACGGGGTCACTATCAGATTTTTAGTAGGTGCCAATTTAAGTATATACAAAGTTTCTTTAAAGTGTAGTAAAGTACCTTGGCATCTGGCTGGATCAGTTTCTATATTTCAACCGACATGTAGAGGCTGCTCTGGCCAGGACTAGGGGAGCTTTTGCCCTGACAAGAAGGTTGTTTTATAACAGCCACCTTGACAGCAGGGTGAAAGTGATTTGCTACATGGCCCTCATTAGGCTGATGATTGGCTATGGATGCCCTGTGTGGTTCAACGTTGCACCATTTTTAATGGAAAAGATTCGGGTGTTTGAGAGACAGTGTCTTCGCACTTGTCTCGGACTTAACAGAACACCAGAGTCGGTGTACAAACACTATTATTCCAACGAGATCCTATACAACGGGGCCAATACAAGCAGGATAGATAACTTCTTAATTAAGCTCATTCGCGCACACATTGCAAGAGCGATGGCCTCAACCAATGGACAAATATTCGGGGCTTACTACCCCCAAGATAAATTTTTAGAAAGTACACGTTCGAGTGGTTTTATCCCGCCCCAGGCTTTCCTATACCTTGATAGTCGAGGGCTGATTTAGAATAGATCGGCGATTCCGTTGATCTACCACGTCGGTCACAGGACAGGCGATATAGGCGGCTCCTTTACGACCGAGACATAGTCGCTGGAAGCGAAACAGATTCAGCAGGGCAGTGCCCGATTTGGATCGGAAGGAAGTAATTAATCAGGTCAACCAGTTTTGGTGGCTTAATTAAACCAGATAATTTTAGTCGATTATCGCCTATGGCTGGCTTGCATAATATGTTTTAGCTAGTAGGTTTATTTTAAGTTATTTTAGTTTATTCTAAGTTAATTTTAAGTACTTTAAGATAGGTTAAGAAAAAAAAACCGAAAAAGTTTAATCAGTTTTTTTATTTTTTCTGAGTGAAAAATAAAACCCCCTAGTTTTAATTTAAGTATAAGTTACTTTAAAGCCGAAAGGCAATTACAATAAAGATATATAAATTAATTTAGAGCGCCCGCATAGGGCCAGTAAGTTAATTAAGTTGATAGTGTTAACTAGTTTTTAAGATTTTTATTTATTTATTTATTTATTTTTTATTGCAGTTCGATATTTCTAACATTTATGTACATAGTTTATTTAAGAGATATAGAAAATTAAATCCTTTACAACTTTAATATTAATAATGCTAAAATGAATTAAATTTAAAATATTTTAACAAAGTTTCAAGGGAAAAGCTACAAGAAAAAAACCCTTATATAATACTTAAAAACTAATATTGCACATAAACCCAAAAGAGATATAAAAAAATATTAACATATATCTAATTTAAGAGATTAAGAATTTGCTCATTATCAAAGTAGGAACATCTTCTAAAAAAGTTGTCTTGTAGGTTATATATTACAAGCTTAATTTGCTTAACATTAGCTTTATCATGAAGCCTTACTGTTGAAAAAATGCCAAGGCAAATTTAGCATTAATTTTAATATTTTGTTTTGTACTCTTTGCAACTTTCTTAAATGGTTCACAGCGCAGTCAAACCCCACTGGAGCACCATAAGTGAGTATAGGCTGAAAAATTGATTTGAATATCAGAATTTTATTATTCATACTAAGACCTGATTTGCGGTTAATAAAAGGGTATACAAATCTTATTAAAAGATTTGTTTTGTTTATTGTATAGGCAATATGTTTGTCAAAAGTCAGTTTCTTCTCAAGTGTTATACCTAGATATTTGCAACTTTCGGACTAAGCGATGTCAGTTAAGTTTATCTGTAACAATGTTTGTGGCAAAAAATCTGTTTTTCTACGTCTAGAAAACCAGATTGCCTGTGATTTTTGAGCATTAACCTTTATTTTCCACTTAAGAAAAAAAGTTTGTAAGGTATTTAATGAATATTGCAAACTTTCAAGAGCATTTTGAGGCAATAAGCTAGACGCATAAAGGGCCGTGTCGTCGGTAACCATAGCTAATTCAGTGTTTACGTCCAAAGATGGTAACTCAGACATATACACATTGAAAAGTATCGGTCCCAACACATAACCCTGCGGAACACCCCTTACTATATCATACAGTGAAGACTTTACAGAGCCTGCATACATAGCAAACTTTCTGTTAAGTAAAAAGCTCTGCACTAATTTAATTAGATATGTGGGAAAATTAAACATAATAAGTTTGTAAAGCAGCCCCTGGTGCCATACAGTGTCGAAAGCCTTTTCAATGTCTAAAAGTACTAAGCCAGTCGACAACTTAGATTTTAGGTTAATATTCACGTGATTTTTAATTCTTAAAATTTGATGGCTTGTAGAATGACCAGATCGGAAACCAAACTGCTCTTAGGGTATATGTACGCTCCCTCTATATGGTTTAAAAGTCGTTGTTTTATAAGTTTTTCAAACAATTTACTTACAGCACTTACTGGCTGAACACAATGCAAAAACGGAACTGCATTACGGAGACGGAGTACGGAACAGCTGTCAAATTTGTCATACGTACCAATTTCAATCGGAACACAATGCACGTACAGTAACTTTGACATTTAAATTCAAAAAAGGGTGGAATACCAAAAACAAATGATGAATGTAAGGCTTTAAGTAACCTTTCACTGAACTATTCTTAAAAAAGTTGTTTCTATTTACGTTGCTAGATAGAGAATTAAGCTCAATAAGCTTATCATTTAAAATATTTTCAGTGTCAACATCACTGAGATGGGATGAGATTGTATGATTTTTGGAAAAGGAGTCAGCCAGTGCCTCGACTTTGTGATTATTTTCGTAACCTTCCAAAAAGGTTTTGATCCCTTATCTAAACTAGTTAAGAGGTTATACCAATTTTTATTTTTTAAAATCTCTATTTCTTTTTTTATTTTTTTTATGTTCAAAATCTTAACATTATTCTTAAAATAAAAGGCACGACTGGGTCGGACGTACTTGCTCCCGTGTGCTAATCCTTTTTAGTTAAAGGCGTCTTTTTCACAAAGATTTAATTTTAATGTTTTTTTGACGTGCAACAAAAAATCGTTGTGGTTTGAAGCTCGAACGAACATGCGTCACGATAAAGGGATAAACAAATAAATATGTAGGATTGTTAGCTTTTGCAGTTTTTTAGTGTATCATCTTTCCACTTGTTGTTTACTGTTTATAATATAATTTGCTAATAGAAAGACTTTTTTCAGTTTACTTTTCATTTTGGTATGGACAAATTTGAACAACTGGCATAAAGATTCGTCGGAATCAGCAGTATGGCAATAATGCTAGGTAAAGGGACTTATAATATAGGTCCCATCAACAATTATTTATTTAATTATGTTTGATGGATCGATAAACGTATGGTGTGGGTAGGTATTAATGGAATTTATTAAGGATATAAGGTACCTATAATAAGGTTGGAAGGAAGGTAGGTACTAAAATTAAGATACACGTTCCAATCCAACTACTGTTAAGCGAGTAGGTATAGAGACAATATTAAAAGTTAACACAGTGGTTTTGTTTTTTTATAGGAAGGTGTAAACTTTTGTTTTCTCGATTGAAATTTTTTGCATTCAGTAGTAATTGAATAATTTTTTTATTTGTTAGTTGTTTTTGTGTGTTTATCATTGGCTCCTTATTTATTTTGTGTGCTTTTATGATGATGAAATGCTTTAAAATACGTAAGTATGTACATATGTAGGTTGTCACCTTCTTTTATTTGACTAACGGCTAGGGCTTATCCGAGCAATATGAAATAAAATTTTGGGGAAAAATTTTTATGAAATCAAAAAAACACTATTCATAACGTTTTTTTTGCAAAAAATGTTGTAAGCCATCTTATTTCTTTTGCTGTTTACTATTTTACGAATTTTTCATGTTTCAATGTTTTCAATGTTTTTTTTGAAAAACTTTTCGAAAACATATTTTAAAATTTTTTTGAGACAGTCAATTTTAAGAAATCTATAGTTTATACTAGGATAAATTTAAAAAAAATCTATAGATCCGTTTTCAAAATATTCAAAAAACAAAATATTTTTTTAAAAAAATATTAAAAATTAAAAAAAAATGTTTTTGAAAATTTTAATAAGCAATATTATTTAAATCATAAAGCACTACATATTTTGAAAATTTCATCAAAATCCGTCAATGAGTTAACAAGAAAGTCTAAAACTTTTTCTGAAAAATCCATTAAAACTAAAAGATAGATTTTGCATAGAAAACATCATTTTGAAAGTTTTATCAAAATCGTAGGAGCTGTTTTCGAGAAAAATAAGTTTTTCGTTAAAAGTTATATGGCAGGTACCGTTAGTTTTCGAGCTAGAATGCCAATTCGAAAAACAGTCGGGTAGACCACTCTAGAAATACTATAAACCAAGTTTGAATCAAGTCGGCCCAACCGTTTAGGCTGTAGATATCGAAACGGACAGACAGACAGACAGACAGACGGACGGAATTTCCGGACCCACTTTTTTTGACTTCTCTATCATCGTAATGTCATGTTTGATTGTTAGATTTTTTTTTTTTACGAATGCATAACTTGCCTTAGTCCCTATGAATCGCAAGTAAAAATTAAGTCTAAATCGAATCCATTTCCTTCTTTCTGAGTTTCGCAAACGAATCAATCTTAAAATAGATTCAGGCAAAATGAGTTGATTTGAATAATAAGATTGGGTCTTAGGAATTGATAACTCAGCCGCTCTGCATGTAACTTCCATGAATGAATCTATGAGGCCATCAATCTGATCAGACGAAGTAATGTAGTCGACCGATAATCTAATTCGGTTTAAATTTTCAGAAACATATGAGCTGCAACGATTCCAATTTGCAGCGGAATAATTATAACTGACAGGTATCATATTGTTTGGCTTACAGAAATCTGAAGGGAAGTGCAGACAGGCAAATGATTAGAACTTAAAGCATTAATTGCGACTGGTTGCGAAAAACGATATGCATTATTTGAAACAAAAAAGTCAAGCGTTGATGGATTTTGGGACGCGCATTTTGGAATGTATGTTGGTTCAAGACTGTAGAGCAATGTAAGAGATCTGTTAAAAGCAATAATATCATAAAAAATATTACCCCAACAGTTTGGTCTCAGACATCACCACGATTGGTGTCTACAGTTTAAATCACCTCCGATCAAAAAATTATCATTTCTTCTAAACAGTTTTAAAATATCTCTTTTAAATTTAGTTTTCTTCTCATTGCTAACATTTCCCCTGGGAATTATACAGAAAAGATACTAAATCTAGTTGAGTCCTGTAAAACTATCTCAATACCTATAGCTTCAATTATTTCAAACTTAACAGCGGGAATGGCAAAATGTTTAATAGATTTATTTATCAAAATAGCAACCCCACCCCCTTTTGAATATTGCCTATCAAGTCTATAGCATGCATAATTATTATGATTTGTAAAGTATTTTTTATTTTTAAGCCAGATTACATTTAATAAAGCTATGTAAATTTTGTTACGTTTCTAAAAATCAAATAATTCGTGTTTCTTATTTTGAATGCTAGTAGCATTCCAAGTGATAATTTTTGGATTTATGTCCATCATATTGAATAAAGATACTTTACTGCAAGAGTGGTAATTACATTACATTGTTCAGATTTAGAACGACAAGTACTTAATTTTGACAATACATCACATTTAGAAGAGAGGAAATTTCATAAAAAGAAAAAAGTAAGTTACTGCTACAATTTTTCTCAGAGCCATGAGCATTGGCACTAGTAGATGGTGTTGCTATTGGTGGGACATCTGAGCGAGCTTTGTCATTGACATGGTTTTGATTTAATGCAAATTGTTGGGAGTAACTGTGAGGAGCAACATTGCCTCTTTTATGTTGCAGTGGTGGAAAATCTTCCATGATGAATTTGACATGGTTGGTTCGCGGCCGATTCATCAAGACCGGTTTAGCAGAGGAATTATGATTGCGATGACGTGACGAAATTTTTTGCCTTATCTCAATATATTGTTTACGGCTTACGTATGATGGATCTGTAGACTTGTGTGTTCCGTTGCAGTTAGCACACTTCAAAGCAGTTTGTGGTGCTGTGCATTCAGTTGTTTTGTGGTTCCCAGAGCAAGATGAACAAAAAGTTTTTACTTGGCAGTGCATGGCTCCATGACCATACATCTGACAATTATAACATTGTGTGATTTTGTTAGGTTGCTGCCTCTTAACATCCCACCTAACGATTGTTTTTAGCACATTTTTGTAGTTAGTGCGCAACTGTTTCATTTTAATTGAACCACGTTCAATATTTACAAGATAGATATAGTGAATATAATTAGAGTTCGTATTTACAGCAATTTGTTTTATATCAATGCATTTAATGCCAAGCATAATTAGTTCATTTTTACTTGCGATTATAGGTACTATAATACAAGTTATGCATTTGTGCAGATTAAAAATTTTGAGATAACAATCAAACATGACATTACGATGAAAGAGAAACATATTTGAGCTACTGGCAAAATTCTGTTCCTCTGTCTGTCTGTCTGTCTGCCTGTCTGTTCGGATGTATTTTGGACTGCAGCCTAAACGGTTGCCCCAATCGTCTTCAAATTTTGAACTTAAAGTTATTTTGACATTCTACAGAGGACTTTTTTCAATTTTTTTTAGCTCAAAAATTAACGGTACTTGTCATATAACCGTTATGTATGTGCTAATGTAGATATGCATTACATTTTGGTGAAAAAAAAAATTTAATACGGTGGGCTAAAAACGGTACCTCCCATAGGACCGGTTTTTTTTTCTTCCAACTTTTCGAGAACTGGTGATCCGATTACAATCAAAATTGATATTCAAGAAGATGTAGGTAGCCTGAGTAATTTTGCATTAATTTTTTTCCAACATTTTTTTTTTGTATTTTTAATAATTTTTTATAATTTTTTTTTTGAAAAATCAATATTTTGAAAACGGGTAAGTGATTTTTTTTTAATTTTGTTTTTAAATGTACGTTATTTTTGTGCTAAAGTTTGTATTTTTGAATTATTTTTCTTCATTTTTTAAAAACAGTTGTTAAAAAATAACCGTTTTATTTGAAAACGGCTCTAACGATTTTGAAAAAAAAAATCTCACTTTCACATTTTTTAAAAAAATAAAATGGCGTTTAAATTTTTCCGCTGAAAACTATTTTACGTACTTTTTTAAAACAATCAAAAGCCAGAAAAATCGAATATAATCTTTGAAGTTCCCTTAATATTTTTCAAATTTTATTCCAAGCTGTGACCGCACATAAGAGCAAGTACGTGCGATCCAGTCGTGCAATTTATTTAATGTGTCGGAATTGTGAAGATCTAGGCCGGATAAAACTACTTTAAATGGTCTATTACCTTTCTTTTCCTGGGTATTAAATTCACAGGATTGCGTTTTTAGTTCATTTACTATCAAGTTGTACGAATCAAAACTTGAGCACAGGATTTTCTGGCCCAACGAAATATATTTAAGGAGATAGTCTTCAATTTTCAGTTTATTAATCATAGATCTAAGCACATCACTTTTTGTTTTGAGAACAATAATAGGATTTCCTTTAGTTTTACAGGCACATTATCGTCAATGTCTGCACTATCCATGCTATCTTCGCATGTAGATTGTAATGGCAAATAATAGTTGTACATACATCAGGTACCAGAATATAAGCCGGCTCCCTACGGCTTTTAAAACTGTTGCTCATAGTATAAAAGCAGTAAGTTCTCATTGAATATATTATGAGCCGTTGATAAGGCAAACAATATCATTCTACGAAAAGTTATTACTATCTTTGAAAGAATTGCTTTCTTTTTTTCTCCATACAATTGTTTTCTCACAAGATTTATAAAAGCAATAACATTTAAGTAATCTAATGCATAACGCTTTGCCTTTGAGCTTTGAAAGAACTTCACAAAAGAAGCAATAGCTTCCTTCGAACAGCTGGTGCTTGGTCATTAAAATATTGATTAAGATTTTATTCATAGCACGTACGGAAATTATTTTGGAAACCTTAACGAAATTGAGAAAACTTAATTTTATTTATATCATAAATGAAAAAGTTTGCATGTTTGGAGGTTTTTTCTATAATCACGTCTCAACGACATAATGGATTTTAATGAAATTTCGAATTTGATAGGTGGAAGAAGTGCTGTGTTAAACAAATAGGCAACCCGTAAGAACGCACGTTTCCTGTGGGAGGGGCGTACATATACATAATGTGAAATGATGTATAGCTAAAAGTTTGTTTGTTATGCTTCGAGGACTCAAAAACTGAATGAAATTATAAAGTTTGGTATATTAAATGCTATTTTTATTCCGAAAAATGCACAGCTCCCATGAGAGAAATATATATAAAAAATAAATTGCACGACTGGATCGCACGTCCTTGCTCATAGGTCACATCCTCGAATAAAATTTAATAAAATGCACGACTAGGTCGCACGAACTATTTCTTATGCTAGATAATTGCTTAGTGGCTGCATATGTACATACATATGTATATATTAAAATAAAAAAAAAATATTTTTTTTTCGAAAATTCTTTCATTTTTTAATTAGGTTAAGAGTTTTTTCGGAAAAACTAAAGAAAAACTAAATGTCTATCGAGGAAAAAAATATTGAAAATCGTTAGACCAGTTTTTTTTTTTAAAGTCGTTTTTGTTTTAAAAATGTTTCGAAAAAATATTTAATTTTTTTTGTATGTCATTATAAGAAAATATGTAGTTTTCATCTGGGAAAACTGTTTAAAAAAAATCAATCAACCCGTTTTCAAAATATTTCGAAAACCATTTTTTTAGAAAATTTAAAAAAATCGAAAAAAAAATTTTTGCAAATTTTGAAATGCAATATTAATTGAATTATAAATGACTTTCTGTGTGCAAAATTTTTTTGATATTGGGATTATGGTTTGTAATATAACCGCATTTGAAAAAAACCGGTACCGATAGGTACCGTTATAGAACAAATTTCGAAAAATTAATTCCTACTGAAACATGTATAGTCCAGTCAAACGGTAGTTTCACATTACAAAAAATACATAAATAGATTTGTTTTTCGAATTCTATGTTTTTTGGGTCGCTGAATCAAAATCTGAAAAAAATCCAACAAAATTTCCAGGTGCTTTTTGATATATCCGTAAAAAACCGCGGAATTTTCGCACTTTTTTCGGTTTTTTTGCTTACATTTCGGAAACTTTTTCGTACAAAATTCATGCATATTGTTTATTTCTTAGGCATCGTTAGCCCGTTAGAGCGCGTTTAAATTGCAACATAATTTCCCATTTCTGTAAAAGACAGACAGACAGATAGACCGACGGACAGAATTTTGCCAGTAACTGAAATATGTTTGTCTACCATCGTAATCTCATGTTTGATTGTTATCCTGCCAAATCTGCAGGAAAATGCCATAAGGCCCGTATCGTCATCAATTTTGCCGTTGGGCATACATTTTCGCCAATTTTTTTTTTTTTTTTTTTACTCAATTTTTTTTTTACTCAATTCAATTTCAATGAAGCCAGTTCAATTATTGGATTAAGCCTTTATCACTTTGCAATAAATCATTTTTGTTTTGGTTATTTCCACCAAGATCGATTCATCTTCGGTCACTATCGCTCTGGTTCGTAGTTAAATATAGAATCTTTGGATGTTAGTCTTAGATATATTCCCGATCTTTGTAAAAAGGAACTTTCATTTAAGGAATCTTGGCTACTATTCGCATTAATCTTCTCATGGAACCTCTATCAAAGTAGAATAACTTAAAGTTTCTTCACTACATCTTTAATTTCACGTCTTTAATCTCATAAAATCCCTGCTACTACCTCCACGTGAAACCACGCGAATTCATTTGTCTTATCTAAAACACCATCCCTTGCGGCTGACAAGAAACTGTGCCAAATGACTTCAACAGTATTCCTAGTTGCCCCCAAACAAAAACAAAGGGTTATCTGCTCCCAGCACACCCCCATGACACTGCCACAGCACGGCAGCATGGTTTGGCTGGCAGCAGTGTTAGGATATTTATTTATTTTACGCCAGACCTTTTCAGTTTTTTATTTTTAATCAGTTGCGGCAGGAATGTTGACAGAAGCAAATCTCATGATAAACATTAATGGATTTTAAAAAGGCAAAAGGACTTCCAGAGTACGAACTAAAAGGGTAAGCCAACCAAACCCCGTTTGGCGAGATTAACATCTAGAGGGTGAAAAGCAACCGAACACCGTTAAGCCCGCTATCATGTAAAATAATATTATTTAATGAAAGCACGCAATGGAACGAAAGATCATCTCTTGGTAGCTGACGGATTGGCTGCCTGGTTGGCTGGATGGCTGGCCGGGCTTTTGTGGGAAGTTCTGCAATAAAATATACAAACAACCGTAATTGGGTATTATGGTCATAAGAGAGGAGTAATTATTTCATTAAATACACACAACTTTAATATTTCCTTTTTTCTCTTGTTGCTATGCGAAATTGATAAATCCTTTTTGAAATTAAATGCGTGTGTGGGAGAGCCGCATAAGAGTTGGGAGTCAGGATTTTTTGTTTGTTCTTATTGTTGGTGTAAAGTGAAAGTTTAAATGTCGTCCTTTTGTCTACGCCGTTGTCCTGTGGTTGGCTTTAATGGCGTTCTTTTGTTATGCTTGGCACCTTTGTGGAAAATTCGTCGAAGGATTTATTGCGTTTTGTTTGGAAAGTACCTTCGCGTGGGTGGCAGGAATAATATTTTGTTCGGCAGAGACGCGTGTGACAGTAACAACTGGGATGTCTGATAAGATTATCGGTGCGAAAAAAGAATTTCATTGCGGCTTGTGGTTGAAGGGTTTACAATGAGAAGCAGAAGATTGGTCGTGACTAGAATTGAGTTATTTGTTATTCAAAATCTCTTCAGACATACACAAATAATGTTTTATTTGAGTTGTTTTTTTAATGTAAGGACATAATTTTCGAACCCTTGTCTATATTCAAGTTTGTTTTTTCTTTGCCAATAGAATCCATACCGCGAGGACAAATTTCACCATACTTGTCTGTCAACTGGAATATCCGTTTTGGCAGGAAGGTTTTCATCATTCCAAGATCGTGCAACGATTGTTAGATTTGTAAGCACTGAATGAGAAGGGATTTTATTACACTTATTTTATATATGTATATGTATTTTATATATTATTACTAAGATTTACAATGTACACATTTATCAAGGTCTCGCAATAACCTCGTTAAGTAACTTTTTTTCTTTTTATCTATACTTTTTGCTTTAATTTTTTTAATGTTTTTCTTTTCAAAGTATTTATTTAATTCTAATAACTTATTTCTTTTTGAGTTCCTAATACGTGATGATTTTGGATTTCTTTTTTAATATTAATGTCTTTCTAGTTTCTTCTTTTAGTTGCTTGGTCACACTTAGGTTGAATCTTTTCTTGCTAAAAACTGATGTTTGTGGCTCATTCTCTGGGAGAGAATAGCGGGAATTCTCGGGCCAACGATGTACTTCATTTTAATAAAACAAAAACCATGTTAAACATATTTCGGAATAGATAATCCGGACTGTCAATCTGCCGCTCAATTCTTGCGAAAACACTTATGTGAGTTTAGGGGCACGTTTAGAGATAGGGCTATGGACATTGTATGCCTCTCAGGGACTCAGGCTAAACAAATTGAGAATCGCCATATTTATAAAAAAGACTATATACTGCAAAGTTGTAATCTCATCTACTAGAACCAATGGACTGGAATTTCTGTTCTTGGAAGTTTTTTGTGCTACACATAAATGTCTTATCGGTGTTATGTAGAAGCCTCCTAATGTTATCAAAACAAGCTCCATCACTGACATCTTAAAAACTCTGACTCCTAGTATAACTTTAGATGTCCGAAACAGTGAAGTCAAATGCTTCAATGATAATATTGCCTCTTGAAAATTTTATCCGATAAATCATGAATACCCTACTCATTTTTCAAATACGAGCTCTACTTTGCTAGATGTTTTCCTTGTAGGCCAACCAAATTTCGTGAATTGCTACCATCAACTTGATGTTCCTGGTTTTTCAAAGCCCGATTTTATACTTGCTTTTTATGGCCTCAGCTTTACTTTCAACCCAACAAGGAATACAATTTGTTTCAGAGAATTAAAATCAGTTGACATGCAAGTTCTTGCTTATCATGTAAGCTACTCCAATTTGGAAAATATTTTCCACCTTGAATCTGTTGATGACAATTTTATTCCCATTATTAACATCAACATCAACTTGGTTACTGAAAATGACAACCCCTTACAAACGTTCAGCTTCCATAGAGTCAGTGAATTGGAAGTGTATAAGGCTCTGATTGAGATAAAGTCTAATGCTATCGGTTTGGATGCAATTCACATTAGATCCATCAAACTGCTCCTTCCGTTTCTCTCACTATACATTTCCCATATCTTCAATTCCATCTTTATATATGAATATAAATCTGGATTTAGATCTCAACACAGAATACCTAACAGGTAGAACTCAGGCTATTCTGGTTAATAATGAACTTTCTGATTTTCTCTCAACGCATGCTGGTGTACCATAAGGATCAACTTTGGGCACACTCTTCTTCACCCTTTTTAATAATGATCTTTCCTCGATCCTCAAATTTTGTAGAATCCATATGTTTGCGGATGATGTTCAAATCTACCTGAGATATCAGATTGAAATGATTGAAGATGCAACTGCTCGAATAAATGGAGATCTGCTGTGTATGGTTGAATGGTTTGAACGGAATCTTTTGAAACTGAACTCAAATAAATGCCTGGCTATCGTTATCAATAATACTGCGATCGAAAATGCATTTTTTCAAACATTGAAGTAAATGACTCTGCACTAAATTACGTCAAAAAAATTGAAAACTTAGGATTTTGGTTTAATCAAACTTTGTCGTGGGAACATCATATTTCTTGTGCTCTGGGGGCTCTAAATATCGCCTGTAGTTGTCTGCCTATAAACACAAAGCTTATATTAGCAAAAACTCTTGTTCTTCCTATTTTGTTATACGGTTGTGTTATCTTCTGATGTCCAGATAGTAGAAGCAAACGAAAGCTAGCAGTGGCTTTCAACAATATTGCTTGTTTCATTTACGGTTTAAATCGGTTTGATCATGTCTCATTTAAGTTGATCCAACATAAGACACCTGAGTATCGTTTTAAAAAAACTTTCATTTCCATCTTCACAAAGAAGTGGAAGAGTGGGAAGATTCGGTGTTTTATCAACCCTTCAAGATCACAAAGCGCCCTTTTTAAAGAGTTGTTGATATGATGGAACCGCAGACGGTAAGATACAATTTAGAGTGAACTAAGTTCTAGGTATTTTGGAAAAACAATCCTTCAACTACAGAACTCTCTGCCTTAACCCTGAGCAGAAGTTAATGCTTTTGCTTTGGTTCCTTGCATCAGTGCCGCTTCCTAGTACTGCGACACGAAATAAATGTGGCACAGGCTGGAAAATTCTTCTAAACGAAGACGAAGGAAACCAAGCATATGAATATAACAATGAAACCATAGAACAAAATTAATTCAGAACGAGATGTTTTCTACCTAAAAATGATTATTGACTTTAATAGAGGAATTCTTAAATGAGGAAATTAACTATCAAAATGTGTATATTTTTTTAATATTCATCCAAAAAATATTACATACATACATATATGTAAAATCGCATGTTCTTAATAGATGTAGATTCCTTTTAAGTATGGGTTTCATGAGGCAAATGTCCAACCGCTGACATACATAAAGCTAGCGTTCATTAAACCCCATAAAGCAGGAGCGATCTCCGACCAGCCCTGTATATGGTGGTTAGAAATAGACACTATGTGGAGTATTTCAATCGCTTGTAGTTCGGGGTTCGGGGTGACGTTGGGTCTCGGCCTGTCAATTCGAAGTAGTTTCTCGCATTTCCTCTGACTTCACTTCCAACACAACAAAGTCGCAACTACCAGTTGTTTTGTTATGTTATTACGGGGGTTCTGATGACTGGGCAGGCAAATAGGCGGATTTGTCATGTGCTAGATTCTAGATGTATCTATACTTAATATTGCTACTAAATGAAGTGCATATACTCACCGAATTGAAAGCAGATTAAACAGTAACCCAACGACTTATTCCATTCCTATTGGAATACAGTTGGGTAACAAAGAATATTTAACAAAAAATGGGAAGAATATACAATATCTGTGTTTAACTGGTATAATTTTGATAGTCAAGAGCAACAATGCAACGGTTTTTGTTTGAAAATCACAAAAAATGATTGATTTTTTACTTGCGAGTTGCAAGTTATGCATTCATAAAAAAAAAAATCTAACAATCAAACATGACAGCCTAAAAAGTTGGGCTGCTTTGATTCAAGCTTGGTATATAGTATTTTTAGAGTACTCTACCCGACTGTTTTTCGAATTGGCATTCTAGCTCCAAAACTAACGGTACCTGCCATATAACTTTTAATGAAAAACTTATTGTTCTCGAAAACGGCTCCTACGATTTTGATAAGACTTTCTGAATGGTGTTTTTAATGCAAAATCTATCTCTTAGTTTTAATGAATTTTTCAGAAAAAGTTTTATAACGGTACCTCCCTTATGACCGGTTTTTTAAAATCCGACTTTCTCGTTAACTAATTGACGGATTTTGATGAAATTTTCAAAATATATAAACATTTTTTTTTAATTTTTAATAATTTTTTATAAAAAAATATTTTGTTTTTTGAATATTTTGAAAACGGATCTTTAGATTTTTTTTAAATTTTTTCTCCTAGTATAAACTATAGATTTCTTTAAATTGACATACTCAAAAAAATTTAAAATATGTTTTTTTTTTGGAAAAACTGATCGAACGATTTTGAAATGAAGAATTCATAAAATAGAAAACAGCAAAAGAAATAAGATGGCTTACAACATTTTTGCCAAAAAACGTTATGAATTGTGGTTTTTTGATTTCATAAAAATTATATTATAAACAGTAAACAACAGGTGTAAAGATAATACACTAAAAAAACTGCAAGAGCTAACAATCCTAGGAGAAGTTGCACGTCAAAAAAACAATAAAATTAAATCTTTGTCAAAAAGTCGCCTGTATCTAAAAAGGATTAGCACACAGGAGCAAGTACGTGCGACCCAGTGGTGCCTTTTATTTATTTTAGCTGTCAAATTAAAAAAACAGCTACTTCGACAAAACTAGTTTCAGAGTCTAAACGAGAAAACCTAAACTAGTTTAATGTGAATAATATGGCTATTAAAGGTTCATTTCAGAAGTCAAAATCATTAATAGTTAGTTAGTTTTTAAATCTTACTTTCATTATCAATATTTTTCTCTCTTTCCGTGTAGTTATAATCATTTTCTTAATTTTATTTATAATTTTATATTGGTAAATTTCATTATATGTAAATGTTACTTAATCTCTAACCACTACGCAGGAACAGAGAATTTCTGTTACCATTTCCGTAGAGCGGACTATGTAAAACTATAAATAGTCTTATAACGAGATCAATTTCGATTCCACAAATTCTAATATAGATTTACAACTAAGTTCTTTTTACTTGCGATTATGGGGACTATAAGGCAAGTTTAGGATTCGTGAATATAAACAAAATTAAGATAACATTAAACATGACATTACGATCATAGAGAAGCCTAAAAAGGGCATTGGCAAAAAATGTCCGTCTGTCTGTATGTCTGACTGTCTGTCTGTCTTCCTGTCCGAGTATACATCGAGCTGCATCCTAAACGGCTTAAGCGATTATCTTCAAATTTGATATGTGTGATTTTTTTAGGTCAAAATTGGGCCAATTTTCCACATTTTTCAGTTTTCCGCAAATATTTTTGGAAAAAAAACTCTTTACCATAGAAAAACTACATATAAAAGTTGTAGAATTGAATTCCGAATAAATGGAAATGGGAGCATGCCGCCGTTAGGTGTAACGCCGGTGCCGATAGAACCAACGGGTGAAGAGTTATTAACAATTGAAAGTGAGAGAGCCGGGGCGAATGAAGAACCTTCCACTCCATTCCTGGCGGTGAAATTATTATTCTTCCTTGCCTTATTTTTCTGGTGTATGGAAAGCTGGAATCTGGAATCAATATCAATTTAACAGTGCATGAACCACTTACCTAGGACCTCAAAATAACGAGATATAGGCGCGGAAAGCTTGAGTGAAAAATGCATTTTCTGGCCAGCGAATTATCTGGCGTAAGAAATGAGTAACTGAACTTAATAATATATACTCAGCTAGGATCTCTATCTAACGAAATATATTTATGTAAAGGCTTGAGTGAAAAAATGTACTTTCTGACATGCGACCTTTCAATCCGCTCCTGAAGGCGCAGTTATTCTTTAAAGCAAATTGTAGAATATGTGCTGGGTAAGTGGACCAAATACCTAAAACTCAAGTGGGTTACGTTAGCACCTGCCCAAATGTGGGAATTATACACGAGTTTTTGGACGTATATAAGTGCCCCGTGGCTTAGTGGTTAGTATGTCGGACTGCTAAGCGAATGAGCCTAGGTTCGAATCCAGCTCATAGCCATCTTCTTTTCCGGGGTACTGCCTCTTGCGAGGAACTGACAAAACCTCCAAGAGTAAAATTTGTCTCGACAGAATGCCTCGTGTAGCCGTTCAGACTCGGCGGTAAGCTGTAGGTCCCTTCCATTCTTGCAGATTAACAACACATACACAGGAGAGTATAAGTCACTAGGCCTTGGCTCCTTAAGGAGCTGTCGCACCAATAAATTTATTTATTTATTTATTTTATATATGCTTTATATATACTGTACACTGATAAGACGGGGTGAAGAACTTCTTGCATCTCCGAAGGAAACCTAAACACCTTGCAGCATTCTTGGCAACGTCAAATATATGGTCATTCCACAGAAGGTGGTCTGTAATGCACATACCAAGAACTGAGAGGTGTTCAGTTTCTTTGATGCAAGTGCCACTCATGGATAGTGGCAATTGCGGTATATTTCGCTTTAACCACAAAAGACAACATTGAGTTTTCGAAGCATTACATTTTACGCGGTTTTTTATTCCCCATTGTACAATGCTGTTAAGATCAGAATTTAATAAACTAATCATACGCTGACGTTGCAGTTCCACATCCGAAGAAGATGGATGTGAATCTGGAAACGAATATGAAAAGCTGAGAGAACTAAAGTCAGCGAAACAATGTATTAGATTAGTTGTTTCAGATAATAAGTCGTTGATAAATATGAGAAATAGAGTCGGAGACAAAGCAGAGCCCCGGGACACACCAGCATTTATTTTGTGAATATCAGACTTGAATCCGTCCAACACAACTTGTATTGTGTGGTCCGAGATGAAATTACTTATCCAAACTCTATCAAATGCCTTTAAAATATCAAGTGCAATAATTATACTTTCCCCAAAACGATAGAGAGTTAATTAATGAGATACACCATTAAATCACCGGTGGATCTACTGCTGCAAAAACCATACTTCTGGTCATTAAGAAGCTTTCGGTCCTTAAGATATTCCTTAAACTGAAAATTAATCAGCGTTTCTATGACCTTGCAAAGAAGGGACGTAAGTGCAATTGGTCGATAGTTTGAGGGAGAAGAAGATTCGCCTTTTTTTTGGATAGGCTGGACAAATACTGTCTTCTATTCACTCAGAAAGAGACCAGAGGAATAAGATGGAAAAGTTTACGCAATGGTTTTGCCAGCGTTGAAGAACACCTCTTCAGAACAACAGTGGGAATATTATCCGGGCCAGCGGATTTGTGTATGTTGAGATTTTTCAATACTCTTGCGACTGTACGAGTGCGAAAGAAAATTCGTCCCATTAAATCATTTATTACTGGCTGGCTACTGGCCTACAGCTCTATATTTTGTCCAAAAATATGTTTTTATGTTAAAGAGTTTATTTACAAAAATATTTGCGAAAAATAGAAAAATGTGGAAAATTGGCCCAACTTTGACCTAATGTAATTTGGTAGTGGGCAGTGGTATCATTTGACGCGGCATTAATTATGCAACAACTTTTACTCAGACCATTTTTGAAAATATTAATTAGTTTAGAGGAACCACAAAAGTACCCCTTTTCGGAGTACATTTCACCCCAACCCCCTTCCACTAGCGCAGCTCTGCCGAGGGGGGAAACTTAGGATTTTCGTATTGGGCCGCTAACAAAGCCATTGGAACAAGAAATTCTTTTGTTGGAATTATTTCCGATATATTTGATTTTTGTGTCTAACGCTACTGGCCTACAGGTCAAGTTCGTTATTTTGGTGAGCAATGAAATCAAAATAAGGAAAACAAAAAATCTCATCCATTCGTTTTACTTGAACATATTTAAATAAAATCGTCTGCTAGGAAGTTAGGAATTTTTTCTTAGCGTGTAACAAAACCTTTCCATTAATTTTTTAGGGCCATTTTCTTAGCATCGGATAAAACCTTTTCAATTAACTTTTTATCGTCAATTTCGAAAGAAACCCAGCTATATCGCTGCAAGTTGTAGAGTGTCCTGTTATATATTGTATATATTCAATGGCCGGGGAAATAGACACTAACGTGTTTAAAAGTGTTTAATGTATTAAATATGAAGTACCATGTAGACTGCTTCAATGTCTGGCTAATACATTGAGCTGTTGTTCTACAAGCTATTCTTTGAGCATACAAACAGTAGACGTAATGAAGCCTTCGTCACAAACCTCAAACGTTTGAGCAACCAACACCTAGAAAAAGGGAAAGTTTTAAAATTTGTAAAAATAACAGCAAGTGACCATGCTTTGGGCATTATTTTTACTTGCGATTACCTATAGGTACTATCTATAAGGTAAATTATGGATTCATGCAAAAAAGTAAAAATTCTGACAATCAAACATGATAGGGAAGTCGAAAAAGTGGGTCCAGAAATTCCGTCTGTCTGTCTGTCTATCTGTCTGTTCGAACCTCTACAGCCTAATCGGATGGACTGATTTGTTTAAAAATTGGTATTTAGTATTTTTGTGGTAATATATCGGGGTGTGTTTTTCATTTTTGTTCTTGGTCGAAAAATAAGAGTCCTGCCATACAATCTTTAACAAAAAGTTTGATTTTCTCGAAAACGGCTCCAATGATTTTGATAAAACTTTCAGGGTGCTATTTATTTTTACAACAATATATCTTTCAGTTAAAATGTATTTTTCGAAATTTGTTCTATAACGGTAACTCCCTAGGACCGTTTTTTTTTCTTCGACTTTCTCGAGAACTGCTTAACCGATTACAATCAAATTTGATATTCAGAAAGATGAAGATAGCCAACTAATTCGGCGTAAAAATATTTTCGAATAACTTTTTTTTTGTATTTTTAATAATTTTTTAAAATATTTTTTGATTTATTTGATTTTTTTTAGTTTTGTTTTTGAATGAAAGTTATTTTTGCTTAAAGTTAGCATTCTTAAGTTCTTTTTTTTATTAAAAAAAAAAAAAACAGAAAAAGCAAACTTCAAATCATACAACATTTAAGCCTCTCCCATAGGAACCATGCGTTTTAAAAGAATCTAAAACACCATGCAAAAATCTAATCCGTATTTAAATCAAAATAAAAATTAAAATTAAATTTTTAAAATGTTTAGCAAACGTTAAATTAGATATATTAATTTGAATATAATGAAGTAATAAGATGTTATTTGTATACTCATTACAGCAAAGTTTTCACTAAAATGTATGCTTAATCTTAGAATCATTGTTTTTCACCATAATTTTCAACTTGGATTTGCTTCTACCTTAAGAAACGAATTTTTAGAAGTATTTCTTAACTCTCTCAACTACATATCTTTTAACCTATCGATTTATCACCCGGTAATCCTCAAAGAATTTTTCTGCTTTTACGTCTTATTAGGATTCGTCTCAAAGGATTCTAATCTTTTCATTTTTGCATAAGACAAGAAATTTTTCAAGTTAATCTCATCTTACCCGACTGTGTGTGTGTACTTTTGCGAACCAAACTTAACAGAATCTTTACTTGTTGTTTCTTTTCCTCCCAGACATGTATTTTTTCATTTTAAAAATTATCAGCTCAAATGTTTTTGTATTATATTTCGTACATATTAGAACTGTCGTTTCTCAGGGTAATAGGCGCTCAAGACTCCAAACAAAAATCCAAAAATGCATACTTCTGAACTAAATTCCATTAATAATTCAATTAGAGCTTTTAAAACAATGTCAATGCTCACCCACTATTTAATGTTGGATTGCTTTCTTCCATTTAAGCTGTGAGACCCTTAGCTTGTCGAATGGAACTGCGACAAATTCCCGACCTGTCGGTAGGTTTCATCTGCTTAGCTTTGCATAACGGACAAATGGTCTACTTCGTTGCATTCAAACATAACAATCTCATTATGCAGGACGAACGGCAGCCACTGACAAATATCACCATTTTTTCATACGAAATGGACAATATCAACAAGAGATATACTCAACTCAGGCTAATATACACAATAGGTTTAGTGAAGGCATTCGGCGAGTAAAGATAGATCCAAAGAGATTTCGTTGGCTAATGCTGCTGCCACACACTGGCCCTATTTACCTCAACGTTAAACTCTACAGCATCGACATCAAATCCAGGATGTTGTCGTCCATGCAATACTGAACTGACTACCTGAACATAAAAAAGATCTATGCACAACAGCAACCAACTATTATAGACCCACCTAACGTTTTTCTTCGTATGCACGACAATCAGTGAAAGCTTTGAATTGAGTTCTGAATTCAGCCATCGGCCTAATGGCAGTTTTATGGTGGAACATTATTTATCAAACGAAAAAGCGCAAAACAAATAATAAAAGCCTCGCACGGAACTTATATCCTTGCAGGGTGTAATTTTGTCGATAACGAGGAACCACCCCCGCCGGGGATGATATGGCCGAAATCGACTAGGTATATAGGTTAGAGACGGCACACAAGTCTTGGTATCTCAGATGGTGCGGTATGGTAAATGGAAGCAACCCTCAAAATGCTTAGTGGGCTTTTATGGGTTTTTTCTAAAAAGAACGGATGGTAGGTTGGTGGAAAATGCGCACAGCAGAAAGTCCGCCATGACAGCGTAAAATAAGATAAACAAAGTTATAACCATAAGGTGCTGGAGGCTTGCAGCCGGAGTGCCATTTTAAATAGGTCGTGTTGTTGTTTGGGGTAGTGAGGGAGGGAGTATCCATTGGGTAAGTTTAGTATATCAGAGTCCCTGGCTGGGCATAAAGAACACAAATTTATTTACTGTTAACGCAAGGAGTGCTCGGCATTACACATACTATAGTGACGGTGATTTGCGATATTGCTATTTTTTCTTTGTGTTGTTGTTTTTCAAAACATATAGTGATATGAACTGAGAAAACAATGTTTGTTGCAGAAAGTTGGAAAATACAAATTCAAATGGATGGTTGTGTGGTAGAATGTGTGGGAAACCCTAGGGGTATTTTTTGGAAAGTTACTTAGATTGCAATGTCAGTTTAAGAAATTACTAGGAATGCTGCCGCTTGATGTGAATAGACCCATTCAACGCAGTTTTTTTCGGTAATCATATTTCCTTCTACTTACATCTTCCTTAACCGACAGTATTTTAATTATTTCGAGTGTTTACCCTACAAAAGTCCCTTCCGCCCTTTTTCCAATACTTGGCCTATAAATTCTTTCTGGTGTATTTTAACGCAAAATGACTTCATTCTGTCGTCAGCTTAAGGAGTATCCCGAAGATCGAAAGCTTCTCCATGACCGTCAGTATGGCTTCCGCAGCAACCGTTCTACTGGTGATCTGATGGTATATCTCAACGAACAGTGCCACAAATCTTTACATAGCTTTGGTGAAAGTAAGATTATTGCTCTTGATATCTCCAAGGCATTTGATAGAGTTTGGCATGAAGCTCTCTTATCGAAAATGCGTGCTTTTGGGATCAACGATACTCTTGTTCGTTGGATTAGAAGCTATCTTCTGGACCGTTCAATACAAGTTGTATTAGACGGATTCAAGTCTTATTCCCACAAAATAAATGCTGGTGTGCCCAAGGGCTCCGTTCTGTCTCCCACTCTTTTTTTCATTTTTACTACTTGCGATTATAGGGACTATAAGACAAGTTTAGGATTCGTAAATAATAATATTTGAAAGAAATTTATAAATACAGAACGTTATTTATTACTGAATTTGAGTAAAAGCATTTAATGTCACTATGTATATGTATATTAAAATACGTTAACTGGCCAACCGAGCTGACCGCAACGCAGCCCCGGATCTAGGATTTTTCCGAAGGGGGGCAAGAACCTGGTTTTGACGCCCCCGATTATTTAAGATAAATGATAAAAAATAAATAAGTAATTATGTACCTACATATATTTTTTAGTAGAATTTTCTGAAACCCCAAGAATAATTTTTTTTATTTATGAACTTCCATGTACGTGTGACATATGAAAATAATAAAGACCATATAAGATCAGTATAATGGAACCCTCAATCCAAACCCAAACAGTACCTTCAAATACCTTTATTGCTCCAAGTCTCATCAGCAAGAAGTTTTTAGAAGAGAAGATCTTAGTTTGAAAAATCTTTGAACCAATGTAACTTAACTGAAAGTTGATACAAAATATTTTTTAAGTGGATATATTTATCGCATTTTTATAAATAAGCCTCAAATGGGTAATTACCTATGTACATTTTTTTTTTAATTTTATAGGATAAACCAAAAGCATTAAACTGAACAAAAAAGAGCTCTGATTCTATCATTTTTATAAATTAACACGACGAGCTTTCCTTTCCGCAAAAGAATCGATTACACTGTCAAAGTTCATCTCTTAGGCAGTTTTATTTTCTATCGCTATAATCGCAAGTCCAGATAGACGTTCCTGACTCATTGTTGATCTTAGAAACGTTTTAATTACTTTCAGTTTGCTAAAACTTCGCTCACAGCTTGCAGATGTGGTTGGGTAATGTACAATATATTCTCAAAGCTATGCTTATATTTGGAAAAGCTGCGTTCAAATCCCTCGAGTATTTTCGAGCCAAATCGGCTCCACTTTTTCTTATGTCTTTGCAGGTACAAAATTAAAGAAATTTGTTATGATTTCTGTACTAGCGCTACTAGACTGTCGATTTCGAGGTCCGAGCTAATACTGAGTCTAACTAATACTCGGTCCTTATTTGACAGGAATATAGCTTAGGACTTCTGTGAAGAAATCACTTGGTACCGATTTGAGTACTAACAACTGGTAAAATGACCGAGCACTAGCTAATTTTGAGGAGCTAGTTAGGACCGAGTTCTAACTAATACTCGGTACCAAATTAACAGGAGGGCTTAGAACTTTTTTGAAGAAATGAAATGGTACCGATTTGAGTACTAATTTTAGGACTAGAACCGGTCCCAGCGTTAGGACTCTGTGAAGAAATCGGCCGATAGAGATATAGGGAATTAGAAATGTAAAGATATAGAGATACAGAGTTACAGAGGTACAGAGATATAGAGATATAGAGATAAAGAGAAGAGATAAAGAGATAAAGAGATAAAGAGATAAAGAGATAAATAGATAAAGAGATAAAGAGATATAGAGATATTACATTACATTACATATTAATCTAATCCGTAGATAAATCTACGAAGTAGACACACTTCCGAGCACTGGCTATTGAGGCCATCGGCTCAGAAAGTTACAAGACAACACACAAGACGACAGAATAGAAGACAGAAGGAGAACAGAAAACAGAAAACACATAACACATGTCAACAGCACGCAGTTGGCTTTCGGACGGTCCCCCATCTTTCCCCATTGTATGTTTAATAATTAAAACAATTTTTTTTTGAAAAATAAGTATTTTGAAAACTGGACGGTAAATTTTGTTTTTAAACGTATGTTATTTTTGTGCTTAAGTTTGTATTCTTAAAATATTTTTTTTAATTGAAAAAAAGGTGTTAAAAAACCGTTTTATTTAAAAAACGTTCCTACGGTTTTGAAAAAAATACTCTTTTTAACATTTTTTAAAGAAACAAAATGGCGTTTAAATTATTTCACTTAATACAAATTAACGAATCAAAAGTCACAAAAATCGAATAAATGCTTTGATGTTTACTATAATTTTCTAAAATTGTATTCTACAATGTGACCGCACATATGAGCAAGTACGTTCGAACCAGTCACTTCAGATACTAGTTTGTAGAAAGCCTTACAAACTTATTTCTACAATCAGAGGCTCATCATGAGTGCATATGTTAGTTGTTAGTAACAATTAAATAAAAACAATGCTAGCCTAACACACACACAAAATAAAAGAATTAACTAAACTACAAACGTTGACATACAAAACAATGTATTAAAAAAGAATCACGACAGTCAGTGGAGCACTGCTTCGCAAAAATGATTTTAGTCCCAATTTGCTTAAATTAAAGTCCATAGACGAAGCGTCAAGATTTAAGAGTCTGCTCATTCGGTTTAGAGCTTCATATTTTCCATATAGTTTGTTTTATGAAACTACATGTAGAAGTTCCGATCCACGCAGGTGATAAGATCCTCCAGGTTAATTTAAAACAATACAGGTTAATCAGTTTCGCTCTTAATAAGTTGATGAACAAATATTAAATCGTTATTAACACGCCTTTGGTAAAGAGTTTGTATGTGGAGAAGCTGGATTCTCTATTCATAAGGTGGGAGGTAAAAAGGATCATTCCAAGGTAGACTCTTCAGGGCAAAACGAATAAAATTATGTTGGATTCCTTCAATTTAATTCAGAATTTCATAATAGGGAGTCCATACTTGTGAGGCATATTCAAGGTGGGCGCACGTAGCAATTGTAAAAGGAAAGAGTCACATATGGATCATTAAATTCCTTAGCGTTTTATGAATCCAAGCATAGAGCTAGCTTTATTCACAATAAAATTAATGGGTTGAGTTAATTCTAAGTTGGACGTGATACGGACATCCAAATCCTTAAAACTGAAGACGCGACAGATCTTGTACTGCGAAATACTATAATCAAATGCACTTAACATACGTTTTCTTATGAAGGTAATCGTCTTGCATTTTAAGGGACTTAGGGAAATACCACTTTTTTTTTCTTTTTAGATATATAGAAATCAAGACATATAAAGATATTATATTTTTTTATGAAGAAAACTCTTTGATGATTTCACTAAAATCCCAGTTCCCCGAGTAAATCGTTTTAAATGAATTTGATAAACAATTTTGTTCCATCGAAATTCACAGCCTATTTTTTATAATTTGTATTTTTAAAATTAACACTCCAATTGACATTTTTACTGGCGATGACATAGTTACTAAGGCAAGTTTAGGATTCGTGAATATAAAAAAATTTTAGATAACAATCAATCATGACATTACGATCATAGAGAATCCAAAAAGAAATTTGTTACAAAATATGTCAGTCTGTCAGTCTGTCAGTCTGTCAGTCTGTCAGTCTGTCAGTCTGTCAGTTTGTCAGTCTGTCAATCTGTCAGTCTGTCAGTCTGTAGTCTGTCAGTATGTCAGTCTGTAAGTCTGTCAGTATGTCAGTATGTCAGTATATCAGTCTGTCAGTCTGTCAATCTGTCAGTCTGTCAGTCTGTCAGTCTGTCAGTATGTCAGTATGTCAGTATATCAGTCTGTCAGTCTGTCAGTCCGTCAGTCTGTCAGTCTGTCAGTATGTCAGTCTGTCAGTCTGTTAGTCTGTCAGTCTGTGCGTCTGTCAGTCTGTCAGTCTGTCCGGCTGTAAGTCTGTCAGGCTGTAAGTCTGTCAGTCTGTCAGTCTGTCTGTCCGACTGTATGTATAACGATCTGCAGCCTAAACAGTCTAAGCGATTACCTTCAAATTTGGTATGTTGTGATTATTTTGGCATTCCTCAGAGGGGAAATTGAAATTTTGTTTTTAGAGCTACATATAACCGTTAAAAAAAGCTCATTTTTCTTAAAACGGCTCGAACGATTTCAATCAAAATTTTTGAGATTTTTTTGTAGGTATTAGCTATCATTTTATCAAAACCCAATTTTCCGGGAAAAATCTATTGACTGTACCTTTCATATAACGATTTTTTTAATTTTTTGCATTCTCGGCTTATTGGATGTCAGTAAAATTTTATATCCGAAAGACCTAAGTAGCCAGGTAAATTCTGCATACTAATATTTTCGAAACCATTCATCGTTTTTTACTTGCGATTATGGGGACTAGTAATTAAGTAAGTAGGTAAGTAAGTAAACAATTCATTTATTTAAGTTAACAAATTCAAGTACAATTTCTATTTTGAATTTAAAAGCTATGGCTTAGCCGTCAGCCAAGTTAGCAGAAAAAAAACCTAACGATAAACATTATATATTTTTGTATGTGTTACAGTAAAAAAAATAAACTTAATTTAATAATTTAAAGATCAAACAAATTCTGTCACTAGTAGCATCATGTACTTCAATATAGATTTTAAATATTTACTCAAACTTTTCAAGTCGTACCCGTTTAAAATATGGATTGTATCGGTCATTGCCTAACTAACAATTTAACATTAAAAGGCCTTATATACAAATTACTTTGGCGCAGATTACACAAGCTATTTAACTGCTATAAGACTTTTGTTGAATGGCGTTATAACAGAAAATAGATTTTCATGAAATGTTTTTAGCTTGTCTAAGCAAGCAATTTTGTGACAGCTAAATGGTAAATGCCTGCTCTGGATGTTATAAAAAGGCATTGCCAGGGCCTTTCAATGACAGCCATTGCTAATAGTCTGCGCTGGATGTTATAAAAAGCCTTACCAAAGCCTTTCAATGAAAGCCATTGCTAATATAACCTGCTCTGGATGTTATAAATAGGTCTTACCCAAGCCATTTAATGAGTGCTTTTGCTAATATCATGCCTTATGTTAATATAAAGGCTATTTCGTATTGCCACGAACAAAAAGTTAATACTTGCTAGCCTTCAATATTTTGATTTTGAGGCAAAAAAGTAATTTTTTAGCACAATGATTTAGGGTTTGTTTAAACAAAAATTGCATTATTTTTGTTTTGTTTTACAGTGTTGAGTTTTTATCGCATTATTTGTATTGCGTTTCTTAGCTATATTTCTCATCAAGCAAGTTGCCAAATTGACTTTTCTACTGCATACTGTAACGATTGAAATTGTATTTTAAATATAAAAGTGAAAAGTTTTTATTTACCTGAGTTTTGAACTCGAGTCTCCAATACTCTAATTTTACACCAATTCAAGGTTGGGAAAATTAACATCAAACATCGACAACAGAAATATTATTTTAGTTTATATAAGGCCTTTTTAAGCAAGCCTTACACAAGTTGTTTGCATTTTAATTTTTAGTAAACATCTTTGGAAGGCCTTATACAGGCCATTTTAACCTTTAACTACAAGCCTTGTATAGAGCTTTCCAAACTTACTTTTAAAGGCCTTAAAGCAGCTGTTTTTTAATTGTCAAAGTTTGAATTGTGTGGCTTTCTGAGGTTTGAAGCATATTAGAAAACGAAACAATTGTGTTTTATAAATCAGGCTAAATTGTCATTTGAGAAAAATAAATGTATAGGTTAAGTCTTTGACATCATATACTTCACGTTAATATTTTAATTCATTTCTTTGAACTTAAGAAATAATTTCTGTTAGCACTCCTTTTCTGTTTTACAGTATTCTGTTGTAACTCTCTTATTTTATTTACAACAGATTTTATTTATAAGAACTTATTTATAATACTCTATTAGCAAATTAATTCAGTTTGTATAAGGGTTTTAGAGGTTTGTATAGAGCTCACCAAACTCACTTTTTAATGCCTTATAATAGCTATTTTTTTAATTTTCAAATTTTGAAATGTGTGGCTTCCGAAAGTTTGCCTTATACAAGATCTATGCAAATTCAAAAAATTGAACCTTATACAAGCTTAATTGTTAGTTGGGTTATAAGGTATTTCTGCCGAAAGAAGCTTGTCTTTGTGGAGCCAATATTGGACATACACTAAATAAATGGTAGCAATCTTCTTTTGATTTTAAATTGCAGAGCGTACAGAATTGGTTAAGGGGAGCCATTTAAGCCCAGAAGTTCTTATCTTGCCTTAAAGATTTAGGAAATTTCGCGGTAGCTCAATGAATCATGGAAGTAGTTTTTTTCACCAATATAAGGAAAAAATCTAACAATCAGGATTTTTTTTTTACGAAAGCATAACTTGCTTTATAGTAACATAACGATGATAGAGAATCAAATATGTGAGTTACTTGCAAAATTCTGTCTGTCTGTCTGTCTGTCCTTCTGTACGGATGTATATTCAACTACAGCCTAAACGGTTTAGCCAATCGTCTTCAAATTTGGAATATAATGTTGTTTTGATATTCTATAGAGGACCTTAATTTTTTTTTAAGCTCACCCTCAAGTAAAAGCTTATTAAACCGCTCCAAAAATTTGTATGAACAATAATAAGATGATATGCTAAAAACGGTACTTTCCATAGAACCGTTTTTTTTCTTCGACTTTCTCGAAAACTGGTCATCCGATTTCAATTAAAATTGATATTAAGGAAGATGTTTATAGCCTAAGTCATTTTATTGTAAAATATTTTCGAAATTTTTTTTTTTTTTATATTTAAAAAAATTTTTTTTTTTTTTTAAATCGATATTTTGAAAACGGGTAAATGGATTTTTTTTAATGTAGATTATTTTTGTTGCTTAAGCTTGCATTCTTTAATCATTTTTCTTTAATTTTTAAAAAAATTAATAAAATAAAATCGTTTTATTTAAAAACCGCTCCTACGATTTTGATAAAAAAAAAATTCAGGATTTTTCACATTAAAAAAAAAATGGCGTTAATCTTTTTTTCGCTGAAAACTATTTAATGTACTTTTTTCAGACAATCAAAAGTCAGAAAAATCGAATAAAAACTTGGAAGTTCCTTTACTATTTTTTCAATTTTTTTTCGAAGCTGTAACCGCACATTAGAGCAAGTACGTGCGATCCAGTCGTGTAATTTATTAGAGATGCGATGCTTCATGTCTTTTTACTCCTTATCAAAAGATACATACATAATAACAGAATAATGGTTTGCCAGGATTGGTTCACACTCGGCTAGAAATTTCGAAATTCCCATTTCTCGCTGAGCCAATACTTTCATTGTCACCTTGAAATGCTAATCCGCATTCATCGATGCATTTAATAGTATTCTAACTACAACTATAAGGATTTTTTGCCAATACTGAATTTTTTTTGCCTCCTGTATCAGTGGCTTGAACTTGAAGAACTGAATTGTGAAGAGATAGGTACTTCATCGCAATTTCGAATTTGATCATGATCAATTTTAGGGGCTGCTAAATCCGGCACTACAGCCCCCTATGTGAACGGGAGAGTAACCTTTTTCATACAAAAATGTTCTTCATCCTCTTGTTGCTCCCTTTGTCAAAATTGAGTTCCGTTAAAGTTCCGGATTCCCTTACCGACGAATTGATAATTTTTTAGTAAAACCATAATTAAACCAATTTGGTAAAAAAAAAACTTTCCCTCAAAGAAGACCGAAGACGAAAACATCTTTTTCGTCGTAACTTTTTTTCTTATTGAAACATTTATTAACTTCTTTTTGTTAAAAAAATATGAAAAGAAAAAATCCATAAGATTGAAATTACCTGCCTGGAGCTCTATGGTTTCGTCCTGTTGTTTGGCACAACTTCTCAAGAACTCCATAGCAACCTGGTCGTTGTACATGTAAAATTGCTGTGACTCTTTAAGTTTCGCATTTTCCCTCTACGCTTAACTACTTTCGACAATAAACTTTTCGACAAGAACCTGCTCGATAGTATAAACTTTGTCCATGATGCAAACAATCCTTACATCTACTACAACAACATGAATTTCAAACTTTAATGAACTCACAGCCCTTAAATGCTTGAATAATACTTTACATATACGTTCCTCTCTATTCATCTCGCTGGCAAAAAGGAAAACAATAAAATATTTAATTCACTTTTCCTTTGCCAAATATGAATTTTTGAAGTAAATTTATAAACTTACATAGCGACCCACATGCGCGCAGAAAAGTCTAAGTGCTTCAAAGGATTAATAAAATAATAACAACTTTAAGAACTTTCTTTTATTTTTATTCCTTTCTTCTTCAAAGTGTTATTCTAAAACTTAATCATAAATTCCATTTCAAGGATATTTTCAATCCACATGTAATAAATAAATAAATAATTTATCTTAAAGATACAAAATTGCTTAAAAAAAGAACACATCTAACGCTTTAAAGTCGAACAATTTCTACTCCAGCCCGAGGCTGGAACAACGACTCCGCCGCCAATCGCAATTTCTCCGACACCAGTCGGGCGATTTTGGGAGTACGGCTCCAGACCATTTCCCTGGTACGGTCGTGATTATCCTTGCTTTCCACTTCGACCTGTGAATAATCAAAGTGTTTGTGTTAATTAAGCTGCTGAGCCAGCAGCATCATCATCCGACTTGCTTACCTGTTTAGGCTGTTGAACCTTAATGGAGACCAGGGTGGCTTGGTCATTTACCACGCTGAACTTAATCCGGCCAATCATTTCGTTGGTGCGGGCAGTGGCTGTCTTCACGTTGCGCACATTGCCGCGCTTGAATGACTTCTCCACTTTGAGTGTCAGCGGACCCAGTGTGAATTTGCTTTTAATTGTCGAATTTCTGCCTTCCGGATCGGTGACCACTTTGGCGTTGCCCACACGACGCAAGGATGCCAAACCGGAGAGGCTACCTTCGGCGCGGCGTAGTTTTTCTACAGATGCTGATGGTGATGGAGAACTTTGCTTCGGCTTTTGTTGCTTTGTTGTCTGCTTGGTGTTGGCGTTGTTAGTGCTACCGGAACGAAGGGGTTGAAGGGGTTTTTTCTTGTTTTTTGTAGACGAGGACGAGGACAACGATGGAACTGTTCGCTTTTCAGCTGAATCAGTACCGGCATTCTGTGGTTTGGCCTTTTGTTTTAGTTTCTGCTGTTGTTGCTTTGGTCTGGTCTCTTCGGTCAGAACGGAAGTCACTGCGGCTGATGATGACGGTTTTTGTTCGGCGATGGTGCTTCCCGATTTGACGTCTGTAGAGGTAGTGGCATTTGTATTGAATAATGTATCCGAGGAACGGGCCTTGGAGCCGCTTGATACTTTCTTCGTTTTGCTGAAAAAAGTGTTTTGTTGGTTTTGAGAGTGTAAATTATGAAATTGAGTTTGTCTGAGATGTTTTAATAAAGACGTCTGTCTGTCAAGAGTTTGAGAGTTCTGCTTAAAGATGGGTATTTTTGGGCTATGGAGACTTCAAGAGAACTCTCATAACAAAGTGTTTACAAGATCAATTATTGCAATGAAATTTCTTAATTTTTTTATTTTTTCAACAAGGGTGTATTGACTATTTTCCAATCAATATCACTCGAATTCGAAATAAGTTATTTAATTCATTACCCCCTCAAAAAAAACGTAGCTATTCCTTTATAACATTCCTCCTAACACCTACATACCTCTTGCTACTGCTTGTCTTGGTTGCTTTGCTGGGTGTGCTAGCCTTCACCTTGGTAACTGGCTTTGGAATCGATGCCAAACGAACTTTAAAGGGATCATAGGAATCCGACACAATACGATTTATACGAGCGAAAATCGCATCAATAAACTGATTGTGGCGTTCTTGGAACGCATCCTTTGGCATCTCAATAATGACATTTTTCTCAGCTCCTCCGCCTGCAGGAAATGAAAAAAAAAGAGAAAATAAAAAAAAAAAAAATGATAGATTCCAATGGTGTTCATATAGATACAGATTTTTATCTTCATCCCTATGAAGAACGAAGAAGTCAGTCAATTCTATTTATAAATTATTTTTATCCCAAAGAGAACAATAAATCGATTGTTAGAAGTATAAGTTTATATCCTTGCGAATGATGTTGTGATTTTGATATCCTATTTTATTATTTTTTTTTTAATCTAATAAAGACGAAAAACGGAACAATCGGTCTATTACGACGACCGACTGTTCCATCCTTTTGTAGGATTTTCTAAGTTAGACACACAGCTCTATATTGTGATGTGATTATTGTGGTAGTAGTGTGCTGCCATTTTTAGTATTTTCTTTTTTATGGTGATATTGATGATGGTTATGGTGTTGTACTGTTAGTTAGACATATTTAATTGGTTTTTATTTTTATTGGTTAATTTGATTGTTAGGTTTATTTTAGTTTAAAGCTTGTTTTTAGATTTTTTGTTATTGGATCTTATATTTTTAGTGGTTTAATTAAACGACGACGAATCGTCCTTGGGATAATAACTGGCTTTGACGACATTGAAGCAAGCGTATACTATACCTCCGTTTACTGGCATTTAAACAGCAAAGTAGATTTTTATGGTTAGCGTGTTAACTGTTATATGTAAACAGGTGTAGTTCAAGCAAAGTTAATAGTTTTATTATTTTGTTGAATTTGATTTTTTATTATACATACTTTTGTAGGTAATCTTTTTTTTATTGCAAGGTCGAGTTAGTATTGTTAAACAAAGCAAAGCAATTAGGCGAGTTCGTTAAAGGTAAACCCAAAGACGAAGAAAGGTTACAGAATAGATAAAATATTGTAATAAGCTGTACTTACCGTTAATTACAATGATCTTTAGTATTGAGGGTAACAAAAAATATTTTAAAAACTATCCTATCTGCAAAACGTACTCAACAATAAAAATGTTATTCCATTTTCATACAAATTGTTTGTGTTTTTTACTTGTGATTATAGAATTAATATGCAAGTAATGCATTCGTGCAGATTAAAAATTTTGAGATAACAATCAAACATGACATTACGATGATAAACATATTTTAGTTACCGGCAAAATTCCGTCTGTCTGTCTGTTTGTACGTATGTAGTTTGGACTACAGCCTGAACGGTTGAGCCAATCTTCAAATTTGGAACATAGGATTATTTTGACATATAACGGTTATTTTAAAGCTTATTTTTCTCGATACCGGCTGGAAGAATTTTTATAAAAAAAAATCACTGTGCTATTGTTAATAAGAATTATGTTTTGATTAAAAAAAAAATTAAGATGGGCTACGGTACCTCCCATATGACCGTTGTTTGTTATTCGACTTTCTCGTGAACTGGTCAACCGATTACAACCAAAAATTAAAGCCAGGAAGATGGAAGTAGCCATAGTAATATTAATTTAAAATATTTTCGAAAACTTATTTTTTTTTTGTTTTAATATTTTTTAATAATTTTTTAATTTTTTTTTTTGAAAATCGATATTTTGAAAATGCGTAGTGAATTTTTTCTTAAATTTTATTTTTAAATGATGATTATTTTTGTGCTAAAGTGTGCATTCTTTATTTATTTTTTTTTATTTTTAACAAAAACTTGTTAAATAAAAACCGTTTTATTTAAAAACCGTGACCGCACATAAGAGCAAGTACGTGCCATCCAGTCGTGTAATTTATTTTTTATAATCACGTGCACAATGGATTATGTGTTGCCCATTTAATATTAAAAACACTGTCCCAACATTACAAAATTAAGAAGGGTGGCACAGCAAATTAAAAAGAAGTCTTTTCGAGATTCGTGTTGTTCGGTTAAAAAAATATCAGCATTTTAAGATAATTTCAAAAGTGCGTTTAAGGGTGAAATGATGACGATTCCTTGCGAGACGAGTATTACGGGTTATTATTTACGGTATAAATGCAACTACATCGAGTGAAATAAGGAAAGACATTAATTATTGCGTTGATTTTTGAGATGGGCAAAAGCTTAAGAGATAATTAAATTTCCAATCGATTTGGACGCTCTGGGTTGTATTCTATGTAGTTAGTTTTAACTACATAGAATCAAGCATTGAGTTTTAAATTGTACACGATTCTTATTACCCTATTCGACAATGCAATGTTAATCGAAATTTAATGAGCTTAACATTTTTTTGGTGGAAACAAGACTCGAAACCATCCAATAAATGTGTCCAAATGAGTCCCAAAAGCTAACGTTTGCGATAAAAGAGCTTGATGGCGAACTCTATCAAATGCCTTTAAAACAACCATTTGATCCACTGTAAGGTGAGGTATGCCATCATATCACCAGTGGAAAGATTACTGCAAAAGCCATACTATTGGTCATGAAGAAGCATTCGATCTTCGAGATATTCCATGACCTAAAAAGGGGCGTTAGTGCTACGCTGTTTTCGATCTTCTAGGAAGGATTCCAAGAGAGTAGCGGCGATGGAAAAGTTTACGCAGTGGGTTTGCCAGTATGATAGAATACCTCTTCTGAAGAATGCGTGGTATAACACTCGGGCCAGAGGATTTGTATTT
This sequence comes from Platycheirus rosarum, assembly GCA_963971375.1. NCBI lineage: Eukaryota > Metazoa > Arthropoda > Insecta > Diptera > Syrphidae > Platycheirus > Platycheirus rosarum. The sequence goes on from OZ020507.1 coordinate 258,326,725, forward strand.
ATCAAATCTTTGTACGGTTACATATTCTTCCAATTGAAAATTTACGTTTTCACGTAAACCTAGAGTTAGCTTACGGATATAGGCGGCGAGCAAGTTTGCATTATTCACGAGTAACCACCATCAGTTTTTATTTCTAAAAAAAACTACAGCAAAACAAAAAATATCAAGTGATTGGTTTTACCCTACCCCTACAGTTTCTGTATAAGTAAGTGGACTCGGACTAATTTTCTATAGGTAAAATAAAAGACGATGTTTGTTTAGAGTTGGGGAAATATAGAAAAACCCGAACTCGACTATTCTTTTCATTTTATTGATGAAAACCTCGACCGATATTAATACAATTTTGACACTGTACTTCTGTACTAAATTTGAATATTAAATATTAACGCTATGACTATACGGAACGTGCATATACCGACCTTTACTATTGTACGACTTTACTCTCTGGTATCAACGAGATACCAGAGAGGGAAAAGCCCAACTCTTACACATACATTTTTATGTTTAATCGCAATATAACAAATACTAATAACTACATTGTATTGATGTCGTTTCGGTACAGTCTGATTTCTTAGACTGATATCCCCTCCATAGAAACTATACCAATACCAACATTAAGCGGTACAACGAAGTTGCTCGAACACAGACTGCCCCCAAGGAAAAGTGTCGGGTAAATCTAAAATGCTTATAACGAAATAAAAAACCTGTTAACGCGGACGTCTACCAACTAGATGAATTGACGACGTGAACTAGAAATGGTATTCGAATTTGGATTTGACTGATGACTTGAGTTAGGATTTTGTGTTTGATTCGATGATTGAATACTGTTTTGAGAAGCAAATGGAGAAGGGAATGTAGACGAGAAAAACTGTGCTGGGAACGAACTTTGAGGCGATAATAATTGGAGGAGGAACGCAAAAAATTAAAGCAGAGTTAGTTGTTTCGCACGAATTCCCGACGAGTTTCTTAATTTAAAAATTTAGAATCAGGAAAGCTTGAAAGCAAATGTAAATATTAGTACTTAGGACAACTTGGGTGGATTTTACAAAATGCACACGAACATCCCTAGTGTTGTTAGAGCTCGAAAATGAATTGCAAGATTCCAGATATTGACAACGTTTTTGAAGAAATTCAAGAAGTTCATCTATGTTGGTATCATCTTTCGACCCTACCTCTTCCGCCCACGTTGTTTTTGTGTCGTGATCAACCTTTTGAAGAAGAAGATAAATAAGCCATGGATCTCGAGAGTTAAAGTTTAATGCGTTTAATACCCGTTGAGCCATAGTTTTATCACTATCGACAGATTTACATTTACTACTAATTGGATCAGAAAGAAGAGCATGCATTTCAAAATATTTTGTTTCATATTCATCAAATTCAAGTTCACCATCAATATAACCTTCCTTTTCGGAAAATTCTAATAGTTCGTTTTGAAACGATACAAACGCGTGCCACGCTTCGTTTAGACTTTCGAGACGAAATTTGAATGTCTTCATTGTGATATCAATTTAAATATCTGTTGCAAGGGCTGCAGTAAGCGTAATACAGCCAACCACGTTTTGCAATTATTTTATGCATATCGAAAATAAATAAGATAAAATACGTTTAAATGAAAAATAATGCTCTATTCGTTATTCCGTACTGTAATTCATTGCATATATTTATATATGTACGTTTTTGTACGGTATGTGTCTATATTTATTTTAAATTTAATGAGTTTTTATTTTATCAGGAAATTTTATTTTATGTGAAAAATGTGCATAAATGTCCGTTATCTCACTCAGCAAGCGAATTGCCGTTGGCCAAAAAATGTGTCCACTATTGTATAGCTTTATGTGATTGTTTTGTCTACTAGTGTTTAAGTGTATGTAATTGTTCACAAGAAAACAAAATTACCCGCTGGCTAAAAAATCTGTCCACTACTGTATGGAACAGGTTTTTTTCGATGTTAATGCACTGTTTTTTTGTTTTTTTTAAAAAGTACCTGGACAATCTGGCTCGAAGGACCAATACCTAAATGTTTTAGTATTTTTGTTTAAATAGTGTATTAATAAATTCAATGTGTATTTTTGTATATTTGTGTTAAAAAAATTAATGAATAAAAAATAAATGAAACCTGTGATCTTTATTCGTGTAACAGCAAATTTTTGACAAATCTTAAAGTCTAAATGCCACTACGCTTTATTTGGTGCACGAAATTCGAGAAAAAACATTAAACTGCGTTTTAAACACAGTCCACAATATTCTGAGAATCAACAAGAACGAAGAAAATAATATATTTAATGAAATTAGCTGTATTGAAAGTTTTTTTTTTTTTTTTATTTCTAGTGCTGATTCTGGATTTTTTTATCGGGGTTTTGAGTTTTCGTATTTAGGGGGAAGTGTGCTGCTCTCGAAAGTAACCTCGCAAAGTAGTTTGCGAAAAGTTGACTTTTTACTCTATACATTCGATGTTTTTGAAAGTGGACACATGTTTTCACCGCTATCGGAGATAAGATAGCATTGCAGTTACAAGAAGTACTCGATATTTAATTACGAGAATGGAAATGCTTTATTGTAGAACATTGCTTATCTACAAGCAAGTCCATAAGTCCAAAGCAATGTAGGAAATACAACTTTGGGATTGTAAAAAAACCAAACTAAGTGTAACAATATCAGCAATAAAAATTTGAGATCATGTTTCGGAAATCATTATAGAATGGAAACCCATGGTGGTAAACATGAATTGCATGTTCACATTGAAAGCAAGATTGGAGCATGAGCCAGGGTCACAAGGAACCAAGAACTGGCGGGGGTAAGCAGCACGCATATGATTGCATGCCAAATCCTGGAACCATTCTAGCTGGACAATGCAAATGTCTCGAGAATGTTACCCAGCAAGTTGTAAAGATACGGAAGAGGCCAAAAAATATGGAACACAGTAATGGAACCACTTGGTCAACGGCCTTGACGGTGATTTTCCTAGGCAAGAACCACAACGACTCCGAAGTATGAATAGTGGTTTATAGACTCAGGGCTCTTTGGAGGTAAAGAAGGATTGCTGTCCGTTGTGAGCAGTTATCTGTAAAACTTTTATTGGTTTGAATGAGTTCTGCTTCGAATTAGTCTAATTTTGTGTTGCCATTTGTATGTATCTATTTCTCGAAGGAACGTCAATGACTTTCTAGATTCTTCACTTCGTCCATCATCGGGCTTCAACCAAAAAGAATATTCAGGCTTGGATTTACCAATACGAAAAAGATTATCTGACTTAGCGTAAAGAGGCCCGTATAATCGTTATGTAATGCGGTGTCTGCAGGTCCCTGGACGGAGAGGACAAACAACAAATAACTCGCTCTGAGTAAAAGCCGCACTGATCTCTTAACAGTGTTCAATGTCTTATACGGGAAATTGTTGGCTCAGTGTGCGAGGGAGAATGATTCCAGAGAAGATATAATCACAAATTGTATGAAGTCAACTTCGAAGCTGTTGTGGAAAAAATAACATTCATTAGACTCCGGTGGGCTTGGCACCTATGTAAGTCGTATGAGCTAAGAGGAACCACCTCGGAAAGTGTTTTGTGGTTCTTTTTATAGTAGAAGGCAGATGTGACAGACCTTACGTTTAAGGGATTGTGTAGACCAGAACGCCTAAAGCCACGAGGTGCGCAATTGAAGTATGAAAGAACTTGTCGGATGGGTCCCGGTTGTTGTTCCAATGATGATGATTACCTATGATGAAAAGGTAACTTAGTCTTAGCCATAAGAACAAAAATAAAAGTGTGTTTTAATGAGTAAGAATCTCTATGTCTATGAAGATTTTCGCCTTCGCAGAAAAAAATGTGTAAGATATAAAAAGTACCTTACAGTACAATAAATCATAAAAATATAAATGTTGTCCTTTCTTCCTGAAACTTCAGTAGTAATGAATCATTTTAATATCAAAACTTTAATACGTGATGTTTGGTATTCAGGAAATGTTTATGAATTTGATTTCGTTACAATCGTTAATTAATTTTGATGCCTAGTCCATCTTGTTTAACTGTGTAAAACAAACACAAAAATCATTTTTTTTATTTATAAGAACAAAAAGAGGTTTTTAAAAAGAGCCACTTAAAAACTCTTTATTTGTGATTTTTAGTTCATCGATTTTAACATAAAGAATATCAATAAAAAAACCTTTTCCAGGCATCCTCGATACTCTATTCGAAAATCAATGAATAGCTAGATTGCTTTACGTGTACAGAATAACTTTTATGGTTAGGTTATATTCCTGCATGGCTGTTTCTATTCAATCAACACAACGTTCAAAGATTTTTTTTTCTCCGTTGCTACCAACAGGAGCAATCTATAGATACAGAATAAAAAAAAACTTCTAGAAATAAAAGGTAAAACATTAACGCGTCGATACTCTTTTTTTTTTCTTCTAAAAGTTTTTCAATTAGCAACTAATTTAGGTTCTTCCTATTGAGCGCACTTTTTCAAGAGGTAGAAAAGATGAAACATTTTTGTTTGGTTTTTTGTATTAAATTAATTCTATTGAATTCATCCAATAAATCGTGAAAGAAAGATGAAAATTTCCCATAGTAGAATAGTGGAAGAAAAAAAGCATAGAAATAATAATCCTTGATCTCGGAATGCAGCGAAGAAGAGGCAAAGAAAGCGACAGTGATAGGACAAAGGATAATCTACAGAAGGCGTAGTTTTAGAAGAAATTATTTAAAAAAATAACTTTTTACAATTAATTTAACTTAAATATAACATGAATGAATGAGTAATATTTAAGATGTAATATTAAACAAACATAAATGAGATTTATTTTTAATTTACATTTTAATTTAAACGCTTGAAAAAATACGTCATCTTCGAGTGATTCATAAAGATTCAATTAATTAAAATTAAATTAAATGCATAAAGTGCAAAATATTAAGAATTTAACTAAAAAAGGATTTTAAAGTATTTTTGGAATTGGCATATTATTTTAGTCGTTGATTTATTTTATTTTATTAACTAAAGGCAAATAATAAATAAAAGTTGTATAAAATTAATGCACAAATAATTAAGAAGCAATCTTTGTAAATAATTTTCAATTAAATTTAAATGAAGTTATTTAAAACCACGCCTTTTGATTTCCTTTCCTTGTTGGCCCCAACAATATGTTTTCTTTTTTTCAACCAAATAATGAGACACCATTTTGTTTTCAATAAATATTACAGTTACTTTTAACTTTTTTATTTTAATATAATTTCTTTAGGTGTTATTTAATAAATAAATAATTTAAATAAATAAATAAAAACAAAACTTATATAACAAAAGGACAAAATTATTTTAAATAAATCTAAACTAATATTAGATTTAATTTAAAAAAAAAATGATGTTTAAAGTGAAAAAATGCCGATTTTTTTTTTAATTTTTAAAAACAAAAATATTATTTTTTTAATGAGATGAAATCCGGCGGCGGGCAAACGAGATTTTTGTCGTTTGTTTTTGGGACGCCATTTTTCAAGCGTTTTATGGTTGCCAATTACCCACTGAATGGTGAATTGATGTTTTAATTTTTTTGATGTACAATGATGGTATTTGTGAACTACATTTCACTATTTTCTTTACAACCATTATGATCTATTTTACATTTTAATTCTACAATTTTATTAAATGGTCGTTGTTTAAGGTTGTTTTTTACATATTTGAGTTGGATAGCTTGACTAGCACCAAACTCTCTCTTTTTCACTTAAATTGCTTGTTTTTACTATCTAACTCTAGTTGAAGTTTTAATTTTTTTTTTGGAAATTAATTATGTTAATGCAAAGCTGATTTTTTAGTTTTTTTTGAGTGTTTTGATTTTTTTGACTCACGTGCACGTCTTGCTTCAATGATATCATCACCAACTATATCGTCTTCGTCGTCATCATCATCATCGGTGTCGTCGTCATCCTCGTCATCATCGTCACCGGTCAAAACACCAGCAATGTCATCATCGTCGTCATCGTCATCATCATCGGACGACTCGATTTCATTGGCAGCAGCAATTGGGACTGCAACAGCAACCTTTGCTGTGGTCGATTCTAAAGGTTTCACATTCAAGGATTGAATGTCGACTTTTGTGTCAATACCCCCCGAGTTCTCTTCGTCGTAAAAAACATTTTGTTCACCTTCGACAGCGTCTTCGCCAGCAGATGGAATGACATTTTCGGCATCAGAGGCAGCAGAAGCGGCTTCTTCGAGGACATCAGCAGTAGCGGCAGCCGATTGAACGGGGGCGACTGCACCCGGTTGGGCCACGGCAGCGTTTTCTGGCTTAGCTGGGGCAACGGCAGCTGCTGGACTTGCTACATCTTCGTCGTCATCGTCATCATCATCGTCGTCATCTGAAAATTATAGTTGAATTCAAATTTGAAAATTTAAATATTTCATTTCAATTGAGGGGGGAGGGACATGCAATCAAAATTAGGTTCAAATATTCAGAAAAGAAAAATTATTATTTTTTTAATATTTATCCCTCGATAATGCACTCACCTCCTAGGATATCATCGAAGATCCTATCAATGTAATCATCATCGCCATCATCATCGTCATCATCACTGGCGGCAACAGCAGGGGCAGCTCCTGGTGCAGCTTGACCTTGTGGTGTGTCGTCTTCCTCCTCATCATCGTCATCGTCCTCATCGTCATCGTCGTCTGCTAACCCCGAAAGCAATTGTACTGAATGAAAACCACCGTTTGTCCCATTTATCGAATAATATACTCACCATCATCATCGTCCAAAATGTCAGTTAAATCATCATCATCGTCATCCTCATCATCATCGTCATCGTCATCACTTGATGCAGCTGGAGCGGCGGCAGCAGCAGCGGGAGCAACATCACCAGCAACAGCTTGTCGGCCGAGTGCCCTGGCTTTTGACGCAAGTTCATAGTTCTCCACAAGTTGGACAGGCGACGAATTGCACTCCAGGAGCATAAAGCCCAACAGACAAACGGCTAAAATGGCTAATTTCATTGTGAACGCTTGTTTTGGCCTCTACAAGTTGTTGTCTGCAAACAAAAGAGAAAACGAGAAGGAGAACATAAGTATAACGTCCATTATAACTGGGAATGTACTTTATCAGCGTACAAAACGACCAACATCGTGGTTTTGCATAAATTTGCCACGAAAAGCTAATTAATTTCCAGGCGCAGTACATGTTTGTCGCATACCTGGTTACTACCTTTTTTTAGAAAAGGAGGGCTTGGACTGAAAAGATGTGTTAGACGACCGGCGATGGTCTCTGTGGTGCATGCATTGAATGGTGGTCAGTTTTTTTTTTATAATGTTTTTATGTTTACTTTTCTTTTTAGTGCGTAACATTAACCCAGTTTATTGTAGAGTGAAATACCTGTTACTATCGGGTAAGCAAAGGAATGCCGTCCAGGAACGTAAGTGTCAAGCAAAGGGGAAAGTCAGAAAAGTGGACTCTTAACCCACTTGCCGAGCACTCACAGCCAACCAACCATCCATCCATCGCGTTCCGCAGAGAATGTATCTCAATGAAGCAAAAGTATGTTGCTTGTTGTTGGTGATTTTGTTGTTGTTATGGCTTGGCTAACAAAAATGCGGTTGGGTTGGCTTTGTACATTTTAATGTCGCACTTAAAAGATACAACATTGGTAGGAATAGCATACCTGTTGGTGAAGGAGGAAAGAGGAACATAACAAAATAGGTAAGATACGAAAAAGGTGAAATGGAACAGCAGTGAATAGTCATATTTCATGGAGTGACTAAGCGTGCTGTGCCTTGACAACAAATCATCCAACCTCACAGCGCAGACATATCCGGTGTGCATTTTGCTGCACCAAGTTGAAATCAAAGAAACCAAACGACAATGAACTTGGGGATGTACATAAGTGAGTTAGGACAGCAGCTATATATGTATGTACAATGTACATAATGTATGTTCAGACAGTGGGGATCAAAATTCATAGAACCGTATTAGTAAGACGTTTAATATTTTTAAATTATTGTTTATGTTTTTTATGAGTTGAACATCGGGTGAACATTGATTCTTTAGCAAAAATTTTTGACGCTCAACACGTAGACCTCATCTTTGATGCAGCGACCAGATAGAAAGAGACCTCCAAACTGGTTACATTGCTCAATTGGAGACGGTGGAAGAGATTTAGCCGGCTGGAAAGGCATATATAAGAAATACATTTCATGTGACGAATTTTTTGTTTTTTCACTTTATTATATATTATTATATTATATGCTGCAGGTAAACATTTAGTACCTATGATATTTTTATCTGTTTATAATTCAATTTAAAAATATATTTTTTTAATTAAAAATAACAACAACAAAACAAAAAGTCAAAATCTACTCTTTATTTTTCAAAATACATTATTGATATGTAAATAAATTAACTTTTAAGGTGTTTGCATACTTTATTTATACTAGAAACACTAAAGAGTGGTTTTTTCGACAATTTCCTTAAATAAAGTTTTTTTCTTCAATTTTATACACCACTGGAGTTTTAAAGTTAAAAGGAGACAGAATGCAACCAAAGTTAATATCTGTGATGACGTTTTTGATTTGTTGGTGTTGCAACTGTTTTATGCTTTAAACACGTACATTAATACATAACACTTCATTTGAATATTTACAATTACATGATGTTGAAAAACCATATGTACCTACATATTTTTAAAATATTTGTACTCCCATAGTGTTAACTAACATGTGGTCGAATTGACTTGACAATAAAAAAATAAAATGGGTTTTCTTAACCGTATGAGAAGTTCTGATGGTTGTTGTCTTTAGTTTGGTAGTTGAGAATGTCAAACTGTGTTAACATTTCGTTTCAAAAAGATTTGGCAATTTATCATAAATTGTTTTATGCCAGAACATCGCTCCCAAATTGTGGAAATTTACTTTGAAAAAATAAATCTGTTAGCAAAGTTCATAGAGCACATCGTCCATTTTACGGTCATCATTTCAGGTTAAATGGCTTCGTCAATAAGGCAAATTGCCGTATATGTAGCGAAGACAATCCCCAAGTAATTAACGAATCACCATTCCATTAATTAAAATTGACTATTTGGTGTGGTTTAAACGCTGGCCGCATCATCCTTATTTCTTTCGTAATGAATGTGAAAAGCGAGCGCTTCGAGGCATGCTGACTAATTTTTTGTTTCCAAAAATGAATCAGCTAAACGTCAATTTGATTCCAACAAGACGGCGCAACTTTCCATACAGCGCGCTTAACCATTAATTTATTCCAAAATCAATTTGGTGCCAACTTTATTTCCAGAAGTGGTCCTTTTAACTGGCCTCCTCCTTTGTGCGACTTAACGCCTCTTGATTACTTTTGATGGGGCTATGTTAAGTCATTGGCTTATGCCGACAAACAAGCAACTCTTGAAGTATTAAAAGTCAATATTCTAGCCACCATTAACACCGTACGGCCAGATTTATTGGAAAAAGTAATGAAAAATTGGACTGATCGAATGGACTCCCATTATAATAAACCTGACAAGTGTCAGCCAAAAGTTCTGTTACATTTTTAAAGTGCAATACAAAATATATCTTAATCTCTGCATTTATGATCCTCCACTTCAGAAAGTTCATTTAAACGACATACGGCTCGATAAATAAACATTATCGATATACCTAGTGGCTTAAAAAGTTTAAAAAAATTATTAAAAATTCAAAAAAAAATTATAATAGGCAATATTATTTAAATCATAATACACCACCTATTTTGAAAATTTCATCAAAATCCATTAAATAGGAAAAAATCTGATTTAAGATAACCGGTCATATGGCAGGTACCCTTATTGGACTTTTCCTAAAAATCCATTCAAACCAAAAGATAGATTTTGCATAGAAAACACCATTCAGAAAATTTTATCAAAATCTTTGGAAACGTTTTCGACAAAAAGTGGTTTTTTAAAAGTTATATCACAGGTACCGTTAGTTTTGGGGCTAGAATGCCAATTCGAAAAAACAGTCGGGTAGAGTACTCTAAACATACTATGTACCAAGTTTGAAGCAAATCGGCTGAACGGCTGTACGAATCGATACGGACAGACAAACAGATAGAATGTCCGACCCACTTTTTTCGACTTCTTTATGTTTGATTGTTTTCCAATTTTTACTTGCGATTATAGGTATTGTAATGCAAGTTATGCATTCGTGCAGATTAAAAATGTTGAGATAATAATCAAACCTGACATTATGATGATAGAGAAACTTATTTGAGTTACTGGCGAAATTCTGTCCGTCTGTCTGTCTGTCTGTACGGATGTATTTTGGACTGTAGCCTAGACGGTTGAGCCAATCGTCTTCAAATTTAGAACTTAAGGTTATTTTGACATTCTACAGAGGATTTTTAAATTTTTTTTTAGCTCAAAAATCAACGGTCCTGTTATATAACCGGTATGTAAATGCTTATTTTTCTCGAAAAAGGCTCCAAGAATTTTTATGAAAAAAAAAATCAGTGTACAACTGTAGGGAAGCATTATATTTTGGTGAAAAAAATGTAATAAGTTTGGGCTAAAAACGGTACCTCCCATAGGACCGGTTTTTTTTCTTCGACTCCCTCGAAAACTGGTGATCCGATTAATATCAAAATTGATATTCAAGAAGATGCCTTAGCCTTAGTGATTTCGCATAATTTTTTTTCGAAAACTCTTTTTTTTTTGTATTTTTAATATTTTTTTTATTTTTTTTTTCAAAAATCAATATTTTGCAAACGGGTACAAGTGATTTTTTTTAAAGTTTTTTTTGAAATGTATTTTATTTTTGTGCTTAAGTTTGTATTTATATTTTTTTTTTACTTTACTTTACTACGATTTGGAAAAAAATATCACACTTCTTTACATTTCTTAAAGAAATAAAATGGCGTTTAAATTATTTCACTCAATACCATTTAACGTACTTTATTCGAACAATCAAAAGTCGCAAAATCGAATAAATGCTTTGATATTCACTTTAATTTTCTTAAATTTTATGCTACAATGTGACCGCAAATATGAGCAAATACGTGCGATCCAGTCGTACAATTTTTTTTTTTACGAATGCATAACTAGTCTTATAGTGCCTATGTATAATTGTGAGTAAAATACATTGCACAACTGGATCGCATGTACATGTACTTTTGTGCAGTCACATACAATTTAAAAAAATATTATAGGAAATTTATAGTTTTTATTCGATTTTTGTGACTTTTGATTGTTCAAAAAAAGTACGTAAAATAGTTTTCAGCTGAACAATTTGAACGCCATTTTATTTCTTTAAAAAATGTGAGTGTGATTTTTTTTCAAGAACGGTTTTTATTCAACGACTTTTTTTAAATTCAAAAAAATAATAATTCAAGAAACTTAAGCACACAATAAAAAAATTCACTTACCTGTTTTTATAAATTTGATTATAATCGGATAGAATTTATGGCTCGACTACGTAGTATATAAGTATCTTTAAGAGAAAATATGAGTCAATTGTGTCGGAAGTAAATCAAAACCAATATCTCATATCCAAGATCCTCATGAGACGTGAAAAAATACATCATCTATAAATCTATAATACACATTACATCTAAATCAAATCAAAACTTAGAGTTCATTCCACTCGATTTTGTCTATCTCCTATATTTCTCGATCTACAAAAAATAATATTTATTTACTGTTGTATCAACGTTAGGGTCGTCAAGATCCAAATCGAATCCAATAGATACACGAACCAAAATTACTACCATTGATAGAAAAAAACTTCACACCTGCAACAATCGTTTTGAATGACAAAAAATTGAAACCTCAAGCCATAGTCAAGCTAGGGCATCGTACTTTTACAAAAGTATTGTGTATTTCCAGCAATAACGATGAATTATAGATTGACAGTGGTGAATGTAGAACGCTGAAATCACGTATCTAAGTATGTTCTCTATACTCATAATAAAAAATATACACATCGAGTTAGGTAGATAGGTTTTAACATAGTGAGTTCGTTGACTTCTTTGTTGAGAATACGGAAGAAGGAACTGTTCCAGGAAAATGATTTAAATATTATAGGGATAGGGCATAGAAAAGAAGGAAGACTAGGATTCGCGATGATGTACGCATACAAAAGAGTAAGTTAATATGTAAGTGAAATCGATTTTAGTTCGAAGCTTTGTTAACCCATTTGCATTTCCTTCCTACACAATTTTTTATGCAGTCTTTAATTGACCAAACATGTTCGTCGAGTTCTTTAATAATAATCATTTATCAAATTAATTCAATACCGTCAAAGTTTCTCTGGCCAAGGAATTTAATTTAAATTAAGCCATCATGCAGAAAATGATGAATATCATAGTTGCTGTAAGGTTCCTAAATAAAAAAAGCTTAACTTTGGTGTTAATTAAACTTTGGCATTTCTCTATTCACACCGAAAAAAATTATTTCAATTCGATAAGTTATCTTAGAATTTTAATGGAAAATTAAGAGTTAAACAAAAAGCACATTCAATCTTCAACCAATCGTCAATGCAATCATCCATGAAAATAATCGTCCTTCAACAACCAATGTCCATTATCCTCCTCTTCATCTATACAACCTGAGTTTTTTTTCGATTTTTTATTCCTAACTTTAATCGGTTTCAATTAATTTCAAGAACATCCATCCACTTCAAAGGCAACCCAACTAGAAAAAAAATGGCTCCCAAGAAAACCTTCATAGGCAGAGAAGGTCCGACAAAATTGAACTTTAAAAGTCAATTTTCCTCTTTCGATGGTATTTTTCTTTTTATTTCGTGTTTTTCCCAAAAAACATTTCTTTTCGCATCGTCATCATCGTGATCACAACAACCCAGAGAGAGCACTATAAATCCACTTTATTCATCAGGTTTCCGCTTCAACACCCAATCAATATCATGAGCAGTAAACGAAAGTTTTTCCATGTTTGCAAGCAGGCCTGCCCATCAATTCCGGCATCTATCTGCAGTTGAACACTATGAATGATAATCACATCTTGCCTCCAGGACACGACTGCAAGATTGACCGAGCAATGGTAGTCGGTTATGGGCCTGGGCCTGAGCCCGCTTGTGGATACCGAAACTCTCACTCTCGTCGTGGGTCATCCTCTTTTTGGGGGTCTCTTATCTAAATTAAAGTGCTTAAATCCCCATGCCGCATTGCATACTTAAGTGACCTTTTCCTTTCCTTCATTCGATTCGGTGAGGAATTTGTGTTGAATTTTTAGGACTTAATAGCTGGTATGGTACATCCTTATTTTGCCTTAAAGGACCGCCTGCTTGGTCCTATATCCACTCGATGGTTGCAATCGGATGCAAAAAGTTCGTTCCTTAGAGAAGACAAGGTGCATGCTGGAAAGCCTCTGAATCTTTCTCGTCTACATGTATTTTTGTTTTTACTTTATCCTACTTCACACTTACATTGACCTAGATTCATTGTGACACAGAATTTAAGCTTCATGGGTATACGGTTCTAGTGGCATATGCACCGCAATGCAATGTTGATGTAGAGATGTTTGTGTGTCTATACGCATACGGGATATCTGGAACAACAATCTTGTCCGAGTAGATTGTTCAAATAGAACGTTCCATACAGGACGGAGGGGGAAGTTGATGCCAAAGAACCCACTCGTTTATATGTACGCCAGAAAGGAGAGCAAAAAGATGAATAGATACTGTAGAAAGAGGAGGCTTCACCTGCAGATTGCAATTTGCATGCTGCACCATAGTATCTGGTATTAACACCTTAAAGTTAAGTTCTTAAAGATCCACAGACCGGTTGAAGATTGTTAATCATAACTTTTTTAAACTCACGTTTTAAGGGTTTTTCTTATAACTTTAAATATTGCTTCGATTAATATGCAGTGTGTTTCAAGTTTTGTATGTATATAACAACTTTTTCTACATAAATCTTTAAGAACTGTGATTTTAATAAAGTGGTGTGGTGATTAAAAATTCATATTTAAAACAAATTCTTGAACTATAAAAACGGAAAAGACTTATAAGTTAGGCATATTAGATTTATGAAAGCCAAATTTCTTTTGGCCTTTAAAGAAAGAAATAGCACCTATGGCTTCCAAATCAAAATAATTTTCGAAAACAGAAAACAATAAAAAATGCAAACAATTTCAAGAAAAAAATATGAAACCAATACTTGATGATTAAGAAATAAATAATCTAATCTTCCTTTAATCACAATATTGAGAGAAAACTAAGTACTAAATAGTAGATTCCAAAGCCATAACTACAGCATATCCTTTAAAATATTTGACTGTTTTAGTATGCTAAATATTATCCTAGATAATGTACACAGCATAATTATAGATCGGAATAATTTAATTTGCTGCCAGATATTGATTTTTTTCAAAATTGTTTTCTGCACCATTTGTGGCTGTTGAAACAAAATTAGATAGATTCTATGTGTGTGTGTGTTTAGCGGTGACAGATATATTTCGCAAAGTATTTTTTGTGTTTAGTTTGAATTTTGAAAAATTTGAGTAAAATAATTTCATCAAATTCCCGCCTTTTTTCAAGTCTTGCAAATTATTTCGCATTTGTGTAAAATTTTCAACGAGGGCCAACCTCTTTTTAAACTCTACGGATGGGTACGGACGGGTTTTTAAATGAGGAATAAAACACGAACCCATAGATAACTGTATTATTGGTTTAAAATACAATCAAATTGTGCAGATTTTAATGTTGTTCATATGCGGTGCAGTCAAAAGCCCATAATTTAATTATAAACCATGAACCCACTCAGGCGTATATGTAAAGTTTTAGAAAATTCAAAAGAAACTTTTCTTTGCCTCGCACCTACTTCAAATAAAAACGTCTGTTCAGTGGAGCCTCCTATATCTGCTCTAAACTGTTCTAGGCAGCAAAGAGCAAAATGTTGCTGTTCAGTCAGAAATTTTCCGCTCTTAACTGTTATCTTATTTTAGACTTGCTGTTCAGTCAGTTTTTTTTAGAGCTAGTTAGAGGAACAGCATACAGCAGAATTTTCTATAATTGCTTTTAAGGTAGAGTAAGTAGGAGCAAGTAGTGTAGAAATGTCAAAATCAGATGTTATCAATTTATCTGTGAACTGTGATAATTTTTTCATCGAGTGGGTAGTGAACTTAAATATTAAAAAATAATCTAATCTAATTATTTTTTAATAATTTATTAAGTATTTACAAGAAGTATATTAACAATATTTGTTGAAATTTTAAAATTTGTTGGATATAATTCACATCAAGTTTTTGGCAAACACTTTATATATGTTGAACTGAACAAATCGAAAGTTGCGTCTTGACAAAGGTACTCACTGTCAACTGATGAGTCCAAGTGAGTTACCGGCATGAAACGCCAATTTTTGGTAAACTTAAAGGCCGTGAAAAGCTATTTTGAATCAAAAAGAATAATAATTTTTCTATTGGAAACAAAATTTATCAAGTGCGATTAAGCTTTGAAGTTAAATGAAGTTATTTTAACGCAACCGTGAATTTTTCACAAATATTCGCCAACGCTTATGTTCCCGCGTTTTTTGTCGGTCTATGAGAGACTTTAATAATTTGGTCAGCTTTATCTTTTGAAATATGAAATTTGATAGAATTCGCATGATCCGTTACCGAGAAACTTTATATGAAAATACCGTAGATAGACTTTTTTGTGAATTTTTTTTTTGAAAACTTATTAAAATTCTCTCAAAAATATCCGTCAAAATCGTTGGAGATGCTTTCGATAACAATAAGCAGAAGAACCACATTTGTATACCAAAGTTGAACGTTATCACCTTAACCGTTTAGATTGTAGATCGTTACACTCGTATGTACATACAGGGTGGGTCAAAAGTTTCTTCTTAGTTTGAAAAAATCAGAGCTCTTCTCTTTCTATTTTTTTTTCTTTTTTAAGGCACTTATAAAACAAACTTGGCAGATCTTCTAAAATGAAACAAATGAACTAAACTAGCTTAATATAATTTTTAAAATAATCACTTGATTGTTTTAACTCAAAGAGCTTATCTGCGTCATTTTAATGTGCAAAATCCAACCTTTGGCGCACAAGATTATGGCACTGGTTGCAACTGTTTCTATACAAAATCTAATTCGGGTAAGAATTAAAGCTAGGAGATCCTCAAGAACGTGTTGTTTATTTTTAGTTTGTTTAGGTAGATTGAGGTAGTCTTAAGAAATAACAGTTTATTTATTTTCTGGATTAAAAAAAAACGTAGTAAAATTTCTACATTTAAGTTAGTATCACGCCGAAAGGCGAGTAAATTAAGATAGCAAATAATTTAGAGCACCCGCAAGTAGTTAAGTCAATATCTAAGCTAGTTTTTAAGATTTTTTGTCTAGCAGTAAGTTAGTTATAAGTCAATAAAAAAAATAAAATCTGAAAAAACGCGTTGTTTGCGCAGTTCGGTTACAAGAAATGGGAAGGCAGCAAAATTATATCGAACATTTTTTGAGGCCAGCGTTTGCTGATAGTCTTGAGATGCACACATTGCACATTGCTCGCGCCACAACGGAGCTACTAAGGGAAATTTTCGGCGACCGAATAAATTACAATAATTTACAATTTTAAAAAATTTGAAGGGTAAAGTATACGTAAATAAACTTACCACTATACCTCAGCTAAAGGAGACCATTCGTGTAGAATACATTCGTGCTGAGCACAGATGTTCTACGAAGTATTATGGAAAACGCCCTAGAAAAAGCCCGTCTCTGTGAGCATGAAGCTGGTGCTCATTTGAGAGACATTATATTCCATACTTTACCCAAAAAAAATATCTATAAATCAAACTTTGTGGTTCTTAAATAAATTATTAATAAAAAATTAAATCTATAAAAGTTTTTACCAATTTAAATTAGGAAGTCACGTTTGACCCACCCTGTAATTCAGATAAGCAGGCACAGACAGTTTTCGTCACTTATTTTTTCTCTCTTCTCTGTGAGTAATTTCATATTTTATTGTTATCTCAATTATTTTTTTAATTTAAGAATCCTCAACCTCACACAGCTTTAAATGAGTTAAATATAGTTGCTAAAAAATTTTAGAAAGGTATAAGTAACATTTATTTCGTAGAAATAAAAAGATGTGAATTTAATAAAAGTGTCAAAAACTAAACTGCAATTAGTTTCTAGCTTCATCGGGTACCTTCTCAAACGTCAATTAATTTATGAAATCAGAAATTCGAAAACTGACGGATCGATTTCGATGTTGGTAGGTAGGCTTTTATTTTGTGTTCTTGGGTAGTTGTAAAAATTATTTTTAGAAGAAGGGCTAACACATTTTTTAAATTGTAATTATGTATGTATGTTTGTGAATGCTGTTTAACAGATATAAATACATTGCAGGACTGGATCGCAGGTACTTGCTCATATGTGCGGTCACATCGTCGAATAAAATTTTAAAAAATAAGTAACGTTAACGTAGAAAAATAACACTATCTGAACTTAAAAAGATGTCAAAACCACAACACTTAACAGTTCTTAATAAAAATTGAGTACGCCATCACACGTCTTGTATAATAACAAATTTATGGAAAAAGTATTTCGAAAATTGGAGGACAGAAATTGATAGAATCCTGTTTTTTATTTTTAGTTTAAACTTTTTTTAAATTTTGTTATCCAGTTTCTTTGAGTTTAATAAAATACATGTGATTATAAAATGTAAAATATTTTGTTGATTAGTTTTAATATTAAAAAAATATTGATTAAAAAATAAATTAAAAAAATTAATTTTTATTTGACCAAAAAAGTTATTCAAAATTTTGATATATATAATTAATTTGGCTACCTAGATCTTTTATAAATAAAATTTGAGAGAAATCCAAAGAGCCGTTGCCGATAACTCCAAAAATTAGAAAACCGTTACATGAAAGGTGCCCTTAATAGACTTTTCCCGTAAATTTCGTTCTAATCAAATGATAGCCAATACCAACAAAAAATTCTCCAGAATTTACATCAAAATCGTTTCAGCCGTTTTCGAGCAAAACAGGTTTTCGTAAACGGTCATATGGCAGGTACCGTTATTCTTAGACCTAAAAATAAAATTTTCCCTCTGGGGTATGCTAAAAGAATCACACACACCACATTTGAAGATAATCGCTTAAGCCGTTTAGGCTACAGCCGGTTATAGAAACTGACAAACAGACAGACAGACATATTTTGCCACTCACTTTTTTTGAACTTTTCTGAGATCGTGCCATGCTTCATTGTTATCTCAATTTTTTTTATATTCACGAATCCTAAACTTGCCTTATTAGTCCCTATAATCGCAAGTAAAAAACAAATTACATAAAATAGA
Organism: Platycheirus rosarum; assembly: GCA_963971375.1. Taxonomy (NCBI): domain Eukaryota; kingdom Metazoa; phylum Arthropoda; class Insecta; order Diptera; family Syrphidae; genus Platycheirus; species Platycheirus rosarum. Next base: position 258,344,976 of record OZ020507.1, read on the forward strand.
AGAATTTTTATAATTTTGAAATACCAACAATATTTGTTAAACAACTCTATTAAACGAGTTCATAACGATACCAAAAAAAAAACAGTTATAAGAAAAGCTGTAATAAACATAACATCAAAAAAACTTAACGTTTACGATGAATTAAGATTTTCGGTACCTATTTTTATCAATTATATTATCTAAATGGAGTTACAAGAGCAAATTTTACATATTTTCGCAAATTCATCCCCAGAATTTTAATGGTTGGTGGAGAAGGAGGACGAGGTAGGAGTTTTTGGATTTAGATCTGTTCTTTTCACTAGTAGAATTTAAGACAAAAATTCCCTTTTTTCTTTACCTCAAAACTTAACTGTTCGTTTGAAATTCGTTAACAAGCCCTTATAACAAGTATATTTATTTTTTGACTTAAACAAATTTGATGAAAGAAATTCCTTAAAAAAACATTTGCATTTAATGTAATCACACCTCCCAAGATATATCTAAGCAAAAGCGCGCTTCAAAGCATCAAGTTTGTCCAATTCTAGTTTTGTTGACTTGATTTACTTCTTCTAACTGACCGACTTTAAAATTTTATTTCACATCCAACAGGGGGAAAACCCAAACAAACACCGTTTCTGTATGAGTAAAAAGTAGGCCAAGACTTATCATAACAAATTATCCCCTCAACGAAGATAAAAAAAAATGTATCTTTCTTAACACACCGTTTCAAGATAATGCTCAGGCATTCAAAAGGCAACACTTTCTTTTTCCCGAAACTAAATGGATGCAGTTAAGAAAAAACAGCAAAAAAGAGGCAAAAACAAGAATGAGAATCACTTTCTCGAAAGATTAATAACCAAAATTAAAACTCACAAGATTCAAAAAATTAACAATCCACAGGTGGTCCCAGAAGCAGGTTTGAACGTCAGCTTCTTTGATTTGATATATCCACTTGAACTTGGTATCTTTTTCTTTTGAATTTACAATTTATTTCGCTTCCGATACTTGGATGCACTTTTTTTTTTTAAACTACTGTCTTTAAAGTCTTCTTCGGTTTGGTAGGAACTAAACACTCTTCACTCTTTGCCACTGATATCTCGATTGAATTCCGAGATACTTTACACCTTTCGTTTTATGATGACTTTACAGACTTTCCATTGAGTCGGTCTGTCTTTATTTCTGGTTTATTGTATTGTCTTGTAATTTTTTTGTTTGATTGAGGATTCCTCGATATCTGAGTGCACCAAGAAAAGATGAAGAAGCGCGCTTATCGAACCTACGAAGTGAACTGATCAAGAGCCAAACTGAAAGTTACCATCATACCTGTTGAGGCAGCTAAGATATTTAGCTTTTCATTTTTGGATTAACAGTTATCCCATATTGCATAGACATACAGCTAGCTGCAGAAGGCACATCGCATATGTGGACAGTGTGAAGAGATGTGTGTAATGTTAACACATACCAGCGTATGCAGAACTAAACTAACGAATATATTATGATAAGGCCTTTGCATTAAAGTGAAATCGAAGTTTGTGCGCTAAGGTATGTGAATCTAGATACTTTTCAAGCTCGATGCGCTTGCCCATTGAGCATACTCGTTCGCAGTGATGATAATACTTCTTGTATTCAACATCCGTACAAAGAGCCCATAATAGATTCACGTCATAAAGTCCGGGAAAATTAGAAATAAATAATTGAAGTTGAGGCAGTTTTTGTAAATTAAGATGCAGAGGGGAATTTCGCAAGTTCTTTAGTTTGCAAGAACATTGATTTAAAGTTTCTTCTAATTTGGATGGCCGTACAGCTTCTTCCTGCCACTATATATACTCTGAATTAAAGGTTGCTCGAGGGCAACTATAAAAGTTTCGGAAGTCTACGTCAGATGATCATGAAGCTTGTTCGAGTAAGTCGAAACAAAGGTAAGAAGCTTCACAGGAATGACTGAAAGATTCCCTATCAAAGTTGTTGGTATGCATCAGAGAAGCATCTTGGGTCCTTTACTCTTTATGACAGTCCTTTACTTTTTAGTTTGATGGTAAAGTGGTACACCCGAAACAATTGCATATATTTTACTGACCATAGAGGCATTATGAGTGAAAATTCTACATTCTTACAGCGAGCACTTGATATATAGTTGTATGATCTGGAAGGAAATGGATAACGAATTGGGTTCAAAAAAACTTTGAAAATCTGTGGGTATGGTTTCTTCTTTCTGATTCCTTGGTCGAAATCAAAGTAGCCTCATATTTAAAATACCATCTTGAATAAGTACCAACTTATCAATTCTATATACTATAGAGAGATAGAGCTATAGAGATATAGAGATATAGAGATAATGAGACATAGATATATATAGATATAGAGATATAGAGATACACAGATAAAGAGATATAAAGATATAAGGATATAGATACATAGAGATATAGAGATATACAGATATGAGATATAGAGATATGAGGTATAGAGACAGAGGCAGAGATATAGAGATATAGATATATAGCTACATAGAAGATATAATCACTTCGATTAGTATTCACTCTCTAATAAAATTAAATTATAATTTGACGTAAAATCTAATTTAATCAAAATGCTTAAGATAAGAATAGACTTTATTAGGTAATATAAAATTTCACATTTCCAATATTTGATTACAAAGCTGTTTACGACCTGGTTAAAACTGTCGCGTCGATTAGATTGAGTAAAATGTATTAGCATAGGTAATAAAGTTACTAACTACATCTTCTGGGGTATTAGTATTTCAATCTTATCCTACTTACACTACTTATATTATATATGTTTGAGTGTTTTGAATGTTGGGGTGTTTTTCCAAACCACGCCTGAATGGATTAACGGATTTGGATGAAAATTGTTGGTAGATGGATTATTTGTATTCTTGGAAAAAGCAGAGTTCCTGCAGGAGAGGCTTAAATATAAATAATATTGGGTTCGTGACGATAGAAAGAATTAGCCGGGCAGTATACGGCCGTACTTTCACTTCCATGGAGTCAACAGCAAGCAAAGTGGAACTGATCAAAAATGAGGACAAGATTAAGTATATGCTTTCATGAACAAAAGTTCGATCAAACTACCGACTTGGTTAGACTCAGAAGATGGCAATTGATAAGTATAATTACGAGGGAGTCAATGAATTTGTATACCTTGGTACTGTTGTAAATATAGTTAACGACATCGGCTCTGAAATCAAGCGTAAAGTTACTCTTGGTTATCGCTCTTTGGGCTAAGTAAGCAATTGAGGAATAAGACCCACCAAATTTTTTACTCATCTACCCAATTGCAACAGATTTCTTTATTAACATACACAACCTTTTTCCTTAGAGCCAGAAATGGGGCTCATCGCTGATTAAAATTCAATGCGCCGTTGATGTTCAACTTCTTTTGGCGTGAATTGGATGATATGGCCACCAACGCATAACGTCATGTGATTTCAACAGGACGGCGCTACGTGCCTTACAGCTCACGCCAAATTGTAAATTCTGCACGATCGATTCGAGGGCATGGTCATCTTACGTGTATCTGATATTAATTCGACACCGATATCATGCGATTTGGGCCCGTAAGATATTTTCTTGTTGGTTTTTCTGAAGTAGCAGGTCTATGGAAATAAGTCATAAACCACAATGGCCCTCAAAGCCATCCTAACCCATGCCATCAGTTAAATTCAGCCTGATCTACGCGGCAGACAAGATTGATGGAAAATTGGACATTTCGGATGTGCGCCACCCAAAGAAGCTGAGGCGAATATTTGAACCATGCCACATTTCATTTTTCATTCATAATGGCAACAATATAAGCCTTTCAAACGAATACAAAATTTTCTTCACATCCGAAAAAGGGAGAAACTTTTTTTCATATTTTAACTATTAACACATTGCCTTTTAGAATGCAACATATCGTTGCATGACACTAGTTAGAAGAATCAGAAAGATAGAAAGATTTTTTTCGACACAGTAGATCGAGAATTGGGTAACCAACCTTCTTTTCGACCCTATTTACAAGCAGTAGTTTAATCTGAGCCATTAGTATTCAAAATTCATGATTGTTATTGTTTTAAAAATTATATCCAAGCACTACAAAAAACAACAACTATTACCATCTTGAAATCCACCTAACATATTTTAAACGTTGAATGTTAAGAGCTACTTCCCTTAGGACAATTTCATTCGCAGTATATTATTGTCTAGGCTATGGTCTATAAAGACGACTACTTACCGCGTGACCTTTGACAGAACTAATTTTAGTAGCCCATTGAATTCGTTTGCGACCGTTACTGACCTTCAAGTTTTTAAAACAAACTGGATAGATACTTGTCAGTAGGCCAATTAACTGTGAATATTGCTCTAAGAACTAAGAGTCGACAGAAGACACTGAAGGCACTTAAAAATTAATGTTTATCTTCTATTTAGGTGACCGTTTTAGCTAACGTCAATGGTTCCTTTAAGAGCCACTTCCGCCGCCGCCATTACAATTTTTGTAGGGTTTACTGCTTTTTCCTTATTTTTTTTGTGAGCAACTTTATTTTAACTCTAATTACATTTCATGCATGAGGAAAGAGTTAATACAGACAGGTACACCAGGCAAGGTACCTGAATATTTTATTATACCTATCTACCGGTATAATGTAAATATTCCATTTCTTTAAAGATGGTGCTTCAATTGCAGAGGAAGATTGCATGACTTAAGAATTATATTTGTATTTCCTAGGAGCACAGACTCTGGAATGGAATAACTGGATTAAGTGGGTTCAGGTTGAAGTTGGTAGGTTTTGTAATATAACTGCATCTTTATAGTAGAATGTAAGCAAAAGGTATAAGTTAAGCCCCACTATGCGAATGGGTAAGGTTTGATGTGAAATCGTAATGTGTATTTGCTTAAAGTTCTTTAACACGGAAAGACTTTTAAGGTTAGCGTTTCTCAATGAGGAAGTTCGTAAGGAAGAGCATCTGGTTCGGTATGTGATGGTTGCGAAGTAAGATTGCAAGAGGTTTGTGTTTTTTTTTGGCTCTGTTTTTTATATTAACTTTTTATATTGTTCAATGAGTATTTGAGAAAAAATGCTAGTTTGGTTTAGGGTTTGAGTGAATCTATAATTGTTTTTTTTATTCGTGTATTTAATAATATATTTGGCCTTATACAATTTTTCATAATTAAATCTACGAAAACCCATAACGTTTTTCTCATCGCCACGAATTGATATGTTATGAGGAATTTATATGATTTTTCAATGCAGAAATGAACTTTCTTTGCTTGCATAAAACAAATAAAAGGATGGAAACTAACCTATTTCGGTTGTGTTGGTCTGACAGTACCTCTTGAGTCTATAATAAGAACCCAATAACACCTAATCCTTATAACATAAAAATAAAAAATAACAATAATAAAAACAATAACAATAACAAATAAAACTGTATTCCAATAAAACGGTTACATTATCTCAACAATCAACAAAATAAATTCTATCACAATCGTATTTCAAAAATATATCTAGTGGCTCTAAGAGGTCGAAATGATAAGATAATGTTAATAATTATGATAATAAAAATTTTAACTTGCAATTAAGGTTTAAAACAACAATAAGTCCCTATATAGTAACTACAATAAATAAAAAATACTAAACTTTTTTGGAAGAAACACGAAAGTGCTATTATTTTTTCTCAATAAATGGGTAGATACTTGTTTGATAAAAAAAAATTCTAGCCTTAATAATGCAATAAACAATAAAAAAGTAGGTTAGGAACTGCGCATTAATCAGGTTTCACATTTTCAACTGATAACCAAGTTAGTTTTCATTTCATTGATGACCGTTATATCTTCCATAAGTTCAATGGCATTTCGCAAAATTGATCCATAAAGTTCGTCCTTAGTTCTTTGTGCGTAAAGGTCTAGAAAGCCAAATTAACTCTGCATTCGAAAATTTTGAATAATTATTTTTTTTTATTTTTGCCTTAATTAATTTTTGATTTATATTTAATTCGAATTCTTAAAATATCTAAAATTGATCAAATAAAATATTTGAATTTTAAAAACAGCATGTATATTAAATAAATAAATTAAATAAATCCTTAAAAAACAGTATACCAAAATCTCAAAAAAAAATTGTTTTTCCAGAAAAACTACAAATAAAGAACACGATTTTATCAAAACCGGTCCTACAATTTTCGGAATACCTTTTTTATATTAATTATTATTATTAATTGAGACGTGTAATGGCGAACTCCGTTTTTACTAAAACCCGCAATATGTTGTGGTTTTGAAACTTCTTATAGCTTTGACCTAAGCAGCATAATATTGGTTGAACATTGACTAAGTGTTACCCATAATCTTTTTGTTTAATCAACAATATAAATATATTCATTGGGCGGAAAATGGAATTTTTCATGAAAATAAAAAGCACGGGTTAATTTAACATTTAAATTTATTTAATTTTGCGATTATATAATTGTTCGGACGAATCTAAGGTTAAGTTTTCATATTTTGATACCTCACTTTTTATTACGGTTTCTAAATCTAAATTTATTGACTCTTCATTTTTTTCCAAATCTTCTATTGTGTAAGTATCAGCGAGAAGCATTTCCTTAAATTCTTTTGATTTGATTTGATTTAGCCAGGCCTCTGGATGCGAATTTTGCATTCCATATAGTGTGTGATTTTCAACCCACAAATTTCACAATATTTAAAGTTGTCGGATACGATAACTATGGAGTCACATTCAATGCAACGACTTTTGATGTTCGTATATCAAAACTTACCAAAACTTCATATTAAATTAAACTTTTAATATTAGGCATTAATGAGCTGAACTAACCTTGATGAACAAATACTTCTCAAAAACGTCACTGTACAATTGAATCGGATGTGAAATGTGCACTACGAAATGACATTTAATCAATATAATTCCGACCGAGGCATCTGTTTTAAACAATCTGCCAACTGCCCAAACGCCATAAGATTACAAACCAAGAAAAGGTTAAAACAAGGTTAAATTCAGGTTGGAAAAGTTAATATGGTCGTTAAGTTTTCTTAAAATTTTCTAATGTTCGGCACAACTTTCCAAGTTTTTAATTGCCATTATAGGTACTATAAGGGAAGTTTGAGATTCGATATAAAAAAAATTGTGATAATGATCATAGAAAAGTCTAAAAAAGTTATTCGAAAAAAATGTCTGTCTGTCTGTCAGTATGTATAAAGAGCTGCAGCCAAACGGCTTAAACGATTTTTTGTTTGTGATTCTTTTGGCATTCCCCAGACAGAAAATTGAAATTCTATTTGTAGGCCTAAAATAACTGTACCTATGACTGTTTAGAAAAAGCTAATTTTCTTCGAAAACGGCTCCAACGTTTTTTATGAAAATTGTTCAGAATTTTATAATCACATGTATATTAATAAGCTTTAAGAAACTTCTTATCAAAATTAAATTTTTTTTTTCAAAAAACTAGAAACAAAAATAAAACCTTTTTTTATTAAAATCCGTCCTACAATTTTGAAATACTTTGTTATAAATTCGTTACTATACGTGTGATGGCGTACTCTATTTCTTACTAAAAACCGTTGTGTTGTGCTTTTGAGTTCAAACTGTATTATTTTCAACGTAAATGTTACTTGTTTCTGTCAAAGATCTATCTTACTTTCCAATGTGATTACGCACATAGGAACAAGTACGTGTCGTGCCCATTTTTCAATCATAAGAACCTTCTTCTTACAATAACAAACATGACAAAAAATATATTTGTATTAAATAATTAAATAGGTATTAGAAGTTTATTAATGACGACTTTTTGGTATCCCAAATACTGAAAAATTAAATAAACGTAGTAAAAAAATATCTAAAATTTCGGGTAAATTCAAAAAATAAAATAAAATCACAACTGTTCCGAATGAAAAATAAATAAAGATGGCCAATATATGGCCAATAATTTAGCTTTATTTTAAAAATAAAGGTTTGCATTATGTTTTAAAAATGATTTCGGGGAAGTGACGGCCGCGGCTGGCTGCAATAAATTCTAGCTGAGGCAGAATTTTCCCAATTTTTGTGAAAATCGGGATCGGTGGCCATCTCGTTTTGGGCGAATTCACCGAACGAGTAACGCGCTTGTCGTTCGTTCGGCTTCAATTCTTGCACGAGTTGGATTTTGTAAGCCCGCAAACCAAGATTCTTCCGCAAAATCTTCCATAAAGTGAATGGGCACATCTCGAATGGCGGATGGCCTCATTCGGGTCTTCTTCGATACTTTGCTCTACCGAAACGGACCATTATTTTGGTAATTAATTTGCACAATTCGCAAACTTGTTCAGGAGTAAGTCTATTCATTATGAAATGGCAAACCAAACTGAGCATAAATCAAGTGACACCTGTCAAAAAGACCGAAAAAAGTATTGTCAGATTGAAAACCACACGTATATTAAAAAAATCTTTCATTTTTTTAATTATTTTAAGAGATTTATCGGATAAACTAAGTATGCAATAAAATTTAAAAAATTAAATTTCTATCGAGGAAAAAAAATATTGAAAATCGTTCGACCAGTTTTTTTTAAGAAGTTGTTTTTTAAAAAATTTTCGAAAAAATATAAAAAAAAACATACATATATAGTCATTATAAGGAAATCTGTAGTTTTCATTTGGAAAAATTATTTTAAAAAATTCAATGCACCCATTTTCAAAATACATATTTCGAAAACCAATTTTTTTAAATATAAAAAAATCGAAAAAAAAGTTTTTGAAAATTTTGAAATGCGATATTAATAATGACTTTCTGTGTGTAAAATTTTATTGAAATCCGGATGACATTTTACGATAAAACCGGTTATATGAGAAGTACCGTTATAGAAAAAATTTCGAAAGATTTATTCTAACTGAAAGATGTATTGTTGTACAAAATTATCACCCTGAAAGTTTTATCAAAATCGTAGAGAGATAATTTAATTTTAATATAATTTACCGTTAGTAAAACATTTAAACAAATGGGCACGACTGGGTCGCACGTACTTGCTCTTATGTGCCTAATTACATTGAAAAGCAAGATCTTTAACAGAAACAAGTAACATTTACGTTGAAAATAAAACAGTTTGAACTTATAAAATGTATTAAAACCACAATACGTAACGGTTTTAAGTAAAAATGAAGTACGCCATCACACGTCTTAAATAACAAAGAATTTGTGAAAGAAGTATTTCAAAAATTGTAGGATCGGTTTTGATAAAATCTTATTTTTAGTTTTTTTGATTTTTTGTTTTTGAAGTTTATGTGTGCAGTTTTTTAGCGTTTATTAATTACATGTGAATATAAGATTAAAAATATTTTTTTTTGATTATTTTTAGAAATATTGGTTTTTCAAAAAAAAATTCAAAAATTTATTTTAATTAGAAAAAAAATGTTATTAAAAATTTTGATATGCAGAATTAATTAAACTATCTAGGTCTTTTCAAGGATAAAATTTGACAGAAATCCAAATAGCGGTTACCGAGAAATACAAAAATTAAATAAACCGTTACATGAAAGGTACCGTTAATAGACTTTTCCCGGAAATTTGGTTCTAATCAAATGATAGCCAATACTAACAAAAATATTCTCAAAAATTTTCATCAAAATCGTTGGAGCCATTTTCAAGAAAAATAAGCTTTTTCTATCATAATGGCAGGTACCGTTATTTTTAGGCCTTTTTAATTTCCCCTCTGGGGACTGCCAAAATACAAAATAATCATACACACCAAATTTGACGATAATCGGTTTAGCCGTTTAGGCTGCAGCTCGTTATACATACAGACAGACAGACAGATATTTTTTCTCGATCAATTTTTTTAGATTTCTCTGTGATCATAATGTCATGTTTGATTGTTATCTCAATGTTTTTAGTATTCACGAATCCTAAAGTTATCTTATAGTCCCTATCGCAAGTAAAAATAAAGCATTGAATATAGACTGACCACAAAGAAATCAGTTAATATGTACAGTGCATGGAAATCCTTAAACTGAATAATAGTATGGCACATAACAAAGGAAAACCATCTTAACCTTCAAGTACTTTGTACCAACTTTTTCCCTGAAGCTATCAACGTTTAACAAAAGCGCTACAGGAATGAATCACACACAAAGAACATAAGAAACCTATTGTCAACAAGATTCATTGTTAATTTTAAACTATACAAACCACGTTCCAGTAGTAAAATAGCAGTACAATTGATTTAAAAAAAAATATTAAAAAAATGCATCTCCGCCTTGTTAAACGTGCAAGTGCATTACAATATCGTACAATAAGAAATCGTACATTGTTTGCATCGTAATATTCCATATTTTCAATTTACAATGATGGAAACTCTAGATACACACACGCCCTTGCGAAACCAGACCATAAGCCTTTTGTTTCAGATCTGAATTTTTAAATGCATTCTATCTTTGTTTAAGACATCTCCTGATGAGCTTATTAAAACTCCTATACAAGTAGTATCATTTCAGAATTCGTCATTCTTCATTCATTCAATCATATTCAGCAAGTTTTTACAAAATTTCTTTCTTTTACTTTTACAAGAAAAAAAACTTTTCTCTTTAAAAGGAAACATAAAAATATGGGACACATGCCTTCAAGAATTTTTTGTCATCAAATAGGCGCAAGCAATAATGCCCGCAACGCAACTGAGTCCAACTACACATTTATTCGACCGGAAATAACAAATGGAAGATCCGGATTAGCACTTGTAGTATTTTGAGCAGTAGATCAAGCTCTTTAAGACTCGCTTTCGTTCGCCTACAACTGAAGCTACAAGTAAAACTTTCGTCACGACGACGTGTGCTCATATATAATTAAATTTTCAAGACATTGTGGTTGCGGAAGCTCGTGTGCATAAAGCCTCCATCAACGTCGTCAAGTGAACTATTTTGAGACTGGCTGAACAAAAGGTTCCTCTCGGGTCAAATTGGCCTGATGCGATTGGAATTTAATTTGTGTGAAAAGAGTTTCATTTTTATTTTTTTTAGTAAACATTTCATCGCTACTGACGTTGGAAATAATCCACTTCACTTTGGTCAAATTGTCCACTGTCCACATCAATTAGTGCATCGCGTCGGTAGATGGCGCGATGGCGATGCCCGCACATTAAACTTAACGATTTCTACTTTTATTTCTTGGTTCTTTTTTTTATGTATTCGGCTTTTCTCTCAACAGGTATTTATTCAATAGTATTTTCTTCCTTTGTGTGTCCATGGATTTCAGGTAAAAAAGGGGAAGGAGGGCATGATAATGTTTGGTCGGAGTACCTGATGTGCGTAAGGATGACCATGGAGAGGCAAGAAGTGTAAATATTTCAATAACGATGAAAGTGGCTCATTTAATAGTGGTATTTAAGTTTTATCAATCAAAGATACAGTAGAAGCTATATTTATATATCTTCAAATTGAAAAAATAAAAACACCAAACAATTCTTGTTTTACTATAGGAAAAGAGCAAATTAATCTTATAGCCTGCAAATATTAGAAGATTTTTTTGTCAATTTTTGAAATCTTTCAAAAGTTAAATTTATTTATTTGAGAAAACTAAACAGAGGTCTAATGCTGTCTTGTTTCACTGGAATTTGATAATTTAGCGTTTAAGCTGTTTCTGTATTTTGCCAGCTGTTTTAAAAAGTTACTTTCTGAGAAAGAACTGAAATAGCTTTACAAGTTCGTTATTGCTTTAAATTTGTAAAAAAGTTGAATGATATGAGATTTTAGGTTTTTATTTTCGCGGACGATATTCATATTAGATAAAAGTTTTATATTTTCGGAACTTACCGCGTTATAAGAAATATTTTCTTTTTTCTTTCTAGAGGGTAGAAAAAAAACTTTATGTAAGGTGAATGATGTAATTTTTGTAGAAGAAGACCTAGAACTAATTCATGGGCATGATTCACTTTCTTTAACTTTAAAATGAGTCTGCTATTAACTAAACAGTGGGAATGAAACTGTTAGGTTTTGTTGATCTTAAAGCTTGAGCTGGGCAAGATACCAGAATATTTCAAGGCTTTAAAGAGGGCGATGGACATGGAATGTTGCTGTTGTTAGTTAATTTGCTACAAATCTGAGCTCTGGCGCCAACTTAATACTTATGTTCTTCATTTTCGTATACGAAGAACGGGTAACTTTAAGTCATGCCCTCTTCAAGCCAATTAGTTTTTAGTTCAATTTGATAAGTGCATGCAGAATTTTTTAGGTTTGATCTTTCTTTAAACCATTAAAAAGTTTTAAAAAGTATTTTTAAAGGTAATGTTTATAAATCAGTGGGCAAAAAAAAAACGTATGCATTTTCAAAACTCTTCGAAATAATTTTTAAATAATTTACGTTTTTATAAGTTGATAGCGTTTTATCTTATCAAGGATCCTGGTAAAGCTAAGATAATGAAAAGAGTCAGTACCTTCAAGAGAGTAATACTAATAATACTAATATAATAATAATAATAATACTCATACTAATTTTTACTAAAAAAACGGATTAAAACAAAAAAATCCGTTAATTTACAATATTCTAATGACAAATTCCTCGTTCTGTCTGTATCTTTTTCAATACCAATTTTAATAACATGAAGCAAAAAACACCCGACGGGTGTCGGAGGGCAAGGTTCTCACTTTACTTATCAAGATATTGTTTATCTTTATTAGCTTGAAATAAGCAAACAAATCTAAGCAAACTTAACTTAACAATTTTAACTTAATACTGATTGGGAAGATCCCTTGTGGTTAAGAGGGTCTTTTAATGAAATGTGAATCATTGGTGGGAGTAAGCGTATGGGAAATAGGTTAATTGGATCCATAGCTGGTGCAATAAGATTATTGGGATTAATTTGGAAACAAATTTTATGAAGAAGTGTAGAGCAGTCAATGTTTCTACTTGGTAGTTACCGAACTATAATAATATCTGCTAATATACGTATCAGTTCAAAGATTGCATAACAATAAGCGTTGGAAGACTTTCGTTGGAAGGCGCTGCAGTTGTTTAATATCCGCTTGAATATTTGTTGAAATTAAAACTAATAAGACTTTAATGACACATTCGACATCATTGATGGTGAGAGTTTATAAATCAGAGTGACTTCCCTGCGGACTCAATATGTTGCCTGAAAAGCATCAAATATACAGATGATCTAAAAATTACCTTGTAAAAAGTAAGATTCAATCCATTATATGAATTGCGGTAGTAAACCAAAAGCTTTCAAATTAAACAAAAAAAATCTGGGAGTGGGAAATTATAACAAAAGCTTCACTTATTAATGAGGAAGTTCTCGTAATAGCCCAGTAACAATAACTTTTTGAAATGTGAAAAATTAGTTACAGGATTATTTTTGGTATACAGTTTGGTATTGATGTGGTTTACAATCTGAGAAAAGTCCCCAGGTTGCCATGCACGGTAGCTTCGTTATGTGGGGTCAAAGGTCAAACGAATGGGTTTTTGCTTTTATTAAAAAAACATTAGGTTTTAAAGAAAACAAATTTCTATAAAATTATAGCCGAGTAAATTTTACATAAAATTGTTGGCAATAATTTTCACATATCATATACCTTTTAGAAGTTACATTACTCTAAGTCTTTTATGTTGACTTGAAAGTTTCGTTAAGATACTGAATATTTGTACTTTTTTCCTACTTATATTAAAAATGTGGATGTTTGTTTGTTTGGACGTTTGTTTAGGTTGATGTATAATGTGCTGGCCACTTATTATCCAGCAAAAATTCATTGTTCCTGTGGGAGAAGCTTAAATCTGAAGTACTGCATTGCTGGAGGTTTAACACTCTTTAACAAACTTAAACACTCTTCCATGTCTTAACGACTGTACACATTTGTGAAGTTTGGTAGATTTAATTTAGAAAATACACTTGATGGATAAAAGTTCGTTTAACAGAAATTTTAAAATTCAAGAAATTTTTTGTAATAGTTTTATAAGATATTCAATATAAAAAGTATTAACAAAAATGGTGATTTTTTTGTAGTTGTCTTCCCCAACGTTTAATAACTAGGGAATGTGATACGTATACCCTTACTTTAAATTACTGAAAAAGGTTTTCAATGAAAGACCCAAACTAACCTTACTTTCCAGTCGCTGTAATGATTTTGTCGATTTTTCATAATCGTATTTTTTGTTGTTGTTTGAGTTTTTGAGATTTTAGTAAGCAGTTTCTTAGGGTTAGTTAATATACACATGATTTTTAAATTTTTATTATTTTTTTGATTAGTTTAAAAAAATATTAAGTTTTCAAAAAAAAAAAAATTAATTAATCTGCTACAAGAATTCTTGTTAGGTTTAGTTCGTTGTTTTCCAATAATCAGAATGTCTATATATATATGTAGACAATCCAAATTATGTTTGGCTGCGAACTTCTTTTTTCGGCTCAATCTATTTGAATGACATTTTTGGGTGATCTTAGGACATGTTTGAAGAGTCCATATAAGAAATCTGTTTGCTGTGCGATGTTTAGAACCGGAGTTAGGACCAAAAATGTCACTCACTCAATGCCTTAGTAGTATCAATAAATTATTTTGTATACGCACACTTCATTTTGGTTTCTCTTTATTGCAGCGTCTATGCACACAACTACATCATTGACGATCATATACGTGTAAGCGGAATAAAAAAAAGATATTCAAAATATTAGTATGCAGAATTAATTTGGCTACTTAGATCTTTTTAAATATAAAATTTTACTGTAATCCATTAAGTTGTTACCAAGAAAGTCAAAAATTAAAAAAACCGTTATATGAAAAGTATCGTTAATAAACTTTTCCGGTAAATTTGATTTTGATAGAATGAAAACACATATCTACAAAAATACTTCCAAAAAATGTTCATTAAAATCGCTGAAGCCGTTTTGATAAAAAAAGCTTTTCCTTAACGGTTATATGGCAGGTATCGTTATTTTTAGCCCTAAAAACTCAATTTTAATTTTACCTCTGAGGAATTCAATAAATTATTAAACATAAGACATATTAAATTTGAAGACAGACGGACAGACATTTTTTATCGATAACTTTTTTTAGGCTTTTCTATGATCGTAATGTCATGTTTGATTGTTATCTCAATTTAAATTATATTCACGAATCCTAAACTTGGCTCATAGTACCTATATCACTATTAAAAACTTGTATTAAATTCTTCAATTAAAAAAAAACAACATATTTTTTACTTAACAAAATTAACTATTCTTATCCCAAAATAGAAAAGCATTTTTTCGGGTTTCACTTTATTGCTTTAAAAAATCAAACTAATTTAAAACAACTGTTTGACCTCATGTATCTTTTATTTGTATTAACTGCCATCTCTCTGAACTTATTAATCAAACAAAAATTAAGTCTCATAATACTTTTAAGGAAGCAACCCAGAAAACTTTTCCTCCCAAAAACGGCAACACCAATCCCATAATCTTATTCCATCGAAATCGAAGAGCCTATACCATAGGCAAGAAGTACAAAAAAAAAAAAAGATAAAAATATCTAAATGAATAAAAAAATGAGACTCCAACCATACTTAAGGTTTGTTGACACGTTTCACTTGTCTTCTCCGGGGAAAAGTACTTAACTGACACATTGCGTGATTGGAAACGATAATAAGTTCGGCCGGGCCAGATTCGAGGCCCATGGCCTCCACTTCGTGTTTAGGTTGTTTTCTTCTGGTGGAATTCCAGAGAAGAAGGTTTTACTTGCGCACCTTAATGTCAAAGCTGTGAATCTGAATATAGCGTTGTTGGTTCACAATTTCGGTCGTCTTCGTCGTGAGAATTCAGATCATTCAGGGGCAAGAATGAGTGTATCTACATAAGTATATATGCTTAATACTTTCTCTTTCTTTGGCCCATTCCGTCAGATACTTTTTGTTGGACAATGCTCGAGGCTTAATGGACTAAGCATGAGTTGCTTGTAAAACTTTACATAACGAATCGAATTCTCAGTAAATTTTGTGGATCTTGCGTAGGCATGAATGAATTAATCCGTAGAGATAAACAGTAACAATAGATATGTGATTACTTCTGCTCGGTGATTCGTATGCAAAAATAAGAAAGTGAATCTGTTAGATGTATCTTTATGTTGTTTGTTTTAAATGCTTAAGTGGACGTCGGGTTTGTCACTTCTCATTATGATGCAATTCGTATATGGGATTAAGATATTCAAGCAACAAGTTTCGCATAAAAAAAATAATTTCGCAACTTTCGTTTGCAAACTTACAAAAAGTATCTTAAAGAATGAATAGACTTGTCCAAACGGCATCAAGCTTTCTTTCTATATTCCGCTCTGAATGTAAATTCAATTGTCTTTTTTAATTAGGTTTTTTTTAAAATCGATTGTCGTTATCATTGCGGAAGTAAGTAGCTTTGAAGTTTGAAAAGTTGAAACTTTGAAAAGATTTAATTACTGGGTAATAGCTAGTTTCTTTTTTTTTAGCGAGAATATTGGAACAAGTTTAGTAGTCATGTGCTATGTGGACCAGTCCAGAGTCGACCAACAGTTGCTGGCTTAAGTACAGATGAAAAAATCTTTAATTGAAATTTAAAGTTCAAAAGAATTAATTAAACTTAATGGGGATTTTCTGTAATTTTTCAATTTGTTAGTTTTATCAAATTGGTTTATCAAAATATTTTGTTGGTAGAAGATGTGATGAGGAATGTATTCTGACTTGAAATCCGTTTTAAACGCTGTAAACACTATCATAAACCAATGCTCAAATAGGATTTTCATTAGAGATGGAATAGAATGTCCTAAATGAACAAGAAGGAAGGGTAGAAGTAAAATATATCACAAAATTAATAAAATTAAATTTAAGAATTGAGAACCCCTTTGATAATTTAGACTTGATGATTAAAATAATCAGTGTCATAAAAAGTGGTTGAGGGCAAGCATGTAATAAACGTTTATAAATAGATATGCTCACATATATAAAAATAAACTGCATTTATAACAGATATAGGACTTATCATGTACCTTATTTGGAATGACCAGGAAAGAAGATTCCTAATAAATATATAATTAATTCTGTTAAAAGCAAAAATGTACCTTTATAATATTAACCTCCTTATTATATCCTTATCAAAGTCAATTAGTTAGATGACGACATTCAAAATGTCATCCTTGTTTGAGATACATTGTTTCCATGTCCTTTTGAATTTTAAATAAATGTCTTAATTAAAATGGTTTTTATTTTCCACAAATCTGGACTAATAAATTGATAAAACCCTGTAACTATAAGGGGATTTACCTTAAGAGCCAGGGGGAAGTAATGAATATCTACTTCATGTGACTACTCATGACTTAACTGGATATGATTGAGAATACCACCCACAATTTTATTTGATCAGGTAATTGCAACAAGATAGCAGTCAGGATTTTTATTGATACATACTTATATTGCGTATAAAGACTACATTCTTTTAATGTATGCGTTTTTATGGAAAAAGGAACACTCAAAATTCTCAATTGTATTAGAAGACACAAATATTGATATCCCTAAAAAATTAATTTACTTTGAATTATTTATCTTTTAGCTTCACATTATAGGTACTACATATACAATAATGCAAGTAATTGATTTGTGCAGGAAAAAAACTGAGATAACAATCAAACAAGGCATTACGATGACAGAGAAACATATTTGAGGTACTGGCAAATTTCTGTCCGTTTGTCTGTTTGTCTGTATCGATGTATTTTGGATTACAGCCTGAACGGTTGGTCCAATCGTGTTCAAATTTAGAGCTCAAGATTATTTTGACATTCTACAGACGACTTTTTAAAATTGGGTTTTGGCTCAAATATTAACGGAACCTGCCATATAACCGTTATGTAAAGGCTTATTTTTCTTGGAAACGGCTCCACGATTTTTATCAGATTTAAATCAGTGTACTATTGTATGTGTGGATCATATTTTGATGACAAAAAAAAAATTAAGATAGTTGACTATACACAGTACATGCCTCCCATAGGACTGGTTTTTTCTTCGACGTTCACGAAAACAGGTTATCCGATTACAATCAAAATTTAAATTCAGGAAGATGTAGATAGCCTTAAGGTTTCTGTCCACTATGAAAAGAAATTACTTCCAGAAAGCAAACAGTTTTCTGAATGCAAAACTTGACGACCTTAAAAGTACTTTCTTGAAAACGCTTTCTGAAAGCGATTTGATTTTCGAAAAATGCTTTTACAAAAAATACTTTCAGTGTGTGAGTAGGCCATGAAAGCGTTTTCATGAAAGCAAATCATTTTCTGAAAACGCTTTCGCTTTCAGAAACTGTTTGTGAATTTTTTTTGTTTTCTTTAAAGCGAACGATTGTTTTTTAGCGTCATTGAGTCATCTTTTCTGCCCAAAAAGTGAGGTGACAATGACCTGGCATCTTTATTGAGTCCTCTTAAGAGTCCTCTTGAGTCCTATTGAGAGCTCTTAAAAACGCGTGAAGAAATTATTAAAAAAAAGACCCAAATGAGAAATTCGGGATGGAGATTGTGAGTGTGCTCAACAATTTTCGCCATGGAAAT
Source organism: Platycheirus rosarum (assembly GCA_963971375.1). Classification (NCBI taxonomy): domain Eukaryota; kingdom Metazoa; phylum Arthropoda; class Insecta; order Diptera; family Syrphidae; genus Platycheirus; species Platycheirus rosarum. Next base: position 258,363,448 of record OZ020507.1, read on the forward strand.
ATTGTCAAATTCGTCAAAGTGTGCATACAACTAATTTTGGCTGATTCAACGACCGAATCAGCCAGACTAGACAATCGCACACAATGTCTCAACAATATAGAATGCTATAACTCGGAAAAAAAATTATTTTATCTATCATTTTTCGTTTTTTATTTAGCTCATGTTAACTTTTGCTACAACTATTCAATATATCAAATTAATAAGTTAGTTTAGTTATAGAAACTTTATTTATTATATTTCATTGTACATATATCTACAGTAAATTTCATAATTTAATATGGTTTGGCTTAAATTATAACAATATTATACATTTCTTACTAAAATAGTATAAAAATAAAATTTAAAAGTCGCCTTCGACTATTCGGGTTCTATAATCGTTGTGTATTTATACAATTTCTCCCAACCAAGACTTCCATTCAAAATACATAAAACTTCGTTCATGTTCATTACGGATTTACCGAAGAATCTGACTCGATATTCTCTTAGAATCGGACATCTGGCAATAAAGTGGTAAATATCTTCTCTTTCCTTGAGGTTGCAAATATCGCACAAAATTAGTAGGTCCGGACGATGTGGAATGTAGTTGAGGTTGATCATTTCCCCTCTTACTTTAAATATCGTACTTATCATTGAAAGTGGTAATCTGTTTAAGAAGTAGGAGCTTCCTTGTAAGTTGTAGTCGAGCTGGCTATAAATCATCCTATACTGAGATGATTTAGCTTCCAAGATATAACCACTATAAGCTGAGCGTCCAGTAAATTTTGAAACATGTTTCTAAGATTAGCGGGTCCAATACCTGGTTGAATCTGTAATCTTTCTCCACAATCAACCCCTATTTCTTCCCATTTTTTGTCGAGGTTGCCTCTCAAAGTAATTATCGACTTGAGGATCAATTTGGGTAGTCTTGTCTCATCCATCTCCAGCAGCTTGATTATATAATCGGAGTGTAGTTTTAGCGTGTTCAAGAATAACGGTGGCATTGTAGTTTCAAGGTGGACCATGTAATTTTGAGTACAGGCCGGCAACCGAAAAATGCGTTTAAGAACATATCTTTGAAATTTTTCAACAACATCGAACTGCCAGCAACCCCACACTTGAGCTCCATACAACATGATGGAAGAAGCAGTGGCACGCAATATCTGGATCTTTGCGCTATGGTTCACAAACATACTCTCTATACAACGTCCCCAGATTGAAGAAATAGCTCTCTTTGCTTCTGCTAATTTAGCCTCGAAATGTTTTTTGAAGTTAAGGTTAGCACAGATCAATACACCGAGATACATATACTCTCGAACAATTTCTAAATTCTGACCCTTGTAGGTCCACCTTTCGTTTCTCGAGTATCTACCACCTCCATCCCTGAAGATCATCATTTTAGACTTTCCAAGGTTAACAGTCAGGTTCCAAAGATCACAGTAGCTCCAGACGGTTGATCATGCGCTGCCTTCCGTCAACTGATTCCGCCAGAAAAACTATGTCATCGGCGAAAATGAGACACTGTATTCGTAAACCTCCTAACTCAATACCCCCTCCGACTTCCTCGACAACATCATTTATAAACAAAATGAAGAGCAAAGTACTCAACACACATCCTTGCCTTACTCCCATTTCCGTTTCAAAGTCATCTGATGTAAATTTTCCGTCCCAAACATAAGACACATTGTTTTCATACATTGCTTTCAGCAGATTCAAAACTTTGCTTGAGATACCCAAAGTATAAAGCTTATAGAATAACGATGCACGGGCAATGTAGTCAAAAGCAGCTCTGAAATCTACGAAGAAAGCATATAGCTTCTTCTTTTTGCTTTTAAAGTAATCGGCAATGTGAAATAAGGTGAAAATCTGATCTACCGTCGAGTGTTTTTTCCTAAAACCAGCTTGGAACATGTTGAGTATGTTTTTGTCGTTAACCCACTCTGTTAGCCTTTTAAAAATAAGTCGGCTGAATAACTTCACTGAAGAATTCAAAAAAGAAATGCCTCTGTAATTCTCGGGATTATCGTACGCACCTTTCTTATGCAGCGAATAAATAATTGCTTTTTTGAAGCAGGCTGGAACTTCTGCGGTTTCGAAAATTCTATTAAATTCCCTGGTGAGTGAGAACAGGTACTCGGACGTACAGTTTATATAGAATTCCGAAGGAATCCTGTCATCTCCTGGGGCTTTACCAGATCTGGTTTTTTCTAAAGCAGTCCGAAGTTCCAGAACTGTAAACGGCGGATCAAGGATATCGTCTAAGAAAACCGGAGCAGCATATTGAGGTAGGGGTGAAAACTGCGCAGTGTTAAGTAAATTTTTAAAGTACTCCTGAAGCTCGGTTGCGTGCAGTGAAGATCCAATCCTACTAGGCCGTCCGTTAATTGCTTAAGCAGCTTTCCAGAATTCCGCCGAAGACATCGCTGAGTTTAAACGTTGTATGGTTTGTTCATCGTTTTGCTTACGCTTGGCAAGGCAGATGAGTTTATACTCTTTGTTCGCAGACGCATACATAGTTTGTTTGGTTTTTTCGAAGATCTACGAGCAACGCCAAGTGGGTAAGCTAGTCTTATATACTATAATTTTCAAACACTCGTATATGTGTTTGAGAAGTATAGTATCTTCGCACCTGCTTTAGACTTCAGAGAACACTAGAGTCAGAATACAATCACTACTATACCCGGATGAGGACGAGAAGATAAATCTAAAAAATAGAGATACTTTCGAACACTGTCAAATGAGGCTATCTACTCTATGAGATCATATTTAAAGCTTTTAACTGTAGCAACCTCCATTCCATAAGCAACATTTCTGTTAAAATATATGCTTACAAACTAAAAACAACAAAAAATTAATTCAAAGATAATTGCCATATAATCTTTAAAGTGTTTATTTCCAGCCACGAAAACACTTAAGTCAATTTTTCAAGACAACCGCCAATAAAAAACAACATCCCTCCAGGTGTCTTTCGCTTCATCTGAAGTATCCACGTGATTAAGAAAACAATGAAAAATGATTCCTCAAAACAAATGATACCCATTAACCTTAAGCCCGGAGAGCCTTCAATCCTCCGAACTCCAGAAGGCATCACAAAAAAAAAAAACATAAAAAAGTAAACACGAAGTGAGCCATAATTAGATATTACTGCCGTTTCATTGCTGCCGAAAAGTTCGTTCAATTGGAACTTTACCGTTAATAAATAGCACTTTGTTGAAAAATAAATTGAAGCAGTGGGATAGGTTTCTTCTTTTACTTGCAGGCGTGATGGGGAAACTTAGCTTTAGCTAATCAACTGTCAAACCGTTCCCATTTGCCACATTAATTATACTGTGCTCAACAAAAGACGAAGGAATGAGGGACGGGGAATGGTTGAAAGTAAACTTTTCCCTTAAGCGATAATAACTCAACTTTCCCACGCTTTTAATTAAATACGAAAGTGACACGAGGGCGATATAAGCAGACCGCAAGCTCTGTGTCACGCATGTTAAAAAAAAGTGCTTCACGTTCCATTTCCAGACCATTTACTGCCACAAGGAAGGATGTTCCCAAAAATTGTTGTCTTCCTCGCCTTTTCCTCCCTGCGGGCAAATATTTTGCGTGCCTAAATATTTCGTTCTCCACATTTTTTTATAAACAAATTTTCTCCTTCTTTCGAAATGCTCACGTCCTTGTTTTATTTATTATTATTTTTCGTTGTTGTTGTTGGCAGGAAGAGGAACGTGCTGAAGACCTTAATGATACATGCCGATTGCAGCTTCAGGCAGAACTTCTTCAACGAATAGATGGATCATTGTGTTTTAATTTAAATCCAGGTGAATGAGAATTTATTTCACGGACACGCATACAGAAGACAAGACAGAAGGACAAAAACATAAAAAAAGGCTGAGAAATATTGGGAAGAAAATGAAAACTTCCTGTTTCAAGTGAAAGTTTTTAATTCCCAACTCGGTGGGGCTAAGTTTTGTGTGCATATAAGTCTTGGATAGCTGGGGAAGGCAGATTCATTCATTCATAGGAACGTGGTTGCTCTCTTATGCACTATTGCACAGATCTTTATTGACACACGATTCAGTGGCAAGCTATGTTGCTGTATGTATCAACAGACATGTTTTGGTGCATTACCTGCATTTGAGGGAAAAGTTTTTCGAAAAGTTTCAAATTGGGTTCAGGATGAAATAAACTTTCTTTGGAGCATGTGTGATGTTTTTTTTTTTTTTTTGTTATGTTTATATATCACACCTATGACCGGCACACATCGCATTTGCTAAAGATTCGAAGTTAGTTAATGAAGGGAATATTAAAATTATTATAAAGTTTGTGAAAAAACTTTACGAGATTGTTCGTCGGGGCATCACATGATGATTTGGGTGCAGGAGAGTAGGATTATTCGGTAAGAAAATTGTTCGGTTGATTTTGCCTTTTCCCTGCCATGTTTCATATTTTCTTTTTGTAAATTTTAAATGTTTTTGTTGGTATACCTGAAATTTGGTTTTAATAATATTCTGTAGAAGGGACATTAAAAATTAAAAATGTCTAAGGGTATATTTAGAATTTAGTATTTAATATTTACTTAAATCAATGAATGCTTACACAGTAAGTATTAACTCCTTATAAGTTTGTGTAAAACTTGATATGGATAGGTATACATTTAAAAAGAATATAATAAAATAATAAAATAAAATTATTTGAAACATGGAAAAGTGAAAAATACAATATTTTTGTGTTTATGTTTATGTTAAATTTAACTAATAGTTTAAAGAAAAAAAAAATAATAGAAAGAAAAACATAAATATATAGTATGAGAATATTAAAAAAAATCGATAATGTGCTAAGTAAACGTTAGGAAGCAGAAATAAGATTTTTAAAGTAGATTAGTAGCTCTCGACGAAACTGTGCTTCACCCCTTACTCTTTTAAGGTCAAGTGGGAGATTATTCCACAATTGGATGGCGCTGTCTCTTCGAAGTCAAGCAAGAATAACACGGATGGATGAGTTTTTGAGATCTTTCAGAGGAACCAAACTGTATTTGACTTTGGCCTTATTACACACGTCTTCGTTCTGCTTGCTTAACCTCCTTGTGGTGGTTCATCCTAACCACTGTAGTGCTGTGAAAAATATTTTCATATTAGGTGCTGAAAGAAAAGAACGCAAGGAAGCAACAGCCTGTGTCTCCAAAGATTTCCCCCATGAGTAGAAAAAGGGAATAATCGTCTAGTTCTCGAGAAATGGAGATTCAGAAAGGTTTGAAAATTAGAGAAGTATTAATTGTAGCAATGATTGTTCTGAAACGCATTAGAGAACACCTAGAAGCTAGAATTGATATATTAGCAGTACCATCTCTAACGAGAGCGAAGGAACATGATATCAACACCCGTATTAGAAAAGCAAAGGCTGCTTTCTGTATTTTAAATATTAGGTAGATATTGCACAAAACAAAATTTTAGAAACATCCACGTACCCGTTTTTAAAATATTGATTTTTCATTTTTTTTAAATTGATAAAAATACAACAAAAAAGTTATTCGAAATTATTTGTATGTTGAATTACTAAGGCAATCTATATCCTCTTCAATATCAAATTCGATTGTAATCGGTTAAGCAGTTCGCGAGAAAGTCGAAGAAAATAACAGCGGTCCTATGGGGGTACCGTTTTTAGCCCACCATCTTAATTTTTTTTGTTAACAAAAATATATACCACACCTACCTCTTAGAGCCGTTTCAGAGAAACAAAATCTTTTACTTAACGGTTATATAAGACAGGCAGACAGAATTTTGCCAGTAACTCAAATATGTTTCTCTATCATCGTAATGGCATGTTTGATAGTTATCTCACCATTTTTAATCTGAATCAGCACAGCTAGGAAAGAGTTGGAGGAAGCTAAAATACATTTTCGGAAATCGCGTAGGTGCGGTTGAAGCCCTGTGCCCCACTGGAGGTCCGACACTGACTAAATAGGTAAGTATGTCTGCCAACTTATGGAGCGGTGGCTTATCTTGATGTTAGAAGATAATCTCATTTTGAGTGTTCTTCGGTATGTTCCAGAACAAAAGTATATTTTTATTCCAACGGCATCCCCTCATATGAGCGGAGAGTTGGAAAAAGTTAGTTCACGTCCGCAAAAATTAATTAATTTTGACAATGATGTTAGAGATTGACTATATTGTGAATTCAAGACCTCTTACCTATTATGTATATGGGATTCATCTAGTGGTATTAAACTCACAGGGCAGCTTAGTGATAATGGGGATAATCTTCAAAAAAAGCTCAAATAAATTCCTTAGATGTAGACATGGAGCTACACCTAGAAATATTTGTTACTCATAAATAGTTCCATTTTTTATGAAAATAAATGTTTATGAGCCCCTAAAAACCGAACTGTTATACCTAAATACCTAAGCTATGACCTATGACTTCAAATGATTTCTAATGCACATAACAAATTTCCAAAAAAAGGCTCGTAAGTAATCCGATCGGAGTAAGCATTCCCAGGAAATGAACAAATACGTAACATTAATTAGAAATGTCCATAATGGCGTGTCGCATAATAAGTCATTCTAACCATGATACATATTCACATCCTCATTCATATAGTAAAAGTGAGTGACATGGCACACATTGTTGTACATAGAGGTTCAAATAGGTCATATGATGGTTGTAAGTGCCTCAACTATACGCCTCTCATCGTTGCCTTGCCTTTCCTGACTCATGACTTAATCCTTCCTAATAAGTAGGTATCTTCGTTAAGCCCAAGCCACCCCCAAGTGCCCCGCAATTCAATTTCAATACCATTAATGTTTTCCTTATATGTATATGTACGTATAATGAATTACTTGAAGTGTTTCTTCATGGAAATTCGTTAATCATTTTTTTCTCTCCTTGTCCTTTTTACCCTTTAACGACTTTTGGATTTCCTGGATTTGTATTTTCCTACGTCAACTTTTTTACTCTACACAATAAATCATTTCTAAATGTATTTCCGCAAAGAGATGGTGTGAAACTAATTAATGTCAAGGAATTGCAAATGTCCTTTTTTGGTTGTTGTTGAAAAAACAAGCTAATAAAAAGGAAACGAATAAATTTTGTCCCTTAAATTGCGCCTATGTACTCTCTGAAGGGTTGGGGTGTAATAAAAACTTTCTTTTTCGGGGTGTTGAATTTAAATTATAAAATTTTGAGGTCAAAATAAAATTTATTCAAAAAATTAATTCATACAGGCTCGGTGGTGTTGTGAAGAATTTTTAAAATAAGTCTTAAGATTGTCTGATATGAACGTAGGTTCGACACCAAAAAAAAAAATCTTTTTAAGGATTCTGGTCATGCAAGGGAACTGAGGCATAAAAAGGGTCATTCTCTGTGTTTTTTTCTGTAATATAAGTTCTATGAGGGCCTGTATTTTGTGTCGTCTAAAAATTTGCATACGCTTTGGAGAATTTGATAAAAAAAGAAGATTTTTGGGGCCTGAAATATTGGGCCATTTTTTTTGACCACATAATTTGGAAATTAATTTAAATCGATATGTCATCATCGAGTGGTTGAAATACCAAATGTTGCTTGTCACGTCGTCGTCAGTTTGGAAACCGTTTGACAAATTAAAACGATATTTCTTTGAAACGAATTTATAACAATTTGAGTTCGAAAAAAACTCAAGGAAGACCATTTAGGTAGACATTTGTGACGTCAATTAGAGAAGTATATTTAGGTGTATTTTTCTAAAATTATAAGAATGTTTTCAATGACGGGTTATTTCGTTAACTAGTTAACAATAAAAAAAAATAAATTTAGAATGTAGAGACATGACTTTAGTCTTTGGTCTGGAATGTTTTCTTGAAAAAAGCAATACAAATAGAAAGTGTACATATACGACAATAGTTTTCTTTCTTTTATTTAGAATTAATGAACAAATTATATATAGAGACCATTCTAAGGAGGAAGTGTTTTTAAGATTAAGTCTGAACTAGTGGTCATCCATGAATATATACAATATTTTTCAAATGCATGTAGAAACAAAAAATAAAGAGAAATTGGCTTAGTTTTAACACCTCAACAATTAAATTTCTTTATTTTCTTATGATTTTCTGAAATAATTTTAATTAATCAAAAAAAGTTATTTTCTAGACTTTGGTGTTTGATCGAAACTTTTTAAACGATTTTGTGTATTTAACTTGTAGTTATCAGCAATATTATAGCAAGGAAGAAAGCTATGCTTGTCAGACAACAAATTTACGCAATAAAAAAAGAAGGATTTTTTGTTTCAATCTTTGTAAGCAAATATTTTTATACATATTGTAAATTCAAAATTGAATTTGTTACATTTTCACAGGCTAGCTTTAATCAAAAATAGTACTTCTTCCTTGAAATGGACAAGCCGTATTAATCACGTTTGGCAGAGAACTCTCCATCGAGGGTACCTGCATAGACCGTAATATCACACGGTAATTAATAGGTCTTGCTAGGTTTCATCTATAACCTTCTTCGACAGCTTCCATAGGGAAGTTTTGTGTAAAACTCTATTTCGAATGTACCGTGGTTTTGTAAAGGGTGTTTTTTAACAGGTATATATCTTTGAAATGGAATAGAACAAAAATAGTTTTTTTAAATTGTCATAAAATTTACTTTATTCGAAAGATAATTTTCTAACATTATAATTTAAGTATGATTTCTGGCATATGACCGCAATGGCTGGCCCGGACGTAGTCTAATCTGGAAGTCTAATTTTCTATGACTTTTTCCAACATTTGTAGCCGTATATCGTCCAAGTGGTCAATCGTTTTGGGTTTCTCGGCGTAAACCAGCAACTTCATATATTCCCACATAAAATAGTCAAACGGCGTTTAATCGCAAGATTTTGGAAGCCAATTCACGGGTCCGTAACGTGAAACTATGTGCGGTTACCAAACGTTTCCTTCATTAAATTAATTGTGGCACGAGAGCTGAGATATTGTGCCCTTTTGTTGAAACCATAGCTCCTGTGCATCATGGCTTTTCATTTCATGAACGAAAAAGTCAGTATGTCTCTATAGCGGTCATCATTGACTGTAACGTTTTGGCCAGCATCGTTTTTAAAGAAGTAGGTACGGACCAATTATTCCACCAACACATAAAGAACACCAAACAGTCAGTTTTTGTAGATGTAACGGTGTCTCAACAAACACTTGAGGATTATCATCACTCCAGTTATGGCAGTTTTGATTATTGACGTATATATCCATCCATCCAAAAGTGAGCTTCATCGCTAAACAAAATTTGCTTATTTTTTATTTCGAACAGAACCATACTTTTCAAAATAAATTTGCACAATTTAGAAGACGTTCAGGCGTCAGTCTATTTATGTTGAAATGCCAAATAAAAAAAATCATTTGACAGCTGACAAACTGGCCACCAGTTAAAATAGCGTTGCAAACTTAAGGTTCTATAATTCTAAAAAAAATACCCTTTATAACAGCAAAGCTACGATCCGCGTGTCCATGCAGATTTAAGCCCTCGCATCAAGATAAGCACTTTGTTATATTAACTGGGTTGATACTTTTGATATGTTTATAAAAGTTAATTTCTCTCAAAAGCAACTCTAACGATGTAGATGATAAGAATAAGAATACTTTTGTAGGTAGTACCTTTCATATAATGTTTTTTTTTAATGTCCGAATTTCTCGATAACGGCTAATTGGATTTTCATGAAAAAATTGAATAGCTTAATATCTAAATGCATACAAACATTTTTAATGACTTTTTTTACTTGCGATTATAGGTACATCATGCTTTCCGACATTAGCCTTTTTTATTGTCGATTTCTTCTGGGTTATTATGAAAGTTTTTTATGTCTCCACCCAACTTACAAGCTCCAGCTTTTTGTTACACCATATGCGAATCACCCTGTAAGACTATGCAAACGTCGACTTGAACTCCTAAAAGTATGCAATACTCTCATATTGACATTCATTATAGAAAAACTATAAACGAGACCAAAATCCTAAAATCTGTTTCGATAGAATGTTAAGAACAAACAAACAGATTACCAGAGTAGGCCAGTTCCAAAAAATAATTTATAAAGCAACATAATTTCCAAAAAATATTTTTTCTGCTTTTCGGTAACGATTCAAATTAAAAACAAATGCTGCAAAGCAAGATTTAAAATATTTTTTTTCTATTTATAATAATTTGTGTAAGTTTTTTTCAACACAAATACCTATTTTAGTATTTCATGAATGCAAACTTTACAAAGTTGCCAGGATAAAAAACAAGATTTTATCTTATTATTTTTTCTTATTATTTTGAAAATATATTTTTTTTTATAAAAAGTTCATTTTCGTGTTGCTTTTTTTAAATAAACGAGGTTCTGTTAAAATTCTTTGCTCTACCACTTAGACAAAACAAAAAACAGTTACTACCATATTTTTTATTTTGACAAGTCTTTGGAAATTTTAAGACATTTATCTCCACCAAAGCATAGTTTTCTTCTTACTTTGCTACAAAAGAAATGCAAGAATAATTAAATCTTTACAATAAACACATAAGAGTCTTCGTATGTGTGAACACGAACACATAAAACGGCTTTATGAGTCTGCAGATATTAATTCTACCAGCACTTAAAGGTTTCAAAACCAAATTACTCATTACTTCTTATTAAATGCTTATCATTCCCTCATCGCATCCTTTATATCAGTACCTTCATCGTCATTTCCTTCATCCTAATCCAAAGCTGAAGAAAACCAATCTTCTTCTCTCGCAATAGATATGTACCAGATACATCCATGCATTCCAAGGATAATGGTTCTCGAGACTAGAATCCTAACAAAATCTAAAACTTCACTCATTACCTAATTAAAACATCCCACCATCATCATCCGAGCTCATGATGATGCCTATTCTTGCCTCTTCTACTCTATAGCACCTTCGAACAATAATTATCCTACTTCAAATCCAAAGATCTCCTTATTCCACGCCATCATAACTAATGGCAATTACCCACCCACTTTCATCATCAAGCTCTGTTTCCCTCTTTTGTTTCTCTTTTATAATATAAATTATATATGTATTTTTTTCTATTTATTTTTCTGTCTCTGTATACAGTCAAGTACCTAGGAGTGCGAGTCTTTTCCTTTTTTTATTTTTTTGTATGCCTTTTTCTAGCGTTGCTCCCGATTTATTCCCGTTGAATACAACAAAATCCACAAATGCCTGTCGTTCAAAAGCCGCTTGTGCTTCGTCATGGCTGGGATAATATTTTTTACTCTATTGCAACCACCCGCACCGCCATTCCTTCATCTCTCACCACCACAACCGGCAATAGTAATAGCTTTTTTTTGTTCGTCCTTTTTTCTTATCCTGCGTTATTATTTGTGTACCACTTTTTTCTTATAGATCTCCTGTCTGTTTCAGGCAACACAACGCAGTGGGATACCTTCATTCTGCCATTCTGTGTGCCTTTAAAATAGCAATACACATTGAATGGGAAATCCTTAAAAGGATTGCCCAGGATAAACGTGAATTAAGGCCAAAATAACGACGACGACGACACAGAGAATCTCTTGCAGTTAAAATATATTGCGAAATATACGTGAGTACATATGAAGCATGAACAAATCCTTGCGAACTGACGACAAAGTCGTCCATCAGAAAAATGTTAGCTGTTCTCTCTCGGTTATTGTTCGTCTATGGTCTATACAAAGCAAGGACCCTCTTGGTCCTTTAATTGACCATACTTCTCACATGCTTTGCAACTATATCCTGGCTGTGCCAAGAGTCGTCACCATCAAGTGTATGCATGGATCTCAATTTAATCGACATTTGGGTAGTCAATGGTGTTCTCAGTCAAGGCGAATTGACGAAAGGTGAAAAATACCTAATTCACTCAAAGTGTGTGTAGCCTAAGCGCATGTCCTCTCTTACGTTCCACAAACAGTATCAATTGAACTAAACTGACCTACTCTAGAAACTCGAATTGGATCTGTTTTCTGTTAAACTTGGAGCACATCAGCGTTTCCAGAGAAATTTCAATTTCGAAATTCTATTTTTAACAAACATATGCGGCGAATTCAAACTTAGGTTCCACAAAAAATTTTCGACTCTCTAGAATTTAACTCAAACATCAGGTTGTAGATTCAGTATCTCGGCGACGTTTTCTCATCGATGACGCGAAAATACGACCAGAGTCTTGCCAGTGATTGGACTCTGTGATAACGGGTTTTGTCTGTTGCACGTCCTCGTTCTCGAACGGCCTTAGGAAATGTTTTTAAATTCCAATTTGAAAATAAAATCAGGTCAACTCACCGAAGTGTATACTTGGGGATTTTGATGAAGAAATGTTAGAATTTTAGAGGTGTGTTCGCACGGATAGCAAGTAACTACTCTTGGTATTATCAGCCCCTGGGCTATTTAGTGTTCCCGGATGGCAACTTCAATAAAAAAAATCAATATGTTCCATAAAAATCTGTTAAAATCATAATCACATTCCAGCATCAGCCAAGCTAAAGGAAGTACCTTTGGCCAACTGTTCTATTTAATTAGTGTTCGGTAACAGCATCCTTTAGATACGAAATATCTGGAAAGGATACAAAAAAAAAAACAACAAAGTGTAGATAGTGACAACGCGCGATAATAGTAGCAAAAAGCGTCGCGTCATTTTCACTTTAACCGATGACTCTGACAAGGACGCTGATGATGCTTCAGAGGATGATGATTATGACGACCATGTCAGCATAATGCCTCTGGATATTCCAGGCTAAAAATTCGTCAGAACAAAAAAAAAAGAAAAGAAAATATGTGCATTTCCTCAGTGACACAGTGAAAATTCTTTCTAAGCCCTGCAACAATTTCTGTGCGCTCTTGCTCCTTTTCGCTTAATTAATTGAGAGTATGAATAATTAAAAATTACAAAAAAAGGATCCAAAAAGAGTCATTTCCCACCGTGTGTCATACAGTTTGATATCCTCGTAACCTTGTAATCCTTCATCGTATAGTCGGTCGTCGTGTCGGTACGTACATACCAATACTCTCGTACTCGACTTGTTCGTCGTCGGGGTGGCATTCCAGTGACATCCTTGATACCTTTTATGTCCTTTAGAAATATTATGCTTCTGCAAAAAAAAATTAAGAAAATATGAAAACTAAAAAAAAAGAAATTAAATGAATAATGCAACATCGTTTCTAATTAAGTGAGCAAATATATAGTGTGGATGTGAATGTGACAGGTCCTGTGGACCTTGTAATTATTTTCCTTGTCACGACAGCGACATTGTGAAGACATAATTCGACATAATTCTGGGTGTCCTCTAGTCATCTTAATGTCATTTGAATTCGCAGGTGTAGGAATTCTTTCGAAGTTTGAAGAAGCGAACAAGTGAAAGTTCAAAATAATGGATAACATGTCCTTTTATTATATTATAAAGTGTAATTAGTCAGTGTTTTATGACAAATAGTCACGCTATAATCAGTTTTAAATGCGAAATAAAATTGGATGTATGCTCGCATATTATTGTGTATGTGTATTGCCAATAGCATGTCAGTTGGGCATAATCTGACAAACAGGACATCGTTAGTTCTTAAAAAAAGTATAAAATAGCATATAGGAAGCTTATACAGTTTCACTTTGTTTGTTGGTGAAAAATAATAATTATTTCTATCAAAAAGGACGTCCACGTAAATAAGTGAGGACTTAAAATATCAAGCATATATACAAAAATACCACCGAAGGACGATAGGCATCACATGAGCTGTCATCATGATCGCAATTATAACATTATTCTTCTATATGACAAGTAAGTACCACCTATATATGAAGATAGAATGGAATGTGTAACATGGGAATTATTTCCGTTACATCGACGACGACTACTCGACGCCATCATTGGTGTGAGGGTTCAAAGGAATTAAGAGTTTCTGTTGTTCATAACATGTTCATTCGGGCGGTAATGTTCGGTGACGGGATAAGTTAAGTAAATTGTTTGTTTGATAATTCAACTAAGCTGTGATGTTCGGTGGATACCGTTATTTTGTTTTAATATTTTGTATAAATACGGAGAACTTAAATTAGCTTTTTATAACAGAGCTGGTGTAGGATTGGGTGGATGATTATGTACATGATTTTTTTGGGTTTTGGAAATGAGGAATCATTTGCATACTGAAAAGTTTAATTAGTTTAAAGGAGATATATGTAGGGAAAATTGCACACATTAAAAATAATGTTTAAAAGTATTAACATACCTAATTGAAGTTATTTGATAGAAATTATCTTTGAGCATTTTGTATGGATATAATGTAAAATCAACCTGGGCTTTTGCATAAAAGAGACATGAGCAGAGATCCGATAAGCCGTTCTTGATGATAGACCATAACGACAAAATTAATGACAAAATACTGATCAACTGATAGTTAATATGTAATGGGACTGTTTTAAGACTTTACATTTTTATGTCAAAAATCACTTTGTGGAATGGCAAAGAATTCTTTAATATTTGCAAGGTAAATTTCTATAGATATATACATATATAAATTTCAACTAATTATATTTCCTTGTTATTTTAATGCCACTTTTCTCAGGATTCATTTCTTCTCTTGCAATATTAAAAAAAACACTCGGGCGTATGAGTAACAAAAAAAATATTTATTTTCAAGATAGTTTCACACCAATAATACGGTTGTGGAATTGACTTCGCAAGTCGATCGAGTTGATTGCAAATTATTTCATTTCAAATTCATACTTTTTTTGAATATTAAAACAGTTCTAACAATCACTAAAATATATTTTTTTTTTTGTATGACAGATAAATGTGACCATATGAGTCTTTCATACGTAAACATATTTTTACTGGCGATTTTAGGTACTAGAAGGCAAGTTTAGGATTCGTGAATATAAAAAAAATTAAGATAACAATCAAACATCACATTACGATCATATCAAAACATTGAGATAACATTCAAACATCACAATACGATCATAGAGAAGCCTAAAAATGTTAGTGACAAAAAATGTCTGTTAGTCTGTCAGTCTGTCAGTCTGTCAGTCTGTCAGTATGTCAGTCTGTCAGTCTGTCAGTCTTTTAGTCTGTCAGTCTGTCAGTCTGTCAGTCTGTCAGTCTGTCAGTCTGTCAGTCTGTCAGTCTGTCAGTCTGTCAGTCTGTCAGTCTGTCAGTCTGTCAGTCTGTCAGTCTGTCAGTCTGTCAGTCTGTCAGTCTGTCAGTCTGTCAGTCTGTCAGTCTGTCAGTCTGTCAGTCTGTCAGTCTGTCAGTCTGTCAGTCTGTCAGTCTGTCAGTCTGTCAGTCTGTCAGTCTGTCAGTCTGTCAGTCTGTCAGTCTGTCAGTCTGTCAGTCTGTCAGTCTGTCAGTTTGTCAGTCTGTCAGTCTGTCAGTCTGTCAGTCTGTCAGTCTGTCAGTCTGTCAGTCTGTCAGTCTGTCAGTCTGTCAGTCTGTCAGTCTGTCAGTCTGTCAGTCTGTCAGTCTGTCAGTCTGTCAGTCTGTCAGTCTGTCAGTCTGTCAGTCTGTCAGTCTGTCAGTCTGTCAGTCTGTCAGTCTGTCAGTCTGTCAGTCTGTCAGTCTGTCAGTCTGTCAGTCTGTCAGTCTGTAAGTCTGTCAGTCTGTCAGTCTGTCAGTCTGTCAGTCTGTCAGTCTGTCAGTCTGTCAGTCTGTCAGTCTGTCAGTCTGTCAGTCTGTCAGTCTGTCAGTCTGTCAGTCTGTCAGTCTGTCAGTCTGTCAGTCTGTCAGTCTGTCAGTCTGTCAGTCTGTCAGTCTGTCAGTCTGTCAGTCTGTCAGTCTGTCAGTCTATCAGTCTGTCAGTGAGGCAGTCTGTCAGTCTGTATGTACATATAACGACACGAGGTGCAGCCTAAACGGCTTTAGCGATTACCTTCAAATTAGGTATGTGTTATTCTTTTGGCATTCCTCAGAGAGGAAATTAAAATTTTATTTTTAGGGCTACCTGCCATATAACCGTTAAAAAAGCTTATTTTTCTCAAAAACGACTCGAACGATTTTGATGATTATTTTAAGTACATATATGTATTTTGGTGGCTATTGGCTATACCGGAAAGTCTATCAACGGTACATTTCATATAAGGTTTTTTTTAATTTTCGACTTTCTCGGGAACGGCTCTTTGGATTTCTGTAAAATCTTTTCTAATAATTTTCTAATAATTATATTTACTTAATGATCCCATCTTTCCTGTTTTAAACAGGAGACTCCTTTTTCTGGGCTGAAAACCTGTAACCTATTTTTGCTCTCGAAAAACCTGTTTTTCATAAAAGATATTTGTAACGCACCAAATTTTAAAATTTACACCTATTTCTACATTCTGTAACGTGTGTGGTGTACGTTTAAGAACTGGTTCAATTTTCTGAAATGTTTGGCGTCGAATAAGTTATATTACTGGTTTACGCAAAGACACGTTTTCTCGCTCTTGGTCTAGCCATTAAGCGTCTGTTGTAGCTAAGTATATGATGCCTACAAATTACTTTTCGTTGGCTTGCCAAAAGGAAAAAGAATGCTGAAAAATGTCTTCAGCCAACCAAATGTCGAAATTTTGGCTACATTTCGCTCAAGAGCAGGTACACAATAAATGAGAATCAATCCGTTAATTATTTCGTTTCCGTTTTTTCCGATTCATCGTTTTATTGACTAGGCTGAGATTTTCGTAGAATATCTGCTTAGAATTGAAGGCGATGATGTCACCGCAATTGATATCACTCAATATTTGGATGAACTGCAAACGTATTTGCAACTGTGGCGGGGGATGTTTTCTTATCACCGAAGACAGCGTCAAATAAGATAGCGCTTACCAATGATGGGTACAATGCCGAGATCTTCATAATCAATAATCATTCCTAGTAATAAGTATTTTTTATTTACATTTTGACGCCATGAGAAGATGGAAGATAATCTTTAAAACATATTACAGATAAGATGTATTAATAAATTCTAAAAAACTGCATACCAAAATTAAAAAAAAAAAAAAATCAAAAAGGATTTTATCGAAACCCGTCCTACAATTTTCGAAATACGTTTTCCATAAATTCGTTATTATAGAAGACGTGGGATGGCGTACTATATTTACTAAAAACCGTAAAGTGTTGTGGTTTTGACACTTTTTATAAGTTCAGGCCGTGTTATTTTTCTACGTTAATGTTATTTATTTCTATCAAAGATCTAGCCTTCTAATATGATTTTTTTTGTCAAGCACATACGAGCAAGTACGTTCGACCTAGTCATGTCCATTTTTTTTATTTTTGAAAAGGAAATTAAACCTAAAGCTAAGGAGGCAACTCAAATTGAAATTTATTCGACAAAGAACTGGTGAGATGAAATTATTATTATTCCTTCTGAAGATGAATCTTAACTTAAAGCTTCTTTATCTTTTCCACAAATAAAACACTTTGACTTCAGAAAAGCAAATTTTCAGGTCTTTTCTGACGATATAATTAGTTTTAGAATGGAAAATATATTAGCTTGTTACAAACAACTGCTTAATCCACACATGGAAGTCTTTTAGTCTTACTATAAGACCTTTTTTTCTAAAGGATCATCATATCATATGGACAAATTTGACGAATTTACTATTCTTCCGAATTGTTTGCATTCTTGCTAATTAATGTAATGGGTATTTCTTTGAAAAATTACCCTAAAAGATTTTTGAAAATTATTAATTTGAATGAAAAATCAGACACAACCTCGCTTTACATGCCGCACAACTGAAATGCAAATTTTCGTTCATACCATTAGATTGTTTAAACTTCTTTTTTTAACTAAAACTTTAAGAATATTGTCAGATTCAATTAAAATTAAAATTAAAACTAAATATACTCGAACTCGAAAGGATTGTAAGAGATTTGAATTTATCGAATAAATAAATAAATATGTAAATAAATCCACGCAAAAAAAACGAGCAAATTAGCAGCAAAAAGGGAAACAAAAATGTTCAACTTTTCCAGCTTAAAATAAAACCTATCATCACAAATTTTTTTTACATTAACTTATTTTTTTGATAAGTCCGTCGTCAAAATGAACATTTAAAAAAAAATCATGAAAATCGGTCCAGTTTTGAATTTTTACAGCCAAAAAACCAGGTGACCGCGAAAGTGTATAATTATGTAACAATGTTGTCATAGTCTTTCAAATGAATTTATTTTAAAGGATTTTATTCGATTTTCGAAAGTTTCATCTCCAAAAACACTCTTATTTCCTTGCTTCTCTCTAGGGCTCCACCTGACAGGTTCACAAAAAAAAAAAAAAAACAAGTAGTAAATCACAATGATTTCTTTAGCCATTTAACTAAACATCACGCTTACTGCAGATTTGAGAGTTGACTTCAACGAAGTTATGGTAGCAAAAAAATGTATTTAAGGAATGAAAACAATATATGAATGAATCAAATATATTCAAACTTAAGATAATATTATATGGTTCGATTCAAGCTGTCCAGATTTTAACAGGTTAAGAAAGGTGAGTAGTGCCCCGTGGCTTAGTGGTTAGTGTTTCGGACTGCTAAGCGAAAGAATCTGGGTTCAAATCCAGCTCATAGCCACCTTTTTTTCTGGGGTACTGCCTCTTGCGAGGAACTGACAAAACCTCCAAAAGTAAAATTTGTCTCGAAAAAAGTGCATCTCATGTAGCCGTTCGGACTCAGCGGTAAACTGTAGGTCCCTTCCATTCTTGCAGATTTACAACACACACACAGGAATGGTTGAGAGTATAAGTCACTAGGCCCTGGCTCCTTAAGGAGCTGTCGCGCCAATAAATTATTATTTATAAGAAAGGTGAGTTTTAGTTATTATAAAACCAACATACTTCAGCGCAATTTTTTAAATTAAAGAACAACATTTTTTGCATAAACCGAAAATTCCGTTCAAATACTATCATCATGTATCATTTGTAAGAAACATAGAATTTTTCACCATTATTGGTTCCTACGCTCGTGTTTAGCGATGCACCTGTTGTTAGGCTTCAAGAAAAAAGCTGATTTGCCTGCATATCCATTGGTGGCAGTAGCAAGTTCAACGCTACTAGCAAGTGGTAAAATTCCTCCTGTACTCGTGAGCGTAAATATGGGAAATTTTACTATAAATTTTATGGGAAATAATTTTCTTTCGCCCTTCTTCAATAACAAGAACCATTAATGATTTTAATATATGTATGTATAAACAAATTTCCGCTAGCGTGGAAAGTATTTCTAATATTTGAACTGAGAGGTGTTTTTCAAAGCTCTTGAAACCACTGCGTAAACTTTTCCGTTTCTTTTCTCTTTGTCTTTTTTTGATCTTTTTTTTTTCTTTTGATCTCTGTCCAAGTGATTGAATAACACTATTAGTCAAACCAGTCCCAAAAAAAAGGGAATCTTCTCACCCTCCAGTTATCGAACAGTTGAACTGACGTCCCTTCTATCCAAAGTCATTGAAACACTGATTAGCTTTACGTTAAGTGATATTCTGAAAATCGATAACTTCTTAATGACTCGCAGTACGGCTTTCTAGCAATACGCCAAGTGTTGAACAAAAACAAAGTGGTTTGAAAAACATGAAACCCAGCTTTTAGAATCCAATTTTTCTTATTTTTTATTTAAAAATTTGTATTACAAAAGTTTTCGAAAAGATGTAATAACACTTACATAGATTCTAGACAGTTCACTATTCCAAGCCCTTCCCAGATCTCCGTTTTTTTCAGAAACGAGAACACAATTTCTCAGAAAAAATCTCAACTTTGCTGTCAAAAAATGAATCCAGTTATTTTTTGGACTCGCTTCCTCAATTTTAGTTTGTCAAAGAGAACTCTGTTAAAGGAAAGAGATAAACATTTTTTTTTTTGCGTTTACTGTGTTCACATACATTTTTCAGCCCCATCTAAAGTGACTGAGGAAATTTATTGAGCTCTGCGAAATCTCAAGAAACGTGAACTGGCTAATTTATTTCCAAAATAATTCCAAACGTATACTCTACTCATTTGATTTTTTTGTTAAATTACTGTGCTTATAGGAGATACGAAGATAAAAATAAATCCATTTATCAAACAACGTATTTCTTATGAACGTGCATTAAACTAATCACAATTCGTACGTTAATTGAAAATAAAAATATTGTTCCATAAATTTCAGCCATTTTTTTCGTCGGAAGTTATGCACGAATAAATTATTTCTTTTTTATGAAAAATAAGTACAACACTTTGTTGTGCTCCCCCTTGTAATCATTTGAGGATCTATAATGACTTCCTAAAGAACCACAGCATTGCTAAGAAGAAAATAACCTTGAAGTTGATTTAGGAATGGCGATAATTCATATTTGAATTTGGCTGCACCCTCCATTAGTCATTTGACAAATTGTGGTGGCAAATTACCGTTGACAGTTCAAAATTCACAAAAGTGTGGTTTGTTCATTTTTAATCTATGAGCTTCAATTAATATTTGTTTTTTTTATAATAAATATTCAAGGCTGCGTAAGACTTCTTCTTTTTTACGATAAAATGTTCACAAAATATTTCCTCATGACTGAACATCAGCATGAGCTGTAAACATTTTATATAAATATTTTATACATTTATTTATTTATGTGCAATAATTACAAATTACCTCAAATTTCCCCTTACCTCATGTACCAGTTATTACTCTTCCATACAAAAAAGGAAAAATAAATCCTAGAAGGATATTGCTTCAAATAAAATTAAAAATAATGTTGCCAACAACTAGAGGAATAGGTATAATTTCCGAATCCCTGTTCAAAAGACTTCAATTACTGTGCAAACCATTTTGGATGAAATCCTATTTTTATGGAAGAGTTAAACGAACAAGTAAAAAAAAACTTTTCTTGCGTAGGTAGGTCTTAACACCTGCACGTGGTTATTTTAATATTTTATTTGATTTGGGAAATTTTCGGAAATAGATCTCAGTCTCAGACTCGAACAGCAAGGATTGCTCTTAACGAGATCAAAGAAAATTAATTTTGATTGAAATCGAACAATTCTGTTCTGCAATCTGGTCTTCTCGATATAAATAAGAAAATACTTTTGCAAAGTTGTTTGTTGTGTGTTGTGTAAATAAAGTTTGTTCAATCAACAAGGATGTAGAAATCAATGAATAAATATCGATAAATTATTTAAGATTCTTTGGGCTTATTGAGGTCTTCCGAGAAAATGAACTTTTGTCGGTAATTATATATTTATGAAGACCTTATAATCAATCAAAATCTGCCAAGCTAATTCATGTTTTTCGAAGTTAAATTGAATTACAGTTTTAATTGAACTTTAATGAGGATAATTTTATTTTGGAAATGTAAATTCTGAAAAAAACAGGAAATAAAACAAACTTCGTTGACGATGTTTTTCAACAGAAATATATATGATTTAATAGGAATTAAAATAAATAAAAATAAATAATAAAAGCTTTGGAAAAGCCTTATTGTGAATTTTAAGTTGAAATTTTTTAATAATTTTAAATAGCTTCAAAAAGTTATGAAAATATAACTAATTTCATTTGATTTTAACTTTTGTGTTTTATAAGTGGAACAACTACTACTGCACAACTGGGCCGTATATACCCGCTCTTGGTTACAGTTCCTCAGAGGCTCCTTAATTCGATGGCAATAATTTGCGAAATAGATTATGGCACCTTTAATATTCCTGTTTTTTTTTATTATCACAACTTAATGGTTTGTCACTGGTTTGGCCACTGTCATTATGTATGACGAGCGCAGCCTAAACAACGGCTTGAGCGATTATCTTCAAATTTGGTGTGTGTGATTCTTTTGGCATTCCCCAGAGGGAAAATTGAAATTATATTTTTAGGTCTAAAAATAACGGTGCCGTTTAGGAAAAGCTTTTTTTTTTTGAAAGCGGCTCCAAAGATTTTGATGAAAAGAGATTTTTTTGTTTTGGTATTGGCTATCATTTGATTAACACTTATATATGGGAAAAGTCTATTAACGGTTCCTTTCATGTAATGGTTTTTAATTGTTGGCTTTCTCGGTAACGGCTCTTTGGATTTCTGTCAAATTTTATATTTGGAAAGATATAAATATCGGAATTAATTCTGCATATATTTTGTTTTTTTTTTCTAATTAAAATCAATTTTTTCTTTTTTGTAAAACCAATATTTTTAAAACTAATCAAAAAAATATTTAAAATTTTATAATATACTATTACATTAATATACTCTAAAAAATTTCGTAACTAAATTAAAATAAAATAAAATTAAAACAGGATTTTAACAAAATCCGTTATACAATTTTCGAAATACTTTTTTCACAAATTCTTTGTTATTTTAGACGTGTGGTGGCGTACATTATTTTAACTAAAAACCGTTAAGTATTGTGGTTTTGATAGTTTTTATAAGTTCAAAAAGTTTGTGGGAGTCTTACGAAACTAAAACCGCACCGGTGAATCAAGACCAATCTATGAAAGATCGACAAATGATTTTTCTTTCTGAATTTATTAAACCACATTGGGAAATTTTAAAACACTTTCGTTTTCCATAGCTTTTAGGCTTGGTTCTTCTTAATCTCCGAATATTGTTTCGTACATTTAAGACGGTTTCCATTTCGGAGTTGGTATGAATTTGCAGTCACTGATTGTGTGATACAGCGTCCTTCTTAACCACTTCTTTAACCATTTCAATTTGAAGGTCACGATGTAGATCGCTATTTCTTATATACCAAGGGAAATTAATTATTCCTTGAAGGACCTTGCTTTGGAATTTTTGGAGGGGTTCAGCATTTGTTTTCCATGTACAGCCCCATAGTTGGATGCCATATATCCAAACGGGTTTCTGTACTTGCTTATATAACATTAGTTTATCTAGGACGAATACTGGAGTATCATCAGCAAAGGTGGCTGTGATAGCGTTGTTGTCCACTGGAATATCCCTGGTATATAACAGATACAGGGTTGGTCCTAGGACACTTCCTTGTGGTACACCGGCCTCAATTTTCTTTAGTTCCGATTAATTTTGGCCGTACCTTAGTCCAAAGAGTCGGTTCGAAACGAGAGATTTCAGTATTTCGTAGTACTGGAACTATGAAGATCTCTATGCAGTTTGCGTTCAAGTCCCAAGTGCCAAACCTTGTCAAAGGCTTGAGCAACACCTAAGAATATAGCCGAACATACTTGTTTTTCTTCAAGTGCTTTTTCCACAACATCCGTAAATCGATGCACACCCAAACTAATGGCTCGGACTTTGTCTTCTTTCTTCTATTATTTTGCTAACCCTTTTATTTCAAAGAAATAAAAAATACGATTTTGTTAAAATCGATTCTTTAATTTTCAGGTATTTTTTTTAATCTTGTTTATTTTTTTTTTATTCCTATAAATGACGAATCACTTCTTCCTTAGATTAGAAACTTTTTTGGAACTATTCTATAAAAATTTTATTGGAAGGCTTCAAATTGGAAAATCGCAATGTAAATGCTGGTGTGCCTTGGCCTAAGGGATCTGTTTGTCGCTGACTATCACTCATTTTTTGTATTTTTTGTGAAAGTGATCCCCTTCACTGGTGCTCCAGTAAGTTCCAATCATTTTCAAATTAAGTTAATTTTATTTAATTTTTGACATTCTACAAAGGAATTTTTTAATTTTCTTAGCTCAAATACTAACGGTATCTGTCTCCTGTCATATAAACGTTAATTAAAAGCTTGTTTTCTTTGAAAACGTCTCCAGGAATTTTTATAAAAAAAAATTAGTGTACTTTAGGTGTGGTATAATTGGTTAACCGATTACAATCAAATTTGATATTCGTGAAGATGTAGGTAGCAAAAGCAATTTCACGTAAAAATATTTTGCAATAACTTTTTACTGGGGATTAAAGGTACTAATAAGTAATGCATTCGTGCAGATTAAAAATTGAGATAACAATCAAACATGACATTACGATGATAGAAAAACAAAATAGAAAAATAGAGAAACATCAAAAATCAGTGAACTTAGTAGGTGTGGTATTTTTTCGTGAAAAAGATTTAAGTTGGTGAGCTAAAAGCGGTACCCCACATAGCACCGTTTTTTTTCTTCGACTTTCACGAGAACTGATTACAATCAAATTTAATATTCGGGCAGATGTATGTAGCCGAAGCAATTTTTTTTATAAATGTATTTTCGAAAAACTTTTTTTTTTATTTTTTATATTACAATTTTTTTAATCAATATTTTAAAAACGGCTAACTATTTTGTTTTAATTTTGGTTTTAAATGTAGGACATTTTCGTGCTTAAGTTATCATTCTTGAATTATTTATAAAAAACTTGTTAAATCGTTCCTACGTTTAAAAAAAAAAATCATGACCCCACGTACTTTAAGCTAAGTTGTTTCTGTTCCTCGAGTAATTCATTAAACATTTTTTTGTTGTGTGAAATCATTGAGATTCGAAAACAAGCATCTGATGCTCTTGCTTCACAATGCTTTGTTAGGACTCATCGGTAAGCATATATGGTTCACAACTCATCGGTAAGCATGTAAGGGGCAACACTTTCCCTGGGTGTTACAAAACTAATGAATTAATTTGTTTTAAATTTACCAACTAGCTTTTAAATCCTTTTAATATTTATAAATGACTGGTTTGATATGAAGTCAAAGAATATGAACATTTTTACAAGTTAAGGTTAAATAATAAAAAAAAATTATAAAGTTAATTATTCTTGGAAACCCATTCTGATTGTCAACGGTTCTTAAAATGTATGTTTGTTCACAATTTACGCCTTTCACTTAATTAAGATTTAAATTTAATTTGATTCTTGGAAACCCATTCTGATTGTCAACTGTTCTTAAAAGGTATGTTTGTTCGCAATTTATGCCTTTTACTTAAATAAGATTTAAATTTAATTTGATAGTTAGATGGGTGAAAGACTTGAACAAGTCGTAGGATAAAACACATATTTTGTTTGGAAGATACCTTTATAATGAGAAAAACTTTATGTTTAAAAATGTATCCTGATCTAAGACTTCTAATTCGAATGAAGTAGTTAGACATAAGTATGAAACACTGATTTCAGCTACTTTGATTCCAAAAAAAAATACCCTTCTCTGAGGGAAATTTTGTTATTAAGTATCAAACAAATTAAAATGATATAAATTATTTTGAACTCTTATATTAAAAAGACATCTTAAAATACAGTTGAATCACCAAATTAAATAAGAAACATTTTTTTAGCAATGCATGGGTACCTAGTAGTACCACACAAAATCGCTGAGCTAGATAATAATACCCCTTCAGGGGTATTCTTCATCAATGGCAAAATTACTAGGTAAGCTTTTCCATTTATCCTTTTTTTTGCTTTCTTTCCGAATAGATGGAAAATAGCATTTGTTTAGCCTATAAACAAAAAAGGCTAATATTCCTCTACTTCAAACTATGGACCAACGCCACTTATGTCCCTACTCTCTTCTTGGAATGTGTATTACAAATCACCTTTGGTGGATTGAAAACATATTCAATATTACAAGAATTCTGCAATGTGTCGATGTTTCCTTTAATCCTAAAATACTACAATCTATTAAGCGCATATTCATCCAAAAGTTGAGTAGAACTAGGTAGCTCCATGCTGAATTACGTTGAAACCGTGAAAAACTTAGGCGTAACCTTTAATCAAACCCTGACGTGGGATAACCACCTAGCAAGTGCACTTGGAAAAACATATGCCACACTACGCGCACTACACCTAACTGCTAGTTGGTCTTCCAATCGCAACTAAAATGATAATAGCCAAAACTCTTGTCTTTCCCATTCTGTTGTATGGTTACCCGATTTTTTGTTGTTTGGATAGTGTGAGTAGGTGGAAGCTTCAAGTTGCCTTTAATAACACTGTGCGGTTTATTTATGGCTTGCGACGTTTTGACCATGTTTCTATGTACGCTAAAAATGTCTTTGGTATGCCCTTGAACAATCATTTAGATTTTCTAACACTGACTTTTCTTTATAAACTCATGTACAATAAAGTTCCGGAGTATTTGTTTGAAAAACTGATCTTTCCTGTATCTCAAAAAAGCAAAGTTCTTATTGTGCCTTCTTTTAAATACAGAAATTCTAAGCAACAATTTCTTGTGCACGCGGCTGGACTTTGGAACTCTCTTCCTGCCGATCTTAAAAGACTAAACACCTACAAAGTTTTTGAATTTTCCTTAAAAAACCATTACAGATGTTAAATTTTTCTAAAATAATTTTCTGAACTTGTTTATTTTTCCAACAAATTAAATTTATTTTTCTAAAGTGTTGTTAATTTTAAAATGTATATTATATAGATTAATTTTTTTCAATTTCGTATAAATAAGTTTGTTAATAATTTATGAAATTATATCTTAACCAAATAGTACAAAGTATAACAAAAAAGACATCATGTTTTAATATGCTTATGTTCTGATATCAATAAATAAATAAAAAAAAAATATTAATTCCCATATTTAAAAATATGCTCATAACTTGATTTTCTTGGAATTAAAAAAAAGAAGAGTTTTAAATGATAGGTGACCGGAAAATTAAAGAAATATCTTACCACTATTTCTATAAAAACTAAGTTCTAGCAAAATAGCCAGCTGCATTTCTCCCCTGACAGAAATAAACCGTAATGCTCGTACTACAATTAATACCCTTTAGTTTAACCTCGGTATATGTGTCAACGACGACCTCCGTTGGAACGACCATATATTTGGGATCGCTAAGAATGCTGCTAAGTGCTTAGGTTTTCTGTATCGGTGCAAGAAGTATTTTTCCCCATCTGATCTGGCTACAATTTACAAAGCGCTTATACGACCGAAACTTGAGTATAACTCAAACCTCTGGGCAGGTGTTTCGCAAACATCGCTTCACCTGCTTGATAGAATACAAAATCGAGCGGTAAGATTGATAAGAAATAGAACTGCCGCTGACACAATTGCCCCTCTCGAACACCGACGCAATGTTTCATGTCTTTCCTTATTTTATCGTTTCTTTTACAAAAAATGTTCACTCGAAGTAGCCAGTTGCATTCCTCCTCTTAAAAGTTTCTCCCGTAATATTCGTCTCGAAAGGAATGCTCATCAGTTCACCCTTGAGCCCAATTTCGGACGTACCGTGAAATATAGGGATTCTTTTTTTAGCCGAACAACACGAATTTGGAATACCTTACCCGGCGAGATTTTCCCTTGCCATTTTGATCTGCTAACATTCAAAACCAATCTTAATCGGCACTTCCTATCTCTTCCCTCCCTATCTTCCTAATGCCCACGCAGTGTGTTCTACATTAAAAGGGAAACACATAATCCCTTGTGCGCGCGTTAGTTATAAAAAAAAGCTTCGGAAGTGCAGTCAAATACAGCGATTTATTCTCTAGCCGTACCACACGAATGTGCAGAACTTGAAAAAAAAACATTTATATGCTAAATTCACTGAAAACACTGCTCTAGTTTCTTTACGAATTTACATAAAATAAACAAAAGATATTATTTGTTTCATTACCATCGATCTAGAAATCACTGCATGGTAGCTTAACAATGCTCGTCAAAAATGTACGATGCAATAATTTTGAACAATAGTCGAAAAATCCAAAAACTAATTTTGAAATATTTTGTTTTAAATTAAAAACATAAACAGATTTTTATTCCTAACTTCTGTTATTTCACACAAACATTGCCCCTAACAAAAATAATACTTATGATTTATGTTTCGGAAAAAAAGAAAAAGAAACTTAAAAAAAAATAACTCACCCACCAACCACCGGAAACTCAACAATTGAAGCTCCAGGGCGCGACAAAGCCAGATTTTAAGATTGGGGAGTTAAAAGAAGCCGATTTACACAAAATCACTTCATAATGTGGCCAGGATAAAAATGATGGAAAATAAGAAAATAAAATAAAAGCAGTAACAAGGAAATATATATTTCTATCCTGGGTCGCCTGAATCCGGCATTGATGCCAATCTTACCACTTTGGGGCTGTTTTTAGCACTTTTCCACATTGTTATTGCACCCCACCCCATCCCTCTGCTTACAAGAATTGTCCTTGAGGAACCTTTCAGCATCTTTATCACGAGGAAGGGTGTAAATTTTATGTTTGGTTTATTGTTAAAATGAGTTCTTTTATTAAATTACGTCTATTCCATACACGGAGGGGTTAGGTGTGTTGTTAACATTTCATAAAAAAAGGTTGTACACACAAATTAATTTTGTTATTATGCCCCTTGCGAATTGTTGGGGTAGGTTTTTTGGGACAATCTTGATTGTGCCTAATCCTGATTATTTGAACAAAGTGGGTGTGCGCACGTACCTTTTATAACCCTCGAAAGTATAATACGAAATGTAAATAAACAAAAACTGATTTGTATTTAATAACACTAAGTAAATTTTAATTCTTCAGTAGAACCAGAACTAAAATTCGGATATTTTTACGAACACGAATATTAATCCCCTGGGAACACACAAAAATATGAAAGCAACATGACGTCATAGTTAAAATAATATTCTTTTCGTAATGGAGTGATGTCACAAGAGATTGTCAAATTTTTGTGATGATTTTTTGGTCAAACTTGGCCAAGAACAAATTATTATCTTCCATGTTAGTCTACAATATGAATAATATACATAACATAGATATAAAAACATTCAACCTCATTGCCAGCATTTTAGCGACTTGGATACTATGTTCTGACCAGAAAACACGTCCTGATTCATTAAATTGAATAATACAATATGTCAAGGATCAAATAATGTTAAACTCTTGGGTATTGACGTTTGGCATTAAACTCGCAGATATAATCATGCATGTCCGTCCACTACTACAAATCAATTCTTCGGTCTACCAATCTCGATGCAGAGAATAAAGTGTGTTATTATCGAAGGTTGTTCTATTGACATTTCTGACGCTTGTCTATCCTTGGCCTGCGGCGGCGTCCGGCGGTTGCCGGCAGCAGTGTATCCCTGAATCCTGCTTGGTAATTTGATTTCTGTATAGTGAAACATATAGTAAGGGAAACCACTCACCTAGGTGCGTACATATAATTTGACAGGTTTTCTGACATAACTTTCTACCGGGTGTTTCCATCCTTTTTGTATTATTAATCTTGGTTATGAGTATGGCTGACTTAATTTTTCGGGCATGTGTGTGGTGTGTATATCCTTGATTTGACGTCGTCCACACAGAAGCACGTTGTAAGTTAGCCATTCGTTACCGCAGTTTATGACGGTTGTTTCTGAGAGATTTATTTTGCTGAATTGAAAACTAAAGGATTACATAGTTGCAATGGTCGTGGTGTTAAATAACTGATGTTGGATTTGGTCCTTGTTCTGGTCCTGGACTTTAACTTTCTGGCGTTAAGTGGTTCATATATTTTAAATTGCTTATTCCTTTCATTTCGATGGTGGTAGGTGGTGGGTGATTAAAGTGGTTTCTATAGTTTATTCTAGTTTGATACCCAAAATGGTACAATCGTAATTTAAGGGCTGCATAAGCTTTTGGAACTCAACTCATAGTCATTAAAAGGGATCAGCTGTCGTTGCTCTGCTTCAATGTCACTAGCATTTGTATTTGTCTTTGGGGATTAATCGCTCTATGTTATAATGATGGCCGTCATCATTCATTCTTTAGTTTTGAACTCGTAAGCCGCATAAGGCTTGCATAAAGTTATACATACATACTTACAGTATTTTAAAAGCCACAGCTTTTAAAATAGAACCAACTTAAGGGTGCATGCGAAGTTTACAATTTATTTTATTTTTTAACTATAATAGTTTTTTATATCTTCTCTTGTTATTAGCTTGTTATTAGAGGCATGCATATGGTTGAAATTGGTTCAATTTTCTAAATAATATATTTTGCGCTTTTTCAAACAAGGCTTTGAATTAATTACTTAGCTTAAACGCAGAAGTCAAAAATGTAATATCTGAAATAACCTCAAGTAAATTAGATTTAAGTCTTTATATTAGTACAGATCATTATATAACTGATTATTCTCCCAGATAATGATTGGGATGAATGATCGCATTCATCATATTAGCCAGCTGGAAAGCAGCTCCTATCACCGCAAACGTTTCTTCAGGATTTTCGATCAAAAAGAAGCTATTATCCAGCACGGTATCGCGTCTTGTTCTCTGTTAATTGTTTGCTGAATAATAATCAATTCATTATAATCGGCTATAACTCTTCGTTCTTTTAGACTCTAAAGTTTTCACAATAATGAGTTGGAGACGATCTTGTTAGCTAGGTAGGATAAAAGGATCTTGCCATGGAAGATCACGAAGAGCGAAACGAAGAAATCGGTTTTGTTTTCGATTCTAGAAATATGAACGTGAAAAGCATGTTTAAGGAGAGGTCTAGCAATAATTATTATAATATATCACAAAAGGGTTTGAGAATTCTTTGATTTGCATTTTTTTGTCAACTTTCAACTCCAGGTAATTTTTGCAACACAAAAATGAAAAGCTGTCAAGGACTAATTGAATAAGGTTGGAATCACGCACTGATGACATGATTTTGAAAAAAAATTAAGTATTTTAAGCATACAATAAGATGTTGGAATGATTTATGACCAATTCTATGTCATTAATGGTAAAAATAAAAAGAACAGGGCCTAAATGCCTTACTTGAGGGACTCCGGAAAAAGCGAGAAATGGCCTAGAAAGTGCATTTCTGAAATGCACTCTATAGGACCGATTTCTTAAGTAAGAAGATATCCATTTCAAGGAGATCGATTCAAAGCCAGGTACCTTGAGTTTGAAGACTGTAAGTCTATGTGAAATTTAGTCAAGGGCCTTACTAAAACAATTGAGTTAACATCGGCTTCTCAGCTTCGAGTACTGAGAGGAAACAAATTCAATAAGTTTAGTGGTATTGAAAAAGTCATGTCGTCTAGGGGTTACAAACATAAGGCATTCAAATATTTTTTGAAATTTAGGAAAGTTTGGCAATGGGACGATAATTCTTATCGTTGTTTTTAGCGTTTTTTTTTTTTTTTTTGTTAAGCGATGTAAGAAATGAAATTGTCCATACTTTTAGGAGTTCACTTTTAATTTAAGATAAATTAAAAAATTTGAGAAAGGGGAAAGGAGAACGTTTGAGAATATTTTTTAAAAGGAATTGTAGGCTATTTCGACGGTGAAGTTCTGTAAATTGGAGATTAGTTCCGAGATAATTAGAATAATCGGTAATCTATCGACAACGGAGAAAACGTTATCACAACTTAATTCCCTCATTGCTTAAAGAGTGCAACCACCGATTATATCAAGGTGGGGGACAAAAGTGAAATTATATGTTGCGAAGTTGGTCCATACAGAGAAATAGAATTATAAATATCTCTCTTCATTGGCTTAAGTTTAAGTTCGAAACTCTACTGAGGTATTCGTTGCTTTGTGAAAGTCGTAAGAACGAATATTGAGTATTCGAGTTTTGATTCGGACAGAAAAATACGTGAATGTAAGTTCAAGTTTGTTGAAAGGTGAGGGAACATTTGGGATACTCTTAACGGTTTCTAGTATTTAGATAATATGTTATGCAACTAAACGCAGAATGTATATCTTGATCAAAAAGTTCAATTTTATATCTTAAACCATGTTGGCCATCCAATTAAATAAAAAAATAGTTCTGTATAACATTTGATTTTCCCAATTTCATCCCAAAACTGTTATATCAAAATATTCAATAAAAACAAAATTTGTATGAAGACCTCCATTCGATTAAGAAGAAGAACTAAACTACTCACTGTACTCACTACTCACTTACTGTAAAAATCAGAGGAGCGGGTTATAATTCTGGTTGTCAAAATTCTGTATGACCAGAATTCTGTTTTTTTTTTTTGAAAATACTGTACGTACAAAATTCTGTACTTCATAGTTCTGTTTTTCAAAATTCTGCCTATGCCCGCTCGCTCCAAACATTTTCATATTGAATTAATTACAAAAAACATATATGTACATTAATAAAATATTTAAACAATAGATTTTTTACAATTATTTCACTGCTTAGCACGTGCGAGAAAGAGAAGAATTTTTTAATTAATTTTGCAATGGCTCACTTAAGAATGATTACTGATATGGATATGTAAAGAACAAGTAAACAAAATTTATGAGAGAAAGAGACGTATTTGTAAGCTAACATGGTTTTGTCTATGGATCCATATCGAAATAGATAAAATCAAATAAGATATATGTTAGGTTTAAGGTTCAGTAAAAAAATTGTGAACATGTAGCTGTAGCTAAATGCTGGTTTTGATAATGTAAATGGTGGTTGTGATAATGTAAAAAAGTGCGCACTTTTTTACATTATCTAAACCATTTTTGTTTAAATACAGAATTTTGAAAAACTGAATTTTGAATTACAGAATTTTCTACATACAGAATTTTGTGTAGCCAGAATTTTGAAATACAGTATTTTGAAATACAGTATTTTTTAAACAGAATTTTGACCATACAGTATTTCGACCCCAACCCAAAAATCAGCTATGTATGAAGATGAAAAATAAAAATAAAATTGAATAAAAAAAAATATCAACACATTTCATTCATTTATTCAGCTAGAACATCCGAAGGTGATCTTATTATCACTTCATACCTTCAGAACATCCGAACATTCACTTCATTTGTACATTTAACCGAAAACTTGAAGAACTTTAAGACCACGAAATTAACCGAAATCCGTTTAAGGGGGATTATGGGACCCTAACCTGAGACCACTTTTACTCTGTCTGCTAGCAATCATCTTTGCCATCTGGATGAAGTTTTACTAAGATAGAGGAGGGCTCATCACACCGTCTACTCTTTTCAAATAAACTATAACCAAAATCTGCTTTTCCTCTCTTAGCCGACATACTAGTATCACATATGTTCTTACTTCGTTTCCCCAAGACCCCACGTGGAGGAATTTTCAGTTCGTCCTACCATCTTGCAACACCAAAAAGAGCTTTGTTTTCTTCGTTGGGCTCAAATCAGTGAATTCACATTCAGAGCCAGGAAAATAAAGTGTGTTTGTCGGAAACGAGCCAAGTACTATTTAGAATGCTAAGACGTAGAAGTGGAAGGTTATGGTTGTGGTTACACATTTTTTGCACTTTTATTCATTTCATTTGACAGAATTAGAAACTAACTCCATTTGACTTCTCTATCATCGTAATTTAATGTTTGATTGTTATCCTGTTTTTTTTAGCTGTAAGAATAGCTTGCCCTTTAAATTATTTACACCTATCGCAAGTAATAAGGGCATCTTGGATTTAAAACGTTTGTGCTTTTAGAACTAAATGTCTAAGTGTAAAACCACTCAATGTTCAAAGCCAAATAAATTGTTGTTTTTGTTTGAAGCTTTCAGACAAAAAATCAATCGATTTTTCTATAAAAAAATTCATATTTATACACCAAATATCCCACCATGTTATTATTTAGTAACGGTAAAGAGAGAATTGAAAATCCACATTGGCGTCCCTTATTCCCCTTTGTGACACTTTTTTTAGTCACATCGGGGACGTCAAGGCATGTGGCTATTTTCATGCTGCAACATTCTGCCTCCCCCTTAATGCAACAGAGACATGTTTACAACCTCCGACTATGTTGAATATGGCGTACATGAGTGTCTAGTTTGTCGAACATTTTGTTTGTTTAACTTTGGGGACTTCGGATTCTAGTTTATGTGGATTCATCTCGAAAAAAATGTCTGGCTTTTTAATCAGAATATTTTTGTTTGCTTGTTGTGCTTGCAGGCCTCCATATTGTGTACACAAAATAAGTGTGATTTCTCACTTTCAATTTCAGATTTGTATATCTGTTACAGTGTCGTCTCCATCAATGTGGGTGGGCCTGTCCGCCTGAAAATTGTTTTTTCAACATTAAATCGGTGGAGGCGGTTGGGACTTTGGTTTTCACTTTTATTATTGTGAAACATGACATTGAGGAGTCTTTCTTCTATACGGTCCATATGGCTTCAGACGTTTTTATTTAAATGCGCCTTTGATGGTTTCAATTACGATTGAACACACTGTGACGACTGAAAAGGTCTATTTTTGAGTTTTGTAATAATTTGGTGTCAGGAACGATGTTTAGTAAGAAATGCCTACCAACTTGTTGAAATCCAAGTCACGATGTGGACTTGAAATAATTAGAATTCTAGGATTTATTGCTAAAAATTAGTTAAATTTGGCTTTTTTATGTTCGTTTAATAGGACGAGGGGCAATAAAGTTGCCCGTGTTAATCTGTTTTGAGATTATTATTTTTTTTTGTTCTAGCGGGGGCGTCTTCTCGTTGAGGTAAGATTTATGATTTTCTTCGATAATAGGAATGGCATTAACATAAAAATGACTTAAATAATTTTAACTTGCATGTTAACAAGTTGAAGGAAAAAAATGAAAAATTAAGAGTTTTAATATTAATTTAAAAAATGAGGCGTTGAAATGATAAAATATTTATTTTTATTTCGGAGGACAGTGTTTTGACAAATTTATTTTATGTTAGTGAAAATGAAATGCGAATTTGTAAATAAAACACTTTTAGTGTGAAATATCTTTTTCGCATGTAAATGTGACAAATAGTTTTTGATAACATAACGATATACTTCAAAAATTAATTTTTGTTTGTTTCAAAACTTTAAGTGTAAAATATTAATTTAATTCTTTGATAAACTCAACTTTAACCTGAAGCCATGTACACAATTATGCCTTGAAAAGTGCTACAGTAAATAAAGTACAACACACATCAAGCTATCAATATCAATTGGGAAACTTCATTTTGATTAACATCAAAAGGGAAATCCACTTAAATCGCAGGAGACTCCATACAAAATCTCCTGAGGGAAATGTATAACAATAACAAAAATAAAAAACAAAAAATTAATATCCCACTTCTGAACGAATAGAATAAGAGCGTATCTGAAAATGAATTCCTCCTCCAACTTCTACGTCTCAAATATATATTATATCGGAACAACCATGGAATACAGAAATCTAATAAAATAATGTGAAAGTGGCTCGCACATTGTGGTAGTCCCTCGCCTTATCTCTTCTCTATTTCCAGCGTCAGTCAATGTGAGACATTTTTACGTATAAGCACAATAATAAGGACCAATCTGATAGTCTTGGATGTTGTGTCTTTTGGATTTCGATGACATTCGCAATTTCAAAGCGAAATCTACTGCCACTCGATGACACATGACAAGTGTATTATAATCCACACACAATGGCCATAACCCCGGAACTGTTCTGCTATCAGGACCACACAAAATGAATGATGGTGGAGAGTAATTTTGTGGAAATGGTTTTAAGTGAAATTTATATAAACATTATTATTAATATCATTTTGGGAAAAACATCTAAATTCAAATTAGTTTCAATGTGGCTTTTTGTTTGGCTTTAACTTGGTCAACTAAAATGTAATAGATTTTCCAAGGATGTACAAGTATGCGGCTACATAAAAAAAAAGGTTAGCTTCTATGTCGTTAAGGATAAAGGTTTCCTTTAATTTTTTTTTTTATAAATATTTACATAACATTTTGTCTTCTCAAGGTCCTTCAGTATATCTTCATTTAGTTTTGTATACATTTTATGTATATGTTCAGCGTAACCCTTTTTATGGAAATTTTATGTGAAAATGTATAAATTTTGTTTATGTTCTTACCTTGAAAATTGGTGGTTAAGATAGAAGCAGGTAAACAAAGAAGTACAAGCAGCGAAAAACAAAGAAAAAGTATGTATTTTCTTTGTAAGAACCTAGCAAATATTTCTGGATTCAATGAACACATTTCAGTTCATTTAAACTTGAATATTTAGTTGTTTTTTTTAGTATATTTTCAACAAACCCAGTGTTTAAGTGAAAAGGGAAACAAGGTACAGATTAATATAAAAGTAAATATTATAATTAATACTTGTATAATGTTGCCTTAACAATTATTAACGAGCACAATTTTAATTCCTGGAAAAAGCTATTTCCTTTTCACAATATCTCGACGGTGCGGATTCGGCAGGTCTTTTTCTAGGAATGCGTGATGTTACAATTAATTCAAAATTAAAAAAAAAACATTTATACTGTTAAAAATTATTTAAAATGTTTTAACAAAAATGGATCACTTTCATTCTTTATTGTCTTTCTGTTTCTGTCCTATTTAATTAAAATTATTCTAAAGATTTATTTCTCTACGTCAATTTAAGGAAGAAATTTGGATTAAAATATTTTTACAGAAGTTTTTCAACATAGTCCCTGTTTTTTGGGAAGCTATACCATATATACTATACTATAGATTTTTTATGTACAGGGTGGTGCAAAAGTTATCAGTAATTACCTTATTGAAAGACGGTTTAACGTTTGCAAATGGCGGCAAATGTCAATTCTATTTTGAAATTTGTAAAGTTTACAGATGCAGAATACACGCCAATATACTCTCTAAATAAAATATTCCCCCAAATAAACAAGATATTTAGGAGTAACGATCAAAATTACCTTCCGTGTCTTAAACTCCAGAGAACAATAGAGAACGAAAACGAACTTTTGTCTGCAGGAATAGATCTAGGGAACGCCATCTTGGATAACGATTTCTTTATGATCGAAGATCCTAAGGCGAAGGTAGAAACAGTAGGGTCTGTTTTCCAGCAAGTATATAAGGTGAATGAGAGCTTTCGCTCAAATCACGACCTGGAAGACAGGGCTGTGTTGAATCACTTACACCTTCAAAACAGCATTATGCAATGGCGATCTGAAAACCTTGGTTTTACCGGATTCAATGACGAAAACTTGGCAAATGCCAACATCGGCGAGCAAAGTGGACCCAGTTCATTGCTCATTTTCAAGGTGGAACTCCAAATCACCTTCGAATCACTAAAGAAAAAGAAGTCAGCAGGAGTCGATGGTATACCCAGCACTGTACTACGACATCCACCTATTTAACAAGGCGCTGAATAATGCATATTAACCAGCGAGTTGGGAGACAGTTGTTGTACATCCTCTCCCGCAAAAAGGAAAGGATAATTATAATCCGGCAAATCTCCGGTCGATAAGTCTTCTTCCGAGTTTCAGCAAGGAATTCGAGAAAGTTCTCAATAGAGCTCTCTCCAAGTGGGCCGAGGACAAAAATATAATTCCAGACACCCAGTTCGGCTTTAAAGCGGGGCAAGACACAATTCATGCCGCGTCTAAGCTCGTGTCTGATGTCTAATAGAACGCTGCTAAAAATCAATGCACGGGTTGATTTGGAAAAAGCTTTCGACACCGTATGGTTAGAAGGTTTTTATCTGAAGCTAACCAGTTGGGACATAAGTAAACCCCTTCTACCACAATATTTGATAATAAAAATGGTCTGCAACATTGAACGGTCAATTCGCCGATTCTGTGCAGTAAAGTACCTTGGCATCTGGCTGGGCCATTTTCTATATTTCAACCGACATGTAGAGGCTGATCTGGCCAGAGCTAGGGGAGCTTTTGCCCTGACAAGACGATTGTTTTATAGCAGCCGCCTTGATAGCAGGGTAAAGGTGATTTGCTACATGGCCCTTATTAGTCCGATAACTGCCTATGGATGCCTCGTGTGGTTCAACGTTGCACAATCTCAATTGGAAAAGATTCGTGTGTTTGAGAGAAAGTGCCTTCGTACCTGTCTTAGACTACACAGAACACCAAAATTGGAGTACTAACATTACTATCCCAACGAGGTCCTATACAATGGGGCCAATATAAACAGGATAGGTAACTTTTTTAATTAAGCTGATTCGAGGTCACATTGCAAGGGCAATGACCTCGACTAATGGCCAAATCTTCGGGGCTTACCACCTCCAAGACGAATATTTTAAGAGTGTGTGTTTAAGCGGCTTCTTCACGCTCGAAGCATTTCGCTATTTAGACAGTCGAGGGCAGATACAGAGATGATCGACGATTCCGCGGCTCCTTTATCATCGCGACGTCATAACAGAGAGCGGAGCCGCGCCCGCGGTTTAGTAGGGCGATATTTGAAAGAGACCGTAAGGAATTATTTAAACAAGTTAACCAGTTTTGGTGGTTACAAGAACGATAGTGGCAGTTGATATGGGTTATCAATCACCAACGGTCGGCTTAAATAAGCTTAAGGTAGTTTTAAAGGTACGTAGGATAGGGCAGCAGCGGTGCTAAGTTTAAATAAAAAGAAAAATTGATCTCCAACCTATTTTTTACAATTTTCTGGGTCAATACAGTTTAATAAAGTTGAATTTTTAAATATTAGTTTAGAGAAAAATGGAAAATAAAAATGAATTAAAATGAATGAAATGAATGAATAACTCTCTAAAAAACGCCCATTATTCGAAAGAAGCATTTCCGGGTCATCTAATTTCTCGCTTGACGATATGCAATGGCTGGCCAGATCATCCGATTTGAGGGCTCCAAACTTTATATTAAAGTATTATTTGAAGTCCCGGGGTTATGCCTTTTAAAACTCTTAAAGAGAAAATTCACCAGGAATGCGTCAACAAATTGCCGGAAGTTCTGGCACAAGTAGTGATGAAAAATGTCATAAAACCAATTCGTATGTTCATCATTATATATATTCATATAAATATATCATTATTTTCTAATTAATTAAATATTAATAACCGACCAACAATTTTGATTCCTAAAAAAATTACAGCAAACCAAAAAACATCAAGTGATTATTCCTGCGGCAAAAATTACTTCGCGATAACTCTATTGGCAATAAAAAGAGAAGTAGACAAGACCTCCAAGAGTAAAATTTGCATCGAAAAAGTGCATCTCATGTAGTTGTCGTTCAGTCTCGACGATAAATTGTTGATCCCTTCCATTCTTGCAGATTCACAACACACACACAGAAATGGTAGATAGTAGGTATAAGTCTTACTTATTTTCAATATTTTGTTAAAAAATTAAAAGTTCAGATTTTACTTATGTAAAATTTTAAAAAAGTTCAATAACTTTTTTCTAATGATTTTTGTTTAACCATGTTTTTACCAAATATGAATAAGATTGATTTTAACATGTGAGCATTAAAATTGGTTTTAAAGTTCAGATTTAACAATATTTTTTCCGCGCCCTAAACAAACCAAACCACACTGTGCGGCGAGCTGTTGGTCCAACACACTATGTCGATGGCTTAATGGCTTAAATTGTGTAACGGGTATATCTTATATAGAAAATATGATGCTTCCCTACAGTCAAAAAGAATTCCCGCTCCGATTGGTATTTCAGCATAATAAAGCACACTAGTAGGAAAGCTTAAGACTGTTTCGGGTAATGGCATTCAAGTTATGGATTGGCCGGCACATTCACCTGACTTCAATCCCATTAAAAATCTTTGGGAAGACGTTATTAGGGAATTACCTACACCATGCTTAGCCCACAAATAATACCCAACTTTGGGAAGCAATCCAAAGTGCTTTGTCAACTATACCACCAGAAAGTTGGAGTAGGTTTGTGAAATCTTTGCCTCGCCGCCCTTGCAATGCTATGAAAATCAAGTAAACCCAACAAAATATTAACATAATACATTTTGAAAAATTCGTTGACGGTTATCAATATTATTTTCTTATTTAATTAGTTTTTTATTTTATTCATTTACTTATACCTAGATATCATACTTATGATAGACAAAAAATCTTAAGAATTATCTTACAAAATAGTAACTTAACTAATTTACTGTCCCTATGCCACAGCTTTAAATTATTCCCTCTCCTAAATTTATAGTTTTATTTCATGCACAGCTGTTCATTATTAAACATTTACTATTTCAAAAAGCCAAAAACAAAAATCGTATTTTTATCAAAATCGTTGATGAGATTTCCAAAACATAAAAAATAATAAATTCATTGTTATTTATCACGGCTAATAATGCAATTTTATTAATCCAAAACCGTTTGGAGTGATATTTTTTGTCTCCCTTTTATAAGCTCATAAAGTTTTCTCAAAGGATCTTGGCTTAAATTATAACGTCATAAGGCAAAGATATTCGTAGAAGAAATTGTGGATGATGCTCAGTTTTCTTTTTTCTTTTATTCCCGTTCCCGACGACTTTCTGATATCGATTGGGATCACAATTCTTCCATTTGTGGGGTTCCCGCCGGTTTGACCTCAGAAAACATCGGCAAGCCTCCCGGTTGTGAATTGGTTCATTTCGTGGCCAATCAAATGCTGTTGTTTTTGCATTTGTTTGTACCAGGAGTGCTCTGGCCTGCCTCTCCTATTTCGCGATTGTGTATCAGTTTTATGCATTAAAATCTAATTTCTTGATTTTTGGTCATTATGCCGAGAAAATTATTTTGACTAAGTGACACAACTGTACCATTAGAACTAATGATCATGTTGACCCGATTTGCTGTATTTGTTTACTCTTATCAGGACTTCCGGCCAAAGGCATTCATGAAGGATGTTCTCTTCAAAGTTTGTAAGGGTGTAAGGCTTATATAGATAGACATAAGCTCTGAACTCGATTAAATCAGGCGAACCTTCCAGTAAGTGAAAATTGGCACAGTAAAAAGTTTGGGTAAAAAGTGATTTGAGTGAATTGAGATTAAATAAAAAGTGTTGAGATATAAAAAACATATTTCAATTGTTTCAATTTGTTTCGAAAAGGTAGAGCCATAGAGCGAAGATTATATAGCGAGGAATATTATTATAAACAACATTTAGTTTGGGGCTAGTCTTTTGACTTGACAGAATTTAAGTATAGGTAATTCTTCTTGGACCAACGTGAGATGAGTAGCAAATCTTCGTTGCGGACGAAGACCAGACTGGTAAGTGATAAGTACATTATTGGAAGACAGATAATTTTGTATCTGCTTGAAGATGGCCTTTTCAAAAACCTTTAAAAGGAACGGTAGAATGGCTATCGGTCGGAACTCTTCACCTATGAGCCATACCTGAAGTTTTCTTAGGAATGGGAGTTATTTTAGCCTTCTGAAAACCCTGAAATCAATAAAAATGGGAAAAAGAGAAAAAATTGCATAAGCCCCAAAGACTTATAGAACTGACACAGCTCTGACAAATATTTTAAAATGATTTTTTTACCGTGCATTGCTTTTTACTGAATACAATGGGCTTACAAAATATGCTATACGAGTATTTAAAGAAAGAGCTGCAGATCCCGAGAACCAAAACAAGTCATGTAATCTGAAGCTGGACGAAGCTTCCAGTATGCATTGCTGATATAAATAAATGGTTTTCTTTCGGTGATTTATTCCCAAAATTAGTTTATGAAAATCAACACATCTCAAATGTGTAGTAGATTTTTGACTAAAATCAAGCATACCTACCTCACCTAATTCATTTTCGATTAGCAGTGTGGGAGTGCGCGGAAGCATTCTGAGACCATTCTATTGGCACAAAAGAACTCTTCTGGGGGCTTCTGAGAAAAGAATTTTGCTTCTCGATTTTGAAACCAGAATCCTCTCAAGAAGCACAAATACATACAAATCAAATGTCAAATGTTAGTAAAATATCAATATTTGAAGCTTATTAAAAAGAAATTTATCAATAAATTTATGTTGATTGTGTTCAGAGAAAGAATATTATGTGTGTTTTTATGTTTATGTTCTTTGTGTTTATACAAATTACAAGAAAAGAATGAAATTCTTTCTATCTCGCAGCGTTGCAGTAATGATTCGAACATTTTTTCGGGGCACGTTGGTAGGAACAAATCAATATTTTATTCTTTTTTTATTTCCCTTGAACCTGCCTTTCCAAGGGTTGGGTACGATTGACCGCATTTTAAAATCTCGTTTTAAAAATCCCGCATTACGAAATCTCTTATATCAAAATCTTGCAAATACAAAATCTCGCTTGATGATAGCCCGCAACATTAAAATCTCACAAACTAAAATCTCGAAATTTATAATCTCGCATTGAAATAAAATATTTATTAAATAAGGCCCCAGACAAAACGGCCTCAAAAACAAAAATGAAAAATGAAATTTTTTCAAAAAATTGGGTCTTCTTTCATTTCGTCTTTGGGGTCTTTTTTTATTTTTTGGGGCTTAATTTCATAAAGAAAAATTGGG
Organism: Platycheirus rosarum; assembly: GCA_963971375.1. Classification (NCBI taxonomy): domain Eukaryota; kingdom Metazoa; phylum Arthropoda; class Insecta; order Diptera; family Syrphidae; genus Platycheirus; species Platycheirus rosarum. Next base: position 258,405,281 of record OZ020507.1, read on the forward strand.
TTTTATTTCATTATGAAAAAGTACCCCATTTTTGGGGTCTTATTTCATATTTGTTTTTGGGACCGTTTTGTCTGGGGCCTTATTTCGCACCGCCGTACGATTACAAATGTCGAAAATTGATTACTTGCGCAGCATAGCTCAGAACATCTCTCTTTGCTAAAGTTAAAAAAACATAATTTGCAAATATATGTATATATGTATGTATTGTATATATATTCATTTTGTTGTTGTTAATTATTCAAAATTATTTAATTTGTGCATTTAATTACTTTTTTCAGAATTTGGTGTGTTTGTTTTTTATTTTTTTAAATGCGAGATTTTGATTTGCGAGATTTTGATACAGCGAGAATTTAATGCACTAGCGAGATTTTTTTCTGAAAAAGCTAGATTTTTGTATGCGATATTTTAATAATGCGAGGTTTTTAAATAAAAGATTTGAAAAATGCGAGATTTTGTGATGCGAGATTTTTTTTAAAAAAAGCGAGATTTCGTTACAAGAGATTTTAGTTTGCGGTCAATCGTACCAAAAGGCAGTTCATATATACATATATAAACTATTTTTTCCAACTCGAATGTTCTTCTTTAAAATTTTCTCATCTATTTCATTACAAAAAAGATGTTTTTTTTTAAAGGAGAACCACTTTTGAAATTATGTTTATCATTACTTGATAGTTCAAGAAATATCTACAAATTTAGAACAAGAACATGCTTTCATTTAAAACAATTATTTTTATCAAGCCAAATAATATGATTCGCTACGCTATGCAACGCTTCTGGAGTATATATTTTTTTGTTTATGAACAAGTTTACACTCACACATAAACAAAAATGTTAATATTGAACGGAAGCATTTTTGCTTTTGCATTGTAATCAAAATGAGTGGATGCCCGAGTGAAACCAATCGAAAACGACTAGAGAGTATGCTAAATGAGAAATTTAGCTTAGTTTGGTGCTTATTATTTATTTTTTAATCTAATATCAAGATAAAGCTTAATAAATCATTAATGCTTGCTTTTAAACATCCTCTTCATAAATTCCCAAGAATCGTATATGTTCTTATTCTTCCTGAGCAAACATTAACTCTTAATTGAACACATCCTCAACTTTTATTTCTAAGGTCTCTAGTCTCTACCGAAAATTTCCAACTTTTTTCTGGTTAGCATAAGCAAGCAAATACTTCAAATTCCATACCAAAAAACTATAACAAAAGGATTAATTTAAGTTTTATAAGATTTCCACCCGAAATTTGCTTAAAAAGGATTTGCCTCTCAAAATAATTCTCTCAAAGCCATCCTGACAAAATCAATTCCCCCAACTTGCAAGAATCGCCCCATACTCCAAAGAAAAAAACAACTTTTTCCTGATAGGTTAAACGTTTAGCATTTTGATGGGGTCTAACGACCTCCCAAATGATAAATTGGGTGCATGTGTGATAGTGATTTAATTTATAGCTTCCAATCATATCCTTTCAATGTGGAAAGAAGCAGCAAAACTATATAACCGGGTTAATGCTTAACAGGCTAGCAAATGATTTCAATACACCCGTACTCTCAAAGAACATCATTTGAAACTTCTATGGCACCATAAACCTCCATTTTTTATATAGAAAATTTATTTTTTGATAATCGCATCATGTCAAACTGTTCTTTTTTGGCCATAAAGCCAATGCAATTTGATACGCTTGACCTCTTATGAAAGGATGCCATTTCTTCTTCGACAAAAATGGCTCCTTTTGACTTTCTTGTGTGTATAAACTTAAAGACATCCTTTAATTCTGTTTGTTTTTTTCTTTTTCGAAAGGATTCACTTTTATATAATCTTCTTACTATAGTGCTTCGCACATACATATATATGTAGGCATATAATCCTTCTTGGATAAAGGATAACGAATTTCTTGAAGACAAAAAGGGTTAAAAAATGGGAAAATCCACAAAAAAAGGATAATGAGGGTCATTCAGGGATAAAAGAAAAAAGTGAATACAAAAACAATAACCAACCAAAAAAAAAGTGTCCCAGTTTTTCCGGATGCTTTATCGATTGTTTCTATTTGTATTTGGTACCATATATTTTATGAACAAAAAAAACTAAAACTTTCTGCATCATTTGCAAGGATAAAGTAGAGTGGACGATGAAATCGCCCACACATTCAGCTTTTTATTGTGCCACAACGCCAATTAAGGATTTCCTTGATTTTGGGGCAATTTTTCATGAATGCGGTTGAAGACAGGAGTCTTCAACAATAAGAAGCAATTTTACGGAAGGACAATTTCACAAACTACTTGCGGGCGGGTAGTACAAATAAGATGAGAAATAAGAAAGAAAAATAGCTCCTAAAATAAATTGCATAACATCATTCTAGGTCAACTGCTATACAGGGTGGCCTAGAAAAGCAAAATTTGATTTTAAAGAAAAAATTAGGAAACTGAAATATTTTATAAGCTGGAACTTGTTTGTCTGCATCTTCTGAATGAGAAGAGTTTCTTTTACGAGATATGTCAAAGTATGGAATGTGTCTCCCATATTGTATTTCACTACAAATTTATAAGGTAATACTTTTTTTTCAATATTGACATATAAGCTCATTTTTAATGTTAGTAAATGTTTACCAAAAAGTTTATTTTATTTATAAGTTATGTATACTTATCAACAAAATTAAAACTAAATTTTATTACTGGTAGAAGTTTTCTCAAAATAAATATTAACTTGCTCAACGGGATTCTGCCCTTCTTTAAAAAAAAATACTCGGGGAAAATGAAAGCCCAATTTCAAAAGGCCTGAGTAGGCTTAGGTCAGACTAAACAATCCTACAAACAAACAATGTTATAGATACACTAGTAGTGTAGCCATTCGGCTCAGCTACGTTCATTTTGTTGAATTAAAGGAAGACTGGTTGAATTGGATCTTTTTGTAATTTCAATGATAAATTTTCTTTCATTTAAATATGATAACTCTCTCGGGCCTTCTTACCGAAACTTTTCCTTTCGAAAATTGGTAAAGCGATCTTCTGTCTACTAATGAGTTGCTTTTGCAGGGTTTCCTACAAAATCCTTAGTCTTAAAATCACGACTCTTAAAATCCGGACTTTTAATACCCTGACTCTTCAAAACTCTCTCACAAAATTCCGACTTGCTTACTACTTGTTTAAGGTAAGTACAGCGAATTAAAAAAAAAAATGAAACATTCAATAGTATGCAAAGCTTGCATTCGTTCTTATTGATTCTCAGCATATCGTGTTCATATATTAAGGGTACATTTTAAACAATAAACTTATAATTACATTGTTCCGAAGTTTCAATCTTTTGCTAAGAAATGTTTTTTAAAATACTAACTGTAGAAAAATCGGGCCACAAAATTAAATTAGTGATTAGTGGAAAGGAATTTTTATTGCTGTGTGAAAGTAGAATTTATAAACTTTTGTTTACACATACCGAAATCCGAAAGATCGACGGAGACTTGCAAAAAGAGAATGAGTGGTAATCGGAGAATCTTCTTTAACTTCCTGGAGTAGCATTACTTTGGAAGGAAATACCGATCTAAGTTCGTATCCGGCCTTATTGTTTAGGCCTAAAGATATATTCAAAGGGTGTTATAAAAGCGTGTCATGCCATACGACTGACATAAGAAAACCTCCAGAAACTAAATGTGGCTATCCAAGAGGAGTGGAATATATACCTCAAAACTTTGTTAGAAACCTATTTATGAGCTGGGTTGATTTTCTTGCATGTAAGTAAGTGTATTCACTTTGTACATGATTTCTGAATTACAAGCGCTCGCGTCAGCAGTTTTCTTTCAGGAAAAGAAGATTTAAGGCTCTGCCTCGACTGAATCAAAGATTTGTTCACTTTTTTGGATTGATCCTCCCGCAACTTCTTTTTTGTTGCTACGCTCAGAGTATGTCAGATGCTTTTCGAAATCAAAAGTACCTGAAACTATAGGAATCAACAAATAATAAAATAGTTCTTAAAGTCGCCATTTTACTTTCTTACTATTTGTTTATTGTTCTTAGTCGGCTTGAAACTTTTCCATATATTATCTTCACTCTCATGACATAATTGTTCAATTTTTGTCAAATGCTTGCAAGTAATTAATGTGGCTCATCTAATGTTTGCTTTTGAAACGATTTCGCAATTCACTCGGCTTCACAAAAATTGTAGGATGAACGGTGTTGTAGTCGTCTTTTCATTTTCTATGACTATATTGAAACCAGCCCTTTACGCGACTCCTTATATTGAACATTTTGAACGACGTTTCACTCAAACACTTCTGATCGTAAAGGTCTAATCTTGAGTTGAAGCTGTTCCAATCCTCTTCAATTTAACATGTAGCTGGTACATAGTAAACTCGAATAGCTTCTGCCAAATAGAGCATAGCTTTTCGTTTTTAATCACAGTATAAAACTTAAAAAAAATCTAGCAGTCTAAAAAGTCAACAGATCAGAGAAAACAGCAGAATGATTATGTACTGAAAGAAATAGTAAAACCAAAGGGTATAGTAAGTATATCGTGAAATAGATGTACGAAGCTAACTCTATCCAATAGATATTTGAGCAGTTTTTTACGGAATTCTTTTTTTTAGCATGTACATTCCCCGAACTTAAAACTACTGAAAGAAAGTTTTCTTCTATGTTCGCTTTAAGAATAACCAAGAAGATGATTGAAATTGTTGAAAAAATCCTGCGTGGTGCAGTGCAGTTCCGCTGAAGTGCACTCCACCTGATGCGGCCTTACCTTTACTATAATTTGTTGTTATTTCAGTATCACTTAAAATCACAACTAAGTAAATTAATATCTTAATCCTAGTTGCTTATTTTTTTTTTAATACATTTTTTGAAACCTATACCTATACATATAAAATATATATATATACATATATAAAGATGTATCTTTGAGGTTAAAATATTATAAAAAATGTCATGAAGATTTATTAGCTATCATTCTAGCTATTATTTTGTTTTTTAAACAGTTTCTGCTAATATTAGTATTAAATTATCAAAGTATTTATTAAAAGCTCTATATTACCTGTTAAAAGTTTCATTATCCAGGGAACATTAAATCGATTTTGAGATATAAAGATCATTATATTATTCGATTTTCTTTTAACGAAGCCGAACATATGTACACATACTTTTAAAATATGTTTAGTCAATATGTTGTTAAAACGTTAATTTTGTGTCAATTATAACTCCTAAGTCTTTTATAATGTCATTTCTAATTAACTGTTATACTTCAATGGGGTAGTTAAAACAAATTGCATTTTTTTCCTTAAAAATTAAATAAAAAATTATTACACCAAACTAATAGTGTATCCAAACATTGCTACAATAAAATTGCGTAAGATCTACTTTTTACATTACAAATCAATTAAAGGTCATCGGCATATAAATGAAATCTGCACATTAGGAATAATAAGGGCAATTCATTATTGAATAGTAAGAACAAGAATTAGCCAATGTGATTTCCTTGAGGTACCCCAGATGTTACAAAATATTACGGAAAATGACATCACAAAATTTAACAAACTCAGTTTATTTGACATATGATTTTATTCAAAACAATAAACTACTATTTTTGCCATATTTTTCAGAAATACGAGCAGGTTATGATCCACTACGTCAAAGGCTTCGCTAAAATAAGTAAAAATTGCGTCTAATTCTTTACCTTTTTCCATTTCAAGAAGAATGTAAGAAGTGTTATCGGCAAGATTTGTAGTCGTAGATAAATTTTTATAAAAGCTATGTTGATGCTCATTTATGACCAATTTAAGTAATGAGCTTGAATATAGCTGACAAGATTGCAATACCGTGGTAACTGTTAATATTAGATCGATCACCGTTTTTTTTAAATATGGCTGTACAAAAAGAATTTTTCCATATAATAAGGAAAACTCCACAAGAAAGTGAGTGGTTAAAAAGTTCAAGCAAAGACTTAGCAATAAATTTAGGAGATTTTCTTTTAAAAAAATGGGCACGACTTGGTGACGCGTTCTTGCTCTTATGTGCCTAATCACATTGGAAGACAAGGTCTTTGATAGAAACAAATAATATTTACCTATATGTACAAAAAGCACACGTTCTATACCTATAAAAAGTGTCAAAACCACAACATTAAAAGGTTTTGAGATAAAATGAAGTACGCAATCACACGTCTCTAGTAATATGAAATTTATGGACTGAGTACTTTGAAAATTGTAGGACAGATTTTGATAAAATTAATTTTTAGTTTTTTTGGAATAATTTTTTTTTAGATTTTGGTATGCAGTTTTTGTAGAGTTTATTAATTTACAGCTGATTTTAAAATTTAAAATATTTTTTTGATCAGTGTTAAAAATATTGAATTTTCAAAAAAATTATAAATAGACAAAAAAAATATTCAAAATGTTGGTATGCAGAATTATTTTTGGCTAACTAGATCTTTTCAGATGTTAAACTTTATAGAAATCCAATAAGCGGTTACCAAAAAAGCCTACAATTATAAAAGCCGTTATATATAATGTACACTTAATAGACTTTTTCGGTAATCTGTTTTTTAAATAAGGGCCAACACGTACAAAAAAAATTAAAAAAATGTTCATAAAAATCCTTGGAGGCGTATTCGAGAACACTAAGCTTTTCATTAACGGTCATTTGGCAGGTACGATTATTTTTAGTCCTTAAAATAAAATTTTAATTTCCCTCTGAGGAATGCTAAAAATGTAATATTTTAGGGTAATAGCTTAAGCCGTTTAGGCTGCAGCTCGTTATACATACAGATGGATAGACTGATAGACAGACATTCTATCTATCTATCTATCTATCTTAATCTCTTTTAGATTTCTCTATGATCGTAATGTCATGTTTATTATCTCAACTTTTATATATTCACAAATACTAAACTTGATTTATAGTACCTATAATCGCAAGTAAAAATGATGGGATACTGTTAAGACCACTGTCCTTATTTAGGTCAATAGCGTTGAACTCACGTATTTACAAGATCGGGCATTTCGGCGGTTAAGATGCAGTTTAGATTAACATGGTTTTCAACATTATATTGATAATCCTCAACACTGAATTCAATTGGTTAAACAAAAAGAGTTGGTTGTCTGTAAAGCCTGTTGATAACCATAAGAAAATGATGATTGATGGCAGCAACACCAACATCCAGCGCGTTAACTCACACCCACAAACCCTCTCGTTAAATTCACACACGCACCCCAATATCTACATCTACTTTGTACTTTAACAAAACTCCGCCTATTTTGTATTTCTTTTTCTCTTCTTGTTCTTTTTGAATTCGAATGGAATTATTTTGAAAATTTGCGACTGTTATTTTTCAAGTACGCCTGGATTTTGGCTGAAAGAACAACAGTATCGCGGTTGGCATGAGTCATGAGTCTTATCAGCATGAGTCATGTTATTTCATACATGTAGCCTGTCATCGATTCATAAGACTTTATCACGTCAAAAACTGTTTCAATAAAGATGCAAATAATTCGCAAATATCAATTGCTTCAGAACAAAAAAAAAAACTTTTAGTTAAAGGGAAATTAGAAACTTTTTTTCATAATCAATAAATTTATAAAAATGACGAGGATTTTTTTATGATGTAACCATTTTTGAAAAAAATATCTGTCGTAACATAATCTATTATAATTTTGGAATTCGTCATTGTAGCTCAACTAAAATTTATAATCCTTGTAAGTATTGGATGCTATCCATTTGCGATGAGCTCTATTTTTACTGTTTTTCAAGTTGGTTAATTTTTTTACCGGCACTTTTATTTTTTCCATAAAACCTTGATTACTCTTTAAAAAAATAAATTAAAAAAACTTCCAATATTATAATAGATTTTCTTCATGGGTATTTTTTTTTGCAAACAAAAGAAATTAAAAATACTGTTCCATAGTATTTATTTGTCCTACTCTGAATTCAAATAACAACATATTTCATGCCCTAATCCCCAACGACCTTAAACTATAAGCCCGAATAGCAATATCATAAGTCTTAAGGACGTGCAACCCTGTTGTGCATTTTACTTGCTTAAGTATTCATATTTTGTGTTTCGAATCAATATCATCACAAATTTATATTTCTGACAAAATACCCCATATCTTCTTGACTCCAACAAAGTATTGTATCCACCCACTTCCTAACTTTACTGAGAGCCATCTGGCTGTGTGACCTACAAATGTGCGATAAGAAAGTTAATCTTTAAATACATTCTGGGATACCCTGTGTACCGAACCAACAACCGACTGCCCTATATATTTTATTTGTTACACTTGAGTTATTGTATCCCATAAAAGGGGAGAGAGGTAAACATAATTCATGAATGACAACGTCCATACCGTCCGAGGGAAAAGGATATTTGCCATCCGTTTGCACGGGTGGACTTCTCTTTACAGTTTTGACCATTCCACCTAATAATTGAGCTCTTCTCCTTCGGGAATCTCTGTAAAGAAAGAATACATTTCGTTTGTCTGGTCGTTCGGATACATATGTATAATTGAACATTATTATGGACTTGTGAAAGGACAAACAACAGTCATCATATCCTTACTTTGGAGGTTATTCCGCTTGCTTTTGTTCATAAATTCACGAGATTGATTATAGATATTATATTGTGTTCCTCTTAATGTTGTATTCACAACATAATAGCAACATGACTCTAAATGGATCATATTATGATCCAATTCGGAAAATTCGAATAAGCTCCATTAACTGCGAGGAAAATTAATGCAAGGACATTAATATGTTATTTCAATTATTATTATTATTCGTTCATTAATATTATTTTATGCGCGTCCTTGGCTTGAGCTGTGCGGCAATAAATAAAGACCAGCCAAATAAATGTGTTATTTTGTTGCGGCCTTGAATTAAGTTATAGAGGGCTGGTCTGCAAACAAATTATTCGACGACAGTTGTTAATATAAAAATAGGGAGGGCTTCGATTTCTATTTGCGAATAAAATGAGGCTTTAATTTATGGATCCTTGATTTTTAAATTTGTTGCCTTCCCATACCTTCCTGCAATATAAACGTTATAGTCATTACCACTTGTTCTTAAAAGCTTTTAAGATTAAACAGCTACAAATTGTTATGCCCTTTATTTAAACGTAATGTAGTATCAGCGCTTATGCTTATTTCCACAACGGTGAAAACAAATAAAAAAGTTATGTAGGTACCTGTTTTAAGATCCAGTATATAAACCTATTTCCTTATGATGATATTTAAATTTTACATTGGTACATAATGTATCCTAAATAAAGTAATGCCTTCGAAATTAGATCATAAAAAACACCATACTTAGGAATTTTAATATTAAATCAGCACGTGAAGTCATACTGTCACTGTCAAGTTTTTATGTACAGTTTATTAAGGACTGCTTTCTCAACCAACGAAAAGCTGTGAAAATCAACAAAGCTTACAAATCTAATGAGAAAATAAAGGATTTTCATTTGTGGAAATTTGTTTGGTCGTCTTCAGTTCTGAGGAGCCAGATTAGCGAGATTTACTCTTAACCACTTCTCTCCGTGCATTGCGAATTTGCTGGAACGGAGGGGACACACAATTCACCCTCTCGATTCCGAACGGCTACATGACTTTTTAAGAAAAATCTGTCAACTCCTTGACACTTCCTTGTAAGGCGAAGCGCCGGAAAACAAAAAAAAAAACAATAAACTACATTCCAATAAGAAACTTTAATGCAAATTTTCAATTTAAAGTTTAAATACACGAAATTTTGTAATATATACATATATATTGAATTGTGTAATGCAGCGAAATAATTTTATTAGTATTTTTTACTTGCGATTATAGGGACTATAAGACAAAATATGCATTCGTAGAAAAGAGAAATTCTAACAACCAAACATGACATTACGATCATAGAGAAGCCTCTGTCAGTCTGTCAGTTTGCCAGTCTGCCAGTCTGTCAGTCTGAATAACTTTTTTTTTCTAACTAACTTTTTTTTTTTGGAAAATCAATGTTTTTAAAACTAATAAGAAAAATATTTTAAATCGTATAATCACATGTTTATTTAAAAAAAACTCTTAAAACTGCATACCAGAAATTCCAAAAAAAAAAAAAAAAAAAAAAAAACTTTTATCAAAATCCGTCCTACAATTTATACAAGACATGTGATTTTTTAAATTTTATTCGAAGATGTGACCGCACATAGGAGCAAGCACGTGGGATCCAGTCGTGCATTTTTTTTATCTATTCTAAGGCAATCTAAAACAAATTCCTGAAACTGTACCTTTTTAATAAACACCGTGTTGCCAAAGCAAAAATTTGGAAAATAATTTATGGCCATGGTTAAGGAAAATATACCACCCTAAACAAAGGGTCTACCTCTTATTTTAACATTACTTACGGATGATTGAAGAAAAGGATTGTTTTGAAAGACTTGACCCATGTAACCGGAAACAGCTCTCTTAATATTAACAGTGGCAACCTCGTTTAAAGCCTTAATTTAAGATGAAATATTATCCTTTGCAACTGAGCTTTTTAAATTAATGACTTTAAATGTTTGAATCTCGATGCTGACGAATTGTTGATGACACTTTGAGCATATTTTCATAAATTCAGTGGAATACAACAAAACATCATTATTTTTAATAAAACGGGTTTTTCATGCGCTTTTCTACTTTAAATTTAAACAAAACAAAGGTTGTGTGAGATATCATCGCAATGTTTCATTCGTTTTTTATGGAATATTACATCGCTTAAACGTCTTGGTGTTGCGCATCCGAAGTGTCCAATTTTTCATGACTCTAGCGAAGTCAAGATGAATTTGATCGATGTTATTGGTTATGTTTGCTTTGAGAGCCGCTCTTGGATCTCTTGTCGATTGATATTGTCCCAAATTCAACAATTTTTTTAATTTACCTACCCATTTATCCAGAAATAAGCTTCATCGCTAAGGAGGATTATGGCACCCGTACAATGGACGAAGCGCGCGGAAGACACATTTTAATAAAACAATTTTATCATTTGCACGTGTTGTGGAACTCTATATCCATCCACGGTGATTTGAAAAAACAAACTGCCACTTTCCACCTGCCAATTCTGTATGATGATGGCTGGTTGTGTCTCCCATTTCCAGATGGTATACATTAAATAAATAATAAAGTTTGCATACTAGTTCGTAAAAACTGGTCCCATGTCATATATTTTTTTAAAAGTTTGTATTTCAAAAAATTCTACTGACATGTAATGTAAGCTCGTAGTTATTGAAGCTCCGCTGCATCAAACGGTTGAAACTCAAGTCTCTTTTCTTAATCATCGGAAAACAGTTTTTTCGTAAGATCATATATGAATTAAAATGTTGTGAAAGTAATAGATTAAAAATTGTGTATTGAATTGAAAAACCAAGCGTTAAATGCTGTTTCTTTAAACAGAGCCGTCCGTAATTTTTCTTAGATTTGGAGATTTCGCATCATATTGCGTATTTGAAACTGATTCCGCACTTCGAAGCTATTTATTAATATTTGATTCAAGAAATCTTTGTCAAATTTTAATACCACAGCCCTTTATAAGCATTTCTAAAAGCGTTTCCAAGCAACTGCTGACTTGGCGTATTAAGTTAAACTGATATCTTATCGTTTTAAAGTGCATCTAACATCCGACTCGAGAAGGCATTGGCATAAATTTCACGACTGGATGGCACGTTCTTGCTCATATGCTTGGTCACATTAAAGGATAACATTTAAGAAAATTAAAGTGAAATCTAAGCATTTAGTCGATTTTTTTTTGACTTTTTTTGATTGTTCGAATAAAATACGTTAAATTGTATTGGGTGAAATAATTTAAACGCCATTTTATTTTTTTGAGAAAGCAAAAAAGTGTGAATTTTTCTTTTAAAATCGTAGGAGCGGTTTTTGAATAAAACTTTAAAAAAAAAAAAAAAAAAAATAATGCAAGAATACAAACTTAAGCACAAAAACAACGTACATTAAAAAAAATCACCTACCTGTTTTTAAAATATTGATTTCTCAAAAAAAAAAAAAAAAATTAAAAGAATTATTATAAATACAAAAAAAAAGATTTCGAAAAAAGTAGTTGAAAAAACGTAAAGCAGTACACTGATTTATGTTCATAAAAATTCATTAAAAGACAAAAATAAGCTTTTGCATAATAGTCCGGTTAACTTAGACATCCGAGGATACATAAATTCACACTCAGCTGAAAATTGGTAGGATTGTCCACAACACCATCATAAATGAAATCTTAAAAGTCCTCATCCATCCGACATATGCAAAAAAAATGACGTGGGGTCAACAAAGGTCACAAAAAAAGGTTTTTCGCTGAGACAAAATTGTAGGTCAAATAATTATCTATAAAAAATGTTACCATACTTTTTTTCCTAAGACCCACCGTTTTCGAGATATAACGATACAAAAAGTTGAAAGAGTGTTAATAGTCATAATATGCACCGCACATGCACATGCACACGTTTCCACGCCACCACGCGCGTTTTTTGTATGTGGTTTTATGATAAAACTTACCGTTTTGCTCAAAATCGCGAAAACCTTTTTTTGTGACCTTTGACCCCGCGTAATTTTGTTTGCAGGTGTCGGATCGATGACGACAACCCTACCAATTTTCAGCTGAGTGTGAATTTATGTAACCTCACCCTAATTTTTTGGTTATATGACACGTACCGTTAATTTTTGAGCTAAATAAAATTAAAAAAAAACTCCTCTGTAGAATGTCAAAATAACCTTTATGTTCTAAATTTGAAAACGATTGACCCAACCGTTTTGGCTACTGTCCAAAATACATCCGTACAGACAAACATACAGACAGACGGACAGAATTTTACCAGTAACTCAAAAATGTTTCTCTATCATCGTAATGTCATGTTTGATTGTTATCTCAAAATTTTTAATCTGCACAATTGCATAGTACCTATAATCGCAAGTAAAAAAATTAAACTGATTGTTGTTTAACCTATATTCAAATTCAATAGGGCTTAGTTTCCTGTAACAAGACATTATTAAACATTTGTAGTTAGATGTTTACATAGCTCTAAGTTATTATTAACAATATGTTAAGGTGTTTTTGAAGTCCATTACATTATTACATTATTGACTAATTTTAAAGAAATTCAAATCGTCTGCATAAGCTGAGGACCTAAAAAAATATTTTGACTTGAGTTATATCGTTAACATACATATTATTAAGTAATGGTCCCCAAATGGATGCTGAGCACGGATACAAAGTTCTAGAAGATGTTTTTTGAGGACATAGCTATGTTGCCTATCTGCCAGATATGCTAAAAACCACATAACGAGGTTTTCATGAAATTCAAATTCACGCAATTTCAGCAATAAAGTTGTATGATTTATATTGTAAAAAGTAAAAACAACATCGACTTGTCTCCCGTTACCTATTGCATTAAATTTTGACACCGTCGATCGGACGGTGCCGTGAAATAAAGTAGGCGAACTTAGGTTTATTTTCAGTCGACTCTAATTCCAGCGTTATTGTCTGATTTCTATGATGAAATAAATTAAAGTTAAAATTTAAATGTTTAATTTAATAGACATTCCTTAACATGTCTCACCAAAGCCTATGTATTTTTAATCGAAAAACCATACACAAACACAAAGCATTCATTTACCCTTTATATTTATTCAGAAACCTAAATAACACATTTCCAAAAAACACACTCACACAAATTCCAAATTGGATTAGTGTGTTTATTGTTTTTTACTTGAGAACACCACTATAGTGCTTTTGTCCTTCCGAAATAAATTACCATTAGTCTAACGAGTACATACGATATATCTTTCAATTAAATTTAGTAAATCCTGTGTTAGTGGGATGAGATCCAAAGTATTTCGAAGCATTCCTTTCTATCGTGTTGGTGGCGCTGGCTGTCCCTCAGTTCCCTCTTTCACTAACATCCTTCACACATTCAATCTCAGCCTTCATCCTTTGTATAAAAATGTATACGCAATACAATTTAGAATTCACATCCTTTCTTACTCAAGTCGAGCAATAAATTTTAATCAAAAGATGAAATGGTTGTATTTATGCAACGCAAACATACCTACAAAAATAAATGTGGGCTTACACCCAGCTAGAAGTGTGTATATCTCTATACAACCCGCGCGTTGTTGTATAAGGATATTTCGTAATTTTCTTTACTCCTGACAAATGTTTGTCATAATGCAGCATTACCAGCCGCCACCCTCTATCCCTTACATTTATCTTGAACTTATACACTTCTTCCGCCGTTTTATAAGTCGATCTGGATCTGGAACTGGGGCCTTGAAACCAACGGGTTTGCTGGGATAATGTGTTGAGAAAACCCGGAAGCAGAAGTTACATACATGACGTTTGACACCGTCGGAGATTGAGAAGCTGAATAGAAAACATAAATGAAGAAATATGATAGAACTCTATAAGCCACTCGTTCCAAGGATTCTTGAACGTACCTACAATGTGTAATGTACATTGTATATAGACCGATTCAGGATATTTTTTTGTTATAATACGATGAACTCCTGCACGTTGGTTTGAAAAAGGATTTTTGCCACACGTCTATCACTGCTTTGCGTCTGACTAGATCTCGAAATAGATTCAGATTTCGCATGTAAGAAATCAAGTACTAGAGCAACAATTCCATTTCATTAAATTATAATAGCATTTCGGTTGGATAAAGAAAAATATCTTTATGGCAATTTATTCTAATGAACCATAAATCCTTCACTTTCTACATAAATAAAACAATAAGAAATTGTTGATTTATGAACGCAAAATAAAGTGCAGGAATCTTGGGAAAAACAAAAAATTTAAATCAAAGAAAATCCTTTTAAAAGAAGAAAACTCTGTAAATGTTGTTTGGTAAGTTAGAAAAAGTTTCCGTATTCTACAGAAGATATAAAAATATTTTGTGGAACAATATTTTCTTACGAAAAAAATACGTTTATTTTAATTTTCCATTAAATGTCAAAAAGTTTTTTTTTAGTCGGTGTTGACTTTCTGGAATTTTTGAAGGCCTTAAGTAGTATTGCTTGCCTTCAATTTGTTTGAAAGGCAAGGTTGACTTCATTATTATTTTAATATTTTGTGGTTATTGTTCTTAGTTTAATTGATTACTTTTCTTTTAACTGGGGCCTGTTTCTTAGTTACTAATTTGACTACATTGTAATATAATCATTGTAACATTGTACATTGTAAGATAATCTTCTGGCATTATAACTTAAATATTATTTCTAGCATATGACCGCTACATCTGGCTCGGACGTAGTCTTATCTGAAGGTCCAATTTCTGATGACTTTTATCAATATTTGTGGCCGTATATCTGCAAAAACGCGGCGAATGTTGTCCTCCAAGTGGTCAATCTTTTCGGGCTTATCGGCATTGAATAGCGACTTCACATATACCCACAAAAAATATTCAAGCGGCGTTAAAGCGCACGATCTTAGAGGCCTATTTACGGGTCCGTAACTTACTTACGTTTTCTTCAAAAAAACAATTGTGGCACCAGCTGTTTGACATTTTGCGCCGTCTTGTTGAAACCACAGCTCCTGCACATCATGATTGTTCAATTGACATTTTCAAAAATCATTGCTCTATAGCGGTCACCATTCACCGTAACATTCTGCCTTAGCATCGTTTTTTTAAAGAAGTACGGACCAATTATTCCACCAACCCACACAGCACACCAAACAGTCAGTTTTTGTGGATGTAACGGTGTCTCAACATACACTTGAGGATTATCATCACTCCAAATACGGCAGTTTTATTTATTGACGTATCCATTTCAACCAAAAGTGAGCTTCATCGCTAAACGGTAATCTTGTTTTGGGCCAATTCACCAAATCTACGCTTTGCTAGGCGATCCTGTGGCTTCAATTCTTGCACGAGTTGGATTTTGTAAGCAGGCAAACCAAGATCTCTAAGCAAAATCTTCCATAAAGTGGATGGACACATATCCAATTCCTGTGCACGATAGCGGATAGACTAATTCTGGTCTTTCTCTACGCTACGCTCTACAGCAGCGTAGTGTACCCACTGTACGACGACGTCTTTGTGGATGCGTTTTAGCATTTAGAGTAAACGTGGTGCGAAAACGTTCCATAGTTAATCGAATTAATTGTTCTGATGGACGATTATGTTGACCGTAAAATGGACGTAGTGCGCTATACGTATTTCGAAGAGAATAACGATTTTCAAAATAAATTTGCACAATTTGGCAACGTTGGTCAGTCATCATGTTGAAATGTCAAACCAAACTAAAAATAAATCATTTCACAGCTGCCAAAATGGCCGCCAGTTAAAATAGTGTTGCCAACTTAAGGTTCTATACCTCGAAAAAAAACACCCTTTACATTAAAGTAATGCATCCGACAGGTAATTTGAAATACATCACTGCAGAAAAAAAAATATAAATGAATTGCACGACTGGACACGTCCTTCCTCTGAGCTAGCCTTGGAATACAATTTGAAGTCCATTAAGGGCTTTGAAAAATTGTTATCGAATTTTTTAAAAATTAATTTTGATCGTTTAAAAAAATCACGTAAAATAGTTTCACTGACAAGTGACAACTAAAATGTTAATAAGTCCGATTTTAATATAGCACCATTTTTGAAAAAAAAAGTATTTTTTAAAAAAACTTTTTTCTAAATTTCAACTTAAGCACATAAACGGCATTCTGGTAAAATAAAATAGAAAATCGGCGATCCATTTCAAAGTATTGATTTTTCCAACTAAACAAATGTAGATTATTAAAAATACAAAAAGTCGTTATTGCAAAACAAATATTTTTTTTTGCACTATCAACTTTTCTTCTAATCGTTAACTAATTTTTACTCACTATAAAGGTTCTATTTCGATTTGGGACCTCTAAACCATTTAGGTGGGACAAAACTCCTAATACCGCACATTGTGATGCCTCCCTTTCTTATAATACCTTTTCGATAGTATTCTGGTATTTTGTCGGGTTTCCATACGTGTACTCTACTCCGTCTATATGTCCACTTGTCAGTATAACGATCTGGAGTCTAATCGGCGAAAGTGATTACCTTCATAATTGGTTTTTAAAGTTTTATTTTTAGGGACAAAAATATAAGAACCTGCCATACAATCGAAAATCTTATTTTTTCTCGAAAACGGCTCTTACGATTTTGAAAAAGAAACAAATTAAGAGCATTAAAACAGAATAGGGAAGGCTTTAAACTAACTCATATAAATTCTCAAAGTTTGATGCCCTTAATCGATGAATTATTTAAATGTTTGTTTGAAAATTCTAACTTGAATGCAATATGAAACCTGTGTCTCAGAAACATGGTTTTCAACAGATATTGGGGATGCTGGATGTATTATATTTTAATCTTTTTTGGTCAGAAAGATATGGGCGGGGCCTGGGCGATGGTGTTTGTTACGATTCATCTGTGAGATGGTTTCCACGTAAAATTAGATGCTCACCATCACCTGAATCGACGTTCAATTCGAATACTTCTTTCTTGAAATTATTGGAAGCGATATTATTCTTTTATTATGAACTGTCTACATTATTATTTTGTGGTGACATTAACAGTAATATTTAGTAATATTTTCATTGACATATAAATCGTAATATTGATTATATAACTATGTATGTAAATAAATCTATATAATATATAAATCATAGCGGTTGTGTTTATTTTTTGATTCTTCCTGATTTTTCTAAGGCCGCAAAATTGATTTTCTCTAACCTTATTCAAAGAAGTATGTATTGAAAATCAGCTATGTATATACATCGGGATTTCCAATAGAGACTTGACAACTTTGAATTTAATTTGTGAACGCACCCTGTCACTAATCATTGAACTGTCATTGTCAATTTATTCAGTAAAATCAAAATTTTCATCATCGTAAAGTACACGAGTGAGCAACGTCTGCAAATTATAAAAAAAATTACCGAAATTCGAAGTCTGCAATTCTGGTGACTACAACTTGAATTTTTGAATTTCATCGCAAAATCATCTTCAGTGACGCGAAGCTCATTTTTGGCTCAATGGGATCGTCAATAAGAAAAAAAATGCGTTATTCGTCGGGTAAAAATCCATATTTGCTTCATGAATCACCACATCATCCACAAAAAATAACTGTTTGGTGCGGCGTTATTGGGACATATTTTTTCTTCGACGATAACGATCGTCACGTTGCTGTGAATGGCCAGCGTTATCGTGCCATGATTACCGATTACATTTGGTCTTAATTTGAAGATATGGACTTGGACGTCATGTTTCTTCAACAGGATGGTGCCACCACAAGGCACACCTTACAATCGATTTATTGAAGAGTAAGTTTGATGAGGGTGTTATCTCCAGAAATGGGCAATCGTGCGATTTAACGCCTCTAGACTATTTTTTTGAGGCTAAGAAACTCTGCAAACGTGCCCGCGGTGGTCATATGAACGAAGTAAATTTCCATTCATAAATGTTTTGATTGTCCTTCAAGCCGATAATAAAGTTTTTGAAATATCTCCAATAATTTGCGTTTTATTTAAAAAAAAAGTTGTCAAGCCCTAAAAAACCTTTAGCCATTATTGCCATTTTTTTAATAAATCCATACCTTTTTAGAAATATTACATATATTATTACATACCATCTTTGGCATGTTTGCAGGAGTCGATATTAGTTATACCAATATATACCGATAATGCAACATAGCCTCATCGAAAATGTCTAGGAAAGGAAATCCAAATTGTACTTTATATTAAAGTAAAATATAAAGTACAATTTGGAAAAAAGAAGTAGTAAGTAGGTAAAAGGTATAAAATAAACACACTAGTTACATGGAAATAAATCTAACTTCAGATAACAATCAAACACGACATTTTGATCAACCAGAAATTTAGAAAAAAGAGTTATTTGGCTTAAGGGCGATAATTTTACGAGATAACGTCATAAGAAAACATTGATGACAGCAACACCAACATACAGCCCGTTAACTCACACCCACAAACCCTCTCGTTAAATTCACACACACACCCCAATATCTAAATCTACTTTCTACTTTAACAAAACTCTGCCTATTTTGAATTTCTTTTTATCTTTTTGTTCTTTTTGAATTTGAGTGGAATTATTTTGGGAATTTGCGCCTGTTCTTTTTCATGTTCGCCTGGCGCTTGCGATCGATTTTGGTTAAACCATAGTATCGCGGTTAGCAGCAGTCATGAGTCTTATCAGCATTAGTCACGTTACAATGAACCACGTAAATACAACGAAAAATTTCGTTAATACAACGATTTATTCATTAAAATTCAGCCAATTATTTGTTTCGTTGGCTCAATGATACTCGTTTCGTGCAATGACGTATCCGTTTATTAAACAACGAAATTTTCGTTGATATAACGATTTAATTCATTAATGTCATGTATTAATTAAATAAATCAACTTAATATTTTCGTCTCTCATTTATTTTTTCATTGTATTGATTATTTTTTGTCATTGAATAACGTAACATTTTTCATCGCTTGACGGAAATGGATTTGTTGATTAACGATTTATGTTTACGTGGGTTCAATGAATTTCTTTTAATTGATCAACGCAAAATAATTGAATAAAGATTATTCTTTGAAGTTATGGGTTTGTTTCATTATTTAATGAAAGATGATACGTTGAACAACGATTTCTTCGTACTTATACTCACCTTAACATTTTTATTTTTTTTTTCCTGATTACAATTTTTTATAAAATAAGAAACAATGTGCATAATTTAGTTTCATTTTATTTAAAGTCTTACATTTGATTAAGGCCAGAAGCAATAAAAAAAATAAAATTCTTCTAAAAAAATGTGAATGTTAAAATTTCATTTCTGTAAACTGTGTAACCAAGAAATACCAAATATTTTCTTATGGTATAATGTTGTTGATTGCCTCTACTAAACAAAAGCTTCGCTGAGGTATGTCCGCTTGGAGCGGCATTTGCAATTTGCCCACGCAAGGATAGTGTAACTTGTCGAATTCTTTCTCGAGCTATTTCAGTTACTCGGGACTACAGGTGGTGCGATTTCGCCGAAATTTTGGCTCATCATCATTTAAGTAATAGGAATCTACTGAAAAGATGCAAAACTGAGGAAAACCCTTAACGTTTTTTATATAACATACCAACTATACGATACTCATCGGGTGACTCTAGCGTGTCAAGACTTCCTGAACCTCGTGAAATCGGTCTTAAAACAGTAAAAGAAGACCCACCAACAGGTATACCGATGACAAACTTAGGCCCGTCGACCAAAAGTGCTGTTGACTTAAAGATGCTGCCACCGCAGGTTGCAGGGAAACCACCATAAGGATGAGGAGCATACAGTCCCAAAGCTACCGTTCGAGCAAACTCACTTGCAACACGTTTTGCTGCTCTATTACTAAGGATCCGATTAGCTGATGATACCGAAAAAGCTGTTGCGTTTGTACACCTTTAGATATGTATATCGCATAAGCATCGCTGATGGGAGCAGCAATCAGAATTAATAAAAAAAAAACCTTACGTTCCTGGTAGTAAAAATAATAAAATATAATTAATACAAAAAGTTACTTACCGTTCCTTTTTTTTTTTTTTTGTTAAAATAACTTAAACACTTTGATGTACTTTTACTTTTATCACTTTTACATTTAAATAAAAAAAAATTGAATGCAAAATTTTAATTATCATTGTTTTTACCTCGTCGAATGAGCGTCTATTATTAATTTTTTTAAATTTAAATATTTCTTTTTATAAGCCAACGAAAGAATTTCGTTAAGCAACGAAAGAATTTTATTAAACAACGAAAATAACCTAAAATATTATTTTAAACCCTAATGCTGAATGAATCTTTTTACATTCGAAACATGTTTGTAGGTACTAATATAGACAAGTTAAGAATTCGTGCATACAAAAAATTGAACATTAATTATGTGGGTAAAATGATAGAGAAACATAATGTCCGTTTGTATGTACATACATATGTAAATAGCTCTCTGCAGCCTCAATATCTCAGGTGAGAGCTCTCCTCAGAGGGATTTTCGTAATTTTTTTTTAGGGTTTGAAAAAACGACAACTTCCCTTATAACCGTTAAAAAAATATTTTTGGCGAAAACGGCTCTATGTAAGGATTTTGATGAAATTTTTTGAAAATATTTTGGTCTATTAATATATTTTTTATTATTATCTCTAAAAAAAAATTACTGAGGGGTCTTTCAAAGGTATGCACCTTTTATATAAATGTTTTTTATTTTAATTTTCGACTTTCCCCGTAACGGCTCATTGGGTCTTACAATTTTTTTTTAGGGATCTAGTTTGCCAAATGTGTCTATTTTTTCGACGGTAATCTATTAGAATTTTTTTTACCATACTACAAATATTTTTTGCTAAATATTTTTTAAAAAGAATGTTTATTACTAGAAACTAAGACATTTACCAAACAATGCACGTGATTTTTTTCGTTTTTTTACTTTTCTTTCATTGTGGTGCGACCATTATTAATAAATGCATAATTTTTTTCGTTGGTTTACGTATTTTACATCAAACAACGAAAAGATTTTATTATCAACCGAAATATGCATCGATTGAAAGTTTTTCGAACAAAATTCAAAACAAGCAACCATCATTTTTCTATGAATATTTTTCATTGAATTATGAAAGTGTTCGTTAGTATTGACAAAGTCGCATCAGAATTAAAGGAAAACATGGACGAATGCACTTTCATTGATTCGATGAAACATTTATTAAGCAACGAATATTTTGTATTAAGTTTTTTGTTGTGCCAATGAATTTTTCGATGATTCAACGAAAAGGCAGTCAACGTAACGTAGCCTGTCATCGATTTTTAAGGCGTTATCACGTCAAACATTTTTGTTCTCGATTTTATTTTGTTTGTCTGTTTCTATGTCGGTCGGTATACATATCTTTTAATGTATTATTTAAATACATATTTAATATATATATAATATAATATAATAATATTTAATAAAGAATATTTAGATTCTTTTAAAGATAGCTTGTTTTTTTAGTTAAAATTATTTTAAGAATTTATTGTTAAAAAAAGTTATCATTATAAAAGGTGACTAATAAATTTTTGGATTTTTAATATATTTCTTTAAATTTGGTTTAAATAATTTTTGTATGACTGTTTAATTTTTTTTAATCATTATTTTGAAAATAACTAGAATTGTACAAATGCGCATATTATTCGGCGGAATATATTTAAAATAAAATTTCAACCTTGATTGAATTAAATTTTCCAACACAAATGCAAACAAAATTAGTAATGCCAATGAATTCAAAAATGCAAAAACAAATGCTTTATCAGACATAAAACGATCGAAACCCAAGAGATTTCCCAAAACTTTCCAAAGACAACCCAACGAATCTCACAGATGAATAAGCTCAAAATATAAATATAAATTCGTATCCTTTAAGGAGAAGGAACTTCTTAACAAAATCCAATTTCCAGGTGTCAATCGGTTTGATTGCAAAATTTAAAAATTATTCAAGATTTTTTTTATTAAAAACCTGCCATTCGATTTTTGTTGACTAATATTAAATTCACAATAACCTTAAGGCAAATCCAAACCATGTCAATTCCTTCAAGGAGAAACTGCGAATTTGGGGCTCAGACCCTACAAAAAACGAAAACAATACTTCATTCCCGCACAGTCAGCACAATACTTCGTAATTCCGGCTTGTTTTCCATATTTGAATTTAAATTGCAGAAAAGAAAATGTATTTATTAAAACCAAAAAAAAAAAAAAAAAAAACACATAAGCCCAGCATCTACGGTGTGTCCTTTTCTTCTCATTTGAATTTGTTCCTTCATTTCAGCGGAAAAAATCGTCCTTTCGATTTTTTTTCTTTTTCCGATTATTTTTTGTTTAATTTTATTTCTTCGGGCAGAGACGCATAAATTTCTGTTTATGCTTCTTTCTCACAAAAAGCAAAGACTTCCACTTTAATTTGATTTCAATTTCAAAAATAAAAACAAGACGTGGAGTAGGGAAGGATTGGGGGCGGACTAAAAAAAAAACTTTTTCATTGCTTTTCGATTGTACAACACTAATCGGGATGAGGATAAGCCCTTTTATATGATGATGGAGAGTCTTTGAAATTGTATATTGTTTCTATGATCATAATTCAACGGAAGGATTTTTTTAAGCAAGCCATCCCGGCAAATCACAAAGGATTGTGTATGACTGTCTGGACAAAGTTGTGCCAAATTATCATAATAGTTGTTTTACTCTGAAATCTAAAAGGGGGAGCAGTCGAAGGATTTTTATCATTCTTATGCTGGGGGAGCGTTTGACCTAGGGAATAATAAAGGGAATTTCCCTTTAAAAGAGTTTAAGCGCGGAGTAAAGAGTTACATAATAATTTTTTTATTGTTTTTGAAATAAAAAAAAATAAAAAAAAAATACTTGTGAAGAGTGTTTTTATTTATAAGTATAGAACTATAAAATGAAATAAAACACAGAAAAATAACTGTGTTAATTGCCACACAAATGACTTTATTTGAAAAATATATTTCTTTGTCATTTTTTATTTGAATATGATTTCTCGCATATGTCCACCGCACCGCGTCGGCCACGGTGGGCTCGGATGTAGTTTATAGTCTTGAGGTCCAAATTTGTATCACTATGTGCAGGATTTAGGGTCGTATACCGGTGATAAAGCGGTGAATGTTGTTGTCTAACGTCAACCATTTCTGGCTTTTTCGCGTAGACTACTGACGGCACATAGCAAGAATAGTCTAGCGGTGTTAAAACACACGATCTTAGTATATAGTTCATAAGAACCGTGAGCAACTAATAAAAGTTGTTGAAGCCTTTTAAAACAGAGAATCCACGATACAATTATCGTACCGACCGACTTGAATCATGCCGATATCGGTACGATGTGTTGATTGGAGCACATCACAATGCGATTTACATGTGATCTTATTTAAAGGTCATTTGTATTTGATGTGTTCATTTGATGGTTACTCAAATATTCTTTTAAAAAATTCAGCTCATTGTAGTGCCAAAGAGCTGAGCTACTGGTATGTTTAGAGCTTTAACTTTTTTTTTAATGAAAAACAAGTCCTTATATTTGCATTTTTTTACGGACATAGTATGTGAAGACTACATTCGTAAGAAAATTGCAAATAAAATGAAACATGATATTGCGATTATAGAGAAGACTAAAAAGTTAGACACAATATTGTCTGTCCGTCTGTATGGAAAAAAAGTGATTACCTTTATATGGTATGTGTGGTTCTTTTGGAATTTCGCAGAGAAGTTTTTAAAATTTAATTTTTAGGCTAAACATAACGGTACCTGCCATATAACCGCCAGGGAAAATCATATTTTTCTCTAAAACGGCTCCAACAATTTTGAAGAACAATACAATAGTATGCAAGTATTGGCCATCATTTCATTAATATCAAATTTATCAAACAAGTCTCTAACGGTACTTTTAAAATAACATTTTATTTTTATTTTTGACGTCTAATTAGATTTCTATAAGATTTTATATTAATTCTCCAAACCAAAATTCTGATTTTTTTTTTGTATTTAAAATCAATTTTTAAAATGTCAATATTTAAAAAAATTATGAATAAATGTTATTTTAAATTTTATGATAAGCTGTATATAAATAAAAAAAATTAAGAAACTGCGTACCAAAATCAATGAATTGTACATAATATCTATAATCTCTAACCAAATAACGGTAAGGTCGGTACGATGATTGTACGCTGGCAAACACACGGTGCGATCATGCATACGACTTGTCGCATTCGACCACGATTTTCAACCGTTCGCGTTCGCCCATAAGATGATTTTGTTTGCGATCTCAGTTTTTTGAACTCACACTATACAATTATCGCATGTGATGTCAAGTAGGTACAATGATTGTATCGTGCATTCACTGCTTTTTACACTGGATAGAGACGGATTTTTTCCGTACGAACGTCGCCGTCTTATCAGTAGTTTGTGAAAGAAGGCTATGGCCGACATCGTTGTTAAAGAAGACGGGACCAATGATTTCACCAGGCCATAAAGTCAGTTTTTCTGGATATAACGGCGCTACGTCTCAACAGTGATTTGAGGAGTATCTGCACTTTGACTTAGCCATTCAAGATTTCTTGTGAAAATCGAGATCAAAAGCAATCTCATTTTGAGCCCATTACACGAATGTATGCCATGCACCGCGCTGCGCCGTGCTCGGTGTTCGTACGGCCTTACGAGCCAGCAAACGAGCAAACCAAGACCTTTCCGCAATTTTTTTTTCTTAAAAAATCGTCATAGTTCAAATTTATGTGCACAATGGCGGATGGACTCATTGGGTCTTCATCGATGCTACGCTCTACAGCTGCAATAACTTTTCAGTACGCAATGTATTACGCGACGTCCCAGATGATGAATTCTATCAATTAGAGTAAGCTTGGTACAAAAACGTTCCATTTTAATAGAATTATTTGTTTTGATGAACGATTGTATGGACTATAAAATGGGCGATGCGTTTCACAAAAAGAACCATGTTTGCGAAATAAATCTTAACAATTTTAATTCCCCGTGGTTAAGTGGCTAGTGTGTCGGTCTGCTAAGAGAAGGGTCGAGGTTCGACTCCCCGTCAGGGTACTGCCTTATACGAGGAATTGACAAAACTTCCAACAGTAAATTTTTTCTTGAAAAAGTGCATCTCATGTAGCCTCCGATGAAAAGAACTCTTTCAATAAACGTTCCCAACGACCAATAAGATTTGAAAATTTCCTTTTGATTTTCAAAACTTATTTTTACTTTGCAATTTTGTCGACAGCTACTAAGAGGGGTACACTTTCTTGCCGGAACTACTCCAGATTTCCGAGTGTATGATTCTCCTCTGTTTCGCTTTTTTGCAATTTCCTTGCTTGAATCATGTTTTGGTTGATTTTCAAACGAAGTTGGTGACGGAGAGGAGACCAGATTGTTTTTTCTTTCCTTTCATAAAGTAACTTTTAGTTTTCGTGCTCCTGTAAATGTTTTGGTAAGTCAACTTTTATGGACTTGTTGCAATTTGACTATTTTTATTAGTTTTATTAGTGATTTTTGATTTTCGTGAAAAACAAATGTAAATTACGTCGGCAGAAGTCCCAGTATGCGGTATTCCGCTTGCTTTATAAGAAAACCAGTCTACCGTCAGAAAAAAATTTCAAAAAAAAAACAAACTGCTGGCTTCAAAGCCTTCGAAATCGTCACCAAACAGCAGTGAACTTTCTCACAGGCTCAAAACTACATAAGGGAAACACTGTGAATGCTTAAACGGTTAAACGATAATTATAATGTGGTCTGAGAGCAAGAAGCCGCGCTCGACTACCGCAGCTCACGATAGAGCACAAGCGACGCCGACTACAAACTGCACGCATTCACCAAATATTAGATCCTGGCTGACTGGATGAAAGTTCTCCTTACTAATTAGTCCAGATTTTGTCCAGATCTCCAGATGGACGTAACAGAGTCTGGACATGACCAGGTGAGAGATATTATTGTGCTACGATTGCCCAACAACACACTCGAAGAATATGTCGGTCCATTCACTTCATTTAATGGAAAAATTTCTTACTAATGCAGAGTACTGTTAGGCAACATGTCGCCTGGTATGTTATGCGTTATTTGGAAGAGTTGGAAATCGCGGTTATGGATTGGCCTGCAATGAGCTCGGACATAAATCCTATTGAACATGTTTGGGGCATGCTTAGAAGAAGGATTAGTAGTCGGCCATCCTTACCACGGACATTCAGTGCACTGAAATCTGAATTGCTAGAAGAGTGGGATAATTTGGACAACATGGTAGTAAGAAGCCTAATCCAAGGTATGCAACCATCGAATTAAAGCTTTGACTGATGTTCTCGTGGCAATGCCCACTACTAAGGAAATAATAACCCACTAAATACAATTAGAACAACAAAAAATTAATAAACGAAATGCTGAAATGATTGCTAACTTTTCTTAATAAGTGTTTATGTAATTTTTAAGTTATTCTTCTTGTTTTCGGTACCTCCCATAGGACCGTTTTATTTTTATTTATTTTTTTATTTTTTTATTTTTTTATTTTATTCGACTTTCTCGAGAACTGGTTAACTGATTATAACCAAAATTGATATTCAGGAAGATGTAGGTAGCCTAACAAATTTGAAATAAAAAATATTTTCGACAACAAACAAACAATTTTTTTTTGTTCAAAAATCGATATCTTGAAAACGGCTAGGAGTATTTTTTTATTAATTCTGTCTTTAAATGTAGGTTATTTTTGTGCATCCTTGAATTATTTTTTTTTAATTAAAAAAAAATTGTTAAAAGACCGTTTTATTTAAAAACCGTTACTACGACTTTGAAAAAAATCACACTTTTTCAAATTTCTTAAAGAAATAAAATGGCTTTTAAATTATTCCGCTTAATACAATTGAACGTACTTTTTTCGTCAAAGTACGTTAAATTGTATTGAGTGAAATAATTTAAAAGTTTTTTTTATTTTTTTATGAAATATCAAAAAGCATAAATCTTTTTTTACAAATCGTAGGACCGGTTTTTAAATAAAACGGTTTATTGTTAACAACTTTATTTAAAAAATAAAAAAAATAATAACTTAAGAATACAAAGTTAAGCACAAAATCAACATACGTTTAAAAACAAAATTTAAAAAAAATTTCACCTACCCGAGAAAATCAATATATTGAAAAAATTCTTGGAGTCGTTTTCGAGAAAAATAAGCTTTTACATAACAGTTATATGACAGGTACCGTTCAAAAAGCTCCTCTGTAGAATGTCAAAATAACCTTAAGTTCTAAATTTGAAGACGATTGGCCCAACCGTTTAGGCTACAGTTCAAAATACATCCGTACAGACAGACGGACAGAATTTCGCCAGTAAGTCAAATATGTTTCTCTATCATCGTAATGTCATGTTTGATTGTTATCACAATTTTTTAATCTCCACGAATGCATAACTTGTATTATGGTACCTATAATCGCAAGTTAAAAATACGCATGTAATTTTAAATAAAAATAAAAAATGTAAATATTTTACTAAATAAATAAACGATATAAACTCTGCACTACAAAAATCCACATCTCCAAAAATCTTGTACAAATCAATATAGCTATTCTCTCATTCCTGAGACAAAATCTTTCCTAACGACATTTTTTCCAAACAACAAAGTAAACCATAGTCAATTACGAAAAAGCCGTGTCGTATAATAAAAATGTAACCCAACACGTTTTCTAACACAATTAAAAAGAATAAAATAAAATGTTATACATTTCTCAAAAGCAAAATTAATGACTTTTATTCGAGTAAAATAACAAAACAATATCACATTTAGAAATTAAAATTCATATTGTAACACCTGGTTTTCTCAGGCAACACTCGGTCGTAATATCTTAATCTCACGCATTACATTTCATCGAATCAATAACAATGATGGTATGAAGGAGGAACGGACTCAATTCTCCCGAAACAAACAAGGATTCGAAGGCTCAGTTACATTATTTGTAACGAGGCCAACGTTTTTAACATTCTTATTGCAAATTCACGCAAAATACAAATCACTCTCAATCATTTTGTTCTTTTTTTCGCATATTTTTATTATTTTTTTTATGATTTTGCAGAAAGTTGTTGTTACACACTACGTGTCACCATGTCTTATTCGCGTTTCCAAAAAAAAAAAAAAAAGAACATGTATAATCAATCATTTAAATAGAATTTGTATGCTTTGAATACAAAACTCTACGTATTTAAATAATTTAGTCCTTTTCGGGAAATGATTTGGTGGAAACAATATGTTATGGAATGCTTGTTTGGAAGGAGTAAGTGCCTCGAAAAACATTTCAATAATGTTTGTTTCTGGCTTGACAATCACGTTTCTATTTATCCTTGTATCAAAAAAAAAATAAATTAATTAACTTTTTCAGCTTTGAGGGACTTTGAAGGATTGTGTTTGAGGAATGAGGAAAGTTAAAGAAGTGTTAAACCTTTGATGAATGGGAATACGAAAGTGCGATAAGGAAGCCAATTATTTATCACGATCGTATAGGAATTCGATTAAGACTTGTTTTACGCTCGTTTACATGTTGCTGGATATATAAACTTAACCAAGCTTAGACAAAGCATTCATGTCCATCAGATCTATATGACCCAGTCATATGAGAAGATGGACTTTTCCTCTTTTGTCTAAATCTGTGACGCTGTATAGTCCTCGTTGAATTCCCCTCTCCAATCACACGGAGAATTATTCTCTCGAACGTAATCCATAATATCCATGCTATTGATCACAATTAAAAATCTAAAAAAAAATATTGTTAGTTTCATAGGAAAAAAATGTTTCGCGAGTTATGGTTCAAAAAAATTCTGTAAAATAACTTTGAAACTTACCCTTGGCAAGTTATTTAAATATTTTGCTCATTTTATTAAGATTTCAAAATGGTACAACACTCTCTACTTGCTACTTCCATTAAAATATTATCAATATTATAAACCGTTTCTAAATATCCAAAATTCTGACTAAAAATGGATATTGTGGAAATTTTACTTGGCAGGATTACGATAACTTTGGCGCCGCAAAATAATAACGAATTCTCGTAGAGCAAAAAATACAATAATTTGTTACTGCCCCGGCTTAGACAGGTGGGGCAATATTCTTATGGGGCAATATAAATGACTTAAATAAAAAATAAAAAAAAACAGAGAATAACTACGGCAAAACTTACAATTCATAGTTATACTTTTTTTCTGAAAGGTAGAGATTTAATTTATTTTATAAATTAAGTTATTTTGATCAATAGTTTTTGAAAAAAAAAAACTAAAAAACAATTGGTTCATTCTCTTAAGCATATTCAAATTTTCTTTATATTTTAATTTTTGTATAACCCAACCTCGCACCTACCCCAAATCCTATAGTTATGCCATGCAGGAGGATAGTAA
Source organism: Platycheirus rosarum (assembly GCA_963971375.1). Taxonomy (NCBI): domain Eukaryota; kingdom Metazoa; phylum Arthropoda; class Insecta; order Diptera; family Syrphidae; genus Platycheirus; species Platycheirus rosarum. Next base: position 258,435,171 of record OZ020507.1, read on the forward strand.
TGCTAAACAAGGTTGCAGGAGGCAACCATGATAACTCTTTGTTTTTTTAAGCCGTAAACTTAATATATTTATTATTATTTATTTTAATCACGCAAATACCAAACAAAATATAAAAAAACGGTACAAAATTAATAGCAGCAACTGATAATAAAAGAAAATTAGGTACATATTCTCTTAATTTCGAGAACAATTGAAATAAAAAATAAAAAAAAAAAAAAAATAAAAATGTCGAGTTTGAAATAAGTTTTTTTCAAAAGCTATTTGGAGATTTTACTAAATTAAATTTTTTTTACGATAGAGCACACTTTTGTTTTTAAAAAAAAACGTATAGCACATTTTTATAAGTGTTGCAGTTATTTACAAATATATTTTTTTCCAACGCAAATGTTTTTTTTTGTTTTTTGAAAATTGCCCCTCCTGTCTATACGGTGGTGACAGACTACCTCCCACAGTAAACAAATATTGTTTTTATTTGTTCTACAAGAATCCGTTATTATTTTCCTGTGCCAAAGTTATTGCGCGTACACTTTGCCGAGTAGAATATTCCAATTTCCAATTTTTTAGTCAGAATTTTAAATGTTTGGAAACGGTTTATAATATTGATAATATTTTTATGGAAGTAGCAAGTATGGAATATTTTCATTTTGAAATCTTGATAAAATAAGCCAAATATTTAAATAACTTCCCAAGGGCAGTGCTGTACTTTTTTTAAATATTTATTTTCAAAGTTATCTTACAGCATTTTTTTGAACCATAGCGAAACTTTTTTTCTGTGAAACTAACAATATTTATCTTTAGATTTTTAATTGCGATCAATAGCATGATTACTATGGATTACGTATAACAATAAAACACCTCAAAATTTAAAAAATCGTGACAACCGTACCAAAAAATGTGGCCAAGGGAATCGATTTTCATCGTTTTCCTAAATATTGCCCTTAAATCTTAACGAAGCATGCAAGCAAGATCTTCTTTATTCGAACAATCAAGAGTAACAAAAATCGAATAAATGCTCATTCTTGGACACATTGCAAGAGCGATAACTTCAACTAATGGACAAATCTTCGGGGCTTATTACCCTCAAAATGAATATTTCGAAAGTATACGTTCGAGTGATTTTATTCCGCCCGAGGCTTTCCTATACCTTGATAGTCGAAGTTTGATTCAGGATAGATCCGCGATTCCCTTGATCTACCACGTCAGCCGCAGTACAGTCGATAGGCGGCTCCTTTACGACTGAGACATCGTCGCTGGGAGCGAAGGAGAGTGCCTTCGTTTCAGTAGGGCCGTGCCCGACCGAGATCGGAAGGAAGCCCTTGACCAGGTCCACCAATTCTGGTGGCATAGGTAAAAGGCTGTTCTAGATTTAAGTATTTTAGGTTTATTTTAAGTTTTTTTAAGTTTATTTTTAGTTTATTTTAATTAAGATTTAAGTAGGTTAATGTAGGTTAAGCAAAATTCGATATTGTTACTCAGTTTTTCTTTTAATTTTCTGAGTTAATAAACAAAAACCCTTATTTTAAACATAATTTAAGTTTTTTTTAGGCCGAAAGGTAATTAACATTAAGATATACAATAATTAAGAACGCCCGCATAGGACTAGTTAGTTAATAAGGCTGGTAGAATTTAACTAGTTTTTAAGATTTTTGTCTAGATTAATTGAATAAAAATCTTTAAGAAACTTAAAACTGCTTTGATGTTTACTTAAATTTTCTTAAATTTTATTCTAAAATATGGCCGCAATAAGCAAGTACGTTCGATCCAATAGCGCTAATTATTTTTTAACATTTGAGAAATATTTAAAACACATTTCAAAAATATTTCATTGTTTCTGGAATGATTTTTAAATATTTCTGAAATGTGTCTGGAAACTTCGAATATGTATATCAAAATACGGGACAAAGCCGGGACAAAAAAACAAAATACGGGACAGTTGTACGTCCGGGGTTTTCTCAAAATTTAGCCGGGACAGACGAGTTAAATACGGGACTTTGCCTGGAAATATGCGACAATGGTCACCGTACTGGCTTAATGCCACACTGATATGAACCTATATGAGGGTGTTGATAAAAGGCAATTCAGGTGTTCTGCTTTTTTTAGTATTGGGAAAATAATGCTGAGTTTCCCTTCATCGGAAATACTTTCTTCTATTCTTATATAGTTTGACAGCTAGGCCATTGGTTCCGGCGGCTTTATTAGTCTAACCTTATAGATATGGTAAGCCTTACTTCGATCGGTTGTTTGGAATTGGTATTTTTATTCGCCCAGATACAATGATTCATTCTGTCTGACAGCAGAATTTGTGTTACCATCGCCGTTATAAAGTCTGCAAAAGTGTTTATTTCGTATTCTCAGCATCGATTGCAATTCTACTACAATGTTCCGTTGATCGTTTTTGCTTCAGTTTGTAGTCTGTAGCTTTGACATTTTGGTAAGACTTTCGAACTTCAACACTGCAGTAACAGCTCTCCATATCATACTTGTTACTTCATATGCTTGTAAAACCCGCGAACCGTTCTGGTCTATCTTTGCAGTACCGTTTTGTATGCTTCCCATTTAGAGGTTTCGTTGTTCGGGTCTTATAAAAAACTTCTGAGGCGGCCTCTTATTGACATTTTGGCCATGTTACCATTGGTTCTCCGTACTTGATACTGGCGGTAAGGAACTCCCTTCTTTGATATTATTAGAGACTCGATCTGAAAAACACCTGGCAATTTCTTGCGATTGCATCAGCTTTCCGACCTAAACTTCCACACGTTATTACCTCTTCTTGGCATTGGTCAAGCTATCTGCAGACATGTCTTGTCTACAACGAGGTGGTCCAAGATCCGAATCAATGTTTGATATTGGAGCATTGCCTTGCCTTGCGTCCATCACAGGATTATTCTATTAACTAAAAAGTTCTTATAGGCGGCTTTTTCCAATGGGAATTTAGGTCTCTAATAAAATCTTTTCACACAAATTTGCAAAATGAATTCATTATTGAAAATATTCTTCCATATCCGTTCAATGTTATAATTGAATTTTTTGCATCAATCATGCTGACATTGTTAATTTTTTTGTACGATTTTGTTGACCAAATAATGTACTCAGTATTGGATGAATAAAAAACTATTCAGTTCTTTAGTGCGAATGGATGCATGCTATCACACAAAAAAAATCTATTTATGTACTAAATTCCAATTGTCAACAATATTTTGATTCAATTAGAAAGAAAAAACATTTTTTTAATCAAATAAAAAAAAAACCGCCCGAATAATATATACAATTCCATTGCTATCTATGGCTATACGCCTATACGGCCAAAAATTGCACAAAAGATACAAATCATTAAATTTAAATTAAATAATCTATACATACAACATAAATATGTAATTTTTGATAACATTTTTGTGTTTTAAATTTTATAATATGCTTTGGTGGGAAGCATTTAAATGAGTTGATGATTCTATTAAAAAATTAAACAAAAACCATAAAGATAAAAAAAAATATATATTTTTCCTTATTTCTGTGGTTAAATGGGAAAATCGGAATTAATTGGTTTGCGTTTTCAAACCTTTTATTCTAAGGCAATAAATAATATTTTAAAATTAATGATATTGTAAAATCATTAATTTTGCCATATCTGTAATAAAAACGAAAATTATAGGCTCAATTCTGTTTTGTCAATTTTTATTTTTCATAAAAGGACATGAATTATGATGTATATATGTCTCTATGAAAATAAGCTTACAGTGTAATACAAATTTAATTATTTTGTTGTTGTTATGAAATGGAGACGCAAAATTGTTATTTGGCTATTTTCCAAAGGGATAATAAAAATATATATATTTTTAACTGCCTTTTCGTTGGTGTAAATATAACTATCCATTTCTGTTTTTAGTACTTTCTTGAGTTTGTTGGTGCAAAAATAATTACTGAAACATTGCGCCAGTTCCTGGGAATTCTTTCTAATTCTTTCAAATATATTTAATGGCATTTGATAGACTTTGTCATTAAATGGTTTTGCTGGTGAAAGCACTCTCAGCTGTTTATATTCATTTCCAGACTCTCATCCCAAGTTCATTAAATTTTAAACTTGAGTGTTTACCGCATTGTTAAATTAAAAAAAAATAATCGCGTTGAATTTATTGCTTCAAAAATTCAATGTTGTCCTTAGTCGTTAAAGCGAAACGTTCCTCCCTTGCCACTCTATCCATAAGTGGTATTTGCTTCGACTAAGTTCGCCGAGAGTTCGCTGATTGAACAACGGAAATGTTGGATTTTTGTTAAATTAAAATTCATTCATTTAGCGGATATTTCATTCGGCCATATTGCTGTTACTGGAATAACAAAAAACTTAAGGCTCGTTCAAGCATCAATGCTTCTACAAAGATTGACTGTTTTGTGAGGAGCTCTCGCCTTTGAGTTCAGGAATGTATAGGCTCGAGGTTTGATGCTCCTACAGAAAAAACATACCCGGTAACAGATTCAAGAGACACAGAAACTCAAAGTTCATGAAGGAACCCCAATTTTGGCCGAAAAATTAGCTTTAGGAACGAGGCGAGTTTTAAAATGAAAGGCGAAAAGAACCCACACGAGGCTGGCCACATACACTGAACAAAAATATAATATGATGTGGATTTATAGGACCAGCGTCCTCTTGGTTTTTTTTATGACTTTGGTTAGGCGTTCACCGTCAATGGTTAGTGCCACTAAATGGTGATAAACAATTTTGTGCGGTTCACATTGAAGCATAAGGACTTTTGACAACATATGTGATTTCAGCAGCATGACGCGGCGCGGCGCTTAAGTCCCCAGCTGACGCCACAATTAACCTTCTGGATGAACGTACCACTATAAGAAGCCGAGACTGGCATATGAACGATGTTATATTCCATACATAATGGTATAATGGGCCAGTGGGTTATATACCTTAAATGCAGCTTGTTTATTTCCAATTCAACATCTATTCACCTTATTGAAAAATTTTGTATGTGTTTCTTGATATCGATTGCAGCGTCTCCTAGCCACTTTTGTAAAACAAACGTGCTTTATACACTAATTACATATTTGCATCTGGCTTTTACGCGGCTCATTATGGTTTTACTGAATTGAATATTGTTTGCACAGTTTCCCTCCTATGATTTTCTTTTACGGTCATACATTACAAAAGACTTTCCAAAACCAACAACCCAGTTGGTTGATGCTTGCATAAATAATGTTCCTGTCCACAGGAAGGTATTTAATTAAGGTTTATGATCATAACCTTAATAGCCGAACGCATTCTCGATCCTCTTGCTGTACATATTTTTTGTCTTTTATTATACCTTAATTCAATCCCAATTATAAATCTATAGTTAGCTCTATAAAAAAATAACGAAGTATCCTGCCCCGCAACGAGTCTGAAGGGGAATACACTGTAGTCTTCTTGGTTGACTCTCAAAAGTATTAATTTATGTATATACCTTTGTCCTTATATCAATCCCATGCAGTAACTGTCCGAATTAATTAATTTCTTTCATTTAATTGCGGAAGTACTCAACGCTTATTATCCAAACAATACGGTACAGTGAGTGTATTTGGGTAAAGGCACACTGTGACTGGTAAGCAAGTGCATGTAGGTAACTTCCACATTACAATGGCTACGGTTTTCACTTATTTTCACTGTAATGAGTTTTTTTTATTTTTAATGGAAGACTTAATAAATTTAATTATCCTGCCAGTGTAGAAGAGAAATTATTCAAATTGAGCATCATAGTCATATGAAAATGTCAAATGCAAACATATTATGTGATTGTGTGTGTGTGGGTGTATACTGACACACTATGGAGTCTCTCCGACATGGCCAGATAAATTGAAATATTTGTAAAGTTGCATTAAAGCCTTGCGTAACACCCTCATTACCGACAACGTAACAACTTAAACAGGATTTTAATTAAAACCATTTGTCCGGACATCGTAGCGTCGTTGCGGTCATGGTCGTAAACCTTAGTTGATTTTTTTTTTCCTTTTTTATTGTTATTAACATTGCCGGGTTTATGAATACATATTTTTAATTCAATATTTTTCTAAAGTATTTCTTATTTTCTTTTTTTAAAGAATTTGTTGGCCGAAATTCTATGAAAATGGAAATTTCCGATTTGTTTTTAGACCTTGATCTTGCATTTCTGCAAACTTTAAGGAGATTTTTTTTAAATATTAAATATTTCATGCCTAGTGGTTTTTTGAATAGTTAGAAAAAAAGCTAAATGAAATTTGTGTTTTACTATTACATATTCAGGGGAGAGTACGATAACTTGGCCGACAAGATTTGATAACGGGTTTTTGTAGAGGGATCAAAAACAAGCACTTTTTACTATGAGTGGGGGGGTCTATCTCCCCCCGTTTAGGAGTAGGTAGGGGCACTTTTAGAAAAAATCGTTTAAATAAAAAAAAATATAAAAGACAGACAACGGCAACACTTACAATAAAGTGCTATAATGCATTTGAAAGCCAGAAGTTTTTATATAATCCTGTTTTTAATTTAAATTACTCATATCAATGGTTTTTGATAAATTCGCATTTAAAGTCCAAATTTTGATAAAAAACGTGAAAAAAAGTTTAGACCGATCGTTTTCAAAATTGTGAAATGAAATTGTAAATTAGCTTATATGTTTCCGGTGAACCTATCAACAAACCGCATGGTTCTATGTCTTCTAGTTTTTAAGGAAATCGAAAATTCGAATTTCTGGCTTTAAAATGCAGTATAGCACTTTATTGTAAGTGTTGTCGTTGTTTTTTTAATATTTTTTTTCAATTTAAACAATTTTTTCTATAAGTTCCCGAACCTTCTAAAGGGATGGAGATAGACCCCCCCTCCCATAGTAAAAAGTGCTTGTTTTTGACCCCTCTACAAATACGCGTTAACAAATCTTGTCGGCCAAGTTATCGTACTCGTGCATATATTCAAAAAGCTCGTACATGCATCCCGATTTCTGGCCGATGGCATCCATTTACACACCCTTTCAAATCCCTTAAACGTAGGCAAGATCTATCACGTTGTCTTCTACTATATAAACAATTGCAAAAGATTTTTCGAGCTGGTTCCTCTTCGCTAATGCGAGCTAGGTCCCCAACTCACCGGAGTCTACCGAGCTTTGTATTTTCCACGACATCTGTTTCGAGGTAGATTTCACACTCCAGAAGCGTCCTCCCTCGCGCACGGGGCCAACAATTCTCTGTAAAGCTTTTCTTTTGAAGACGTTTAAGCGATCAGAGTTCCTTTCAGTAACTTAGTTTGTATGGTAAGGTTTCAGGATTTGAAGAGTCTTAACATACTGTATTGGGTTCTGTTGGATTAAGCAGCTGCTCTCGTACTTTTCCCTCCTTTGTATTGTCTCCTATTCCCACACATGACCCAATATTTTACGTATTGCTTAATGTTGTATTAGCCCTCCATGTTTGATTAGGTCGGCAAGTTTTCCAACTGCTTCTGAGGCTTTATTATTTTTGAACCGATTAATCGCCTTATTTATCTCCTCCATGCTTGGTTGCTGCACCATGAAAACATGCTCTTGAAATGATGGAGTCTCCATTTCTTCGTCGTCTTCTCCAATTCATGAAATTAAACTTCCCATCACTCCAGAATGCCTTCAGCCTTCAGGATTGGTAATCAGATTTCCCTCTCTGTCCTTACACTATGTGCATCGAGGTGGAAGGATAGTACTAGTTGGCATTAGAGTTAAGCTTAGAACAGACGACAAATAAATACACAAATGTTTGTGTATAAATTCGTGTATTCCTGTCAACTAAATACACAAAACGTCTGAACCACAAATTTGATGAACACAAATAGCATACACAACCGATTTGTGTATCGTTTGTGTATACCATACACAAATCAATTTTGGGTTTACACACAAATCTTCTTTTGGTAAAAGCAAGATTATTATTGATTTTTAAGGCATTTGAAAGAGATTGGCATCAAGCCCATTTATTTGCATTTGGTCTTGATGAAACTCTTCTTTGCTGGACTGGTAAATACCTATCGAACCGAAGGTGTTGGATGAATTAAAGTTCAATATTCACTCATTTTCTTTTATTTATCAACGACCTATTACCATCTTCATTGTTAATGGAATCTCCCACATCTTCATTGTAGTAAGATTCCATTCTAAAATATTTTTCTAAACCCATAGTATTTTCAATTATACTTTATGGTATTACTAGCTTCTATCCGCGACTTCGTTCACTGAGTGCATTGTTTCGAAAAAGAAGTAGCCTAATGCCTTGTTTCACACACGACGGTTTCGTCCGTAAGGAGAAAAACCGTACAGTTTTTTTCCGTACGGACGTTGATTTTACACACGAAGTTTTTTTTACAATAAGTTTTAAGTTTGGTTATAGTATAATTTTTAACAACAATTTTTAGCACAACAACAGACGGCATACGAATATAAACCTTCTTTTGTGAAAGCATGCGCTTAATCATGTAGATCACTGATAAGACGGCAACGGCACGGTCGCCATGTCTTTCAATCGTTGGGATGGCTGTTTTAAATTTTCCGTACAAAAAAAATCTGTCACCGTCCAGTATGAAAGTTTCAATTACCTGTAATAAGAAGTTGCCTATTTTTAAATCTAGCACCTCATCCTACGAAATTTTATCCGTTACCCAAACATACAAAAATTCACATTTATAATATTCGTATGATGTTCAACTTTTAAGGTTAAACATACACCACAGTGTCCTACTGGTATCATAAAAAAATAAAAAAAATAAATAAATAAAATAAATAAATTAATAAAACAACACAAGAATTTTCCACAACTTCCGACAATGCGAAATTTCTGCTAAAGCAGCTACAACAACTACTAATATTATTATTAGAATGTCAACGGACTAAGGACTAAAACCGGCAAGGTTTATAAAAATATAAATAATATTCCTCATGATGTAATTGTACTGACGAAAACATGGTGGAGTTAATCTTTTTCTGATACTGAGTTGTTTGACAATACCTACCAAATTTTTCGACGTGATCGACATTTCTGAAATGATGCAGCTACCGTTGGAGGAGGTTTATTAATAGGAGTAAGAACCTCCCTTATTTGTTCACTTGCTGGTGATTAGTTGCAAACAGCACTGGAAGTGTTATGTGTAAAAATAAAAATGTCATCAAATTTTGTTTATGTGGTTGCCACATATTCCACCTAGCTCTACCATCGAAATTTACGAAAATTTGTGCAATACTTTGGAGACGATATTTGACAAAATTGATCTGAAAGACGAAGTAATTGTAATTGGTTAATTCAATCTTGCCAATTTGGAATGGACCAAGTCTAGTATTAATCTTATCTCTTTGCCTGTCAACTCATCGAACTTAATAGAATTTTGTATTTTTGATGGAATGGCTTCTTTTGGCTTAAATCAGCTAAACGGGGTAAAAAAAAAAACCGAAATGGAAAAATATAAGATCTGGTATACTTCTCTGATATAATGAATACCGATGCTGCTGTTATCTCATATGCGATTCAAAACTTGTTGAAGAAGATCGCCCCCATTCTGCCTTAACTATTTCATTGAATTTGTGTGTTTCCAATGATCTTAATGAACCTAAAGATCAACTTGTATTTGATTTCAAAAAATGTTATTATTAGTTGTTTAATTTACTTATCGGTAAAAATTAGGATATCTTATTTTCAAATTTAAATTTAGATGGAAAGATTTCGCGTTTTTATGAAATTTTGTTTGATTGTTTCTTAGAAACTATCCTATTAGGAAAACTTAGAAGATTTAACAATAATCCGCCATGGTTTGATTTGCATATAAAGACTTTAAAAAAGAAAAGAAACAAGGCCTGGTTGAGGTTTAATTTATCTAAGACTGAAGAGACACTTAGAGTTTATCAAGAACTGCAAATTGACTTTATCAACTATTCAAATTTATTATATTCCAAGTTTATTTCAAAAACTGAAAGAGAGCTTAAAATGAACCCGAACAAATTTTGGAAATACGTTAATGAAAAGCGGAAATTCAACGTTATCCAGCAAAAATGATTTATTAAGATTTTGAAAGCCATTATTCAGGGACAATGTCTAACATGTTTGCGGATTATTTTAAAAGTGCCTTTGAAGACTTTCATTCGCAAAGCACTTCCTCTCCTATTTCTTTTAATACTCAACAATACACACATCTTAATTACATAAACTTTTCAATCTCCGAAGTTTCCATACATGATAATATTTTTAAACATACATTTGTTGTAAGTTCAAAAACGTACCATTGTTTTGATGATGCTCAATACCTTAAGTCAGAACTCAAAAGCTCACATTTATTCAAGCATTTGGCATCACTTAACTCTCTAACTTCTTTATAGACTTCATCAAACATTGAGATGAGATGAAATTCTGTTTGTTTGGTATGAAAAAGTAAATTTAGCGCTCTTTCTTTATTTCTGATCATTTCTTCTACATTAGCTATATTCTTTGAAAAGAAAACATGTTTGCTTTTATTATGTTCCGCTTTCCGCTACAACTTTAGGAGTTTTTAACACCACTATCCTATTTCCTATGAGTGACTCAGTCTCATACATATCTCAATCTATCCGATTCATAAAAATCCTGCATTTTTTTATGTTTCTCAGAGCGTCAATCGCCACTCCCACACCTGCTGCTAAGGTATAAAGTAAAATTTTTCATGTGTTCATAGGTATACACCTATACACACATATACTTCTTAAAGTGCGGTGCATAAATCTTACAATATTAGATGTTAGTATTATTTTAGTGTGTGGATCATTGGTGGATTCCAGATTTTGAAATCATTGAATTACTTCTTCATCAACGAAAAAAATAAATTATTCAGGTATGTTTATTTTATTACCTTTTAAAAATGATTTGATTTTAATTCGTGATATCGTGAAATGTTTGTTGTCCGTTTTTCATAGCTTGGTGTTAAATACGCCTAGAACCATTTTAATTTTAAAGTTAGTGCACTGCTTCAAAGGGTTGGAAATATATATATAAATATCTTTGATGTAGTCATCTTTTTCCTTGGGTCTCTGTTGGAAGCAAGCGCGTTCTCTGTTAAGGGAACTTACATTCTACGTACAGATCCAAAGTTCGTTGACCTTATTTCGTTTGCACGGAATGTCATCAGTGAATCCGTCGGTTTCCAAGGCCTGTGTTTGCTTCGCAACCGTTGGTTGATTCACTCCTCTCCCCCATTCTCTCTTTTCATGTCCCCAACAACCTTTAAAAGGGATTAGATTACAATCTCCAGTTGAGATACTAGAAACCCGAAGGCGTTGTTTACCACGTGGGAGTGAAAGTAGGAGCACAAACGCTTGTTAGAATTATAAGAAAAATAGGGAAGAATTTTGTCAACACAGTAACTTTAACTAGTGAAATTGGAAACCTTCCTTTCTAGTTGAATGCTTAGTAATAAAGAAAAACGTGCCGCAGAAGCCTCTTCAAATATTCCATGTCCTTATAAACCTTAGGTCAATCTGGCTTTCCAAAGTACCTACCAACCGCACTAATTCCACTCAGCTAAGTGCTTCAAATTTGTCTCCCATTTTCTTCAAAATATCTTTGCTCTCTTTCTCACGAAGAAGTTCTTTCCACCAGTACTAACCGGTGGTCGTAAATTAAAAAAAAAACTTTTCCTATTTTCTACTACATTTTCTTACTTAAACCCCACCATCTCCGCGCGCCAGCCGTGTCCCATCGATATCATTTCTATTCTTATTTCGTCAAAGACATTTAAAGAAGAAGTCCTGTCTCAGCAGAAAAAGAATCCTAAGAGTATCGAATATTAACAACACCAGCTGGGGACAGCATCTTTTTTATTGAACATTTGTAATGCCTTCCCTTCTTTTCTTCCTTTGTAAACGCATCCACCAAACCAATTGCGATGCTTCGGAGCGTTTTCTCTTTTTCTGGATGAATGGCTGCCCAAAAGTACAAATTATTAAAAAGGACGAATAAAATCAATATTCCTCCAAAAAAAAAAATCGAAACGAAGACAGAAAGGATCCCCCAATACATTAGGACTAATGAAATTTCTTTTTGAAAGCTAAACTTCCACTTAGGGTTCGAAGGAGTTTTAGGGATCCAGAAAAATGGGGTTTCAAGGTGTTAAATGCTGCCATGAGTTCCGACGACCTGATAGAATTATGGAGGTGAATGTGAAGATTTAATTTTTCTATCTTCCTTCCTGACAGTGTATTTTAGAAAGCCTTTTCATTCATCTCTTTCGATTTCCGGTCAGGTTTAACAAATTTCGCTTTAAAGTTTATTGCTATTTAATGTGGTATAAAAGCTTTATGTCTGGAGTAGGATAATTCTTTTTTTTAGTTTTGGCTTCGATGCTTATTTGAAATCATTTTATTATCCTCTTATCCTCTCTATCTGGGTCAGTTTATACATTTTATAATCCAGTCTTGACCAGAATCCTTAATTATTTTAATACCAAAGGCTTTTTCGAACGATATTCTTATTCATAATGCCATCTGACAGTGATAGGTTTTATTTGCCTTGCATCTGAAGTGGCATTTCGTGTGTTTTCTGTTTTTTTTTTCTGGACATCCTTTGACATGAGACACCATTTAAGGAAATTGAAATAATTGCTTTCTTCAGTCACCTCAAAAGAAGTAAAAACGTTCAACAGACAGTAGAATACGTACTTCCTAGGGGAAAACAATATAGAGGCTTCCACCCAATTTAACTTTTGGGTTAGGAAAAACAGAGATGTGTTCTTTTGATATGGATATTGGATATACAAAGTTTTCCAGGTATAAGAGCTGAGCTCTCCTTTTTCTTGAGATAGAGATAAGAGATGCTCGGTTTAATAGTGTATTCAAATTTGTAATAATACCCCCGGAGTAAACATTTAGCAAAGCTTCTTCTTTCGGGATGAGGCTCACTGAGGAGTGACAGGTGATTTTCCTTTATTGCTCCTTATTGGTTTTTCCTTAAGAAATAAATTTGTTTATGCAGGGTGGGTGTATTGAAGGAATATCCTGGAGCAATTTATCATTGATATCATTGGGTTTCTTAGCAAGGAGTTGGTTTTGGTGTTGTTCTAAGAAAATATTTCTCAAATTTCTTGTTTTTGGAATGACAATGGGCTGAGTAAATATAGAAAACTTTAACAGGAACATTGCAAGAAAGAGGGGGTATAATTTCTACACATTTTAAAGTAAAGGATTTCGAAAAAATGGAAGGAAATTAAATATTTAACAAGGAATTTTAATTGAAAGAATTTATTTATTTATTTAAGATAGAAGCGATATTTTATTCTTTGTAGAGCAGTTTTTAAAAAAACAAGTCACCACAGCAATTTTGTAATATTTTTTTTTGTTTTACTTCTTTTGATATTCTTTTTTGGCCTCCGTGAGTGCTCTTTCCTATCAGTTTCTGGTAGCTCAAAATTGTCCATGCCGACCATAGGATAAAAAAGGTCGACTGCAAGGTGGACCTGATCAAAAAAAATTCTCTCCCATCCCGATAAGAACACTGGATCGAAAAAAGCCGCATATACACCAACATGTTCTGTATCAGCAGTGAACTGTCTAAACAAAAAAAAAAAAATTCGTGCTCTAAAAATATTTATCCTGGGCCTAATAAGCAACAAAGATGTTTTCATTAGTTCGGAGTCTCGCAACCGTGCATTGGTTCTGAGCATTGTTTCATTGGAAATTTGGCATAAGAAATCATCTTAGATGCGACATGGATTATATCATTATCATCATCAAAGCAATAACTGGGATCCGTTTCTGTCCTCGTTCAACAAGTTCTTCCATATACTGGATTACTGGCCGACTCCATCCAGTTGCGCATCCAACCTAAACCAGGTTCGCAACGTTCTCTTTTACCATAAAAAGAGCAGCAAACGACTTTCTGAGCTGGTTCCTCTTTGCTCATGCAAGCTAGGTGTTCAGCCCACCGGTGGTGTCTACCGAGCTTTATTTTTTCCACAACATGCTTCGAAGTAGATTTCGCTGATTTACGGCCGATTTCTTCACACACGTTCTAAGCCTTAGTTCTGTCAATTTGGTACCTAGTACTAGCTAGGACTCGGTGCTAAGTAGCTCTTCAAAATCAACTAGTACTCGAGCATTATACCAGTTGTTAGTACTCAAATTAGTCCCAAGTGATTTCTTCACAGAAGTCCTAAGCTCTATTTCTGTCAAATTGGAACCGAGTATTAAGTAACACTCTGTTTTAGCTAGTACCTCGAAATCGGTAGAGTAACGCGTTAATACCAGAGTCCTTGCAGATGTTTGCTTTTTTTAATAGGTAATTGAATCGCATTCGTAACATTATTTTGATAAATGCATGCTTCAAAATCGAAAATATTTAAGCGAAACGCTGCGTTGTTAATATTTTTGTAAGTTCTTATCGGTGCTATATGTGAATATGTCGCATTATAAAAAGTTATTAGTTGATAACCAAGTGAGGTTTTGTGACTAGTGTTATATAAAGGGTTTTTCAGTAAGAGAGTTACAAAAGTTTTTTTTTAAATTAAACAAAAACGGTTTTGGATATCAATGAAATTCTTTATTCTTGCGAAAGAACGTTCAATGCTATTATGTTTGGCACTCGATTTCTTTTGCATGGCTACCACGGGCACGCTTGGAGAAGTCCAGACGCTGAACCCAATTTTCGACGGTTTTCAGGCTTAAACGGCCGATACTGCTGCAATTTCACGTTCGATATTCGTACGAAGTTCATCAATCGTCGCTGGCTTGTTGGCATAGACCATATACTTGACGTAGCCTCACAGGAAATAGTCTAACGGCGTCAAATCGCACGACCGAGGCGGCCAAGCCACTGGACCATTTCGTGAGATAACACATTCTCCAAACTTGGTTTCCAATAAATTGATTGTGACATTCGCTGTGTGGCTTGTGGCGCCGTCTTGTTGGAACTTGGAGGACAAAGTCCATATCATCCAATTGGGGCCAAAAATATTTGGTTATCATTGAACGGTAGCGATCCCCATTCACAGTAACGTGCCGGTCTTGATCATCAAGCCGCCGGCCCATTAACCACACCAAACCCTAATTTTTTCGGGATGCAATGATGACTCATGGAGTACGTGTGGATTGCTGCCTAACAAATACCGCATATTTTGTTTATTGACGAAGCCATTCAGCCAGAAATGAGCCTCATCGCTGGAGATGATTTTTCGATGAAAATCCGAATCATTTTCATGTTGTTGCTCAGCCGAATTCACGAACATACGACGCTTCTGGTGGTCAAGCGGCTTCAGTTCTTGCGTTAATTTAATTTTTTAAGGATATAGGCCAAGATCTTTTCGAAAAATTCGCCACAACGACGTCACAGAGGTGCCCAACGCTTGAGAACGACGTGTGAGAGACACATTTGAGCTTTCTGCAACTGAAGCCTCAGCGGCAGCAATATTCTCGACACTACGGGCAATTTTTTGTCTCACTGGCACGGGAATATTTTGTACTGTGCCTGTGGATTCAAATTTTTCCACTAGACGCTCAATTGTTGATCTGATAGGACGATTATGACGACCATAAATTGGACGTAGCGCTCTTAACGTTGAGGCCACTGACTCCGAATTTCGGTAGTAAATTTTAATAATTTCGACTGTTGTTGGCTCGTTTATCTTTCCATCATGAAATGGCAAACCTTACTAAAGAGAAATGTCAAAAGAGCGGCAAGAAATATGGCGTCGTTTGCTGTCCCTGTCGCTCTACTTTTGTAGCGTCCCTGTTGAAAAACCCGATAAAAGGTAATTACCCTGCGTAATGTAAAAGACCAAGAGTCTGGAGACGCACTATCAGGATTACAAAAATCTTCACTAGAGGCAGGTACCTAAACGAGTAAGTAAAGTCTACTACTACCGAAAGCCACTTTAGAGTAAGCAATTGTATGGCTTTAATAAAAAAAACGTATGTATTTGTTTGCAATTTTTATTTTTCAAAAAAAAAATTTATAAAGTATTCACACATTGTTTGTTCTAGAAACCACCTCTATTTTGTTGAAAAAACACAAGAAACAAAAAAAAAAATCGCGTCGCGTATTTAATAAAATTCAACACAACTTATTTGAAATGTCAAATCATAACAAAAATTGAAATTAGACCAGTTTAAGACGTATTAGTATCTAGGACTCTGTGAACTTAGGACCGGTACCAGTTATATGAAGAAATGCTCAGGTACTAACGTTTCGTTAGGACTGGGTACCAGAGCTATAAGACCTGGTCTGGCTGGACCGAGTACTAGGCTGCCTTAGTACTCATGTGAAGAAATCGGGCGAAACTTTTATCTTAGAAATTAGCAGGGAACTTGACCAACTCTGGTCGGCGACGTTGGCGTTTGCCAAGTAAAACCAAAGCTTCTCAGATCGCGACTGCTCTGTTCTCAAGTTCTTTTTTTAGACGAGTGCACTTATTCAAATTTTACAATTGCTGAAGAGTAGACCCAGCCCTACCATCTCCAATTTCGGTCCATATGAATAGGTATGGCCGTACCGTAGCAGTTTGAACTAAACAGCTGAAACGGTTAAGCCAGTTGTCATCAAATGTAATATGTGAAGTTATTTTGACATTCTACAGAAGCATTATTAAGAAAAATACATGTTTTTTTACTACAACTGCGTGTATTGTTTCAGCGAAGTAAATCTAAAAATAAAGCGGCTGTTTTCTCAAATAGAACCAACGGAAGGCTGCCGCGTGGCTCTATTTTGGACTGAATTAAAAAAAAAATAAATTTTCTGGAAAACAGCTTCAATACTTTTAAAAGACTTAATAATGAACATTTATGGTGTTAATGGTCTATAGTATTACTGATTTCGAGTCATCATTACCTGCAGTATGGTTATTGGTAATGACCGTGTAAGGTATTTTCGTCATTACTCATTTCATTTTATGCAGCAGGTGTAGTTACATGTATATCATGAAGAAAGACAACGCGGATTTTCAAAATATTTATGAAGGTACTATAAGTTAATACCAAACATATTGATTCTCTTCACATCCGAATCCCATCGAAATAAAATAAACCAAAACAAGCCAAATTCATCCATAAACATTAAATAGATACGATCATGAAGAAATGTACATTCAGCACATTGTTTCTCATCACCAAGAAGTAAACAGAAACATCTCATAAGATCAACATCATCTCCAGTCACAAGCAGCTTACGTAACGTGACTTAAACTGCAAGTCAGCAAACATCCCCCACAATGCGATCTGGAATTTCATCATCTTCACAACCACGCCATCAAACTGTTTGGTCAGCAGTTCATTAGTATTTAAGCTTTAAGAATTAAGAAAAATGTAAAGTTGTATTTTGAATCTTAAAGAAGTCAGAACCTCTGCCAAAATATTTTTTTTTTTAAATAAATTAGTAAAAACTAATTTAATTTATATAATAAATATATAAAACTAACTATAGGTACTGCAATGGAAGCAGTGCAGTCTCGCAAATAAAAAGAAATTAAATAACAATCAAACATGCCATTACGATGAGAGAAAAACATACTTGAGTTAGTGGACAAATTCTATAAGTGGGGTCTCTACGGATGTATTTTGAACGGTTGCGCCAATCCTCTTCAAATTTAGGAAGGTCTAAGGTTATTTTGACATTCTAGAGAGGGCTTTTTTCAATTTCTTTTAAGTTCAAAGGAAAAGATTTTTTTTTAAAAAAAAACATCAGTGTACTATTTTATTGTCTCTGTGGATTATGTTTTGGTGAAAAAAAAATTAAGATGGAGGGCTAAGAACGGTACCTCCCTTAGGAACTTTTTTATTCTTTGACGTTATCGAGAAATTTTTAATCGATTACAATAAAAATTGATGTTTAAGAAGATCTAGGTAGGCAAAGTAATGTTTAGTGACATTTTTTCCAATAACTTTAGCAATACATTTTTTTTTTTTTTTGAAAAATCAATATTTTGAATACGGGTGGATGAATTTTTGGTTGCTTTTGTGCTGAAGTTTGCATCCATGAATAAAGTTTTTTGAAAATTTTGTAATTTAAAAAAAAACATTTTTTTTTATTTTTTTTTCTAGGAAACAATAAATGAATTTTTACGCTGAAAACAATTTAACGTAATTTTTTTTAATAGAAACGAAAATCAAAAAAAAAAATGTCTGTCATATTTTATTTATTTATACACCATATGTTTGCAAGTACGCACGATCTTTTCATGCAATTTATTATTTTAATACAACTAATTTCTTTTACTTTTATTTACTTTTAGGTAAGTGATACAAAATTAATAAAAAAAAGTATAGAGTTATACTGGCCGCAACTTCATGGATAGAGTAAGAAGCACATTTATTTTTATTGTGTGTTTTTATTTTTCATCTCTTTTCTATTTTATCCCAGAGAAAATCTAAATATTTCAAAAACGAACTTTTTTCAATATTAAATAAAATTGACTAACTTACAAGCAATATCAGATCCTTCTAAATTGTTCAATCTCCCAACGTATTGCCATTTGGCGTCAGACTAACTTAAAGAAAAAATCGAATAAAATAGGTATCCAATCTTTTATAGTTACATATTGTCTTAATGATACTGGCTTTAATTTTTTTTATCTCATTTTTAGACTAATACAATACTTTTAACATGAACCCACCATAATAATGGATCAAACTTTTTCTGTTTTTAAACCTTGTGTCCGGAAGCCTGACGTTAATTTATTAGACCTTTAGGATTTCCTCTCAGTGTTTGACTACACCATTTTAAGATTGAATTCAGAAAAAGAGAATTTACTTTCAGAAACCGAAATATGGATTTCCGAATAGTCAAAATGAATTCAGAAAATGTTATTTTTAAATAAGAATGGGAAAATAGAATTCGGAATCAGGCAAATGAATTTCAGAATAGTCAAATGCAATTCTGCAAGGGCGACTTTATACATACAAAGCTGTTCATACCCAGCCAGTGACGATGAACAGCAGTGAAAATAAGCAAAAGCGAGCTGCATTCGTGAGAGCACTCAACGCAAACATACAGGAAGGGAAGCAGGTTATTTGGATTGATGAGAATACATTTAATCTGTTCCGTCGCAACACCATTGGGGCGATCAGTGCGTCTGGCTTAATTACAATGGATCGCCAACGTGGATCATTCAACGTTAGTGCCTGCAGCGTATGGATCAACACAATGCTCCAGAAATGGCAAGAGCAAGGCAACAACCTGGACGATTTGGTTATTATATGCGATAATGCCCCTTGCCATTCGAATATCGAGGCTGCCGTCGCTACACATTCAGTTGGAAGAGCTAAAGTGCTGCGCCTTGCACCATATTCTCCGATGCTGAATCCCATCGAGACGGTATGGTCCAAAGTTAAGCAGTACGCAAAGACACACATAGGCATCCCGAACGTCCAAGGCCCTGGAGTAACGCAGCAGAGACTCCAGTATCTGGAGCGAATCATTGACGAAGCAAAAGCCATGATTGTGCGAAAGCCATACAACATAGTGCAACTTTCCATACTGATGCTATTGGTTTAATCGATATGCCTGTAGGATTATAGGGTCCTTAAGATTTTCTTATGAATTCTGATTTTTATTTTATTCTTTCTGATTTCTATTTGTATGTTTCTGAATTAAATTTTTCCTTTTCTGAAATCTATTTAGCTGTTCTGAATCTTATTAAACATTTTCTGAATTCAATTTGGTTGTTCTGAATTCTATTGACGTAATTCTGAATAAGGTTTTTAAATTTCTTTATTTAATTTTGCTCTTATGAATTTTTTTTTTTAATCTTCTGAATTTCATTTAACTGTTCCTAATTCCATTTGGCAATTTTCAAATTCAATTTTTGATTTTCTGAATTCTATTTGACTGTTCTAAATTTCATTTTATTTCTTCCGAATTTTAATTTTCTAATCGGAATTTAAATTGATGATTTCTGAATTTAATTTGTCTGTTCGAAATTCAGTGTGGTATTTTCTGAACTCAATTTTGAAATGGTGTAGTAGTTAGTAGACTAAGCCTATTTTCTATTTTCACTGAGATGTTTCTATACCCCCTTTTTCTTTACAGTAACTCAGCCACTGATTCATTTACTGAAAATTTTACGTTTTATTATTGTTCCCCAGATACCATTAAATTATGACAATTTAATTATAGACTTTCTTAAGTTCATCTTCTTGTTTTTTTATTTATCAATGCTTAGCTATCATAAAACAGCCTCAAAATTGTATTTGCCAAATCGAACCTAAATCACCCAATGGCATTTACAATATCCTTAAATTGACTTATATCCTTGAAAGCATTAATAAAAGGGGAAAATGTGCCCTCTCCATAGTGATCTACATAGTTAATAAAACAGATCTTCTTTCTAAAACAATTTTCTAAGTCTTTAAAGCCTGCATCATTACAAAAACGAGTAGATATCAGTAAACCTATAAAGTACCAGATTGCTTATGCTAAGGTATAAATATTAAAACTCCTGTTTGCATGGCTTTAGAAACTCTTATCGCCAATTAAATACATGTCAACGACGAAATTTCGAAAAATCTCTGCCAAAAAAAGAATAGAAACACGTATAAAAGTAAAACTTCAATCTTTCTACCGCTCTACATTTCCGGAGTGCAAATATTTCCTCCAACCCACTGTCCCGAGAAAAGAAAATCTCTCGCCTCTTTGATATTTTCAATTTTCAGTCATATTAGACTGTCGAAAAAACATTAGGGGACACATCTGCCTATTGTTCGTGTCGATCGGGTCACCGGCAAAACACGTACATCCACCCCCAGGAGCCCATAACCTCTTCCAGCAATCGTTTTATATCGAATGCAATAAAAACATACTGTCAAGCGGATGTTTTATTCAATAACAGCGAGTATCGAGACTCAGGATACTCAGATACACATTCACATTTTTTAAAATGTTTTTAGCAAAAAAAAAAAAGAAAAAAAAATTAAAAATATATCACAGGATGTCGAAAACAGAGAAATGACGACACGAAGACGACGACGAAGGACGAACACTATGAGGGAGGATTATAGAGGCGAAGAATAGAAAAGGAGCGCTCGCCGCACTGTGAGAGCCTAATGCCAAGAAGGAAACTACAAAGTTGGCACTTGAAAATGTTTTTCTTTTTCCATTTTTTTTAATAGAATCACGCAAACTGTCAAACTCTGAAGCTTTATCCTTGTGCTCGCCTTTAGTGTGCTGCCCCGACTGGCTTTGGGCGGCCTCATTCGTTTCCTGGCAGTATTTTTCCACACAATTTCCTACTCATTTGAGGCCGAGGGAGGAGAGTGGGTGGTAGTTGGTTTTCAGTTCCTGTGGAGTACCACAAGTATACAAAATATTATGAACACATACATACCAACCCTCCTGTTTACACATACACTCCCTTGCAATATTCCAGGGAATAATATTTTTTCGATAGAAAATTGTCATTCAACATACTGGATGACTCCCAGGATACCATATCTATACAATGAAATACAAAAGGAAAAAAACGCAGCCCCATACTCCCATAATCCGATCCGAGAGTGTCTGTCGCCGCAGTCTGTTTGTAATTTGTATTGTCTGTACGTGAGGTCCTGACAATTGCTGATGGGGCATAAAGCATTTGCAGCCATGTGTTGTGTTCATATTTTCTGTTTCATTTTATTTTCGCAAATATTAGTTTCAAATTGAATTTTTTTGTTACATTTTTTCGCTTTCCAATTTTCCAGATGATAAAAAAAAAGTCAGAAATAGAAAATATTTTCGACAGCACACGAGAGCTGCAGGAGTGCATCATCGTAGCTGGACATTTAACTTTAACAAGGAGTGTGTTATAAATAAATGCTGAACGTGACTACTTATCGATTTAATATCTTTGATAAACGAGTTTCGAATGTTATGAGTTTATTTTAGAAAATTGTTCTTTTTCCTATTTTTTTTTTCAAAAAAAGGAATTTAAAAGTGAAAAAGGCGATAAATGAAATTGATGACTCTGTTATTATTTCATGTGAACTTCCTGAACTGTTAAATGATTGTGCCAACGAAATATGTACACATTTGTTTTTCTAATCGAGTTTTTGAGATAATACATATGTAAAACCTTTCTATTATATTTTGTTATACATTAACATTAGCGAGGACGAATCAAGAATTCTAAGCCAGACTCTGATATTTTCTAAAAACATAAAAGAGGTTTTTAAAAGAGTTTTTATTGAAATAGGAACTAGGGTTGAGTGTAAGGAGAGCGATACCCTGAATACAAATTTTGTCATGTGCTAGGCAATATATCCAATGCAAAAAAGGAACGAATTTATATGCATTCCTTTGTCATTTTTCAAATTCGACTTCTTTCGAAATTTAAAATCGTTTTTCTTAACGGACTAATTTTTGGCGGACATCTTGTTGGTTTAATAAAATTACTTTTGATATGAAAGTTTTCTGTTTACTATCAACAACCGGTACTCTCTTGGGCTCCTCAGTTCTGAGTGAGTACCTTTGTCAAAACGCAGCTTTCGATTTGTTTAGTTAAACATAAATAAAGTTTTAAACAGAAACTTAATGTGGACTATATCCAACAAGATTAAATTAAAAATTGCTAAAAAAATTAAAAAAAAACTTTGGGTTAGCAAGCAAATATCAATGACGCCCTTATTTTTGGCTAATAGAAAGTTCATGCAACCTTTTACATATTTATGTAAATATGCAATTACTTAATTGTAAATGTAAATATGCAATTACCTTGTTTCATATTAAATTAATAGAAAAATCAGTCAATTGACTAAAAAAAAAACATTTGGCTCATTTCACCCTTTTCAAGAAACTAAAAAAAAAAAAGCTCTTTGATGTACCTTCAAACTACTATCAAACTAATGAAATGGATGTTTACCTCCCTACGACATGCATTGAAACTGAATTGATTTTCTCTTAACAAACGATCTTTGGATTAGATATCCGAAATCTGACAACTTCATACAGAGAACTTTGCAAACGAAAAACGTTTTCAACAAATCCTGGACGAAAGAAATTATGAGTGCAAAGTGTCGCTTCAGCTGCAAAGTTTAATTTATGTGCATCCCAAATTCATATCATAGTCCTTCTTTACAAAAGTCTGTTTATACTTGTATGTTGGATTCCTACCGCTACCATACCTAGCCCCATTTCCTTTTCCATTTTCAATATTTCCTTGAATTTCATTCTGCAAATCTTCTCTCAGAATGAACATCAAAGGCCGAAGGCTCTTTTTAACCTACCTACTTCATAATACACTCTATATAACACCCAGCAGCTGTTACGTTTTTGAAATCTGTTTTCAGGACACGAAGAAAAAGAACTTTTCTCAAGCCAAATGGAAACAGAATCTGCTAAACATTATTTGCATAGATTGAAAGGACGACCAACCAACCAGCCAACCGACCTCTCTCTGTTCAGCGTCTTTATATCCATTTCTGCAAGTGACTCTAGAAAATGCTTTTTCGAGATGCAAATGAAATGCCAGAATGATTACATTCATACGTGAGGACCTCTTTTAACTCGAGGTGTAAACACATAACGATGAATCTCTATCTCCATCTACATCTACATCACCATACCACTATACCATCCATCCTAACCACTTGTACCGTTTTGCAAAATAATGATCACTTCCCAACGGTATACATATATCTGTTTCCCCCAAAAGCCATCTAGGATCCCCGGTAACGATAAACGCATTCATCGTTACGCTGCGTGTAACAAGAACGCCAACTCATACATCTGACGATGAAAACTGCCATAAAGCTGACAGTCAACATGTCTCGAATCTCAATAGCTCCAAAGGACACATTTTTTTCCATCCTCCTAACTCATATTCAACGAATCCTTACATCGTAGTGGTGGAGCTGGGAATTTTAAAATGTCAAATCGTAGAGTAGACATCTTTCTATTCTTTGCCATCAATGTTGGCTTTCTGGGGTGTTTCCTCTTTTTTTTTGTATGAGCCTTATACCGTTTATCTGTTCTTTGCACACAGGATATAGAAAGAGAAAAGATGTTGGAGAAAATTATGAAAAGGAAACGACTACGATGACATTTTTGAGAAGGAAGAGGGAATTTCACTTTATGGAGCGCACACTTTGTGCCGAAGTCAGGGATAATGATGTGAAGTGTCTTACAATATGGCTCGCGAGGACTTCTTAAGAGTGAAGAAGAACATGACTCCAAAACGCGTTGTTAAAGCAATAATGCAAATCATTCCAAGAGAAGATGGCTTGGCAAGCCAAGTGCTGCAGTGATGGGGAGGAGTAGGCTATTGAAATAAACCCGAACGCTTAGGAGGTTCCTTTGAGGATATTTTGTTTTATCGATTTGTTTTTGGAAATGAAGCGGGTGTTTTGAGTGCTGGAAATTTTGTCTAACAAGGTATTAATCGTCATTGTATAGTCTTCCAAATCCAGATGATAGGGAGTTTCTTTGATATTTCTATAATGGGCATGTGTTCTCCTGCATTAGGGCTTATCAGAATGATTGCTTTTAAACCTTGGACCTCTTTGTTTGCAATTCGTTTGTTTATGCCTGTCCACGCGGTGATTTTTCAATCACCTCACGGATTAGTTTGTCGAAAGGAAGGGGTAAGAGGCGAATGGAACAAATGCTCATGTAGTGAACTGAATTTTCTCCAGATAGTACAGTTTCATTAAATACGGTTCCATTTTTCTATTATTAAGTTTGTAGGTGTTGAAGAAGCAAGAATATTTTATAATTATATTTCCTTGTCACGCTTAAGCAATAGTAAAGGGAGTTTTTTTTTAGACGAGTGGTTTTCAATCTGGCAATCCTTTTTTTGGAGTTGGTTTTTTGCCAGCTGTCACTTGATTTATGCTCAGTTTGGTTTGCCATTTCATAATTAATAGACTTACTTCTGAACAACGTTTGCAAATCGTGCAAATGTTGCCAAAGTAATGGTTCGGTTCGCGACGCATCGCGCGCTGCTTCTAATATCCGGTCTACATAATCCCACAGCAGAGTCGGTAATTCGAGCAACCATGGATCGGTTTAGCACCATGTTTACTATAATGGATATTGTGCATCCTCAGAGATGCTTAGGAGCAGAGTATATAGTTAATAAGCAAAATTGTCGTATTTGTAGGGATCGTAATCAACAAGTTATTGTTGAGACGCCGTTACATCCTCAAAAAGTTACTGTTTGGTGTGCTCTATGGGCAGAGGGAATCATTGGTCCATATTTCTTCAAAAATGAAGCCGGCCATAAAGTAACAGTCCTGATTAATGACTATTTCGTCCCTGAATTGGTGGATGTTGATGTGGACGACCTTTGATTTTAACAAGTCGGCGCTATATGCCATATAACCAACGAAACAATCAATTTAATAAAGGAAACTTTTGGTCAGCGCAATTTCTCGCGTCGTTGGCTTGTGGCGTGGCCTCCAAGATCGTGGTACATATGTAACAGGTGCGGGGGCCACTTGCCCGAAATAATTTTTAAAATATAATGGCAAACCCTTATCTTTATAACAAAGCCAAAATTTTTGCCATTACATTAAATTATATGCATTTTATTTCTTCTTGAAACCCATACGTCTAAAAAAAACACCCTTTACATAAGTCATCCATACACAATGTGGATACAGCTCATGTGCTTGCAATTGATTGAAAAATCACCGTGTGGACAGGCATTTTGTTTCATGTTTTACTAGAGAAACGTATATGTGCTGGGAAGACAGAATCGCTCGTGTAGCTCGAGTCGTTCGATTATCGGTCGTTTTTCTTTGTTATTATTCGTCGATACATTCACTTCTTTTTTATTGCTCTGTTCGTCGTGAACGATTAATGTGACGTCAATTCCAACAATGATATTGAAAAAGAGTTGCACTCATAATCGCAACGTTTGAAAGTATCTCTTCGACAAGGACAGAAGACAAAAGACAAAAGAGAATCAACGATAGTCGCAGAGCTCTAGTTGCAAAGTTTAAAACCAGTCAATGGTGTTCTTGGTTTTCTAATTTTCGATGCACAACGAAATCCACACACATTAATAAAAACGAAGTGAGGAAAAATTGAAAAGAATCAGAAAAAAATTAAGCAATCACAAAGAAGAAGTTCGAATTGAGGTTCTAGTTCTAAGAAACAAAAATTAATAAGAAGACAAGCACCAGAAAAATAGAAAAACAGGAAGAAGATGAAGCAGAAAATTAGAAAAGGACACGAATAAAAAAGAAAAAAAAAAAAAGTTGCATAAGATAAAATAGAACAAGAAGAAAAACACAAGATCGAGTACAAATTAAAAGTAAAGAATTAAGAAGTGGATGAGCTAAAACTAATAAAAGCAGAAGAAGCAGAATCCAGAGAAAAAAAAATCAACGGGGCAACAGTAGAAAAGGAACATTTTAAAGAATTAAAACAGGGCAGAAAATTAGACGGCAATAATTTATCTTCTGTGGTATTGGCTCATTCAGGGTGGCCTTAAGCCTTGAAGAGATACGGACAACACAGAATATTTTAAGGTGTGGCCAGCCCCGGGAGAGCTAATCTGCTGAAAATAACTTTGCCGTTGCCAAATATGTCGGCAATAGCCGATAGAGCACTCTTCGTCCCTTTGGTAAGTTCTGGTAAAGACCTGGTTTTCCTGATGTACCAAGCACAGACAGTGCATCAACTGTTTGTTCTAGACCGGCAGACAAGTGTAACCTTAGCTCAAATCTAGTCAGTTGTTAGATCTAAGGCTTAAACGACTTAACTTAGTTCTATTCTCATAGTTTCTAAAAAAGCCTTATACATAAGGTTCGTATATAGTAAAGATTATTCGAGATAAGTCAGAATGTCTTTAAAAGCTTGTTAATTATAAAAAAACAATTCCCTATTTCTTTTGATTATCTAAATCTTAAAAGAACAATTAACTTATCCCTACAAAACTAATTCTTTTTTATTTTTTTAGTACCAACCAAAAGTGTGTATTTAACGAAACGAAACAAAAGCTGGACAAGATTACAGTGCCGACATCCTCTTTCATGTTTCAGTATAAACGTAATTGATGTTACATTTTTAATTTTGTAGCCAGACCAGATTATGGGTTCTAAGGTTCTAACACGATTTGAAAGGACAACCAAAGAAAACAAACGAACGCATTTTAATGTTCGTTCTCGTCCTAAATGTGGGTCAGCATAGCTAAGTTCTTTTCAGTGCGTTGGGCTTGGGCATTTATAAAATGTCCTTTGAAGGTACATCCATACAATGCTCCTGAAATTACTTGAAACGACAATGTGAGAGAATCCAGGACAACATATAATACAAGACTGTGTTTTTGGTGTGCGGTTCCAGAACGATTTGTACTTCGTACCATACACTTTGATAGGCGGGAGCAAAAATGATGTCATTTAAGCGATGTTCGGACAAAGGACATTCGCCAAAATGAATTGGAATAGATTGTAGAACGTCAAAAGAACAGGGCCGATGTGATGTGAATACTGAACACCCAAACACACACACACACAGCTATTTTCAACCAAAAATCTACTTAACAAGGCCAAAGTCTATTATGGCATTTGGTTATGACGAGGACTATGTTGTGCTTGTGTTTCTATGTGTGTTGTGTTGTTTGTCTATAAAAGTGATTGCACTTTGATTTTGTGCGCCTTATTTGGAGGAAATTCCGAACACAAGTGCATCAGATTGACAGATTCGCTCTATCTTTCTATTTCACGGACATCATGTTGAATTAAAGTTGATGTAGGTAGGAACAAGCATCGATACATATACCTCCATAGGCGAGTATCTATCAAATTATAGAGCCTTTCAATGAAGCCAAAAAGGATACTCTGTCGGAGTGCATTCGAAGTGATTGATTAGGAAATTCGTGGCAATTAGTCTTGAACAAGGCTTTAGTTTTTATGACAGGAAATATGGAGTAACTTCCTTTGCGAACGAATATTATTAAATAAATTATAATAGCTTCACTTATTGGGAAAGCAATTTAAAGCATGTCAACTACTATTTTAGAGTGATACGGTTTTAAGGAGCGTCTAACGAGTGTTTGAATTCATTTTCGGTAAGCACTGTACATATTAATTACAATAACATAATTTTAAAAAAGAAAAAGTTTACGGCAGCCATATTCCTCCTACTTATTCTGAACTTTAAAAACACATTAAAATTAATCTACATTCATGTGGTGCGAGACAGTTAGTACAATTTAAGGTTCATTTAGCATGCAATTTTACATCATGTGTATCGAATGCTTCTCTTTCTCTGTACAACCCTTCCTTCTGTATCGCACAAGACAAATCTATACTCGTAATTGAACTCATTTAAATTCCTAAGGGTTAATAGTGAACCATTAAAAGAGCATTACTCAAAGAAAAAAACCACAATCTACCCAAAGTAACCCTTGTGTTAAGGGAACAAAGGACTATCCTTTGAAAATTGTTGTCCTTAAAACCTTCTGCAAATAACAAACTTATTCTTCTCACAAAAAAAAAAAATAAAACGCTCAAACGCCCTTAAAAGCGTTTCTTCCGGTCACTAAGTTCAAAAGCACAAAATAAGAAATTCTCTTATTCCAATTTATTATTATTCCTAAAGATTGAATATAGAACAGGAAGTTGTTATCTTCTTTTCAATTTACCCAAATCAAATCAAATAAAAGGGAACACAAAAACACTTTATAAATCCCGCCCGGGGACCGCCTTAAGTGACCCCAATCAAGTAACCGACAATGTAGAAAAATGGTCTAGCTAACCCTTTATTCGAGTGCAAAGGAATACAAAGCTTGGAAAAACAGACACGAAAGAATGGATTCACACCCTCACCAACTACCCCACCCTCCTGTCATCCATTTGTCTTTTTTAGTACAGAATTATCAATTTAAGGATGAAGTCTGTTTTAACAGCCGTAAAGGAGTTTGGATGGTTCAAAGCCTGAGTCTGGGAAAAAATGCATATCCTTGTCTGATAGAAATGTCATAGTTCTTGAACGTAAAAGGAAATTTAGCTCAAAGGTTTTTTGTTATTATTCGGTACTTGTGTTTTGCAGAATAGGATCTATCATAATTATCCTGTTGGATGTGACGACTTTCTCTAACGTAGCAGAGGCAGACAAGGTATACATACTCCTGCTGTTGTTGTTATTTTTTGCTTTGTGTTTGGGGAGCCTTTTGGGCTTTGATTGGCAGCCATTTGAAAAGATTGCATTGTAGACGCATAACATGATACGAATAATGAATATAAAAAGGATTTTTGTGAATAAGGTTATTCCATGAGCGGACTTATAATACGTATAGCATTAAAAAATAAAAAATGATTAAAGTTTTTCTGTGCTTTTTAAGGATAAGGTTTAGTCAAAAATCAACTTAAAAATGTTCACTTGAATGTACACTTGCTTGTAAGCTTGCAAGAAACAAAAAACACTAAAAATTCGAAGAGAAGTATGCTAAGAGGCGGTGCTCCTTCAATCAATTGACAAGGTCACCATTGTTTTTTTCCACACCACTGCCTCTTGAAGGGAAAGAACAAGAAGTGTATGTCATGTAGCCGTTTGAAATTGGCGATAAATTAAAGGGCGCAGGGACATAAGTCCGCGGGACATAAAACCCACGTTTTTTTAGAGAAGATGGAACAAAAGCCCCTAATTTGATAAGTATTTATTAAGGAACTAAAGCCACCACTTAAATGTGGGCTCTTTGAAGTAAGGCTACACGAAATAAGGTCCTAAACCAACAAAATAAATAAGGTCCCAAATTGGACTTTCCTCTTCTCTTGGGTGGAGCTCTCTGTTTCAGATTGAAGCCAATCCTACATTGCCTTAGCTCGAGTTATATACATATGTAAGTTTAACACTGTAGTCAAAAGTTGTTCTTTAAAAGTTGTTCTTCTTGTTTGTTGTTGTGTTGCTTATCTAAATTTAGATTGATTACTGTTTCGTCACAAGCTTTAGTATTGGACCTTTGTAGTTTGAAACCGATATTAAATTCTGTGCAAAATATGTGGCGATATTCACATTCTTTCACAGGTTCAATACTTTTTGTGTTGCATCAAGGCACATACAAATCTTATTAAAGGCCTGCAATGGTTATGTCGCAGTTTAAGTAGGTTTTTTGAAGGTTATTTGAGTGACCAATAGTGGCTCTAATATTAGGTAAATTGTGATTCCTGAGTGATTGTTTTTTTTTCAATGAAAGTGTAGCTATTCGGTCTTATTTCTTATTTCTCTTCTTATATTCTTATTATGTACCACGTTTATCTTTTGGGGTTGGTTTCGATATCCCGCTTTTTTAATCCCGTTTCTTAAAATCCCGCTTTTAAAATCCCGCTTGTTATAGCAGCATGCCCCCTTATACCTTATTAATACTAACATTAACAAGGTGGGATATAAGTACCAAATCGTAAGACTGGGACTTATATCCCGGGGACTTCCAAGAGAGTAATTCGTCTTTTTTTTATATATTTGTGATTAAGGTCCAGGAAATTATGTCCCTGGACCTTATTTTATCCCGCTAGTAAATACAATAATGTAAATTATGTTAGCAAAAACAAATGTATGCGCACACTTAAGATTAAAAACATTCCGACGAAGTTTCTTTTTAGTCGAATATTTTTAACATTTTTAAATTTATAAAAAAAGTAAAAAGCGCAAAAGAAAGTTTTGTAAAAAAACTTGATTTTCGAGATTTTAAAAAGCCAGATTATAATAGATCGGGATTTTGAACGCGGGATTTTAAAATAAACAGTATTTTAGCAGACGGGATTTTAAAAAGCGGCATTTCGATACTCTCCCATCTTTTAGAGGAACATCACAATCTTCGTTCTTAGTTTTCACTGTGCGATCGACTTTTCCTCGTGAATTTTTTACAGTGAACTCAACGGAAAACTTTCTAGTAGACTCTTGACGCTTCTGTTCTGTATGGAAAGACCTTTTCTTCTTATCCACATTAAAACAACAGAAAACGTAACTGTTTTGTAGATCGTACGATCCCAGATCCCAAAATCTGGTACAAACTGTTTTATGTACATATATTAGAAAGCCTGTTTCGAAACTACTTCCTGGCATCTACATACAAGATTAATCTAACATACGAGCAGGAACGAGTTTATCGATTTCGTGGAAATATACTGTTTACCTCTCTTGCATCTTCTCTTGTTTTTGACTCGTGGCTCGTGGGTAATTTGTATCACTTCTTTGCCTCAACCCAGATGTGGGAGCTTTTTCGGGTGTTGTTTCATTATCTTTTTTTATTTTCTGGGGCGGTGAAGCCAATAATTATGTTCGGATTCAGAACTATTCACTAAAAAATGATTCCAAAACACTATGATGTGCAACACAAAAACAGGAAAAGGAATCTATTCAGTTTTTTCAATATCATGATAAGCTGAACAAAACATGATAGTCCACAGTCCACACAAAAAAATGTAAGTTGGCTTTTCAAAAACAACATGATGAGCCACAAAAATAATAATATCACACATACCTCAGCAATTTCTGATAATTTATTAAATAAATATAATCTGATAATATAAAATCTTTATCAAGGACACTACCATCCAAATCTTCTGAAAATTCGTCGCTATCGATGATTTCTATAATAAAAGCCCTATTCTTCGACCTATTTTTTTTCAGGGAAGTACCTATGTATATCGTTCCTCGTGTCGCACGTCGAATGACCATATAAATGCTAGTTGGAGAGCTCTGTATAGTGTTAGAAGTTCCTTTTGCCTTTTTGATAAAACTTTCGAACATAGTTTCTGCAGTATTAGCCCTCTACTTCCTCAATCGAGAACTTTTCATGCTTCCTTTTGACTTGCAATTATACGTACTTCTAGCTGTGCCCCACAGAAAAACGAAACAAGAACGACAACTCAGAGGATAATACTCTCTTCTCCAACAAACTGAAAAATGCTCCGTCAGCGACATAGGTATGTGTACCGTGTACATTTCCTATTTAACTACTAATACGTTTGCATTTTGGCGGGCACGAAACGTATGTATTCACATTCACAAAATAACATTTCAGGGTTTGCAGGGCATGGTAGGTACGAGTCGCAGTCCTCTTTTCTTTTTTCTATGCTGCTCCCGTGGCTTTGGTTGCGTTAGTTTGCAATACAAAAATAGGTTTTTTTATTTTTGTAAACAGATATGATATGATATATGATGATATATACCTCTATTCTATTTACGACGGCATCTATTTTGAAGTAGTAGTACAAGACGTATAATTCAATTGACCACACATATTAAAACAACAGAAATGCACCAAATACACCTTACACCCTCCTAGATTATGCCTATGCTTAGAGGAAAAAAAGTATTTTAAGAACTTTTTAAGAAAATTCAATAACATTTAAGAGATATTTGAAAAAAAAACTAAATGTGAATTTGAATTATTTTGAGTTTTGGCACTTGCATAAATGATAGGAACGTAACTTAGAATATAAAGTAACCATACCATTGTGGAAAAAAGAAGTACGCAAATTTACAATTATTCTGCATTACTAATTTTTCAATAACTTTTTTTAATTTAATTTTTAATTTTAAATATTTTTAAGACTAATCAATACATTTTGTTTTAAATTTTATGACCAGCTGTATACTAATTAACTCGAAAAAAGCTACATACCAAAATATCAAGAAATGTTTTCAAAAAAAGTAAAAATTAATAATTTGCAAGACAGGGTCGCACGTACTTGCCCTTATGTGCGGGCACAGTTTCGACTAAAATTTCAAAAATATTAATGGAACTTCAAAGTTTTTATTCTATTTTTCTGACTTTTGCTTGTTTGAAAAAAGTACGTATAATAGTTTTCAACGAAAAAAATTAAACGTCATTTTATTTCCTTAGAAAATGTGAACAAGTGTGATTTTTTTTTAAACCGTAGGAATGGTTTTAAAATAAAATTTAACAACTTTTTTAAAAAATTAAAAAAAAATATTCAAGAATGCAAATTTAAAACAAAAATAACTCATTTAAAAACAAAAATAAAAAAAATCCATCTAGCTGTTTTCAAAATATTAATTTTTGATTTTTTTTTTTAATTATTAAAAATACAATAAAAAGTTTTCGAAAATATTTCAAAATAAAATTACTAAGGCTATGAACATCTTCCTGAATATCAATTTTGATTGAAATCGGAAGACCTGTTTTCGAGAAAGTTGAAGAAAAAAACGGTTCTATGGGAGTACCAGTTTTAACCCACCATCTTGAATTTTTTTCACCAAAACGTAATCTACACACCCGCAACAGTACACTGAGTTTGTTTTTCATAAAAACTCTTGGAGCCGTTTCCGAGAGAAATAAGTTTTTACTTAACGGTTATAAGAAAATAAAATTAAAAAAGTCCTCTGTAGAATGTCAAAATAACTTTATGTTCCAACTTTGAAGACGACTGGCCAAACCGTTTAAGCCCTAGTTCAATATACATCCGTACAGACGGACAGACAGACAGAAAGAATTTTGCCAGTAACTCAAATATGTTTCTTTATCATCGTTATGTTACGATGCATGCATAACTTGCTTTTATTTTATGTTGATAAATCGGTCGCACAATTTTCGACTTTTTTTTTATAAATTCGTTATTATATAAGACGTATTATGGCGTATCTACTCCATTTTTACAAAAAACCGCTAAGTGTTGCATTTTTTACATTTTTACTTGTGATTTATGGAGAGTTTTTATGAAAAAAATCAGTGTACTGTATTTTAATAATTTTCTTCATTTTTTTTTCAAAAATCAATGTTTTGAAAACAGGTGGATGTATTTTTTAATTTTGTTTTTAAATGTAGATTATTTTTTTGCTTAAGTATGCATTCTTAAATTTTTTTTGAATATTAGAAAAAAGTTATTAAAATAAAAAAAAAACTATTTAACGTACTTTTTTAAAACAATCAAAAGTCAGAAAAATCGAATAAAAACTTTGAATTTCCCTTAATATTTTTCAAATTTTATTCCAAGCTGTGACCGCACATAAGAGCAAAAACGTACGACCCAGCTTTGCCAATTTGATTTCTTCATAGAAGCCGATGTTCTTCTGTCATGCGGACTTTATTTTACAGTTCTATCACCTAAGAAACCTTCTCTCCCTAGTTTGACGTTTAAGCCGCATCAAATCATTTTACCTACCAATAATTTTGATGTTATAGCTAGGGCACACCATAATGTTTTGTCAAAGCCTCGAAAAGCATCAAATCAAATCATTTTACCTACTAACACTTAAATGTGTATTCAATCCGTTTAAAATAAGAAACCTTAATAAATAACTCATAAAAAACCTTTTAATTACCTTTAACATTTTTTTTCCTTTTAATCGAAACTCAATTACTAAAGTCAAAGTAAATTAAAAACATAAAGTTCAACTTGTCTGTTATATTTGATTTGACATTTAATTTTTTAGCCCCAATTCAATTAAAATCGACCCTTCTTAGGTTGGAAACTCATCTCCTGTTCCGTTCGGCAGCAAGGAAAAAAAATTGATTTTAAAAAGGTAAAAAGATTTATTTTCTACTATTACCAACCATCCTCTTGTTTGTTTTTATGTCGATGACCCTTTTTCAATCAAATATATGTATATATATATATACATATATATTCTCATGCATACCTATGCAATAAATTATATTGGGACACATTGAATCGAACAAAAATTGCAAACCAAGCTTAATTAAGGCAAAAGTTAAATTTATTTATAAAATTTTTTGCTTGTCCTCCATTTTGCATATTTTCCTGTGATAGTCAGCAGGAATAAAGTCTATTAACTTTCCATTCGATGAAGCTTGTGTTTTGTGTATCTTTGGAGGTTGAAATATTTTTTGTCCTGTTGACAAAAAGAAAAATATTTCAAGGTTCCATACGGTGTCCGTTTCTTCTTTGAGTAAAATGGAACACGGGTCGGACGGAATCAAGCGTTTTTGACCTACTTATACAAAAAAAAGTAGGGTAAATGGGAGTGTTATTGTGCAACAATGATGAAACAGAATTTGTTCATTTAATAACGGTACAGTTGTTGTAAGTATGGAGAAAAAACGAAATTTAATTTTCTCCCATTGGTTGTTTTCATTTATGTATTTGTATAATTCATTCGTTTGGCAGCTTTTCCCTTAAATTCCTTAACCGAAGCCCTTATTCTACATCTCCATTCCCCAGTTCCCAAATGAAACAATGTAGGAAATACTGTATTGTTTTTGTATGCCATTAATGGCATTGATTGTTTTTGTTCAGCTGACGAAGAGTAGGGTATGCTGGAACATTTAACGGTATCAGTGGTATTCTTTTGTTTTCCGTTATATATCTGGTGTACAGTACCTACTGTTATAGGATGTAGCGATGGAAATCATTACATGAAAAATAACATCTTTTTTATGATCGTGTTCTGCATGTTTTCCTGCAACGTCGCTGATATACGGGCATGGGAATCCGTGTGACAGCAGCGCCATCATCACAATACCATCGAGGACAAAACAAAAACAAAAGACAGAACCGCGCGGCATCACCATTGCGGCTTCTAGGTATAGTTCTGGATGCTGTGCTGCTGCTGGCTGTTGTCCTTTTTCTGGGTTCGCATAGTTTATGATGCGCAATAATATAATGAGACCCCATCTTTCACTGTGCTCGTTGTTTGGTATTCCGTATTCCGCCGTCCTTAGGTACGTCATGGTGTGTTTGAGCATTGCTCTAATTTCAGATTGTTTTTTTTTTCTATTTTTATTTACCCTCTTTAAATGTCCTTAGTGATGACTACCTAGTGTGGTATTCCTCTTCCTCGATAACTAGATATGCCACTAAATATGTCATTCCTTTTATCAGGGAGTGTCATAGAACTTATCACTCATAATTATCAGCTTCAATATTTATACTTACATTTTAGCAAGGATATGAAAATGTGGGTGATGGTATTTTAGACGCAGAAAAGTAAGTCAAAAATTCAAAAAGAAATGCAGCCTGTTGTAAGGAAAAAATGATGTAAAGAAGACATCGAAATAGTATTTATTCCAGCCGTACTCTTTCGAAAACGAGGTTTGTGAGGCGGTCGCCGCCAATGGCGTCTATATAACGATGAAAACCAATTTTCTCTTGCCCAAACCAAATATGGCCCTAGAGCCTAGACGATGCCACGTTTGACATCTTTTCGAAAAGTGACGTGAATTGGCCACCAAGCTCATGCGATTTGATCCCCCTAGACTTTCCTTATGGAGTTTCCCGAAGTCGGAAGTCTATACAAATAAACCACAATCGACCGATGCTCTTTTAAGGTGAGCATAATACAGGCCATCGTTCAACTTCAGATGAAACAATGCAGGAGAGTTATAGTAAATTGGACCACCCGGATCCGTAACACCATAATAAAACGTGACTGTGTCATATTCCATACATAAAAGCATACATTGGCTTTTGTCCTGTCTGATTCCTATCCTGCAACCGCACCTTATCTTGATAACAGTACCGAGTTGTATACGTCTGATGGCGACTAATTCTCAAGGTTTCTATGCGGTTTCCAATAATCTCGGTTTATCAAATGTTTTCCGATTTTCTAGTTGGATCACTTTGATGTTCTTGCGGTCTTCATTTCGTATTTGTATACGCTCATCGTTCTTCTTCCATAATCGCCTTAACACTGTATTAATATAAAATTCACATTTGCAATCCTCTCATTATCTGGAATGTTCTAATCTTAGTGCTTCTTGAAGGTTTTTTTTTTTTTTTTATAATTAACGCGCGCACAAGGGATTATGTGTTTCCCTTTTAATGTAGAACACACTGCGCGGGCATTACGAAGATAGGGAGGGGAGAGATAGGAGGTGCCGATTAACATTGGTTTTGAATGTTTGTAGATCAAAATGGCAAGGGAAAATCCCGCCGGGTAAACTATTCCAAATTCGTGTCGTGCGGCTAAAAAAAGAATCCCTATATTTCACGGTACGTCCGAAATTAGGCTCAAGGGTGAACTGATGAGCATTCCTTGCGAGACGAGTATTACGGGAGAAACTTTTAAGGGGAGGAATGCAACTGGCTACTTCGAGTGAACATTTTTTGTAAAAGAAACGATAAAATAAGGAAAGACATGAAACATTGCGTCGGTGTTCGAGTGGGGCAATTGTTTCAGCGGCAGTTCTATTTCCTATCAATCTTAACGCTCGATTTTGTATTCTATCAAGCAGGTGAAGCGATGTTTGCGAAGCACCTGCCCAGAGGTTGGAGTTATACTCGAGTTTAGGGCGTACAAACACTTTATAAATTGTAGCCAGATCAGATGGGGAAAAATACTTCTTACACCGATACAGAAAACCTAAGCACTTTGCAGCATTCTTAGCGATCTCAAATATATCGTCGTTCCAACGGAGGTCGTCGTTGACACACATACCCAGTACTGAGAGCTTTTCGGTTTCTTCGATGTAAGGGCCATTCATTGACAATGGTATTACCTCATTTGACAATGCTGTATAAATCGGAGTTTAATGAGCTTGACATATGGTACCGTTGCAATTGTACGTCCGAAGGCGAAGGACGTGAATTATCGAACGAATATGAAAAGCTGAGGGTAGAGTCGTCAGCAAAACAGTTAAGTGGATTAGAAGTAACATACAGAAGATCGTTTATAAAAATCAAGAAAAGAGTCGGAGACAGAACCTGGGGCACACCAGCGAATCAGACTTGAATCCGTCCAATACAACTTGTATTGAACGGTCCAGAAGATAGCTTCTAATCCAACGAACAAGTGTATCATCGATCCCAAAAGCACGCATTTTCGATAAAAGAGCTTCATGCCAAACTCTGTCAAATGCCTTGGAGATATCAAGAGCAATAATCTTACTTTCACCAAAGCGATGTAAAGATTTGTTCCACTGTTCGGTGAGATATGCCATCAAATCCCCAGTGGAACGGTTGCTGCGGAAGCCGTACTGACGGTCATGGAGAAGCTTTCGATCTTCGAGATATTCCTTAAGCTGACGGTTAATCAGTGGTTCCATGACCTTAGAAAGAAGGGATGTCAGTGCTATGGGTCGGTAGGAGGAGGGGGAGGATGGGTTACCTTTCTTAGGTACAGGCTGGACAAATGCTGTTTTCCATCTTCTAGGAATGATTCCAGAAGAGTAGGAGCGATGGAAAAGCTTACGCAGTGGCTTTGCCAGTGTGGAAGAACACCTCTTCAGAAGAATCGGAGGTATACCATCCGGGCCAGCAGATTTGTGTATATCGAGATCTTTGAGAACTCTTTCTACTGTACGAGTGCGGAAAAAAATCTGTCCCATGGAAAAAATTACATTCTCAAGTACAGGAGGGGCAACGTTGCTTTGAGGCAGCGTGGAGCTGGCAGCGAAATGGGCGGCGAGCAAGTTTGCCTTCTCTGAAGAGTAAACCATTGGTTTGTTATTGTCGATGAGCGTTGGAACCGAAGATGTCGAGGAGTTTTCTATATTTTTTACAAATGACCAACAATTTTTACTGCCTTTGGGACACAGCAGAATTTTTTGCCGTAATTTTTGGTCATGCAAAAATTTGGTTTTTTCAATAACAGAGTTGCATGAGTTCCTTGCTTGCTTGTGCTATTTCCGATTTTCCTCTGTAGGGTTGGCTTTGTAAGATCGGAAACTTACTTCTTTGAGCCTGATAGCTTCTTTACACTCAGAATTAAACCAAGACTTTTCTTTAGGTTTGATGCTTTTTACTCTGTTAGGAATAAAAGCACGCATCCCTAGAAGAATCACATTTGTGATCATTTCAGCACTGGCATCAATGTCACTATCGAGGAAGCTTAGTGACCAATTAAAGTTTCGGAAAAAGATATTCAGGCCGTCACAGTTGGCTTTCTCGTATTGCCAAACGGTCCTGGTGGAAAGTTTTTCTTTAACTGGATGGGTGGGGGATGAGAAATTAGCTGAAATGACACAATGGTTTGAAGTGGCAAATTGAGAAGTTACACTAATGGTATATTTATCAGGGTGAGAAGTAAGAAACAAATCAAGAGTATGGGCGGCTTGCCTAGCAACATCCGGTATACGCGTTGCCACATCGATCAGTTGGGTAAGGTGATGTAACCCGGCAAAGAGCTCGACATACCTTCCTTCGGGTGTTGTCTGACCAGAATAGCGGAGCCAGTTGGAATTGTGTACATTGAAATCGCCCGCAATAACGATTTCAGTGCGAGGACAAAGGGAAACAATTTTCGAGATGGAATCAGACAGTGCATCAAACTCGTTACAAGTCGAATTACTGTCAAGATTTGGACTCCCGTAAATAAAACAATAATGAATGACATGCTTGCGGACAGTGAATTTGAGCCATAAGAAGTTAAAGTCCGTGTTAGAACATTGCCCATATTGGGGAAGGCTCTGGCAAGCAATATCATTCCTAACATAGACCACGAGATGGGAAAAGAGTAATGGCACCAAGCTATACCCATGTAGAGCAAATTCCGATAAATCAGTATTTACTCCAACCTGAGTTTCACTTAATGCCAAAACAGCTGGCCTGTGTTGAACAGTGTAGACGTACACGTGGTGAAAGAAATTCTTTCTTAAACCACGAACATTTGAATACACGACACAAAAAAAATGTTTTTTAATAGCTGCTGGACCTTTTCAACGTATTTACACCATTTCGTGAACTTTTTAGAGAGCCTTTTTGCAATATCTAGAAAACTGTTTTATGAACTCTTTCTATATGTCTGTTGCCACGTGAAACTCATGTAGAATCAACAAATGTTGTATTACTCCCTCGCTGTAATATTCACTTAAAGCGTTTTAGGTGAACGTGGTCCCCTATCCGTAAAAATACGTCTCGGTTTTCCGAATATAGCCGGCTATAGTTTTCTTTCTATCTTGCCTATTACTTCTTCGGCTCCAGTGCTCTTCGAGCATGCATTTACAATTACTAGCACTGTACTGCTTTTTCGTTCCTTCCAAGGGCCCCACGTTGATCTACTTGGTACGTTATCAAAGCTAAGGGCTTTGGCATTCGTTTTAATACTTGGACTTAACGCAGATTTTTACGGCACCGAGTGATTTTCGGGGTAATTTGGGACTAAAAAATGCCTTTCCCAACTAATTTTGTATTTTAATGGCTGCGAAGTGAACCTAATGATGCGCCATTGGTATGATTTCCATTTCCATTAGTAAAACTAAAGGTTTCAAGAAATAGTCCTCCCCTGTCTAGGATTTTCCGCATAGCGCTTATCCTTTAATCTTTATGATCGGCTTCTCTGATGCGAAAGTTAACTGATTTTTCTAACATCATGGAATAAAGCCCGCTGAATGCGTTCACATGTCACATATGTTTTCCAGAACTGTGTTCTACTGTATTCTGAATAGCAATCCCTTGACGTACACCCTCAATTATTACTATGTAGTACTTGCTGCTCCTGGGAGTGATACGCCTCATCTGATTTTGAGGTTTTCCGACATTGGTCCTTTTTATCCTGTTGCAGAAGTACTAACCCATATTCGTATTTGCAGAACCAGTATTTAAGTTACAGCGTTAGAGTTGAACAACCAATATAGGTGCTGCCGCCTTCAGTTGTTGGAACGCCAACAGCGGCAACTTCAAGTTTTTTTTTTATATATATCCTATATAAATGAAGAATTACAACATACATACCCTATAGACAAATAACGAACGAACAACAACGATGATTACATAAAGAGATCACAGGAAACGATCAGACTTCATACACTCACATGAACGAAAAGGGGAAAAATCAGTATCGACCCTAATGCGTGCTTGTCTACATAGACTTCAGTTTCAGTTTCAGTCGTCAAACTACCAACTCACTAAAATGTAATTCAGTGCAGAAATTGTACTAAAGAAAAAACTTAATTCAAAGGGAAAATATATTTATCAAAGAGTATATTATATTATTATATTAACATCAGCGAATTTTATTTGTTTTTTCGCATAACTAAATTGTTTTAAATCCCACATGTTTCACATTAAATATATGTTTGAATTTGGAACGCCAATTTTAATTAAGACCTTGTGAAAAAGAGCGGTTGAGTAAAGTGTTTTATGAGCATCCCTTATGAACAACATCTATGCCAAATTTTCTTCACCATAGTTCCACCTACTAAAAGCAAATAAAAAAAATAAATTCACAATCCGTTCTAGCAATCATTCGAAAATCGAAATATGTGCAAATCCATTTCGTCCAGCACATGCATGGCATGCCAACTAACCAACACCCACCTAAAGGATATCTAATAAAGCCACAAAAAAATGGAAAATCTCATAAGTAAACCAACCTAGCAGAAAAATTCTGTGCGAATGTAAAAAGAATTGCTGGTATATTGCAAATGATACACTTAGAAACTCTTTCCTTTTTAGTATTCTATTAGGAAAGAATCCTGAAAATCTCCGTGCTGATCTAAAATGATAAATTTTCCCTTGGCACTCGTTTTGTATACACTATCCATGCCAAGGGAGAGTGGAGTGTAGCACCTGCTCAAGGACCAATGTGAACGTATAAATCATTCAGTGAATATCCTTTTTTTTTTGCAAACTCGTAGATTTTCATCTTCAGCCTTTTTGGGTATTCAAAATGATGTCCCAATGTGGGTGAAGTGGCAAGAGATATGTACGTGATTCCAACACATATCCCCCTTAAATAAAATTCATGTGATTTTCACTTTGGTTTTTCCACCATACCATTCTATCTTTTAGAATTGTCGTCTTTTCCATATACATAAAGTCAATTCAGTATGGTTTTGAATAAAATTATTATGCTTGCCAGGCTATCGTCATATGGAACCAACGGATTAATAACTGAGCCCTGAGGTGTGAGGGGCATATTTTTTTGTTGCTTGACAAAAAGAATGAGGAAATCCATTTCTCTTTTTCTGCCGTTGCGCCTTTTGTTGATAATGTTCACCTAAATACTCCTGCTGACAGGACGAAAAAAAAAGAGTTGAAATCCCCAAAGAAAATAAACACCCAAGCTATCTTCTAGAGCTTTGAGCAAGTTTTTGTGTATCTTACTATTTTTTTCATCTCAAAAAGAAGATGGCAGCCACTGTCCATGAATGAGATCCCGAGTAGAAAGGAATTGAAAAATAGAAAACCCTGCCAACTTTGTTGCCGTTGTTGTTGCTAAATTTAGTTTTTTTGTGTCCTAAATTTCGGAGCACTTTTTTGCCGTTCAAATAAAAACAATTATTTTTGCACAGATGGTAGGTAAATTTAAAATTTCTACACCTGTCAGCGAAATACTGAGATTTTTTCTTGGCTTTTCCTCTGCCAATTTCCGTTTTTCCTTTGTTTTTTTTTGCAAACTTTTATTTTTTTTCGCCTCTGTGTGCTGCATGTCTTTCCAAGAGAAGGCTGTGGATTTTTTAGGGAAGTGGGTGCAAGAATTCTT
Organism: Platycheirus rosarum; assembly: GCA_963971375.1. Taxonomy (NCBI): domain Eukaryota; kingdom Metazoa; phylum Arthropoda; class Insecta; order Diptera; family Syrphidae; genus Platycheirus; species Platycheirus rosarum. Next base: position 258,477,417 of record OZ020507.1, read on the forward strand.
TCCTTAGAGTCTATTTATTTATTTTTTTTTTAGCAAAATCAGTCCGTTTTAAAACTGGGATTTTGTCGTTACTCATTTGAAATGCCCTTGGCATTACAGCTTGTTCTACCAACACATTTTTTATAAAAATTAACAGGGTGGGTCAATAAATTTTGTGAAATAAAATCCCTGACTTTGTTCAAAGAAAATGTGTCGAATATGGTACTGTACGGTACAGTACTGGTCATGGGGATTCATAAGTAAAGCATGCTGGTAGCATTTAATTTCTTGTGTACATAGGTAGGTGTTCTCAGGGGGTCCAACTACGCCTAAAGAACGAATCTCTGTACTTGACAGTTCGACTGAAATCGGGCTCAAGGTTGAACTGATGAGAATTCCTGGAAGCGGTAGTATTACGGTTGAATTGTTGAAAGCGAGGAATGCAGCTTCCTACTTCTTTAGAACAATGATGATATAACGCTATAATTAACGGTAAAAGGAGAGACCAGAGACCGCGTAATGTCCATAAATATTACTGCCGTTTCAAATGGAAACAGTGTTCATGGATATTATGACGAACAAGGAAATAGACGAAAGTAAAATGGACATTATGTTCGTGGACCTTATGTCATCCCGCCACTAGAAAATTACAATGGTAACGACGAACATCTATCTATGATGTTCCTGTCTCCAATCATTTTAAAGGCTCATCTTTGATAACTACCAAATTTTAGTTTCATTGATGCAAGTGCCACTCATACACAATATAGAAGAAGACAAATTACGCTTTTATTTTGAGTTTTCAAAGCATTACATTATACGGCGGTTCAATACTGTCTTAATCTGAATTTAATGATATTTTGCCAATGCAAGGATGCGAGTATATTTGACTATGTGAGTAGTGTCCTCAGCGAAAAAATTGATTGGACTAGAAGTTGCAAACAGGAGATGATTCACAAAAATGAATAAGAGGGGACAAAATGCATTATTTTTATTGTGGGTTTCATATCAGCTTAAGAAAACAGGTGTTTAGGTTTTCTTCGTAGATGCAAGAAGTTCTTCACCCCATCTGATCTGGCTACAATATATAAAGCATATATTCGCTCAAAACTTGAGTATAATTCCCACATTTGGGCAGGTGCTCCAATATCGCACTTGAGTTTTATGGATCGCATTAAAAAAAGAGTTTTAAAATTAATTGGTGTTAGAAATTTTACGGATTCAATTACATTTCTTGAGCACCGTCGTAATGTAACGTGTCTTTCACTATTCTATCGTTATTTTTACAAACATTGCTCCAGTGAAATAGCCAGTTGCATTCCTCCCCTTAAACAATTCAACCGTAACACTCGCTCTGCTAGGAATGCCTATCAGTTTACCCTTGAGCCCAACTTCGGACGTGCTGTTAAGTATAGAGATTATTTCTTTAATCGGTTCGGTTTTTCCCTCCCATTTTGATATGTAGAATTTCAAAACTAATGTCCATCGATATCTCCTTTTACATCCTTGTCTTATTCCTTAATGCTTGCACGGTGTTTCAACATTGTAAGGGTAGAAAAATAACCCCTTTCGCGCGTGCCTATTGTAAAAAAAAACGAAACATGTTTAATTAGCTTTAATTGTACTAAATGATGATTGATAATTAACTAGGAGCCAAGATGGCATTCTTCCAGTTACTTTGAAATATTGTATATATGTACGTATGTATAGCTGATCTTTTGGAACCATTTTACTATGTTTTTTAATTTTCTTGATGATTGGAAAATCTCCTTGTTATTTATATACATAAATCTGGCACTAACACGAAGGTGACGTTTCGTACTAGTAGTAAGTTTTCAGCGATCCCCAATTTGTTTGAAATAAATTGGACGAATGATTTGCACGTATTTGCTTATATGTGTGGTCACATTGTAGAATAAAATTTAAGAAAGTTAAAGTTAAAATCAAAGTATTTATTCGATTTTTGTGACTTTTGATTGTTCGAATAAAGTACGTTAAATTGTATTGAGTGAAATAATTTAAACGGCATTTTGTTTCTTAATCCGAAATTAATAAGGATACCTACATCTTCTTGGATATCAATTTTGATAGTATTTGGATGACCTGTTTTCGGGAAAGTAAAACAAAAAACGGTCCTATGGGAGGTACCGTTTTTAGCCCACCGTATTATTTTTTTTTTGACCAAAATATACTACCTACAGTAGTACACAGATTTTTTTTAGCCGTTTTTGAGAAAAATAAGCTTTTACATAACAATTAAGTGACAGGTACCGTTAATTTTAGAGCTAAAAAAAATTAAAAAAAATCCTCTGTAGAATGTCAAAATATTTTCAAAAAGAGTTGATTCAATTTTTTTAAAATAATTTTCTCAGATGAAAACTACAGATTTTCTTATAATAACAAACATACTTAAAAAAAATTAAAATATTTTTTTACAATTAAAAATTTGTTTAGACTTTTTAAAAAACTGTTCAAACGATTTTCAATATTTTTTTTCCTTGATAGACATTTTGTTTTAAAATTTTATTGCATACTTAGTTTTTTTCCGATGAAACTCTTAAACTAAATTAAAAAAGAGAAAGAATTTTCGAAAAAAAAAACAATTTTTTTTATTTTTATATATACATACAAATGCATCCATTAAGCAATTATTTAGCATAAGAACAAGTAAAGATATGAACAAGTACGTGCGATCCAGTCGTGCAATTTATTATGTTTATTTCAGGTCCTTCCTGGATCATTGATATATAACTAGGAATCCATTCTCTCAAGTTTATCTAGGAGGATTGAGAACATAAAAAAATGGTCACGTACTCACTCCTATGTGCTTAATCACATTGGATCTAGATGGCAAGCAAGATCTTTTACAGAAAGAAGTAACATTTACGTAAGAAAATAACATGGTATGAATTTATATAAAAAGTTTCAAAACCAAAACACTTATAACGATTTTTAATAAATTTAAAGTATACATCACACGTCTTGTATGATAATGAATTTATGAAAAAAAGTACATATTTCGAAAATTAGATATATGTAGGATCGATTTTGATAAAATATAGTTTTTTATTTTTAGTTAAAAAAGTTATACAAAATGATGATAGATTTAATTTCTCAAGCTAGATGTTTTCAAAAATAGATTCCGTAACCGAGAATTTTTCGAACATTAAAAAAAACGTTACATGAAATGTACCGTAAAATAAAATTACACCCAATACCTTAGGAAAAATGTTCGTCAAAATTATAACAGTCGTTTTTGAGAAAAAAATAGCTCTTCCGAACAGTTATATGATAGATACCGGTATTATCAGCCCACAAATAAAATTTCAAAAACCCCTCTGAGTAATGGCAAAAGAACCACACATACAAACAGACCGACTTAAATGTTTGGTCACTATCTTCTTTAGGCTTCTCTATGATCGTCATTTCAATTTAATTGTTATATCAGTTTTTTACAAATAATAACAATTAAAAATGAGAAAGAGGGTCGGTGATAAAACGCAGGATTTATATTGTGGCTTTCAGGTTTAAAGAAATCCATTAATGCAACTTGTATGGAGGTTTGAAATCCAACGAGTCAGTGAAATAATGACACAACATTCGTGTGGTACGACTTAAGAAAGAATCTGTGTACTTAACTTAAAAAACACAGTTATTGATATTGATTTCAATAGATATTTTGTTACTTTCTGACAATGGTTTGCAATTCTCATATTGGGCGCCATTTAAAGGAAATGTTTCTTTAAAGTCAAGTCAGTGATATCAATTTAGTAATAGACAACAAAATTCTTTATTTTATCCAAGAAAATAAACAATAAATCATTGACAAGTCTCAAAGATTGCCATTTAAATAAAACAGCAGTTCCACATAAAAATTGTTTTTTTAAACTCTATATAAACTGTCCTCGGAATGTCATATACGTTATATCCTTGAAAGACTAATATTTGTCATGCACCTTTAAAGTTACACCCTGTTTTTTTCACTGAAATTCGAGTGATGTTGTCCGTCGCAAGCCAAACAAACAAAACTTCTAAAGAACACAAACACCCGACGACAAAGACATTGTGTAATCCCGACTATTTCTCACTTTGTAATACACATCCTTACGCTACGTCAAAAGGAGCAGACCATAGACAGGGATACATTTTTCAAAAGCACATGTTCACCTTGCAAATAAAACAAAACCTAGACTTGGAAGAATCTATTTTGCCTTGTCTTGTTCCTTGGTCCTAGAAAAGTCCTGGTCGTGTCCTTGTTAAGGCGAACAAAATGTTCATCCACCTCCCATAAACGCCTTACTTACAGTTTTTTTTTTGTTTTTTTTTTTTTTGGTTTTTTGGAAGTGATATTTCTATTTTTGTCGTCCTTGTCGGAGGACAGGGGTGTTTTCTTCCTGTCAAACTTATGGAAACGAATTTTATCAGATACTGCGTAGCTGAAAGTCTAGGATGTCGTCGTCGCATTTAGAGTTTTACAGGCACTAGGTGAACCCAGGACTTTTTTCTTATTTTCTTTTTTGTATCTATTTCCTATGCCATTGGATGTTGTGCCCTATTTTCACAATTTTGCTATGGGAAATTCGGGGGTGAATTTTGTTTTTGGTGGGCTTAGTGGTTATTATACTTTATAATGAGTCTGGTGTTTGTGGATTTTTTTGTTGGTTGGATTAATTTTATTGAACATGGATCGTTCCATCTTTTCATTTTTGTCATTTCACGATGACTAATAGGGGGACGATGATGAACATTTACAAAGCAATTAAAGAGAGTTTCCTATTCCCAATCGCATTGTTATTAGTTAATTAAACCCCATCCAACTGTGGTATGGGACAGGAAAATATCTTCCAGAATCCTCTTATTGATTTTGATCAAATACAATATACATATCCTATGAAAATAGAGAAAAAAGCCCAAACTGTAGAAATGAAGGCTGAGGTGACGGTGTGGGTATATGATGAAGGAACAATCTGCTTGCTGGAACTAAAGATAGACTTTTCAAAAAAGATAGCATTTGTGAGGTGAGCCAACGTTCCATCTAAATTAATTGCCTGGTTGTGAAGAAGTTTTTCCATTTTCTGCATGATGGCCTTTTTTGCCGTTTTCCAATTTCATATACTTTACAGCTACAGCTATGCTCCTAACTACATATATAGTTACTATATGTATGTTCTTTCAACATACAGGATGTTATAGAGTAGGGGTTTGAGTAAAGTACATTTGTGCCAATGGCAGCGAAGGGTGTTATGGAAGAATGGTAAAGTAGTGAAGCACAAAACCAGAAAACGTACATGTGAAAAGGGAGGTGTTGGGAGTGTGTACATCATACTGAAGCATTGTTCTCCAATAAGGATGAAAATAGTAATTAAATCGGTTTGTTTCGGCTCAGGAGCATGGAACGCAATTGTTGCAAAAAAAAAACAGTATTTTGCAACAAACCTTGTTTTTGGTTATTTTTCTTTCTAAATGTGCAACCAGAGGCAACCAATTGCTTTGCTGCATTGTAATTGACTCTGCAATAGGGATATAGGTTTCTTATGCAAAAGTTTTGAAATGCAAAGGATGTTTAATACTGCTTAGTTTATTTTTTGGAAGATTCGTAACGTTAATGAAAGAATGGTTCTGGCCTAACTTTTGAAGAGCACACAAAGTTTGTGGCTGTTTTTGACAATGGGTAAGGGGTATTCGGATCAATGGAAATTCTCTAATAATATGGAAAAATATTGGTAATTTTCTTAGAGGCATGTAGTTAGAGTTTTACTCTCGATATTGAATCAATTCAATTTTTAGTATTGTTGTATCTTTACTCTAAAAAATATTTCACATTTTCCATTAATTGGAAAAATTAAAATAATAGGTACATTCTTTGATTACAATTATCCCAGTTCTGATTCTGGGTCTACATCCTACTTAAATTATATGTAAATATGAATGTTTGTATGTCTGGATGTTTGGATGTTGGGATGTTTGGATATTTGGATGTTTGTTCTGCTTCTGTTTCCCAATCACGCCTCAACTATTTAACGAAATTGGATAAAATTTATTAGGTAGATCGATAATGTGCAACATATATACTGCCTCAAAAAAAAAAAAAAAAACGCACAGGAACCGTGGGAGAGGCTTAAATGCGAAATACTGCAATACAGGGATTTATAGATATAGAAATTTAAGAATTATATAAGAATACAGAGACATGAAGATACAAAGGTATAGATATAGAGATACAAATATAAAGAGATATAGAGATATGGACATACAGAGATATGGATACATACGGATGTAGAGATACAGAGATATAGAGATATAATTATACAGAGATATAGATATATATATGTATAGAGATTAAGAGATAAAAAGATGTATAAATATAGATATATACAGATATAAGAGTATAGAGACATAGAGATATAGACACATAGAAATATAGAAATGTAAAATTGTATCCTGGAAAAAAGCACGGTTCCATAAGAGAGGCTTAAATATTTAATACTTAATTGTGGAGGTGTGTTTGATATGCTTCCATGCCTTAACGACTGCACGAATTTGTAAAAAAAACTGTACCGTTTCTGCGGGAGAAATCGGAGTAATTTTCTTTGGCAAGTTTTTATTTAAATAATACAAATATTTAATCAGAAGTCCATGCAAACGAAGTCGTGCGCATAAGCTAGTATATAATAAAATTGAAGCAGTTTCGGCCTGGCTACGCGAGAATGACAAAACGAATAACAAATCTTTTTTTAATTAGTAGTACGTTCACATTCCTAGCGCTCGGATTGGATTGATAACCCAGAAAAACACAATCTGTCTGTTTATCACATGTTCCTTCAGAAAGAAAAGTATCCATCAAATTTTAGGATACCTTTGGATTTTTGTTCTGTTTCCATATGTTCTGCAATCAGATGTGAGTCTGAGAGTGAGCAGCTTATTGTAATAAGCCTGCTTACTACAATAAAAGTAAGGTAATCTATCCGAAGGATACTTACGTGAACGTATCCATTGGGTTGTTGCATACTTCTACTCTAAAACAGATGGCTAAGGTCATAGAAAAAAAACAAGAACGACTACTGAGAGGATAATTCTTTCTTCGCCTACAAACTGAACAATGTCTCGTCAACGACTTATGTATTTTTTGCATTTTTTTGGGGGCACACAACTTATGGCTGATTGGCTGATTCAAACAGGAATCTCACACGTATTCACATAAACAAAATTAAATTTTAGGGCTTGCAAGTCAGGGTCGGTACGAGTCGCAGTTCTTTTTTTCTTTTTTCTATGCCGTAGGTATTTTTTTTTTATTTTAAACTACGTTAAAACCATGTCTCCTCGAGCTATATTTTATAGAGAAATACAATGATGACAAGAAGTTGGCTTTGAGCATTGTAAATGAATTTTAGTGTTTGATGAACAAATTTCTTAAGAATTTTTCATTGCTGGAGTGGAAATTTAAAAGTTACATTTAAATCCTAACTCATATTAAAATTTGGCGGTTATAGATTATCATAATTTACATTAGCAGCCGTTGCAAATATTTCCCTATACATGGTTTCCGTTTTCTTTACCTGAAATTGATCACACTTCTTTTTTGATTCTTACTTGCAATGCCTGTAAACTAATCTAAATCTTGATTTTTAATCTACATTATGTATATTATGAAAGTGGTAGTTTGACCGAACTTTGAAGGCCGATTTTTTTCTAGCTAATACTGCCTTAACTTCATCATTTGTTACGTTAATAGTGTCTTTTAGCAGTTCCTAACAGTGATTTTGCTTTCTGTAGGCTAGTCCATTGCAAAGAATGTCTCACGTTGTACTCTGCGTTTCATATCCACCGCTGCTGTAACCCTCTTGTTGTTGTATGATGAACATTGTATTTTACACAAACAACCATGTGATCAGTAAAAGTTTAGGATGCCTTCACCAGAAGGATTCCTAGTTCCGTATTTCAAACCATTACGACAGTCCTCATAGTCCTCGTTAGACCTTCCAATATTTTGTTTGTGTTTTTTACTTGCGATTATAAGTACTATAATACAAGTTATGCATTCGTGCAGATTAAAAATTTTGAGATAACAGTCAAACATGACATTACGATGATAGAGAAACATATTTGAGTTACTTGCGAAATTCTGTCCGTCTGTCTGTCTGTCTGTCTGTACGCATGTATTTTGGACTGCAGCCTAAACGGTTGGGCCAATAGTCTTCAAAATTTAACGGTACCTGTCATATAAACGTTATGTAAAAGATTATTTTTCTCGAAAACGGCTCCAAGAATTTTTATGAAAAAAATCAGTGTACTACTGTAGATAAGCATTATAATTTGGTGAAAAAAAATAATATGGTGGGCTAAAACGGTACCTCCCACAGGACCGGTTTTTTTTTCTTCGACTTTCTCGAAAACTGGTGGACCGATTATTATCAAAATTAATATTCAGGAAGATGTAGGTAGCCTAAATAATTTTGCAGTCACTTTTTTCGAAACATTTTATTTTGTATTTTTAATAATTTTTTTAAAATGTTTTTTTGAAAAATCAATACTTTGAAAACGGGTACGTGTTTTTTTAAGTTTGTTTTTAGATGGATGTTATTGTTTGTATTCTTAAATTATTTTTTTTTAGTTTTTTTAAAAACGTTGTTAAAAATAAACCGTTATATATATATATAACCGCTCCTACGATTTTGAAAAAAAATCACACTTTTTTAACATTGCTTAATGAAATATATTGGCGTTTAAATTATTTCATTTAATACTATTTAACGTACTTTATCGAACAATCAAAAGTCACAAAAATCGAATAAATGCTTTGATGTTAACTTTAATTTTCTTAGATAAAAGTATAATCGATCCCAATAGCACGCATTTTCGTTTGGCTTCATGCCAAACTCTATCAAATGCCTTGGAAATATCAAGCGCAATAATCTTACTTTTACCAAAGCGACGACGTAAGGATTTGTTTCACTGTTCGGTGAGATATGCCATCAAATCATCAGCTGATCGATTACTGCGAAAGCCATACTGACGGTATTGGAGAAGCTTCGGGTCTTAAAGATATTTCTTAAGCTGACGGTTAATCAACGTTTCCAAGGCCTTAGAAAGAAGAGTTATAAAAGCGCTATGGGTCGGTAGGAGGAGGGGGATGATGGGTTACCTTTCTTAGGGACAGGCTGGACAAATGCTGTTTTACATCTTCTATGTCTTTCCAGTTTAGTAGAAGCGATGGAAAAGCTAACGAAGTAACTTAGCCAGTATGGAAGAACACCTCTTCAAACGAATGGGAGATATACCATCCGGGCCAGTGGATTTGTGTATATCGAGATCTTTGAGAACTCTTGCTACTGTACGAGTGTGGGAAAAAAATATGTCCCATGGAAAAAATCACATTCTCAAGTACAGGAGGGGCACCATTGCTGTAATGTAGACTAGAGCTGGCAGCAAAATGGAATGCGAGCAAGTTTGCCTTCTCTAAAGAGTAGACAAGAGGTTTATCATTAGCAATGAGCGTAGGAACCGAAGATGTTGAGAAGTTTTTTATATTTTTTACAAATGACCAAAAATTTTTTCTGCCTTTGGGACATTGCAGAATTTTTGGCGTAATTTTTGGTCATGTAAAAATTTGGTTCTTTCAATAACGGAGTTGCATGAATTCCTTGCTTGTTTGTGTTTCTTTACACTAACAGTTAAACCAGGACTTTCTTTTAGGCTTGATACTGTTTACTCTGTTAGGAATAAAATAACGCATCCCTAGAAGAATCACATTTGTGGTCATTTCAGTACTGGCATCAATGTCAGTATCGAGGAAGCATAGTGACTAGTTAAAGTTAAGGAAACAAATATTCAGGATGTCCAGTTGGCTTTCTCGTATTGCAAACCCGTCCTGGTGGGAAGTTTTTCTTTAACTGGATGAGTGGAGGACGAAATGTGCCCATTCAAATTCCTGCCAACAACCAGAAGCTTATTCTGCGGGCTTCTTGACGTGGTTGTAAAATTCTAGCCAAAATGCATCTTTTCCGTTTGTTCGCATACAATTTGGGAATATTAAGCACTCCCTTCCTCCGCAAGGATAATATCGGTCTCTGTCCAGTGGTAAGCATTGTGTTTGACACACAACATTAGACCTTCCAATTCCACATACTTTCCAAAGTTGCAATTCACGACTTTTAGATTTCTAACAATATCTTTCATTACTTTGCTAGCCCCGCTGGAATCCGTACGGCTCTGACCCGACGGTCATTTGTCTAAGGTCCGTAGTTCCGTATCATCCATAGCAGCGGTACTGTATGATGTGTTTATTGTATTTGCAATTGTGTCCACTCCATTTTTGTTTGCATTGATTTGTCAACATAACCAAGTGTCTTACAGAACTTCGCCAAATGTCGAATAACGAACTTATAAAGATTGATCAAAAAAACAAAATGGACTCCACAGCTTAATGGTGTATTTGTTCTTACCTGCGATTGCAAGAGCGCATGAAGGTTAATCAAAACAAATAATAGACTTCTTTGAGAGCTCAAGTTATTTGCGTTAAAATGTACAGCAAACAAATAATGTGTTTTAAAATAAACACCGAACTTCCGATCACTTTTACAAGCTTCCTCTCTTGAAGTTAGAACCATTTTTATTTAACAACTTCACTTCTAATTTAATTATCAACATAAAAACCAAGGATGACATCTGAAATCCCCTAATAGCTGGACCAATAAAAAAACTCATTATTATCGTCATAAAAGCTCAAGCAACGATAAAAAAATGTATCCTCTAAAAAAACAACATCTTTTCTCACTGTCTCACACAATGATGTTCTTAATGCTCATGTTTATTTAACCCTCAGCTATATTCACTCCCCATAGTAGCTCCAACCACCCTTAGTTGTATATACAAACGACACCAATTCATTAATGACGGAAATAAAAACAGATGGCCTTCGCTGCAGATGGTTCAATAAACACTTCGACTCCATCATATCGATTCCACTTCTATCGGTGGCGGCGAACAACACTTTCGGCCCAACAATTTCCTAAAAGCACACCTTGTTTTCATCTTCATCCCGCCCAATTCGCAGTGTTTTAAGATCTTAAAAAATACCCTCTTCGGTTCAGGTTTCGATTTATTGAATTTACACTTTAAAAGCACGAAGTATTTCCACAGCACACGCCTGACGAGTCCTGAAGATGATGCTTTAAGACCGAAAGAAAGTACCTATAACGAATATCCTTGAGGCGGACTATGCGAGGTCCATAAACTTTAAGTGTGCGCTCCTGCCAAAAACTCTTCGGTTCTTCAAAATTCTGCCAGCAAAATTTCATCTTGAGATAGAAACTCAGATATTCACACAGAATTCACAACTAAAAGCTCAGATAAGGCACGATTCTACTCTTCGAGGAAGCGAAATGGCTGCGAATAAAATTAAGGTGGCCAACTTAACATTTCGTTGCTGCTTGACTATTGAACGGTTTATGGATGGAAGTTTGCCGCCGAAGGCCATCATTTATAGCATTTGGCTTTCGGTAGCTAGATGCTGAGCGGTTCCGAGTGCTGTTAGGATAAGTTTATAGCAATTTGAGAGATTTATAGTTTGCGGAAAATTTTTCATTCTCACATTCCCCTAATACCTATGCCACTGACGCGGCGTAGAAATCAAATCACTTCGAATCATCGCATGCAACCCCGCCACGGGCTTTTCTTCTCACTTCGCCACCACCACCGTTGGACCGTCGGCCGAGGTCTTGCCACCCACAACGTGCATTATTGTTGGTTATAAAGTTCATTTGCGTTCGGCGAGTAATTTAATTTCGCGCCAAAACAAGGTTGAGGTATTTCTGGCAGCAATGCGGATGAGGAGGTGGCTTTTGCGGAAACTAAATCGCGTCACTAAAATGGAATCTGCCGACCGAAATGGCGAAATGTCCTTCGTCGTCTTGTGGATTCATTCGTGCTATATAATAGTAGTCATCTTGTTAATGACAGCTTATTTCGCCTCGCCTTGAGCTGAAATATTTTAGTGTCTCTATAAACTCTTATAAGCTTCAGCAGCCGAGACAAAGTGCTAGAGCACAGCTTTTCGAGAAATATGTGCCTCATTAAGAGGTTATTAGTGTAGTTGATGTTGTTTTGACACTTAAGAAGCAGATTGAATGAAGAAAGCAGCCATCAATAAACAGACCGAAATTTTCAGACAGTTCATTGGGGTAGGAGTAATATGGAAGGATGATAAAAGAAAAGTGCCTTGCCGGATTGAGATTTTTTTTTTGATACAAAATGAACACCAAAGACCATTAAGATAGGGTCGGCATCCTCGGCATATAAAGGATGCTCAGCTCCTTTGATTGAAATGTGTTTAGTATTTATAGCATAAATGAAGAGCGTATGGTAGTAAATGGCTATATTTTAAACGAAATCCTTATACCTTTTCTCGATGGCTGCCAATAAAGGAGATTTTGATTATTTTGATTTTTGTATTCTTTTTCAACTGAAAAGGTACTTGAAATAAATCGTTGGTATTCATTCGAAATTGGTTAACAGAAGAGGAAGCTTATTTATGCGTGTGAACACGTGTGGAATAAAATATTTAAATTTTGAACAAAGTATAAATTTGTATGTAGGTTGGGTATATAAAAAAAAAAAAACAATTTAATCGACTGGATAAAAAAAATAAAAAAAATCAAAAAAAAGTTAAGTACATTTCAATATAAAGTTCTAAGAAACAGGGTGCTTTATTTTAATAAGGCGCATTAAAATTTAAAAAAAAACGATATTAGAAAATTACTGTAAAGGAACCGCTTTCACCTTATTTTTTTATAAATAAAACTTTGGAAAGGTGACGTATTCATCAGAGTGTGCTAATTTTTTTTAGAAGCTTTGGAAATGTTAGTTACCTTTGCGTGGGACTATTCTCAATGAAGCAAATATTTTCTCTTTATCTTAATAAGTGTTCAGGTGAATTATATTATTATTTTTATTATTTCTTTCTTATTATTATTGTCAATTTGATTATTATTATTATTATTATAGAGTTTTGTATATACTTCTCAACTTCTAAGAGTTTGAAAATTGCCTATCACGGGCTATGCCAGGGGATTAGGCTCTGTTAGGGCCTTTACCATGTTCTTGCCCTATTAGATGGGGTTAGACTGTTGCAGGAAACGCCGCACGATGTTGCATGTATTAAGGATAACTGATTAATGCATAGTCTCCTCAAGTGCGCTTTCGAGATTATTGTAACTGGGGTGAACATAGGGAGGGTTTTAGGAATCAGTTCTGTCGCCGAGATGATTATTGGCGTTATTGTCACCCGCTCTACGCCGTGCATCATCCTTAGCTTCCCAAGTAGTTCTTTGTACTTTTCAATTTCAGTAATGTATGTTGTTAAGATGCTATTGCTAAAGAAGAACAGCTACATCAAAGATTTTGATAACTTTCGCAGATTTATCAAACAGGAAAATATCGGGTTTGTTGACTCTTATAGTATGTTCAGTTGTTATAATCGCTCTATCCCAATATAGCTTCACGTCACTGTTTTACAGTACTGTTGGCAACAACCACTTAGTTGTGTCTCACCGTAAAGTCAACTCTTGACTAGACTGAACATCTGCCAATAATATAGTCTATTGTTTGAGCTTGTGTTTCCGTGTTACTATAACCTTCATAAATCCTTCTTTTTCTGCGAAGAGGAGACCTCGTTTCAACCATAGATTAGAGTTAGTTGGATCTATGTAGGACTGATACAATTGAATTGGATCGACCCCAATGCAATGCCTTGGCTTTCCAGGTTAAAGCAGCTGAACCTTTGAGAACACATTCTCTGGAATCTGAAATTCTTCAGCACTCAGATTCAGGGGGGTGGAATTCATATCTGATAGGCACACAGTCCGGAACAAATCTGATGTTTCAATCTGTCTTCTGAAATAATTCCCCATCTTCATGATTTGCGAGTATTGGGAACATCGAGGAGTCCCGTGCTCCGAATTCAGTTGGTAGTGAGCATCGTTCAATCGCACTTCTTAGGTGAGGAAATAGATGTTTTGACAAACTAGTTCTGATTGACGTTGCAATCGGATTAAGTTTCGTATTCGACCACTTTACGATTCCAAAACCAATATGTTACTACAGGAATTTCCCAGGTTTTAATGGCTTTGTGCTTACATTCAGTATTTAATTGTGATTTCAGAATTTTTGGCATCCTTTGGTCGAATTGATGTCGAACTTTCTTCTTAATTTCGGCATTTGATACTCCTTCCAATTGCAAGAAACCGGGATACTTGTAGTTGTCACCCGTTCTTAGGTTTGCGATTATGTTTTCTTCGTCTATAGGCTTTCCATCGGTGTCATCACTACTGAACCTCTTCACATGCTCAATCATTTTATAAAGCTTCTCTTGTTGCTCGCGTAAGGTTTCAGATCATCAACTTGTAAGAGATGATTGATAAGAAGATTTCTAGTCTGAGCTTTCAAATTGAATCCAATTTTAAATCTTTCAAGGATTTTACTCAGCGGATTAATGCCAAGGCATTTCCCTATAAAATTCCACATCTGAAAGGTATAGGTGAGCTCACATTTGGTCCCAGGTGGAGTTTTATGTTCCATTTGTTCATGGCCACGTTCATAAATCGGGTTACTCTTCCGTGAATCTTGTAAGTGCGGAGAATTTCCAATAAATAAGAATGCGGAAGACTATCAAAGATTTTTTATAGTCAATATACCCCAAGGAAATTTTGCGTTTGTTCAATAGAAGGAAATATGCACGTGTCACCTCCACCTGCTTGTGGGTTTTCAAGTTTTCTGTAGAATTGCTTTTGATTTCTTCCGAATAGTTCGTTTTCTAGCTTACTGGCTCTGCTTTCTTTATTACATATCTTCGAATTCTTTTTGAATCAGCTGCCAGTTGCTGTGATTTTTTATCCTTAAAGTCTGTCAGTAAGTCTTATGTCAGTTGTCGGACAGGTATCGGAGAGATGATAGTTTTATCTGGATATGCTTTGATCTTAATGCACTCGTGTGAGCAGTTAGTCAGCCTAAGTCTTGTCTTATTTTTTCAAATTTTGTAAACAAAACGGCCGGCGCTCCCATGCAGGCAATGAAGGAATTCTATCCCTCTGGGGTGTTCTTCCTTGAGTCATCATTTTTTCCCATGTTTCTCACTATAGAAACTGCGACGACAAACATGAGGCAATGAACCCTTTCGGGTAAAATGTGCGTGTTTGCTATTTCAGCAAGCTCGTTGACTCTTTTGTTCTTATTAAGTCTTGGAATTTCATGTCTAAAGAGGGGGTCGCTGTCTTATATATTGCCAGGGCGGTTCTAAAATGATCCCAGAGCGTACTTTCAGTTTCAGAGCTATCAATCGATAATAGAGAAACATATTTGAGTTACTGGCAAAATTCTGTCCGTCTGTCTGTCTGTCATTCTGTCTGTCTGTTCGGATGTATTTTGGACTGCAGCCTAAACGGTTGCGCCAATCGTCTTTGAATTTTGAACTTAGGGTTATTTTGACATTCTACAGAGGAGTTTTTTAAATTTTTTTAGCTCAAAAATTAACGGTACCTGTCATATAACCGTTATGTAAAAGCTTATTTTTCTCGAAAACGGCTCCAAGAATTTTTATAAAAAAAAATCAGTGTACTACTGTAGGTATGCATAGGACCGGTTTTTTTTGCATTAACTTTTTTTCGAAAACTTTTTTTGTATTTTTGTATTATTTTTTTTTTTTTGTTGAAAAATCAATATTTTGAAAACGGGTAAGTGAATTTTTTTTTAAATTTTGTTTTTAAATGTACGTTATTTTTGTGCTTAAGTTTGTATTCTTGAATTATTTTTTTTTAATTTTTTAAAATAAAGTTGTTAAAAAAAAACGTTTTATTTAAAAACGGTTCTAACGATTTTGAAAAAAAAATCACACTTTTTCACATAAAATGGCGTTTAAATTTTTCCGTTGAAAACTATTTGACGTATTTTGTTCAAACAATCAAAAGTCCGAAAAATCGAATACAATCTTTGAAGTTCCCTTAATAATGTTAAAATTTTATTCCAAGCTGTGACCGCACATAAGAGCAAGTACGTGCGATCCAGTCGTGCAATTTATTTTTTCGTCACAGCTGAAATTTGTTAGCACTGCAGCCCTACTGAAACGGAGGCGCTCTGCCCCACTCCCTGTAACAATGTTTTTGACGTAAAGAAGCCGCCTATCCACAGTTTTAATTGTTTATCATTAAGTTACTAATGATATAAATAATGCCAGATCACCAAATCGCAAGTAGCACGATTATACAGTACGTCCAAATGATAAAACTTAATTATAAAAACTAGTGTATTTTGTATAAAAATGTATGTACATATGTTGAACTGAAAGTTCTTGTCAAGGTATTCAGAGTCAACTGAAGAGTCCAAGTGAGTAGACTTGCACTTTCCGCAACCTTAAGTAAAAGTTAAATACGATTTATCAAAAATAAATGCAGCACACGTATACGTATGTAGACTTACAAGTCCTGGTATTTGTTCTATATTTGGCCGCTCTTATGTCACTTGCTTTACATCCACATTATGTAGAATATAATGGCAAAAGGATCTGGCTATTATAACCATCACCACTCTAATTTATAAGAGTTTGAATGGAGAGTTTTGCATACAATACAAAAAGCAGTCATTCCTTTTGTATACAATTCAGACTTCACAATGACTTATGAATGGTTTAATAGCTCCTGGTCGACTTCCTTGAAAAGGCTCTTTGTTTACCCATTTACACCTTCACAATAATAAATACATCTCTATTCACACAAGAACAACACCCACCACCACATAGAGACAGATAGTAACAGTAGAGAATAGAAAATGAGCCTTGCCTTAGACAGAAGACCGACCTGAAGACAGAATATGACAGAAATCCAAACAATGTTTCAACTTTCCATTCTTGACACTTAAACTTCAACCAAACCCCTTGCACCTTCATCTATGTTTATATGCGCATCCCAACTGTCAGATGTAGTTCACCTAAATTGCTGGGTTATAGCTGTGGAAACACAGTGTTTTGCAAACATTTATTCTGTGATAATTGGGGCATCGTGTGTGACATATTTATTCAAGTCATCTTACACAATCCCCCGTTAGGAGGTTCATCATTTACAATAACACACCTAACCCACCTCCCCACACAAAGAAGTCATATGTGATTCGAAGACAAACAACTTCACTCAGGATATTGTTATCTCAAAGTAAATAAAACAATGCCATCGCCTTCTTTGCTTTCTGTCTTCTTTAAGCTTTAAGTTTCAATCCTTGCATTATACGGGAAAAGCTTTGTTATTGCATTTGCATCTACTAAAAGGGACACAAAAATTAGGTTACTCAACATTTCATTTGATCTCGCTTCTAGGAAAGGATGAAGGACGAATCTCTAAATTCCGTCGCACGTTTCACACTCATATGTTGTCGGTTAGAAACCCCTCCCTCCCTTCAAAAAAATACTCAAGTGGGAAAATAACATTTTTTGTGTGTTTGGTTTTTTTGAACGCGCGCTATGTCAACTTCGTCCTGGAAATTCTTCTTTTTTTTTTTGTTAATCCTTTTGCAACATGGAATTAGGGATTTTTTATGGCTCGTAAAGAAATGCTTAGCTCTCTACATTTATTTTGATTGGGTTCGCAACCCGAGTAGCATAAAAAAGGAGATAACTTAATAGGGCCGTTTGGCACTGTTAGTCATTGAAAAAAAGGCTTAAAACATTTTTATGACTTTGACTAGGCTTTTTTTATATTTTTTTTTGCTCCACTTGAATGCGTAAAGAGGGTTGATTTTTGATGCGACGACGACGCTTTGATGTCCATTTTGTTTACAGAGGACGGAGTGGGTGTGAAGAAAACATGATTGTTATGAGATAATGAGATTGTCAACTTGGCGGGATGATTAATGAAATTTAATATTAATTCAGGTTAATAAAAAAAAATATTAAAAGAAGTGTTGGGCGTGTTTTGCTTTCATTTCCAGGATCTCAGGTAGCAAAAGGAAATAAACAAACAACAACAGAAAATGATCACAAAAAGTCAACCAATAAAAAAATGAGATTTATTTGCCTCTTCTCCTTCGGAAAATTCGAAAGCGAAATAATAGCTTTCTTGAAAACAATTAGGACTTTGGGAAAACTCTATTAAGAATGCCGGAATTATTATTTATTGGCGGGATTTAAGAAGAAACGCGTTATTTGAAAGAAATTGGCTACAATTCGTCTTATGGAGATTTATGAGCGCACTTAAATATTAATGGACTTGAAAGAGAACCATAAAAAGCCGAAAAAAATATAATAATAATAAAAGGAGATACAAAACAAGGTATGCGTGTGCGGATATAAGGATGAGAGGGAATATTTATGAATAAGAAAAATTGTTTTTCAGATTGCTTAAAAAAAATATTAGGATTTAATATTTTTATTGGGATAATGGATAAACGGATTAGTTTACCTACTTTATAACGTTCATTTAATTCTATTAAGGGAGCTTGAAAAAAAAGTAATTGAATTGACTTTAAGGAATGCTCATTTAGTTTGAAGTTTTCTTGATGAGGAATATCATGTTGAGACATTAAATACACGCCTTTCTAGCCGCGTCAATTTCAACGTTTGATGTGTCCATGACATCTTCCTTGCTTTATTACTCTTTGTGACGCCTGGTTTAAAATACCCCTGCATCCACTTCGATCTCTAGCCTGCCGTCTCCAATTACACACTCTAAGTAGTTTAAGATCTTCCTTTACCTGCTCGTTCTATCAAATATGACGTCTATTTTGGGTTCTGACTCCTATGGGTATGGCGTCTAAGATTTTTAACACTGGAAGATGATTTATAAAAATGAGATAGTAGTCGGAGATAGAACGGAGCTCAGGGGCGCACCAGCATTTATTTTGTGGGAATCAGACTTGAATCCACAACCTGTATTCAATGGTCAAGAAGATAGCTTTTAATCCAACGAACAAGAGTATCATCGATCCCAAATGCACGCATTTTCGATAAGAGAGCTTCATGACAGACTCTATCAAATGCCTTGGAGATATCAAGAGCAATAATCTTACTTTCATCAAAGCGATGTAATCCACTGTTCGCTGAGATATGCCATCAGACCATCAGTGGAACGATTACTGAGAAAGCCATACTGACGGTAATGAAGAAGGTTTCGGTATTCGAGATATTCCTTAAGCTAACGGTTAATAAGCGTTTCCATGACCCCAAAAAAAAGGGATGTTAGTGCTATGGGTCGGTAGGAGGAGAGGGAGGATGGGTCACCTTTCTTAGGCTACAAATGCTCTATTCCATCTTCTAGGAAAGATTCCCGAAGAGTAGGAGCGATGAAAAGCTTACGCAGTGGCTTTGCAAGTGTGGAATAACACCTCTTCAGAAGAATCGGGGATATAGTATCCGGGCCAGCAGATTTGTGTATATCAATATCTTTGAGAACACTTGCTACTATAGGTACGAGGGCGGAAAAAATCTGTCCCACGGAGAAATTTACATTCTCAAGTACAGGATGGGTAATGCTGTGAGGTAGCGTAGCGCTGGCAGCGAAGTGGGCTTCGAGAAATGTTGCCTTCTCTGAAGAGTTAAAAATAGGTTTGTCATTTGCGATGAGCGTTGGATTCGAACCGAAGATGTTGAGGAGTTTTTAATATTTTTACCAATGACCAAACTTTTTTCCTGCCTTTGGAACATTGCAGAATTTTTACCGTAATTTTTGGACATGCAAACATTTGGTTGGACTTTCAATAACGGAGTTGCATGAGTTCTTTGCTTGTTTGTGCTTTTTCCGCTTTTCCTTTGAAGGGTTATCTTTGTAAGATCGGAAACTTATTTCTTTGGGCCTGATAGCTTCTTTACACTCAGAATCAAACCAGGCCTTTTCTTTAGGCTTGATGCTTTTACTCTGTTAGGAATAAAAGCACGCATCCCTAGAAGAATCACATTTGTGATCATTTCAGCACTGGCATCAATGTCACTATCGAGGAAGCATAGTGAAAGTTACGGACAATATATTTAGGCCGTCCCAGTTGGCTTTCTCGTATTGCCAAACGGGCCTGGTGGGAAGTTTTTCTTTAACTGGATGGATGGAGGATGAAAAATTAGCTGAAATGACACAATGGTCCCAAGTGCCAAATAGATAAATTACATTAATGGTATATTTATCAGGGTGAAAAGTAAGAAACAAGTCAAGAGTATGGGCAGCTTGTCCAGCAATATCCGGTATACGTGTTGGCACATCGATCAGTTAGGTATGGTGATGTAACCCGGCAAAAAGATCGACATACCTTCCTTCGGGTGTTGTCTGGCCAGAATAGCGGAACCAATTGGAATTGAAACCGCCCGCAATAACGATTTCAGTGCAAGGATAAAGAGAAACAATTTTCGGGATGGAATCAGACAGCGCATCAAACTCGTTACAAGTCGAATCACTTTCGAGATTTGGACTCCTGTAAATAAAACAATAATGAATGACATGCTTGCGGACAGTGAATTTGAGTCACAAGTTAAAGTCCGTGTTGTAACATTGCCCGAGTAGACCACGAGACCATGATGGCAAAAGAGTAATGGCATCAAGTTATTCCCATGTAGAGCAAATTCTGATAAATCAGTATTTACCCCAAAATTAGTTTCCCTTATTGCCAAAACAGCTAGCTCGTATTGAACAGTGTAACATACACGTGAAAAAAAATTCTTCCTTAAACCGCGAACATTAGAATAGACGACACAAAAATTACCATTACCATTTAAAAATACTTTCTACACAAAACACAACTCTGACATTGTCTAACTGTGCAGTGATTGCATTGAAGTGAAATCACTAGTTAATGCTCGCCTAGTTCTTATTATCACATCAATGTCGCGTAAAAACCCAAGTATTTTTTGTTGATTTACTAAAGATAGTGCTTGATGTGCTGGCCTAGGTGTTCCGTACTTACCTTTCAAACACAATGTTGAAACACCTGCGGGAATGTGCGTCACCCTGTTTTTACCTTCTCGTAGTGTTGAAGGTTTCAATAGAATCCCTAATAATTTTCACATTCACATAAAAGGCTGGAGAAAATCTTATATAGACGATGTATAAAAGTCAAATTCCTACATATATAGTTGTTGCAAAGTAGTCGATCTTCTTTTTTGTAATTTGGGCACTAAGATTCCAATAGTCGGGCATACTATTCTCCATACAGATTTCGCTGATTATAGTTGGTGTATTCACGGACCAGGTCATCTACAGTGTGTCTCAAAAGTTCGGTCTTGGCTCTGATAAAGCATCGCTTAATAGATCATCGGAATCAAAGGCTTATTGCACGTGATTAGTATTGGAATGATGTAATCATCAGCGTGCCTTAAAAGTTCGCCTTTTAGACCGTCAGCACCATCAGAGTAATTTGTTTTTAGTCTGGTAATGACTATTTCTATGTCATCGGGCGGATCTAATTCTTGGTTATCATCTAATCCGGGTTGATCATTGGCGTGATATTGGCGGTTTTCATGTTTCAACATTAAGTTAAACTATTCCCTTCAGATGCTTAACATGCATAATGTATCTATTACATCGTTCCATCCCCATCTTTGCAGGCCCAGAATGGCCAGTGAATTTGACTGTTTAACTCTTCCTCTTTAAACACCTCTGCATCTCCTAGACTTCACTTTGCAGGTGATCTTTTTTGTTTCTACTGAGTAAGCGTTTTTCATCCTTACTTCGAGATTATTTAGATGCTTTAGTTACTTTCCAGAGCCACGAGCTATATGCCTCCGTTCTTGCTTTTTTTACTCAAAACATTCGGGGTTGAAACGACGTTTTCTCGGAGGTGGTTGTGAGAAGCACAACATTTATGAGGCTGCGTTTCTTATGGCTTTTTGACAAGGTTTTCATTTGTCTTCGGGGTTCAAATTGTACGCGATAGCGATCCTAGACGATCTTGTTTCTTGGGACTTACGAACGTTCAGAATACTAGATCACTATGTGCCTTTTTGGATGCCTAGACGAGGAATTGATGTTCCTGGAAAGGTAAACCAGGTACATTCGGATAGATCCAACGCTTGCCATTAGTTCACATTTCTGTTATCCATTAGCGAGGTAACGCGTGGAGGAGATGTGGCCGCACCAATAACTCGATGGGTACAACTTCTTCTTTAATTTTTTAAACATAAAGCTAAAACAAAAACAATAATTTTTAAAATAAAATAAAACTATAACTTCTTAAAGTACTCATGTCACAAACGACTATAAACATAAATACCTAAGAAGATTAAGAGATAGGATATATGTATGCATTAAAATGCCTTTTAATTTACATATTATTTAAAAACTTAAATCCAAAGGTCTACAAATAAAACTTATCATTGCTCAAATTTTCACTGTGCCAGTTACTTGGGAGTTAGGAGGCACACTCATATAAAACATACAACAAAGTTTGCCAAGAATTTCTAGCTAAGTTTTGTCTCATTACCTAGACAACATAAGCTTTTCACAGAACGTTTGTTACATACAAAGTTTTCAATTTCCTTTTAAACACTAATTTATAAACTTTGTCTTTCAGTTCAAAATTTGGCGTTTATATTCATTGCTCAACGCCGCCGACTTCCACATTCTAAGATCATGGTGTGTTATGAAACTTACGTGCGTATTTATGCTCTCGTAGACTTACAGCTTAAAGTTAAACTTAAGTGTTTATCCTTGAACTTTATAGTAAATATGACAAACTATTCTCTGATCATCCTATAAATACATAATATGAGCTTACAGTCAACACTTGTTTGTTTTTTTCCCACAAGTAGGTAGTTTCTAGATGGTTTTTCCAAAATAAAAATAAAAATACGTTTTCAACTCAAGTCTTCTAGCAGGCAGGACGGATAATTGTTTCCCAAAACATTGTCAAAAGCTAATGTTGTTGAAAAGATTTCGAAGCTTAATATTTCTAACGAAGTCAAATGAGCCAGATAAGAAATTAACTATTAGAGGTATTTTGATTATTCCGCATATTTACCGCCACGAAAGAGTATTCATCTATCTTATAATAAAAGCTACTTCAATCAAGTCGGAGAGCATAGCCTTAAGCTTCAAAACCTACTATAGGCTAACTTGCTTATTTATAATACGAACATTGCCAATACCCCGAGAGATAGAACTCAATCGAGCGAACCAATCACGTAATTTGCATAATTTATTTGCCTAATGGTATGATAACACTTGAAAACGCCTTCAGGAATCATATGAGCCAGCATGAAGTACCAGCAATTTGCCAAAGCAAAGCAGACACTTTACGCCGGAATTGTGTAAGCATTTGAAAGCAGACATTCCTGGCTTCTCCCGGAGTCATATCGCATGGATTTGTGGTGTACTTACTGGCAATTTGCAAAGGTGTCTACGTACCACAAGGATACGATCTCAATATACTCGTTCTCTGAAGTACAACGCGAATGCCAGTACATATATTAAAGAGGATTTCAACCGTCTAAGGCAAACTTACAGTTTAATTGAATTTCCCTTTTGAAACGAAATTGACGAACAAATGGCCAATAAAATTACGACTCCAAGTTGCCAAATTGTTCAAACGTATAAAGGGGCTTTTAATTATCCTTATGCGAACGGTAACAATGTTGGTGCAATTTTCCAAAGAACGATAAAGCACGTACATATGTGGCACGTTATTTTCTCGAAGGGTTTATATAACGAGAATTCGTAAGTGTTTAAGAGTTTAACTTCAATTTAGGGCGGCGTGATATGTAAGTGAAAAAAAACCGGCTTAAGATTTCAGTTAAAGGATTAAATGTATATTT
The DNA here is from genome assembly GCA_963971375.1 of Platycheirus rosarum. Classification (NCBI taxonomy): domain Eukaryota; kingdom Metazoa; phylum Arthropoda; class Insecta; order Diptera; family Syrphidae; genus Platycheirus; species Platycheirus rosarum. The sequence continues at coordinate 258,501,163 of OZ020507.1, forward strand.
CCAGGAACGGAACCCTCCCAACCAAAATTTCGGAAAAGTTCGAAATAAAATCATAAGCCGTTGACGGCAGAAAAAAGCGATAAGTGACGTTAACGCCTGAGGCTTATTTTTCTCTTTTGTTTTTAAAAGTAGCAATAACTTAAACTTTTTAACAACTTGCCCTACTCCTCCTCGAAATACAAAACACATACAAATGATGGTGTAGTAATATCACTCCATCATGACACACACTCAGACGACTCAATAATCTGCTTGTGGTTTATAATGTTGTATTCTAGGAAAAACTCTCCAACATTAAATTTTCTGGAAAATTCTGTCTTCATAGAATTTTGTGCATCCATTTGTCATGGAGTCGTTGTCGTAAGAATGGCATTTATTTGCCATTATCACGAGGATTAAGAACACACTGTGAGATGTTTTCATTCAAAAAGGATTTTCCGGGAAAATACCAGCCAGCATAGTAATAATAATGGCAGCAGAAATAGTATTACTTTTCCCCAAAGTCCGGATGAACAAATTTGTCATGGTCTAAAATAAATGGTCTTATGGTTTTCAGAAGAGTTTTAAGGTTTTGGCAGGCTTAGCAGGATAATTTCTTATGGTTTGGTAATTTTGAATTATAGAAGTTGATAGTAATTTCGGAATAATTTTTGAGGTGTTGGTCCGTCGTTCGTTTGTGAATTATGGAAGGCTTATAAATTGGGCTTAGAAATGAGAAAACTAAACGAAAAAAGTGAAAATTTTTTTCAGAATGACGTTGAACATTTTTAAAGTTACAAATAGTTATACAGTTACTTTCAATTATGAGTTTATATTTTTTGGAAAACCAAATTTTTAACTTCAGTATCTTATTACAGTAAATTCTGGATAGAATGATAGGATATGTCAGCCTTCGTAGCAGGAGTGCCCATAAGAGCAACGTTGTTCTCCCTTGGCATAAACTTTTCCAAGTAGCACGCTGTATTCCAAAAAATTTGTAACACCTTATCTGTAACAAAGGGATGGTAACATTAAAGTGACAAATAAGTCACCACGACTTCTATGTAACCAAAAAAAATAGTTGGTTTTCTGTATGTCTGTAAAGTCGGTTTATAATTTTACGAGAAAACGTCATAAGAAAACATTGATGGCAACAACAATAACATACAGCCCTTTAACCCACAAACCCTCTCATTAAATCCACATACACACCCCAAAATCTCCATCTACTTTCTACTTTAACAAAACTCCGCCCATTTTGTATTTCTTTTCTCTTCTTGTTCTTTTTGAATTATTTTGGAAATTTGCACCTGTTCTTTTTCATATTCGCCTGGTGCTCAGAATACGTTTGCGATCGATCTTTTCTTTCGTCTTGTTTTGTGACAAACTTTAATTATTCGGAAGTTCCAGTTTAACTTGTGTGAAATCACTTTGAGTAGTTACTCAACAATTTCTTGTAGATAACACTGACATGTAACAAATTAGAGAAGTTAGATAGATTTCTTTTGACTGAGTAATAACTCATCAAAGAGTTATAGTCACGATTATGCTGTCTCTTTTATTGCATTTATTGGTCGCTTGCACTTTTTAATACATATTATTTTAAAAAATATTAATGTGTATGTAATAAATAAAACAAGAAACCCAAATGTTCCAAATTAGTACAACTTTGGTTAATAAATCAAACATTTACCAACTAGGTATATGTTTTGAAGGACTAAAGACTCTTACTGATGTATGAATTTAAAATTTTCGATGAATTTTGTTTTGAGTGATATTTCAAAACGCTCGAAGTTATAGCACGAAGTATTACATTTTCCCCTCCAATAACTCACAATGACCGAAACTATAAATCCTTGTCATCACTCAACAACTCAAACGATGAAACCTCTCTTGCCAACCACAGTGGAACTGGATTAGCATTGAAACACGTTTTCTATTTTTTTAAATATTCTCCAAAAACAAAACTTTCCATATAGAAAACTTTAATGGAACCCTTAAGAAACTCATTCTCTTTTCAGAAGTCACAACTCATAATTTTTGAGTTACTAAGGAGTTTTAAAAAAAACTTTACCAAAAGAAGTATTATCACTAATCACCTTCCTGTGAACTAAATTGCGACACAATGTATAGAAGACAGAACACAGTTTGACAGAAGAAAAGAAGTAATAACCGTGAAGTTACATCAGTTACTCAGAAGGTACAACAGATGGAAGTTACAAAAATTTTAATTTCAGTTATATGCACAAATATATATTGTTATTGGACAGTGGACATTTAAATTAAAGTAACCAATTTCGCTCTGTCGCCTCACAGTGACGTATCGAAGTTGTAAGTTTACTTTAATTTCATATTAGTTACCTTCCAGTGTCCCGAAACATATCAGCATTAGGTTGGTCTTGAGTCACTCAGCTGTATTGAAAATCTTATGTAACCGCTCAGTAACTTTTAGTCAAACTCATCACTTTTTAGTAGCAAGGTTTGTGCACATAGATCTTTATGTAACGCAAATGCAACTCATATGAATTCAGCTTTTTTCGTACCTGAAAGTAGTAAAACTTTTCAGTTACAACTATGCAAGAAGAGGTGTGTCGACACCAAAGAAACATTTGTTTAAAAAACATTACTGCAATGTTGCCCATTTTTTTAAAAAATATTTCTGAAATGTTTCTGAAATTTCTGAAACATTACTAAAATGTTTATTTGTTTCCCATTTTATATATCCAGTTTTGTACGTAAGATGGATTATAAAAAAGAAGCAATCATAGCGCCGCGTTTTGTCATCATGAACAAAATACAAACAAAAACAAAAAACCTGTCAACTAGACTAAAATGCTTGAAAAATAAAGAAAAATGTCTGTTCAGAAAGGGAAACAGAAAGACATTTTATAAAAATTTTCAGAAATGTTTCGCGAAGCATCCAGACGTAAATAACCATTTCAGAAACATTTAAAAAACATTACAGAAAAAAGGAAACATTTCTGAATTGTTTTTAAATGTTTCTGAAATAGGTATTAAAAAAAATGTTTCTTTGGTGTGGACACACCTTTCAGAAAAAATACAAAAGTACCGCGTATGTAATACTTTAAGTCTCTTTTTCAAATGTGCACAACTCGGATTGTACATAACTAATACAAATTGGTCCTAGCACATTTCCTTGCGATACACCATCTTCGTTGTCTTATTTAGCTACTTTTTTCATATTCTAAGGAAGGAAAGTAGGATTTTTTTTCCTTGCAAACGGAACACAGGATATGTCCAGCTTGACCCTGAAAAAGGTGACCCCTGACCACTACCCCTCTCCTTCTACCCACTCACGGCAAGTACGTCCCTTCTTTAAGGTCATGGAAACACTGATCAACCGTAAGCTTAAGAAATATCTCAAAGATTGAGAGCTTCTTCTTCTGGCAGCATTCAAAAACAATGTAAATCAACATCTTCTGTCCCTGTTTTGACCAAATTTTTGATTTTTGTTTTCCTTAACTTGGTTAGATTTGCGGTTTGTTGAAAAAGAACCATTAGTTCAACTCCAACGCACTTAGGTCAAGGTAGACCCAATGTGATGCCCATTGTAATTGTACACTTAAAAAAATCGGAATCCAAAACGTGTTGAAAAAAGTTTTCAAATTTTGCATCAAGCCTTTCTTTATTGTAACACTGTAATAGATTTTAATGATAATTAATGACTCTTAATATAACTCTAATAACCTTTGATTTAATTAATTTCAATTTTCATTATCTTACATTTTGATGAATGTCAGCCGAAAGCTTGAATGAATAAGTAATGTGAATCCATATGGGTCAGCCCAAATAGGAGTTTTCCCATGCCATTTGAAAGGTGATAATGGTAAATAAATTAACATTGTTGCTTGTCATCTAAGGCAACACTTCACACCAAATCTATTCAAAGACACACTATAAATCTCAAAACCTCACACCCAATTTAATCCCAAACCCCAAAAAAGTTCTTATGTCCTTTAACTACCACAATCATCATTAGCAAGTGGTTATTATATATTTCAATAACATCATGACAATGAGTAATCATCGTTTGGTCGAATTGAACTCATTACACAGCTTTTTGTTTATTCAAGGACATGAAATTAATGACATCACCCTCCATCCGTCTAATATTGACCACCCCTTCGATCTAAAATTCATTAAAGATGTCAAAACATTCCTTTCGACAAAAAAAAATGGTGATAAACCTTATTTCTTCTTGTCAATTTTTGGTCAAGCATTTGACTTGTCTGATAATAATTCATCAATCAGCCTTAAGACAAGGGTGACTATTTATCTTCCACAATAAATCAGGGAAAATCCATTTCCAATTGTCATGTTCAAACATTCAAGCATTCACATATATATATCCATACTTTTATTTTCTTCCTTCTGTGAGTGAAAATCATACCAAAACCCTTAACCCAAGACTCGGAGTGGGGACACGTATTTTTCTGCCCCACTGGATGATTAATTAAGTTAATCGCATTACATGGCAACTTCGGCCCATTCGTCATATAGTTTTTTTCTCTATTTTTTGTTTCCACCTTTTTGAAGTCATAGTCATGTTTGTTGTCTTTTTGTTTTCCTTACGTACTGCCTCTTAGAGATTATGCGTGTCTGGAGGTGGGCCACCCAGACACCCAAAACACCCTTTGAACCGCCTATAAACAACCCCCTCCACACACTTGTGATGCCAACAAAAACAATAAGAATTCGAATTAGTTTAACAACTTTTTGATTACTCAAACAGTAATATGCGTGTTTGGCAGCTTTTGTTAGCTTTAACCTGGTTTTTTTGTCACCTCCCATATGAACACAACAGCTCTTCCCTGAAAACAAATAGTCAGCCTGATCGAGGACAGCACATTAAATACGCACCACAGGTACCTATGGGATGCGTGTTTTGAGGTCGATTTTGTCCTTAAGGATAATAAAGAATTCTGAAGCGATAAAATGAAAATCCTTACAAAACGTCAAGAGAAGTAATGTTATGTACGTTTTTTTAATGTGTTTGGTCTGCTACAGTGTGTGCACGCAATCCGCATTCACATTACATGTCCTAATGACTTGAACAGCTTTGATGCGTTGTTAGGTTAAGAAAGGGGTCTAAGGCCAATATTCATTGAAGGTGGATGAAGTGAAAGATGAGGAATGAGGGTACCTCTATATGAAAGGTTCTAGTTAATGAGACTATTTCAAACGTTTTTTATCTAGCGTTTTTGCCAGTAAGGAAGTCATTAGCCATAATAAACCAAAATACAATCATAATTACCAAGAAGGGTGAATAATCTTAACGATAATGGTCCCAAATAGGCTTTCCTTCTACCAAACCGCCTTATCTGCTTATCAGAGCTGCCTTTCGAATAGTAAATGTAAGAAACCCTACAAGTATAATATATATGACAATTGAATCGCATGGACGTCTTTGTATAAAAGAAGGTAACTCTAGGTTTGATAGTTTCCTTTTGAAGAGAAACTTATAAAAGAAATAAAAAAAAACTATAATCTGTTCAGTACAGGAAAGATAGGACGTTCACCACTCCGTGGAATCTTTTTAAGATGTGGGAGAGCGATAATATTACAGGGTTTCCTTAGTGCACATCATAGATCATAAAGCACAATTCTGAAAGCTTTTAAACAAAATCCAAAGAAAAATTGACCATGATTTGCATTAACGCAGAAGTGGTAACTCGTAATTAATGTGCTTTTCACTTGAGGTTATAGGTACTTTGAGGCAAGTTTAGGATTCGTGAATATTAAAAAAAATTAGAAAGCAATCAAACATGACATTACGATTATGGAGAAGACTAAAAAAGTTAGTGACAAAAAATTTCTGTCTGTTCGTCTGTATGTATAGAGAGCTGCTGCCTAAACGGCTTAAGCGATTTCCTTCAAATTAAGTACATTATGTGTTATTCTTTTGGCATTCCTCAGAGGGGTTTTTTCAATTTTATTTTTAGAGCTAAAAATAACGGTACCTACTTGCAATAAAACAGTAAAGGAAAAGCTTAATTTTCTCGAAAACGGCTACAACGATTTTAATGAACATTCATTCATTTTATATAAAACAAATTTACGGAAAATTCTATCTTCTATCGTATCTTTCATATAACGGTTTTTTTTAATTTTCTACCTTTGTCGGTAGCGGCTCATTAGATTTCTATAAAATTTTATATTTGAAAACATTTATGTAGCCAAATTAATTCTGCATACCAAATTTTTAAATATTTTTTATTATCTATTAATTTATAATACATTTTCGAACTTGTTTTTCGAAAATTCAATATTTTTAAAACTATTAAAAAAAATATTTTAATTTTTATGATAAATTAATTCTAAAAAACTGCATACCAAAATCTAAAAAAAAAAACAAAAAAACTAAAAATAAATAACAGGATTCTATCAAAGTCCGTCCTACAATTCTCGAAGTTTTTTTTTCATAAATTCTTTGTTATTTAAGACGTCTGATGGCATACCTCATTTTTACAAGAAACCGTTGAGTGTTGCCGTTTTGAAACTTTTTAAGTCTCGAAGCGTGTGCTTTTTGTACATCAATGTTTCTCGTTTCTATCAAAGATCAGTCGTGCCCATTTTTTCGTTGCTCGGGAAGTAAACCCTCTCCGGTCAAAATAGAAATTTCAAATTGCAAATATTCCGACAGAGCTACATTTTGGTGGGGACCATGGGTACATAATTAGAAAAAAAGTCTCAAAAGTCTCCATCGATCCCATGTGTGCTAAAACAGCTATTCGGGTCAAAGGTCACAAAAACGTTTTTTTTTTCTTTTTTAGCAAAACGGTTAGTTTTATGATAAAAATAGTAGAGACAAAATTGAAAATCATGTAATTGTCTTTGAAAATTACCTTGACACTTTCTTTTCTTAAGATTCACAATTTCCGAGAAAATCCAATTCAAAAATTTAAAGTGTGATGTGCACTAACGGAAAATTATACCTACCATTCTCAAAATGCCATATGTCGAAATGTGAATTTATTTCAACAAAAACTGCACAAAAAAACAACAACAAACAACTAGCAATAGTTTTTGTTGTTGCAATATATTTTGTATGGACACGCTTATTGACATACAAAAATGTTTGACTAATCAATGTAGGAATAACACTCTACAACATTACATGAATAGGTTTGCCGTAGAGCTTGAGAAAAAATGAGCACGACTCGGTCGCACGTACTTGCTCTTAAGTTCCTCAATTGAAAAGCAAGATCTTTGAAAGAAACAAGAAACATTAACATTGAAAATAACACAGTTTGAACTTATAAAAGGTATCAAAATTATAATACTTCAAGGTTTTTAGTAAAAATTAAGTAAGTAAAGTTTTTCGAAAATTGTAGAACCGGTTTTGATAAAATCCTGTTTTTTATTTTTAGTTTTTTGAAAAAAATTGTTTTTTTTTTGTAATTTTGGTACGCAGTTTTTTTGGAATTTATTAATGTACATGTGATAATAATAATAATAATTAATATTTTTTTTTATTAAAAATATTGATTTTTCAAAAAAAAATCAAAAATTATTTTAACTAAAAAAAAAATTTATTCAAAATTTGTATGCAGAATTAATTTGGCTACCTAATAGATCTTCTCAAATATAAAGTTTGACAGAAATCCAAAGAGCGGTTACAAAGAAAGCCGAAATTAAAAAAAAAAGGTTAATTTGAAAGGTACCGTTAATAAACTATTCCCGTAAACTTGGTAACCAAGTGATAGCCAATACCAAAAAAAATTCTCAAATTTTTTTGTCAAAATCGTTGGAGCCGTTTTCGAGAAAAATGAGCTTTTCCTTAACGGTCATATGGCAAGTACTGTTATTTTTAGGCCGGACGGATACTGACAGACAGACATTTTTTGTGGATCACTTTTTTAGACTTCTCTATGATCGTAATGTCATGTTCCATTGTTATTTCAATTTTGCCTTATAATCCCTATAATGACAAGTAAAAAAGTCATTGATGAAAAACTAAGAACGGTCGAACATTTCGTAGATTCCTCCCCCCCCCCCCCTTTCCCCTTTTTACCAAGGCTCTTGAGGACCAAAACCTGAGAAAAGGTTAATTGACCATCCCTAAACTTTAGCGGATCCATATTCTGGGTTTCGAAATTTTGTTTGGTCAAAATTGTGTTTTTATAAAAATTCTGTATGGTCAAAATTCTGTTTGCCAAAAATGATGTATTACAAAATTCTGTAAATGCAAAATTCTGCTTCTGAACACTCAAATTCTGTCTATGAAAAATAACCATTTCCGTGAGTTAATTAAAAAGATTTATTGAATGAAAACGAAAAACAGAATTTACAAAATTGAATAAGCTATATCTAAAAGAAAAGTAATATTTCATGTCTTAATTTAAGATTAAACACTCGTTAATATTTGCTTATTTGTTTATTGCTCAACATTATCTAAAAGAAGTATTATTTTTCAAAAAAAAAAAAAAAAAAAAAAAATTCAAGTGTTTCAAAGAGGTTTTGAAAAAAAATTAATTAGATAGTTAATTATAAAATGTTCTGTGTGTTCTTTTAAAAAGCTCCTAAAAATTCTTCGAGATCTTTATTTGAATCCGAATTACAATTACAAAGGTCTTTTTCGATTCACTAATTCTTACAGGAATAAGGTTAGCATAAGAACATCTTAAAAAATTTGTAAAATAAAGTTAAGAATTTGTTTTCTTCTCCGGTGATAAGTTCAGATATTTATACAATTTTACAAACTTTTTTAAAAAATTCCTTTTAGCTCAAATTTTGTATTCTGCATATTTCCTTTCTATTCTGACTTTCCAAACACTTAATAAATCGGTCAGTTAATAAATTCTTCTCTTTGAAGGTTGATTCTAAAATCTTGTTGTATTCTAATTTATTTTGAATGTAGCTACTAATTTTACTTTTCAAATCTGAAAGTCCAAAGTTTGTTTCAAAAGTTACTCATAACATCGAATCCAAAAAAAAACATTTCATTAGCAAAAGTGTTCGCTGCTCAAAAACAAAACATTATAAATGTTAAATATTCTTGAAATTTTTCAGAACTTCTATTTGGAAATTAAACTTATACCTAAGCGGGATGGCGAAGGGGAAGTGGAAACCTTGTTCAATGCATCTCAGCTCTTTAAAAATATGTTTTTCGTTTTACGGTTCACTTTTAATTAAACTAAGACTCTCACCATTGCTTGCTGCTTCTCATCATCATCATCATGGTGTAATTGCACGTTCGTTACGAATACAAATATTTGCATTAACAAAACCTCTTACCTCTTAGCCCCCACTTTCTCGGTGGTTTCCGTATACACAACGCTATACTACCTTGCCTATGCTTTTGCTTTTCGGGACGAAAATCCCTCTTTAAAATGGCTTAGGTAGTTTGGTGTAGTGATGTGTACATCTTAATTTTCGAAATAGAGATACATATACATCAGCAAAGTTCAGTTAAAGTTCGTCCTCATGAAAACTCTGTCAGAATGCGAGGAAAACTCATTTGGTTGCTGAAAACCTTCTCAGGGTGAATCTCATTGAAATATTTTCCCAAAAAAAGCAAACAATACCTAGCAAACCTATCTCAAAAGTGAGTTTTTTTTTAAGACGGTTCATCTTACTAGAGCTGTCAGGAAAACTAATTTCACCCAAGAACAGAGACAACGTAATTATGGAAGAACACATCTCCATTCTATACTGAGGGTGTCTAACGTCAACGGTGGATTTTAGTAAAGTCATGAAGTAAACATGTGGAAAAATAAGTTTGGTGATTTTACTTCTGCCATAGTCAAGAGGCAGGCTGGCTATTTGAAAGCTTGTTTGCTACTCAGCTCGCATAAACTAGGGTTTTCAACACTGAAAATAAATTGGCTGAAAAACTACGCAGTCAATTTGCTAATTATTTTGTTCAACATTTTTCTAATTTGTTATCCAGCAAAAGGAAATCAATGGCAATGCATAGAGGTAGAGATTTTTGTTTAGGATATACAGAAATCAATATCTGTATTTGACCCAAAAGTTGTCAGGATGAATGCTTTTGTAGATTTTGCAGTAAGCAAATTTACAGCTGGACAATTGTTTTGACCAAATATTATGAAATTCCTAAACTGCGACGTGACTAAAATCTTGTTTGCGATTAATTACTTTAATCTTAGAGCCACTTTCTTTCTAATTACGGCAAAAAATAGAAATAATGAAGTTGGAGGTGGTGCTTTGATCGGATTTATAATTAAAATAATGTCTTCAGCAGTTTCATTCACTTTTAGTTTTTGATGGAATTAATTTGTGTAAAAAACATTAACGCAGTATAAGGTAGCTTATTGGCTCAATGCGTATATTCCTCCCAAAAGTTCTGCACTGGTCTATACCGAAATTTCTATGGTTTATGATTATGTTATTGACCTTTTTTATTCTAACAGCAACGTTCTACTTCTAGGTGACTTCACTCTTCCTCATATTCCTCTGGTTCCTTCTGAAGATTGATCTCATCAAAAGCTTCTCTAACTTCTTAACAACAAGAACTTATTTAACTTGATGGCATTAATTCAATTGATTTAGAGCAAGTTAGTTGTATAATTTAACTCTAAAAAATAGAAAAATAGATCTGTTTTTTTATTTGACGCAATTATTTATGTATGTAGTTCTTGAATCTAGTTCAGGCATAACTAATATAGATAATTATCATCCACCCCTGGATGTCTTTTTTACTTGCGAGTATAGGGACTATAAGGCAAGTTTAGGATTCGTGCACATTAAAAAAATAGAGATAACAATCAAACATGACATTACGATCATAGATAAGTCTAAAAAAGTGATCGAGAAAAAATGTCTGTCTGTCAGTATGTATAACGAGCTGCAGACTAAACGGCTTAAGCGATTGTCTTCAAACTTAGTGTATGTGATTCTTTTGGCATTCCCCAGAGGGAAATATATTTTTCATAAATTCCTTGTTATTTAAGACGTGTAATGGTATACTTCATTTTTACTAAAAACCGTTAAGTATTGTGGTTTTTAATACTTTTTATAAGTCCAAACTGTGTTATTTTCAACGCAAATGTTACTTGTTTCTGCCAAAGATCTTGCTTTCCAATGTAATTAGGCACATAAGAGCAAGTACGTGCGATACAGTCGTGCTCATTTTTTACTTAAACAGACATATTTTTGAAAACTGTAACCTACAGGACTGTTCATAAATTTTTGATTTCAAGAAAGCCAACTTTCTGTTGCTCTCAGCAAGCTTAAGGCTTCTTCAAACAGAGTCTTAGCATTATGTCTCGTTCAAATAGGCACAATGTCCATGGACATTATGACCAATTGGAAATAAAAAATTTGACATTATGTCTAATTAGTAAATTTTTAAATAGACATAATATCCACATAATGGAAATACCAAACAAAAATCACAAATTCATAAATTTAATGTCATGTCGTCCCGCCGGTATTCCACCATTAATATTAAAAAAATGTTATAATGTGTCTGGAAAATTATTTCGAAAATTGTAGGACCAGTTTTGATAAAATCCTGTTTTTTTTAGTTTTTTGAAAAAAAATGTTTGTTTAAATTTTGGTATCCAGTTTTTTTAGAGTTTATTAATAAACATGTGACTATAAAATTTAAAATAATTCATTTTGATTAGTTTTAAAAATATTGATTTTTCAAAAAAAAAAAAAAAAAAAAAATTAATTTTTATTAAAAAAAAAGTTATTAAAAAAATTGATATGCAGAATTAATAGAGTTACTTAGGTCTTCTTAAATACAAAATTTGACAGAAATCCAGCCGTTACCGAAAAAATCTAAAATTAAAAAGGCCGTTGTATGAAAGGTACCGTTAATAGACTTTTCGCGTAATTTTCGTTATAATCAAATGATAGCCAATACCAACAAAAAAATTCACAAAAATCTTGATCAAAATCGTTGGAGCCGTTTTCGAGAAAAATAAGCTTTTCCTAAACGGTCATATGGCAGGTACCGTTATTTTTAGGCCTAAAAATAAAATCTCAATGTGTATAAAAAAATTACTGTACCTATGCCTAATGCGTATGTTTATGTAGAAAAAGCAGATAGTTGATTTGATTGGGGTGCTGGTGTGGAGCGGTGAGTCGTCTCCTCAGGTGTCAGACAACTTCACTTTTTCACGGTATGTTATGGGATGGTTATAATATATCTTTTTATATTACTCGTCCCGACACTTTCCAAGCGCACTACCTGTGCGTTGCGCTTTACATAGTGAGGTAAAGAATTATTGGCTTACTTGCTGACTATGTTATTTTGGTCCAAAATGAAAAATTTAAAAAACATGTTGTAGGTATTAAAACGCTCTACAAATTTTATTTGGAAAACTTTTTTGTAATCTATCAGCAGAAAAAAGAAAACTGAAAAAAAAAAACAAATCTCAATTTCTCAATTTTTCACTTTTGCGCTCGATATCTCAACAACGATCAACATTAGGTGAAAAATGCATATGACTTTATTGTAGCGCATAAAAAAGCCACAAAAAAGTATATAAGTATATCTTGGTTTTTGAGAAATAAAAATAAATTAAAAAAAAAAATTAAAGTACTTTTTTTAAGAAAAACTATTTTGTTTTGATTTTTGGAAATTTCATCAGTTCAGGTCAATTATTAAATAAGCGAATTATACCTTTTTTATTTTTATTGCATACCATCCGGTTTTTAGCAAATAAGGAAAAAAACTAGATTAACCAGATTTAACCTTCTTTTACTTTTTATTTTTTTTTTATTTCTTAAAAACTAAGATACATTTTAGCATTCATTTTTCTGTTTTTTTATTGAAAATCATTAAGAGTATTGAATGAAACGGAATCTCCTGCGATTGCCAACAACACGGACATTGAAAGACGAAGAATTGTTGAAATCGAATTTATTTTAATATGTTAAAAACAATTGATCAACATTGTCCTCAGTTCGGTTGCCGTTTGACCTGTCTTTTTTTTTTGTTATGGCCGCCGGCGGCGCCGGTTCGATGCTTCCTACTTTTTTTTTTAACTTAAATACAAAATATGTATTACCTAAAGATAAATAAATTACAAGAAAAGAAATTATATATCTTTAGGTAGCAAACAATATTAATCCAGCACTTTGTCACTTTATTGTATACTTGTAAGTTGCTGGATATTTAAAAAATAATAAAAGGATCGTTAATCCTTTAATTCCTTAAAAGTCCAGTGACGTAAAAACTTAAAAAAAGGTTTTCTTAAAAAAACCTCGTATTCGTCATTTTTAATTTTCTCAAAAAGTACGAAACAGCATCCGGTTTCCTGTTTTAGACTTAAAATAATGACAGCATTGAAAATTTTGGAAACAAAAAAGTAGATAAAACATTTAAAAAAAAATAAGTTTGAATATTTTTTTCCAATTATAAGTTTGAAGATTAATTTTTCGAAAACTGTTCACTGAAACAACTTTATCTTAAAAATAAAATAAAAAAAGAGATTTTTTGATTTACAAAACGGTAAAGCATGGCATTGTAAGTGTTACCATTGTTTTTTAATTAAATACTTAAAATTAAAAAGCTGTCACATTTCCAGGAATATAGCCCTCGGAGAATACTTTTTCGACTAATTGGGCGACGTTTCAAAAAAGCCATTTAAAAACATTATGAAATTCATCAACATTCGAAATGGTTTATGGAGGCACCCCACAATAAATACTCCCCGGAATGCCCACCTATCCTCCTACTCCTGGGTACAGCAATGAATTCTTGAGTGTGAGACGATTCGGCGCCGAATTACCACCTGTCCAATCCAACCTAACTTATAAAGGTTTCTAAGTGAGTAATTTAAGTCGATAATTCTTGAGTCACGTCAACAGCCTATTTCTCATCAAAACTAGTTGTGATGGCATTCATGATATATCACCTACTTTCATATTTGGAATCCTCCCCAAAAAAAAATCTACAACATTTTTAACCACGGAAAATCTATGATTATATAACATAATATGTTTCTTGAATCCGATTGTGTTTTTGTCTTCAATTTCGGGTACAACACCCAAGTGTTTTTATTTGCGATTATAGAGGTACTATACAAAAAATCTAACAATCAAACATTACATTACGATGTCGAAAAAGTGGGTCAGAAAATTCCGTCCGTTAACATCTCTATAGCCTAAAAGGATAGGCCGATTTGCTTCAAACTTGGTATTTGGTATTAATATTGATTAATAATCAGAGGGTTTTTTTTCATTTTTGCTCTAGGTCGAAAAATAATGGTATACAATCCATACAATCTTTAACAAAAAGTCTCGAAAAAGGCTCTCACGATTTTGTTAAAAGTTTCAGGATGCTATTTTTTTTATATCAATACATCTTTTAGTTAGAATGAATTTTTCGAAATTTATTCTATAACGTTACCCCCACCGGACCGTTTTTTTCTTCGACTTTCTATTTCTATTAGAGAACTGCTTAACTGATTACTATCAAATTTGATATTCAAAAAGATGTCGATAGACAATCCGATTCGGCAAACAAATATTTTCGAATAACTTTTTTTTTGAATTTTTAATAGTTTTTATTAATATTTTTTTTTGAAAAATCGACATTTTAGAAACGGGTGTTTGAATTTTTTCTTAGTTTTGTTTTTAAATGGAAATAATTTTTGTGTTTAAGTTTGCATTCATGAATCATTTTTTTTAATTTTTAAAAAAAGTTGTAAAAAAAACCGTTTTATTTAAAAACCGTTGCTACGATTTAAAAAAAATACACTTTTTCACATTTTCTAAAGAAATGAAATGGCGTTTAAGTTTTTCCGCTGAAAACTATTTTACGAACTTTTTTCAAACAATCAAAAATCAGAGAAATCGAATAAAAACTTTGAATTTCCTTAAATATTTTTCAAATTTTATTCGAAGCTTTGACCGTACATAAGAGCAAGTACGTGCAATCCAGTCGTGCAATTTATTTATTTTTTCTGAAGAACAGGTAACGTTTTCGATTTTTCGCAAAAGCTGCAACCTCGAGAACGCTGGCGAGCTGTTCTACTTCAATTTCTCTGGCCTGCAGTAAAAGACTTCTACAATTGATAGCTTTAAGAAATTCGAACTATATAGACGCCATTAAAACACATTTAAATTTGAAAATGTATTTTATGCATCCATTGAGATCCCTGCGAGTTTCAGAGGTCGAATTCAGTTTTTCCAGAAAAATTGAAGTATTAAAAGTAATTGACGAATGATGAGATCATTCGAAGAACTTCGGGCCCTCTAAAAACTACAGGCCCGGCGTCAACCTCCTCTCGTCAACCCTGCATCGGACAGGAAACAATCCAAAGCGGAAAGACCAGGAAGAGATGGCCGCTAATATAAATCTAAAAAAAAAAATTATTCATCAATGAAAATTAAAAATATTCATATTATGGTCTTTAACTCTGGGTTCCTCTGCAGTTGCAGAATTGGAGTAGAAAGTAGAATAAAAGTAAAAATTACAACACAATCATGGAAGAAATGCAGTCTCAAAAACTCCTAGGTCAAAATAAATGCAAGAACACTTGTGTTCTCGGCCTAGATCATAACAATTGTTGATTAAAGAAAGAAATGAAAAAGGTACTTAACTTTGTGTGATTCTTATTCAATAAATCATTAAATTCCTGGAAAAAAATCTGTACAGTAAGTTTTTTTTACATATCAAAAGAAAACTTTTCCATATTTCCTTATTATTTTCCTCAACAAAAGGAAAATATTATCCCCGATGTCTCACTGTATACTTAAAAGCAGCCTCAGGAAAGTATCATATCGATTTCCATAAGTCAGAACCCTAACATATCAATAAAAATTGATAGGGAAGGCATCTACTATACATTTCTATTTCGTTTTTCCAAAGTTAATTTCAAATTCGAAACACACACACATGCTTATATAATATTTGAATAAATTCGCACGACAAACCCTTAATGCCATAACAACAAAGGGTGAATTTATATTAGATAGTGCGATATCGCCTGTGTGCCAAAAGGGTTGAATGATAAAACTCAACTTTTGGATGATGTTTATGACATCAAATCACGATGGAATGATTGAAATGAGAGTCTCTTTATAATGGAAGTCGATTATTGTTTGGGTTAAGTTTCTATATATAGCTATAGCTGGTTGAATTTCCGCCCGGGCAGGATGTTTATGTGCCAATTTTGTGACCCGCAATATCCTATATAATCAACCCTTGGCACTCCCCGGAAGAAAAGTGTTCACATCGTCATCGTTGTGCCAGAAAATGGATTATTTTTGTTCTCCATTTCTCTTTTTCCCGGTGCAATCTGCTAAAGCCGATCAATAGTTTGATAAGCTTTCATAGTAGGTAGGTACCTTCCTTTTACGACTACAAGCTGGGGCGTTAACTCTACATCTGACGACTGCTAAAGGGATGACTGGATTTAGCTTAGGTTCCGGGATAGTTCGCAAATGCAAAATAAATTTTCTTTCTTATACATATTTCGGATTTTTTTTATTTCTTTTCTGTGAAAAGTGCGTTTGGAAAACGAGCATGTCAAAGACAGAATGACAGGCGTTTTTTCTTGTGGAGAACTTTTGTCGCAACAATTTTATTATAAAAGTTTTTCGCGAGAAAGTCAAAGTGTAAAAGTCAGATCTTAGTGGCGTTTTTAGTGAAAGTTTTGGGGATTTTACCAACAAAAATTCGAGTTTTCGTTTTATTTGATGAGTTGCTGAATTTTGCTGTTCAATATCAATTCATGTCTTGTGATAGAAAAAAGTAATAATGTTACATTTTTATACACTTAAACTTACTCATTCCCAGAAGCTTTTGAAGAAGTCGTACTGCAATATCTTCGTTATAGGATTCCTTGTACTATATATTTTATCATTTAAGTTTTTAGTTTAACATCAATTTCCTTAAAACCTAGAGAATATATTCTTCCTTTAATTTGCATCAAAGTCAGTTAAGTCAAAAACACTGAACCCTTTTTTCAATTCTTTTTATTCAAATATCAAAAACCTCTTGAATTTGTTATCTCACCTTGACATAGAGTTTAAATTTTCAGCACACAAACTATTCATCAAGTAATTGTCTTGAAATCTCACTTGATAATCCTTAAAACTCCCGCCCAGATTTATTCAAATTAAGTTAAAACAACAACAAAAAAAAACCAATTTCAATCGTCGTCGCTTCGGAATTTTCTGCAACAATTTCCATATTTTGTGCGAACACTCCATTTATCTGGAGTAATCCTTGTAATTCCATTTTACTTTTCACACAACATATTATACAGATTGTTCCCGAGTGCCCAGAGTTTAATTCCCTATATTCTTGTGCAATTGAATAATCTGGAGGGTTCAAGTAAAAAAAAAGCATTTTAATTTCTCACTACCACGTAGTTCCGTATTCTTTTTCATAGCTACCCAGAGCAATCGGGTTTCTAATCAAAATTCCTTTGTCGCACCACTCGGCAACGTGGTAAGAGGAACAAGGATTCTGCTGGTAAAAAATAGAAAAATACCAGAGCTAGCAACAACAGAATCACTAGCACCACACCACGCATACATTTCAAATTCCTTACAAAAATATTCCAAAAACAGGACGAAGGGGAAGAAGAATTGCCATAAGGAACCTACGACGACGATCTATTGCCTTCTCCGTGGAATTCAGCGCGCAAAACGAAGGACTTAAGAAATATTTCGTTGCACGTTTTGCAACATAATCCTTGGAGTTTCTGTATAAGCTCTTGATTCTACATACAATGACAGCGTTGCAGTTGCACAAACCAAAGCCTTTTCTACATTGGATTGATTCTTTTTTCATAGGTGAATTTCATCAACAGATAAAACGAGTTTAAAACGTCAACAACAGTTTTTTCTTAATTTTTTTTTAAACTTAACTACCATCGTGGATTTTTCTTGAAAACTATTGAAACGATTTTCATTAAATTTCCCTGGAAAAACTTCTTCATGCCATAATATAGTATTTATGTCCAGCCAACGGGGGGAAATTGGGCAAAGTCACAGATATATACAAAAATTACAAGTTTCACAAAACAAAACTTTAAAAATTGTGACAAATTTACGTTTCGCTTTATTCCGCTAAACCCACTATAAGCAAGCTTGCAAAAAAAATTGAAATTCTCAAATAAAAATTTAACCAAAAATGCAGTAATTTCAAAAATGTGAAAAAAAAATTTAATAAGTTAGTAAAAATGTTCTTTCAATAAATTTTGTAATTTATTCTTGTAGTTCTTTTATTTTATTTATTGACTTACCTATTTAATTGTAAGTTTTTAACGTGATTTGCATATAAATATATGTGTGAAGTGTTTGAATTTTTTTTTCATTTGTTTATGAAATCTGTTTAATCAGTATTTATCTATTTGTTTACTTATTTATGTTTTTTTTTATTTTTTTTTGTATTTACAGAGTTTCTATTATTATTTATGTATTTGATTGTTTATTAATTTAGTTATTCTTTTTATTATTATCTTCTTCTCTCTCTTCTACTCATTAAAATATTTTAATCTTTATTTTTTCTATTTATTTTTAATGCTTACACATACATATTCTGAAAAAAAATATTTATTTTAAATGCATACACAAATTCATGTTCGGAAAAATCATCTTGTTTTAAATTGTTTTCTAATATACTCATTTTTACATCTAAGTCCTAATTCGTAAATATAAAAAAAGAACCAGATAACAGTTAAACATAACATTATGATAAAAAAGTCGGTCTGTCAGTCTGCGATAACTTTCAAATTTGCTATTCCTAAAAGGGCTTTTTGAAATTTTATTTTTAGAGTTTAAAATAACGGCACCTGTCATGTAAACATTAAGGAAAAGCTTATTTTTCCCGAAAACTGCTTCAAAGATTTTTACGAACATATTTCAAAGTATTTTTGTGAGTATAGGCTATTATTTTATCAACACCGAATTAACGGGAAAATTATTTTAGCGGTACCTTTCATGTAACGTGTTTTTTTAATTTTCGACATCCTTGGTAACGGTTCGTTGAATTTTTATAAAAGATCTACCTCGACAAATTAATTTTGCATACCAAAATTATATATTTTTTTATTTTTTCTATTTATAATTAACTAACTGACCCACCCGGAGTTGCTCAGGCTTACCTCAGATTTTTTTCTGGATACCGACGAAAGCGGTCCAATTATAGCTTAAAACCACAAACACTATCGTGTTTACAATATGTTTTCAAAATCAACCAAGCTTTGCAAAACATAAAATCAATTTTCAATTTTTTCCAAAAAATTTCTTTCGTAAAAGCCTTTTTCTGGCAAATACGAACAAATGAAAATAAATTGCACGACTGGATCGTACGTACTTCCTCATATGTGTGGTCACATTGTAGAATAAAATTTAAGAAAATTAAAGTTAACATCAAAACATTTAATCGATTTTTGTGAGTTTTGATTGTTCGAATAAGGTACGTTAAATTGTATTGAGTGAAATAATTTAAACGCCATTATATTTCTTAAAGAAATGTTAGTGTGATTTTTTTTCAAAATCGTAGGAAGGGTTTTTAAATAAAACGGTTTATTTTTTACAACTTTAAAAAAAAGAAGGAATAAATATAATAATTAATTAATTAATTAAAAAAAAGTTAATGCGAAATTACTTAGGCTACCTGCATCTTCTTGAATATCATTTTTGATAGTAATCGGATCACCAGTTTTCGAGAAAATCGAAGAAAAAAAAACCGGTCCTATAGGACGTACTATGTATAATGCAGGTTATGCATTCGTGCAGATTCAAAATTTTGAGATATCAATCAAACATGGCATTACGATGATAGAGAAACATATTTAAGTTACTGGCAAAATTATGTCTGTGTATCTGTCGGTCTTTTCGTATGTATGTATTTTGGACTACAGCCTAAACGATTAGGCCAATTGTTTTCAAATTTAGTATATAAGATTATTTTACCATCTACAGAGGAATTGTTTTTTTAGCTCAAATATTAATGGTACCTGTCATGTAACCCTTAGTTAACGCTTATTTTTATTGAAAACTTCTCCAAGTATTTTTGTGACAAAAAATCAGTGTACTTATATCTCTTATCGAAAATAAGTTAAATCAACTTAATAGATGAATTTCTCTACAAATCTGATGGTCTGTCTGCAATTTTCTTAAAAAAATGCCATTGGCCCCGTCTTTCCCGCTCTCCTTTTCTAGCTATCGCAATTTCAATGTAAATTGCCTCAGGCAATTGTAATTTTCATCAGTTGTACCTTCTGAGTAACTCAAGAGTAACCTGATGTAACTCCGCAGTTATTATTTCTTTTCTTCTGCCAAACTGTGTTCTGTCTTCGATATATTGTAATATTTTTGTTAAAAATCAGTCATAGGAAGGTGAAAGGGAACTGTAAGAACAAATAGTATTGAAAAAAGTATCTTATTGGATAACGCAACTAAATACCGTACGACACTAGTTAGAAGAGTCAGGAAAATAGGAAAGCATTTTTTCGGTGCAGTAGATCAATAATTTGTTCAGTATTTGTTGCACTAGGTGTTAGAAAAATTGCTACCTCACCTTACTTACTGAACTACTAGGTACCAGCTACTTAGGTTATTTTTATTGAAATTTTCTAATTCCACAATCCAGTACTTAAAAAGTGATATTTCTGCTACAAGTAGTTCTTAGGACTGTAGAACTTCACCCTCTGCAAATTGTTACATTGCCACAAGTTACCGACCAGAAGAGAAAAAAAGGTGTATATCTTCAAAGCTCATGGAACCTATTCATTCACTTTAAATGGGTTCCTTGCGAACTATCCTTGCGAATTATCTCTCTTCAGCTACTTGTTCTATGCCGTTAGCTGCGCTACATAGCCATTTGGGTATAACAACCCCTATATTATACGTTCAATGTATAACAAAGTATTTCCAGGATATTCACTTGACTTCTCGAGCTCCTTATTCTATTTCATTTGGCTTTTATATTTTATGTTTGCAGTTTGTTTAAAACACAAAGTTGTGTGTCTCATTCATCTATTCATTGTTTCTCTGTATTCACATTTACAGTTCCATGATTCATGGCACCCGCACGTTTGCGAACAAAGTGTGCACCATTTCTTGATCCTCAGCCTTCTTTCTAAGGCAAAAATAAACTGGGATTACTTTTTTATGTGCATATTATTTCGCCACCACCGCACCGGAGTGTCATTGTTTGTGATAGTTTTCCAGACTCCATATTCTAGATTTATCTCATTGTTTTAACGTTTTTTTGGTTTTGCCTATCCAGGCTTCTTAGGTGGCATCTTAATTGTATTGCCAAGGTGTATCTACACCACTAAGCTGTTGCCATAGATACTTTGCCCAGATTGCAGTGAAACATATTATTGTGTAGTTAGGAATAATAATGAAAAAAATAGTCAGAGACGGTTTTGTTTTTAGTGCTCGCAATGTAAGAGGTTGGTTCAACTATAAAAACGCGAAGTTCAAGCCACCCGGCAGCCGACACCGGCACCCACAGAACTTTCTTTGAGCTTCGTTGAATGGATAATAATAATTTCCGGGAAAACGTGAGGCACCATTAAAAGCTTTTTTGTTTCTTATCTTTTTTAACGATTTCCTGTAAAAAGATATCAAGGAGTCAACGTGATTATATGAACTTATTTTATCGTAATTTAGTTGTTAGCAGCACATAGCTTCCGGCTGGAAGAAACAATAGTTATTTATGAATTCTAGTCACACTGTTCCTATAAAGCAAGGCTCAAGGAGGATGCAGATGTTTCAATTTTTTATTTAATTAGAATAAGTTGTTTTCCGCTTTCT
Source organism: Platycheirus rosarum (assembly GCA_963971375.1). Lineage (NCBI taxonomy): Eukaryota > Metazoa > Arthropoda > Insecta > Diptera > Syrphidae > Platycheirus > Platycheirus rosarum. The sequence goes on from OZ020507.1 coordinate 258,522,868, forward strand.
AGATCCTTTGGGATAATTACTCCAGAGAATTTATTTACATTTCTATATTATATACTTTTTATGATTGTCGCATTGAATTGAATTGAAGTCTTAATTTTCGCAGTTTTCTTAAAATTTGGAAAATAAGAAAATTCATGTTTTGTAGAAAACGCTAAAAATGTACATTGTAAATATGCTCTTTGTTTTCTTAAAAAACCCCATGTAATGGTTCAAAAATATCACTTATCAGAATTTTTCGAAAAAAAATCAACTGTTTTAACCAAATTTTTGAAATTTATTGTGATGTTCTTAGGAAAATAATTTACTTTCGTTTTAAAATAATTTTTAATATATTTTTTCTTTTATTTTTTTTAATGTAATACTTCGAAAACTACTTCTTTTCTAACGTGATGAAAAAATAACTTGTTGAAATTTAAGAGTGACGAGTTGGGACGTTGAAAGATAAAACGATTGAAGCTACAGGACAGAACAGAAGAAAGGGAGAGAACGGAAAACAGAAAAGAAAACATTTCGGGAAGCGATGCAATTTTAGTTTTTTTTTAAAGACTGTTAACACTGTTTTTAGACCTTGCTGGGATTCTCTTTTGGTTCTCCTTCCAAACTCGAATCACTTTTAGTTTACGTTCTGTATTTTTCCTTTATTTCGGACCAACCAACAACAACTACGCTTAAATTCAGAACAAACAGCCGACAGCTACAAATGACGAATAGAAATAAAATAGATTAACACAAAATCATGATAGCACCAAGAAGAAGGGGGTATATACTAGTTCGGTGATCAGCCCGAATGATTTTTTGTACCCCCACCACAACATTGTATCAGAAAATCTCAGGAGAAAATCGCAAAGTAGCAGACTTATTAAATCTAGACAAAGTTAAATCTATCTACTTAATTTACCTACTGGCCCTATAATAATAATATTTTTAATAATATCTTTAACTAATGCGAGAGCTCTAAATTATTCTATATCTTAATTTTAATACCCTTTCGTCCTAAAAATAACTAAAATTTCACATGCCTATATCTCGTTATGAAGAAGTCCTAAGAGAGTGTTTCTTATGCTATCAGATAGGTATTAAGTTCAGCTGCCTTCCACAAGGTCCAAAACTTGAGAAAAATGTTAATTAACTATCACTAAACATTATCCCAAAGTTTCATTAAGTTCTGGACCAAAAACTACCTGTTGACTGGACTACAAATATATTGTGTTCGTCTGAATTCTTCAAAAATCCAATTTTACTTTCTTCTAGTTTTTCAGGATTGTGAGTGAAATATTGCACTCTCAGACTTTGTTAATTGCTTAAATGAAAGGAAATTAAATTTGCTCAAATTTATTTGCGATGAATTTTTTTATGGGATAAGCGGTTTTGCCAATATTTAGATCCGGACGGCAGCAAAATTATAAATTGTCAATTTTTCGGTAAAAATGTAGCATTTTCAAAGAGCCATTGCTTGGTTTGTATAGAGAGTTTATAGAGCTGCGATTAGGCTAAAATTGTTGGAAGTTTAATGCACTTAAGAAAAGTACTTGATTGTGATTGTCGAAAAACGTATAATTTATGAGTTTTAGAGCAAAAAGTGAAAAAAATCCCAAAATATTGCATTTTTTCGAAGGCTGCGCAGCGAGCACAAATTTTTTTGAAGTTGCCATATGTGCGGTCACATTGTGGAATAAAATTTAAGAAAATTAAAGTTAACATCAAAGAATTTGTTATTATTTATTTCTTAAAGAAATGTTAAATAGTGTAAATTTTTTTTTTCAAAATCGTAGGAACGGTTTTTTTAACTTTTTTAAAAAATAAAAAAAAATGCCTGAGGACAAAAAAAAACAAAAAAATAAAAAAAAATCACCTACACGTTTTTAAAATATTGATTTTTCAAAAAAAAAAAAAATTGTTGAAATTATTAAAAATACAAAAAAAAGTTTTCAAAAAAAATTAATGCAAAATTACTTAGGCTACCTACATCTTCTTGAATATGAATTTTAATAGTAATCGGATCACCAGTTTTCGAGAAAGTCGTTCTTAGCCCACTATATTATTTTTTTGTTCACCAAAATATCTATAATGCGTACCTACAGTAGTTCACTGATTTTTTTTTTCATAAAAATTCTTAGATCCGTTTTCGAGAAAAATAAACTTTTACATAACGATTCTATGACAAGTACCGTTAATTTTTGAGCTAAAAAAAAATTGAAAAATCGCCTCTGTAGAATGTCAAAATAAACTTAAATTCTAAATTTGAAGACGAAATAATACATCCGTACAGACAGACAGACGGACAGAATTTTGCCAGTAACTCAGATATGTTACTCTATTATCGTAATGTCATGTTTGATTGTTTTCTCAAAATTTTGCACGAATGCATATCTTGCATTATAGTATAAACAATCGCAAGTAAAAATGTTACACATACGCCACAGTGTTATTTTATTTTTGAATAACTTTTGTCTGTTCACCAACTCCCGCGCCGTCACAAACGCCAAAAAAATTTGTTAAGAGGGGGTGTAGGGAAACCTTGAATGCCCTTAAACCATTGTGTCTTAGGAGACTTCATTGGGAGAGTGAGAGAGAGAGCGAAATATGTATTGAGCTGCCACTATACCCATTAATTAGGCACGTAATTTGAAGATTCGTTTTTCGTCAGAGCAAAATAACGCAACATATTTTTACGTTTTTGCTTCGACATACTGGCTACTGAGGCCATTGGTTAAGACAATTACAAGACAACTCACAAGACGACATTGATAACGGACAGAACAGAAGATAAATAGTGAACAGAATAAAGAAAACACATAACAGATGTCAACAGCACACAATTGGTTTTCGGACGGTCTCTCATCTTTCCACTAACCACGCGCAACGATGCTGATGTTTAGCAAATATTTTCAAAATCGGTAAGAGTGATTTCGAGATGAGACACCAGCTATTCACAAACTAGAAATAGGGGCAGAAAAATAATTATTGCACCTCCAATAGTGAAATGAACGGAAGGTTCTTAATCCGCCCCGACTATCTCCCTTTTAATTGAATATATCTCTGCAACCGTTGGCGCTATCGACACTAGATGGCACCTAACTTCGCGCTTCTTGTCTAACTTTTAGTTTCAATGATGCAGGTGGTCCAAAATATATGATTTTGGTCTCATTTGACGCAGAATTAAATGCCCTACAAAAATTGTTTAGACCATTTTTGAAAATACAGTTTAGAACAAACAAGCGAAGATTTTTTGTGGTTTCCGTTCTAAGGGTATATTTAACCCCACTCTTTATCACAGTTCCGCCGAGGTTCTCCTTAGGATATTCGTATTGGGTTACAAACAAAGCCATTGCAACAAGAAATTCTGTTGTCTGAATTATTTCCGATTTGAATGTTTAACGATACTGGCCAATTAATGGTTTGAAGGAAAAAAAGTAATTAAGTTGACACTTGATTGTGATAAAATAGCTTTATTATATATCAAATTAAAGGTTATCAATTAAGGATTGTAATGGTATAAAAAAATTATACTTCATCAGAGACTTTTTCAAGATGCCAACGTGTAAAACCCAACACAAATAATTGTTTTCAAACTAAGTCCAAGCAATTATTTGAATTACTCCAAATTTAATCGCAAATATCTGGAAATTACCCTTACCGATTTTAAAAATATTTGGTACATATATTCAGGTAAACATCAGCTTTCATTTGGTATTTATCTCATTAGTGTGCGCGCGTCATTCTTCTTTGTTTATATTCAAAAATCGTCTGAAAAGTAGAAGTATGATAAAATTCTTTTCGGAATCTCAATATAGATCTTCAAAACTCTTTGTTTTTTAAGATAAATAATAGAAATAAATTTGGTGTAATCAAAACTTGGTTCTTTCAATTGGAAAAAGCTTGTTCTCCGTTTCTTTAGCATTTATTAGTTATTTCATCTCTTCTTTGAACTTCGAAGTCATAAATCGTGAGCCAACTCAAGGTAGGTTTCTCTTTTTAGAAAACTGTACACAAATCTTAAAGAGTTGCACCCAATCTAGTATAAACTCAAATCCGAGAACCAACTGTGTATGTGGATACACATTGAAATAAATGCAGAACATTGTAATTGTAGTCACTTTAAAATCCGAAAATGGCATTGTTGAAAATCTTAAGAATTTTTAACTAAATAATCCACAGTTAATTCACATTCCCTGTTTTTTTGGCAAACAACAACATAAAACCACTCAAAGTGGATAATGAAAATTTCATTGGTTATAAAGATAATGTTTATTTAATGAAATTCTTCTAACGCCAACGCCTTAATGTCCGTTTTTATTTTATCCTCAATCGTGCCTAAAACAGAATAGCAGGCGCCGCCGTTGGTCGCCAATTCACGATCCATTCCTTTTAAACACCTCCTTATTGTTTTCTAAATTTCATTCTCATCGCATCAACTTGCCTTCACTTGCCAATCCTCCATTTATTCAATTGTGTCTAGTTGTCTGTCTTCCATCTGCCACTTTACATCATCGCCATTTATAAATCTTCCTTCATTGTATTGTAAAGTGTATCTCTCCATCATTCATTTGAAAGTTGGCCTTTCATTTTCCTCCTGCTGGTTTTACAGGAGAGTATTCTGGATTCTGGTGTACACCATATAGGAGGACCGACGGACGCGTATAATAAACAACTTTTCAATCCCAATCAACCACTGCTCAACTATTCAAAACTCTCTTTCAATCTTCCTTTTTGGAGACTAAAAAGGACGAAGGACCTTGTTGTTTCCGTGATGTTTTAGACAAGGACGTGGACCGAGAGTTGGACGATATGGACATCAATATGCTTTTTCATTCACAATATTGATGGAGTCTTTGAAATCTCAAAAAAATCTTCTTTCTGACTGTTTTATGGGAACTTTAAGTGTGTATGTGTGGTTGGCTTTTGAAAGGAAAAGTATATTTGAAATACAGTTGTGATGACTAAAAAAAATGATACTCTTGAATTATTGTTGAACAAATAATGTCCAATGTTCATTATGGAAAATTTAAATATTCAAATTGAATTTTTGGATTAATGAAAATTGAGTGATCCTTGACTTAATAAAAGGACTCGTGTTGTTAGCACCATAGTGCTAATTAAGCCTTTGATCCTTAAAACAAACATCAATATAGTTTATTACAATCATGGAATGTACATACTGTATAATCAATCATATCCCAACATCCCAGACACCCATTTTTTCCAACTGAAACTGACCCGGTTTCTCTACAATTAACTTAGCAGATCCAAAGTTCCCCACAGGGATATGTGGCAATGGGAAGTGTGTGCGTTGAAATTTCCTGGGATTACACAAAATTACACTTAATAATTTAATCGAATTACTATTTATCTGCGCTTTACTAGATTAGTGTGATTCTGCCTTTGGGCCGGATATGGACAATAGACGGATAGGTGGGTGCAGCATGCGGATGGTACCATTGATTTAACAACTATCCTCGCCGCAATATATATTATTTAACCCCAAATGATAACAGCAATTAAACATGGGAATTAATTAACACCATGCTGGACCGCAGCTCGACGGCCAAGATCTACATATCTCAGCAGTGTAAGGTGCTTGTTTATCGGCTTATAGATATACATTGAGATTGTGTAATTAAATTATTGGGGCGCAACACAAGCGTTACGTTATACCAACAACCACATAATACAACACCTTTTTGGGTCAAGGATTACAGGACAACCCTGAGATAAATTACAGCAGATAGTGCGTTAGAGGCTACAAATAACATCTCTTCAGGATGAATCTTAGTTGAAGACTGCATGCAATGCACCACCACAACGGCTTTGTCTGTGCGGTGCATGGCGATTGCCTTCGGTCACCATGCGGTGTGCATGTCCTGTGGCAGTAGTAAATGCCGGAAGGGGATTTGGGGGAATATAATTCATTGAATGGAATTCCAATGACGGAATTCGTGCAAATGTGTAATTGGGATCCGTTGGTCTGATAATTGTCCATCCACTGGATGTGCATTTTGAATGCATATATGTCATACACTCACACACACACAAACGAATGGAGAATCTTTCGCGCTTTATGCTCCTGTTTGTTTTATTGGAAATGTTGGGAACAAGGCGGTTGACCACCACAGGCAGCTTAATAAATCAATCATCATATATTGTACCCTTGTTGTAATCGTAGGTGTGTACGCATATCACCGCACAATGGACAAGTTGACATATCCAAGCATGACTTGACATTTTGCTTGATATGCATATCCAGTTGAGTGACTTTTGTTATTGTTTGCTTTGTTCCAAGCTGGTCTGCTTATCCTGATGTTTATGGAGCGTTAAGAAGTAGGCTTGCAGGAGGATGCGAAAATATTATTTTTGTATTTCCTCTTGTGAAAGGATTCTGGATTACAATAAGCTTGAAATCTTGAGCGGGGATTTAATAGGTGTATTTAAACATATTGAAAGCAAACGAAGATTAGGATAATAAATCAAAAAGATAGATTCAAAGATAAAAAAATGTGGGATATATTAAGATTTTAATTTTTTGTTAGGAGGTCACTCTCAGGTTCATAAAAAAATAAAAAAAAATCTTTTTATTTGAAAGAACCATGTAAGTTTGCCATTAGCCGTGATTTTTATTTGGCAAAGTTATACGTAGCGCAGTTGAATTTTACGCACATTATAACTACAACAATCATTTGCCGATAAAAACACACAGCTGCCCACAAAAGTAGATGTTGAATTTGGCTGGGGATAGAATATTTGACATAAAAAAGATTTGATTTACAATCGATTATTTCTGTCATGATATAAGACTTGTATCATGCACATCTGTGTATCTCAAAGGCTTCGTTCATAATGAAGATTATGTGATTATAGGTACTAAAGCAAACAAGATTATGAGAAATAGGAGAAATCATGATGGTGTTCATTTTGATTAAATAGCATTTCGTCCGCACGAAAGATTGATTCGTTTGGGTGACACGTTCTCTGAGTTTATTCAATTCTGGCCATTTAACATATATGTAAACGACTAAAATTATTAAATGATTATAAGAAACTATTATCGCATTTAAAGCACTTAAGTCAATTAAGCCGATATGATGCATTGTCGAGTTTTAACAAATTCATAGTATTTTAAACTTTTTAAATCAAATGGTTCATGTGTGCAAAAGGCTACATATGTAAGTGGTTGAATCCTTTTAAAAAAAACTTATTCGCATTTCTTATTTTCGTAAGGATATACATGTCTTTCGATATTTTAAAAATTCTTTCGTAACGCCACCTGTAGGGAATTATGTGAACTATACTATGAATATTCCTTATGACGTGAGATAGATTCATATTTCCCCCTTTCTTTTAGTAATTCATTAATTTCTAGTTTCTATTGCTCTTTAGAATCCACAATGTGCGCCATCTACTGGATGTTCATTTTAATATGCCTATAACCTACACATAAGTGTAGGCAATAAACTGAAAAAGTTTCATTGCAATTAGTATGACAGCGCATCACATGCGAACAAACAGACAAACAAAACAACAAGAAAACAAATTTTAATGTTCATATATATCTATGTACATATATGTTTGTGGGTGTGTATCCTTTTTTTGCAGATATTGACATGCAGATGAATGAAAAACTTTTATGAATGAAAAAGTTGCATATTTAAGACAAAGTAAAATAGTAATATAGTCCTATCTATATTTCACAATCACGAAAAAATGCAAAACTAAAATAATAGAACAAAATCGAACTGAAAAAGTCAAGAGTCTTATAAGAATAAAAAAAAATTATAAAACTATTTTACATAAATACATCTGAACACAATTTTTTGTAAAAAGTGGAGAAGCGAAAGTTTTAAGTTCTTAAATTGAAAAATTGAAGCATTTTGAATGAGGTATTTGTAATTTATCAATAAAAAATTCTGCTGACGTTATTTTAGCAATCTTGTAATTATTAAATTAAAATGAGGAGTACGTTATAAAAAATACGTTACATTACATTACATTTTAATCTACTCCGTAGATAAATCTACGAAGTAGACACATTTACGAGCACTGGCTACTGAGGCCATCGGCTCAGACAATTACAAAGACAACACACAAGACGACATTGATACAGGACAGAAGAGAAGACAGAAGGAGAACGGAAAACAGAAAACACATAACACATGTCAACAGCACGCAGTTGGTTTTCAGACGGTCCTCCATCTTTCTACTAACCACGCGCAACGATGCTTGATTTCGCTGATCTCACGGGAAGGTTATAAAAAATATTTTAAATATTATTAACTATTTACTGTTGCAGTTTTATACTTTTGAACGTACACACCTGCGTTATTAAAATAGATTTTTGTAACCAATCTTAATCATCAAGCACAGTTGCCATTTCATCATCCGTAAATGCTTATGGCAAATACCTGAGTCTACGAACAAACCCCATGGTCTTAGGAAGTCGAGATGTCAATTTTGACAAAAAATAACAAGCGTTGGTCGATACATTTTTTTTTTGGGAAATCCAACATCACTGGCCATAGGTTCCCCAACAAAAGCACGGCTATTATTATATGGAACATTACGTCGTCGTATAAAAAGCCCATTTCGGCGTCTTACGTTTGCACGGATTCGAGGTTCCAATTTTCAATGACTCTTGAATTCGAAAATTCGGCCTAATTTCACTTTACAAAAGCGAAATATTGCCGAATTTCCAGATGCGGTCTTATTTCACTTTGCTAAAGTGAAATGATGATTTTCAAAACAAGCTTTACATTGTCTAGCTATAGTGCGATTTTTTTTAACTATATGTTTGCATATATCCAACCTTACACCTACCCCGAATTCTATAGCGATCCGATGCAGGGGGGGGGGGCACCATGCCCCATACCTATCGTACTCTTAAACTAATTGAAAAAAAAAGACAACTTTGTAAATTCTTTTGCCTTTTGTCTGAATTCGGCTTTATTTCACATGCAATGTTTGGCGTTATTTCAATTATTTATTGTGAAATAACGTGAAATTCTAAAATTCGGCGTTGTTCACTTTGTAAATACGGAAAAAATTTAATTTTGGAATTTGGCGTTAATTCGCTCGGCTCGATATCTTTTTCGAGACAAAGGTTGTGTGGGTTGTTATCCTCCTATTTGTTCCAAAATTTGCTGGATAATACAGCTATTCCTCAAAAAATGTGCGTCGTTCCTAAAAGATGACATTTCTGCCAAAAGTGAGTTCTTCTTCCAAAACGCTCCGAAGCCCGAAAGACAGTCATCGAACAAATGGCATTATCTATGGTCATGAACTTTGAGCACATGTATAGCTTGGATGTTGTACGAGTGTAGGCTTAACTCCCGGCGCAAAATTCTACTGGTTCGAGTTCAACTGTACACTTCCATAAGCCGCGGCCATGTTCTCGGTCGATCTTGCGTTCCTTGGACGAATAAAGGTTGACTGATAGATTACCAAACACACATTGTCTCAAATTTGGCCACCAAAAGTTGAAGATTAGTCTTTGTGTTTCTAACGAAAAAAGCGTTGCTGATAAAGGCTTTATCTTAGAAATTTAAGTGCCCTCCCCTTAAGTTTAAGAAGTAAGTAAATGATAGCTTAGTTCCGAGTGAAAAGTCTTAATTATTCTACAAACTCAGTTTTTACTTGCGATTTAGGTACCAAAATGCAAGTTATGGATTAGTGCAAAAAAAATTCTAACAATCAAACATGATATTACGATAATAGAGAAGTTGAAAAAAGTGGGTGCGGAAATTTCGTCCGTCTGTCTGTCTGTCTGCCTGTCTGTTCGCGCCTCTACAGCCTAAACGGATGGGCCGATTTTCTTCAAACTTGGTATTTAGAATTTATTAGGTAGTATCTCAAAGGGTGTTTTTCATTTTTGGTCTAGGTAAAAAAATAACGGTACCTGCCATACAATTTTTAACAAAAAGTTTGATTTTCTCAAAAATGGTTATAACGATTTTGATAAAACTTTCAGCGTGCTTTTTTTTTACAACAATACATATTTCAGTTAGAACAAATTATTTGGAATTTGTTCTATAACGGTACCTCTCATATAACCGTTTTTTTTTTGAAAATTTTATTGTAAACAATTATCCCGATTTCAATAAAATTTTGCACACACGAAGTCATTTATAATTCAATCAATATGCATTTCCAAATTATCAAAAACTTTTTTTTTCGACTTTTTTAAATTTTCTAAAAAAAATTTGGTTTTCGAAAATGGGTTGATTGAATTTTTTTAAATAATTTTCCCAGATGGAAACTACAGATTTCCTTATAATGGCATACTAGACAAAAATTTAAAATATTTTTTCGAAAAGTTTTTCAAACAAATGACTTTTTAAAAAAACGATTTTCAATATTTTTTTTCTTCGATAGATTTACAATTTTTTTGCATACTTGGTTTTTAAAAAAAGTGAAAGAATTTTCTAAAAAAAAAAATTATTTTTTATTTAAATATACAGGTTTTCAAATTGGCAATACTTTTTTTGGAGTTGGTCTTTTCGACAACCGTCAATTGATTTATGGCCAGTGTGGTTTGCCATGTGCCCATCCACTTTATGGAAGATTTTGTGATAGAATCTTGGTTTGCAGGCTTACAAAATCCAACTCGCGCAAAAAATGAAGCCGAACGACCATCAAACGCGTCACACGTTCGGTGAATGGCCCCAAAACGAGATGGCCACCGATCCCGATTTTCAGAAAATTGGGTCTCGGCTGGAATTTATTCGAGCCATCCGCAGCGTCCACTTCACCTAAATATTTTTAAAACATAATGCAAACCTTTATCTTTATAATCAAGCTAAATTCTTGGACAAACATTAAACTATATGCGTTTTATTTCTTCTTATACATATGCAGCCACTAACCAATTATCTAACATAAGAACAAGTTCGTGCGACCCAATCGTGCAATTTATTTTCATTTCATTTATTTTCAATGAATCTGTACGGATATAATAAAAGCCCGAATCGGAGATGCTGAAAGTTGAAGAGACATTGTACACATTTAAAGCCGCTGAATGGAAACATAGCAACATGGCTATTTATGCAATAATATTCCAGTACTATTATCACTAAAATATTACAAAATTTCACTAAAAATGTATTTTCGAAATGGTCAGTTATAGCTTTTAATTAAAATGTTTTTAAAATTATACTAGAAATAAAAATAAATAGCTAATTATGCACACCATTGTAGTTTCTTCCGGCTAATCCACCCAATTAATTCTACCCACATTAACATGTATTTTATTTCAAAAAGCCTTGAATTCAATGAGACTCACATGTCACAGGCACAAACTTACACATAGACAACATGCTATAACCTCCCAAACTTGCTACCTCAGTCTTTAACGCTCCAAATAAAAACAAAAATCCAAGCAGAAACAAAAGGATCTCGGTCCGTCTCAATTACATTTAACTGTTGCCACCATGCGCTATAATTAGCAAACAAGGAAATAGCCTGCAATTACAATCCCTTTATTATGTGTAATATCCCCAAATTATCTATAAAGTCACAAGAACCCGCTTCTTTAAGATACCAAACTACCAATTACGTCCATCGTTCTTTTCATTACAAAACAGCAGTTTGCACTCAGCTCCCCTTACACACGCATACATTCTACCGCCATCATTCCCCCAAAAAATTATAGCTCCATCCGTAATTAGGCTTGGCACAGAGTTCTAAATTTCTTGCTACAAAAGACGTTTACACATACATAAATACAGCCAAATAAATAAGTGTTATTAACGTAATCACTTTCCCTTGCTCCTTTAATTTGGCCGTTGAGTCCTTTTGCTAGGATTTTACATGTCGCAGTATTAATATAAGGACATAAAAACCTAATTGAATTTAAGTGTTGGAGAAAATTCTTCGAAATAAAAACAGATAAACGGTTCTTGGCTATCCTTTTCACCTTAAATACGAAAAAAAAATGTAAATTGGAAAAGATTATGTTCCACTTCATTAGTTCTTTTGATCGACTTAAGTATCCTTTTGAAAGGTCCTTTTTCCTTATTCTATCTGAAACTTGAAGCAGACAAGACAGAAAAAACACCATCGATTGATCGTAAATTATAACACGGACAAAGGATATTAAGCATATTTATGGTTGTTTTACACTTTTGTTCTGGTGTTAGTGTTGGCTGGTAGAAAATTTAGCACACTATACCGGATTCTATACTGGGTCTACTACTACGTTCTGCTGATTAAGTAGTCCCTGTTTTGGGAGGCAGGGCTGTGCCAACGGACATTTTGAATGGTCAAAACAGCTTCAGGCCATCACATTGTATCCACATGGCCATTGTGAGAGAAAATAAAAAAATAATGGCAGACCGTTAAAAGGATGATAACACAAAGTGTGAATAGAAGAAATAACATGTATATGGACTGGACTCATAGAAATTCCTTAATTTGTTTCTTTTATACTTTGAAGGCACATGGAATAAGGATTTAAGGAAAGGATCATCGTCAAATGACCGCTGAAGAGGATTAACTGCCAGCTGCTCTTCTAGTTTCAAACATTTTTTTCTTTTTTGAAATACATATACAAAGGTATACTTATAATAATAGGATGCCAGGTTTATGCTGTGGGCGTGACATTTGGGTGTTAGTTGGAGCTTGAAAAGCTAATAAATTACGAAAGTGGAACTTAATTTGATACTGGCAGGTGGTTAAAAGGGAAAATTGAAAAACGATGCTTGGAAATGGTTTCAAATTATTGAGATATTTATTTCAAATTGCGAAGATTGAATAGGGTCATAGGAATTTGAAGTAACTATTCATTAATTGAAAAAGGACAAGCTTTTACTCAGGAATCTTGAATTGGCCTTTTGGTTTTGGGTCGGAATGATACTTTTTTCTGGGTATGATATTTATTTAAAGGAAATTTCGACCTATGTTGTGCATGCCCATGAGTATATCAAATGTCCTCAGGCGACGGTTACTTTTTTTATTAAGTAGTAACATTTACTATGAAAATATAATACACTTATCTCTGATTTTGATCGAGAAATCATCTTTGGTGAGAAGACTCATTTTTGATAGAATGGTTGGATCAACAAGTAAAATTGCAAATATTGGACGACACCAACCCACACAAAGTTCACCACTTGATAATGAATCTTCATTTAGTGACCGTTTAGTGTTTCTTTCGGGCCGGCTATGGCGTCATTGATTCGTACTTTTTCGAACTCATGCTCGTAATTGGTCAGTGTGAATAGCAAGCGCTACAGAACGATGCTGACTTAGTACATACTTATGGGCCGAATCGAACCAAATGTACCTAGCAAACAAGTGGATCCAGCAAGAACGCGAACGCCCCAATTGACATTCTGCATGAACGATTTGTAAGGTTACTTATAGCAAAGGTGACGTGGATTGGTCCTAAAAGTCATTCGATTTGACTGCGCTAGGTTTCCTCTAGTGGGGTTTATTGAAGGCGCAATAAAATATGCCGGCGGCATTGGTGCAGTATATAAGATGTTTACTTAGATAAAATTAAGTTATTTTTAGGCCGAAAGGCAATTAAAATTAGGTTAGAGGTTAATATAGAGCGCCCGCATAGAAACAGTAAGTTAATTAAGTTGATAGTTTTAGCTAGTTTTAAGATTTTTGTCTAGCATTTAGGTAATTATAATATAAAGTTAAATAAAAGAAATGTTTGCTTGTGACTTGGAGGTCGTCAGTTCGATACTGAGGTTGAGAAGAAATTTTTCTAACTCCTAGTGCAAGCTAGAGCCGTCTGTGATTTTTAAGTGAGAAAATCTACTGCGCCGAAAAAAAATGTTTCCTAATTTTTGTAATTCTTTTAACAACTATGTTGCATTCTAAAAGGCAATGTGCCTTACAGAACCTTAGTTAAAAATATTATTATTATGCGAATGAACACACACAATCAACCGAAACTATATAGAAGAATAATTAAAAGTTCGACAACTCGGATCTGTTTCAACGTATTTTGAGTTGTGGTTATAGGTACTATAAGCCAAGTTTAGGTTTCGTGAATATAAAACAAATTAAGATAACTATCAAAAATGACATTACGATTGCAGAGAAGCTTAAAAATGTTGAAGACAAAAACCTTCAGTCTGTCAGTCTGTCAGTATGTCAGTCTGTCAGTCTGTCAGTCTGTCAGTCTGTCAGTCTGTCAGTCTGTCAGTCTGTCAGTCTGTCAGTCTGTCAGTCTGTCAGTCTGTCAGTATGTCAGACTGTCCGCCTATATGTATAACGAACTGCAACATAAACGGCTGAAACGATTACCTTTATATCTGGTAGGTGATTTTTTGTCATATCTCAGAGGGGAAATTGAAATTTTATTTTTAGGGCTAAGAATAACGGTACCTGATAGTAAAGCTAAATTTTCTCGAAAACGACTCCAACGATTTTGATGAACATTTTTGAGAGTAATATTATATTATATTATTAAAACCAAATTTATCGGAGAAGTCTTATAATGGTACCTTTCATATAACGGTTTTCTTCCTTATTATTTGCTTGTTGGAGTTCTATCAAATTTTATATTTGAAAAGACTTAAGTAGACACATTAGTTTTGAATACTTACTTACTTACTTAGGTGGCGCTACAGTTCGGGACGAACCTGGGCCTCAACCAACATGCCTCTCCAGCCAACTCGGTCTTTGGCTAGCTGCCTCCAGTTTTGCACTCCAAGTTGGTTAAGGTCGTCCTCCACTTGAGCGCGCCACCTAAGGCGAGGTCTTCCTTGACTGCGTCTACCCTCTGGGATGGAATCGAAGATCCTGCGAGCCGGAGCATTGTTGTCCATTCGCTCTACATGACCTAGCCATCTTAAACGTGATATGCGTATTTTTTTACCAGGTCAATGTCGCTGTACAGCTCGTATAGTTCTTGGTTGAACCTTCTCCTCCAAAGCCCGTTAACGCAGATAGGGCCAAAAATCTTCCGAAGAATCTTACGCTCGAAACGACTAAGGATATCTTCATCCGCTTTAGATAGAGTCCATGCCTCGGCGCCATAGAGCAGGACTGGGATGATTAGGGTCTTATACAGAGTCTCCTTTGTCTTTCGAGAGAGGGCTTTGCTACTCAATTGCCTTCCTAGCCCATAGAAACAGCGATTGGCAAGAGTAATTCTTCGCTTTATATCTGACGAGATGTTGTTGTCAGATGTTATAACGGATCCGAGGTACATAAAGTCCCTAACTACCTCAAAGTTGTACCTGTCTATTGTGATGTTTTGTCCAATCCGCCGGTGTTGTGTGTCCCTTTTTGTGGACAGCAGGTACTTCGTTTTGGCCTCATTGACTGCTAGTCCCATCTTAGCCGGTTCAGCTTCAATGCTAGCAAACGTTCCAGTGACAGCTCGCCGAGTTCTGCCAATGATGTCTATGTCGTCAGCGTATGCTAGCAATTGCACAGACTTGAAAAAAATTGTCCCACTATAATTGACTTGCGAGTTTCTTATAATTTTTTCAAGTATTAAGTTGAAGAAATCGCACGATAGCGCATCACCTTGTCGGAATCCTTTTTTGAAGTCAAAAGCTTCTGTGAGGTCAGAACCAACCTTGACGGAGCAGCGAGAGTTCTCCATCGTCATCCTGCACAGTCGGACGAGTTTTGTGGGAATGCCAAAACCTGACATGGCTCTGTATAGCTCGTCTCTATAAATGCTATCGTACGCGGCCTTAAAATCGATAAAGAGGTGGTGGGTATCGATTTGGAATTCTTGGGTGGTTTCCAGGATCTGCCGTAGAGTGAACATTTGATCGATTGTGGACTTTCCTGGTCTGAAACCACACTGATAGGGGCCAATCAGGTTTCTGATGAAAGGTTTCAGGCGTTCACATAGTACGGCAGAGAGGATCTTGTAGGCGATATTCAGGAGACTTATTCCTCTATAGTTGGCGCAGTTTAGGGGGTCTCCTTTCTTGTGGATCGGGCAAACGATGCTGAGGTTCCATTCATCAGGCATACTTTCTTCTGACCAAACTTTAGAGATGAGTTGGTGTATGCACTCCACCAGGTCATCTCCGGCCGCTTTAGAAAGTTCGGCGGGTAGTCCGTCGGGTCCAGCAGCTTTGTTGTTTTTGAGTTTAGATATTGCTATCCTTACTTCATTTTGGTCAGGTGAACGGAAGTTTTGTCTGTCATTATCCATGTTGAATGGTTCATTCTGCCTGACAGCGGGATTTTGGCCTTCATCGCCGTTTAACAGTCTGCAGAAATGGTCCTTCCATGTACTCAGCACCGACTGTGACTCTACTACGAGGTTTCCATTCCTATCTCTACAGGCTTCTGTGCGGGATTTTTTTCCTTGGCATGTTCTTTTTACCTGTTGGTAAAACTTCCGCACGTTGTTCCTGGAGTAGCATCTCTCAATATCTTCGATCGCGCGCTTCTCATGCTCTCTCTTTTTCTTTTGGAGAAGCCGGTGTTCTTCCCGTCTTTTCTGCTCGTAAAGCTCGCGAGCAGCTCTCGTCTTTCTTTTCAGCGTCGCTTTATATGCCTCTTGTTTGGCTGCATGGGCCTGCCTGCATTCGTCATCAAACCAGAGGTTTCGTGGTGGTGGTCTGGTGAAACCTAGCACATCAGTTGCGGCATCTCTGATGGCTTGTTGGCAGTGTTGCCACTGATCTTCGGCACTTGATGCTGGCGGTATTGGATTTCTTGAGAGGTTACGGGATATTCGATCGGCATAGGTTCTGGCGGTTTCTTGCGATTGCAGCTTTCCGACGTCATACTTCCTCACAGTATTACTCCGTTGTTGTGGAGTTCGGGTTATTCGCATTCTTACCTTTGCTGCAACAAGGTAGTGATCCGAGTCGATGTTAGCTGCTCGGAAAGTGCGAACATCCAAGATACTGGAGGCGTGTCTTGCATCGATCGCAACGTGATCAATCTGATTGACGGTTCTTTGATCTGGGTGTCGCCAAGTCCCTTTGTGTATATCGAGATGAGGAAAACGTGTGCTTGCAATGGTGACGTTATGTGCCGCTGCGAAGTCAATTAGCCTAAGTCCGTTTTCAGACGTTGTGTCGTGTAGGCTATGTTTTCCGACAGTCCTACCAAAGATTTCCTCTTTACCTATTTTGGCATTAAAATCGCCTAGTACGATCTTAAGTCGTATTTAGGGCATTGCTCATAGGTTTTGTCGAGGAGCTCATAGAAGTCATCCTTGGTGGCGTCATCTTTGTCCTCTGTGGGGGCATGAGCGCATATTAGGCTAATGTTGGCGAATTTAGCCTTGATACGGATTGTCACAAGTCGCTCACTTACGTGTCGAAAGCCCAAGACTTCTTGCCTAAGTCTACCGCTTATGACGAATCCGCACCCAAATAAACGCTGTGGTCTTCTTGCGCAATCACCGTAGTACACGTCACAGTTTTTCATCCTCCTTTTGCCCGACCCATTCCATCGCACTTCCTGGATGGCAGTAATTCCTGCTCTGTAGCAGTCTAGGGCCTCCGCTAGTTGTTTGGATGCACGTGGTCTGTTAAGAGTTCTAACATTCCACGTGCAGATCCGAAGGTCGTTGTCCTTGATTCGTTTTTCCGGGTCGTCAACAGTAAATCCGTCCTTTTCCGAGGCTATTGGTCGCTTCGCAACTTTTTTTTTTCCGTGGCAGGGTTGTTAACCCCACGCACAACCCCCAACCTGGAGGGCCAGGTCCTTTGTTGGATTCCTTGGACAAAAGGAACTGGAGAATCCGGAGTCAGTAACCCACTTCGGGGATATGAGCGCTGCCGTTGGCCCATTAAAAGTTCATCCGCCGCCATCTCTATTTCAATGCCCTGACTTGCATTGAATTGTCCTAATGACCTTATCTCCAAATACGTCGAAGTAGCTCATTAGGGCGTTTAGTTTTGAATACCAACATTTTGAACAAAAGTTTGATTTTACTTATACTCATTTTTTGAAACTAATCAAAAAAAAAATATTTTATTTTAGCTGTATATTAATAATATTTAAAAAATGCATACCGAAATCTCAAAACTATTTTCTTTTATTAAACTAAAAATAAAAAAACAGGATTTATCAAAATCTGTCCTACAATTTTAGAAAACTTTTTTCATAAAATCATTATTTAAGACATCTCATTGCGTACTGCATTTTCAAATTCTTTCCATCTGCCTGTACGGATGTATTTTGGACTGTAGCCTAAACGGTGGGGCCAACTGTCTTCAAATTTAGGATATAACAATATTTTTCTACAGAGGAGTTTTTTTTAATTTTTTTTAGCTCCGAAATTAACGGACCTGTCAAATAACCGTTATGTAAAATAAAATGGCGTTTGAATTATTTCACTCAATACAATTTATCGTACTTTATTCGAACATTAAAGTGTCATAAAAGTCGAATAAATGCTTTGATGTTCACCTTAATTTTTTTAAATTTTATTCCACAATGTGATCGAACATATGAGCAAGTACGTGCGATCCAGCCGTGCAATAATTCGTAAGGGGATTTTCAGGTTTTAGATTCTTAGCTATTTTCATTGTGCTCAGCTGACTCCGTTTTAAATTTTTCAATCCTTGCAGCTTTTTGTTTTAGCTTTAACATAGTGTTATATTTTTGCCTGGGGTTTGTTGAATAAAACTCATTTTCCCTTTTTTAAAATAACGCAACATTTTAACATAAATTTTTTGTCAAACACAACTTCTTTAAGTTAAATTTACAATAATTTTACTTCATCATTTATTCGCAATTAGGTAATATTGATCTTTATTTTTCAACACTTTTCATTATCGATTTCGATGTTCATACTTCAACGCAAAGAAATCAACAGTCTCCACCTACCCTGTTGAAACAAATAAACAAAAACAATTCCGTTTTCTCGATCTCGAAATTTTCTTTTTGGTAATTTACCATTGGAGGGGGAATACTTGTGTATTATAATTTACAAAATATTCTACAACTTTCAATGTCAGTGTTTTCGTTAAGTTGTGTCTGTGGTTGGCCAATGTAATGGTCGAATTCAGTGATTTCTGCATTTTCTTAAGGCGGGAACACATTTTGTCGCCACGTCACAATACTTTCAACTACTTATGTAATATGTATATAGTCTTTAGGAAAAAATTAGAGATATCGAGTCTTCAAAATAGTGTGCTCAAGTTGTAGAATCCGTTAAGGGAAACATTATTTGTTCAAGTTAGGGAAATGTTAAAAGTTATCAAATTTTAAGTAAATGAGAACAGACTGTATAAAAGCTTATTTCCCAGCACCATATTTTATACTTTTAAAATATATGGTGGCACTGGTTATACCTATTTCAAGATCCTGGGTTTGGCGAACCCCTAAAATGTTGTCAGTTGTCAATTTTCTAGTTTAAAACTGAGTTTGACCTTATAAAATACAATAAAAACTTAAACAATCCCAAAAAGATAACTATAACTAATCCCATTATTTGTTCTTTTTATTTTCAGGTAAGGCATATAATATTAGTAATTAATTGCTGAAGCGTAAGTTTAAAAAAAACAAAACATTTTAAAAAATGATTAGTGAAAATTTTAGAAATATCTCATTAATTTTCTGTATTAAAAACAGTCTATCAGAAAAAAAGTCTCTACAAATGCAAAGGATAATCCACACCCTTAACTAATTTGTGCAACTCACTCCAAGGACGTGTGTGGTCTTTAGCTCTATTCCCTGTTTGTTTTTTCTGCCACCATTTATCTAATTAAAAATGCAGCCTTTCAGTGCCAATCCCGTTTAACATCACCCAAGAGTGTAATATCCAACAAACAAAAAATGGAAACAAAAAACTTATTAAGATAGAAACATGATGCTGGGTGTGCGTTTTTTGTTTCCCCAAATAACGATTATGGTTCCTAATTCCACGGCAACATAACAAAAACCGGACAAAAACACATTAACATTCCTAAAAAAAAATTAATAAATTCCACACCACAGAACTGTGACGACAAGGATGTCAAGGACGAGTAAAAAGTCCGACGGCCTTTGCATAGCTTAAGTCTACAAATGTACGAAACGAAAAAAAAACTACCTACACACCCTTAGAGGGTTGACAAAAGGATAACACAACGAAGCTCTCATAACCGAAAAAAGGAGAACAATTAAAATTTCATGTTACCGTAATTTATGTAGCCTCCGAGTGTTACTGCTGCTTTGGTAAAAGCAGCACATTCACATAGGGACACATTTGCATTTTGACCAACATACCGTACCGCATGATGCTCGTGTCCATGACCATGCATTGTATGAGAAGTATGACCTAAAAGTTATTCAACAAAACTGTGAGAAATATTTGGGCTCTAAGGAACAAAAGTATATGTTTTTTTTATATAGTCGTTTAGCCCGTCTAATAGCCAGGGTATGTGCAATTGGCCATAAGGCACTCTTTACATTTACCTTTATTTGGGTACCTTTTTTTCAAGAAAAAGGACTACGAAATTCACGGATAAGCATTTTGTGAAATTTATAATATAACTTACTAATTTAAGTTTAAGATGAATCATTTTGTAGGCCATCATATAAATTTTGGGAGGAGAAGAAGCGCTGTAAGCAGAATTTAAAATACTGGCAATAATGTTCATTTGCAGCTGTTTCCTTTTTTTTGATTAGACCGGGTCAACTGAAAAGAAGTCCAAGCTCGGCACATTTTGTAAGTTGAATGGTCTTTGATACACTTTGATTTTGCAGTATTTTCTGATTTTTTTGACACCCTTGCTTTTTACCATATGTCCCTCCTACTCCATTTGTCATCACGTCACCCAGCGATGAACAGTTTAGTGTGTCAGCCGATAAGATATACTTAATAGTTGGATATATCATTCATAAGAAGTCAGGAGGTGATGTTCGCTTCCCACAGCTTATAGCCTTAAACACAGCTTACCAAACTAAATCACATATAAAGCAAAAAACCCAGAATGTAGGTTATATCTTAAAAACCAAAATGTAAATTCTTAATTACTGACTAAAAACACATTTTGACCTCATTACCCAAGTTGTGCTGTGTCAAAAACTTCCGTATACCATACTTACACATGTAATTACCTACAAAATGCAGCCCTGATCTCCGTGTTTACCATCTCGTGTCAGGAAAATTTTCAGAGCTTGCACATCTAAGTGTGGGTAATTACTGTACACGTACCGGCACACAAAAAACTCAAAAAGAAAAAAGAAAAAAAACCAAACCAAACTTCGAAAACCCAATGGTTTTACCACGAACTTACCTCTTTGATAAGAAAAAGTATTCAAGGATGTGAATAAAATTTCTTGTATTTCACATCCCGAAAACAGCAAAAATTAATTCCTCGCCAAAGTTAAGCAGCCATTAAACGCTGAATGCAGTTAAGTAAGCTCTGTCACGAGAACTTAAGGCGTACAGAAATCGTGTGTTTTATTAAAGCTGCGAGGGGTGGAGCTGACAAAACGTGGTTGTTGACAATAAAAATTAGCGACGGAATTTAATGAAATATTTAAATTAAGATCCTACACACCTCCCATCCGATTAACCTCCCACACACCAATATTCTTAAATACGATAAGTAACAGTAAATTAAAAATATTCTGAACAAAAGACAGATTAACGGGTAAGTTGTAACAGATCCTTTGATACTGTTATAATGCCGCTTCCGTTCGCGGGATAATGAATAAAATATATGAAAGCATCGAACATGGAAAAGTTTGACAAAACAATTCGAAAAATAGAAAGAAACTTTTAACCGTTAGAAAGTTTCAATGGTATTTATAAATTAATTGCTTCTTATTGTTATTTTCCCGGCCGGGAAGCAGGCGTAGAATTTTTCTTAGTCCTTTAAGCTTTTTAGTCCTTAACAAGAATGAACTTTGGTTTTATTTTTGTATTGTTTTCGGTGACTGCCTTTTGGGTCTACTTTTCAGAATTTTTTTTTTTAGTGAAGGGATTTGGTATGTGTGGTGTGTGGTGGGTGAATGGAGAATCCCTGGTTAGGTCTAGAGTTATTAACATTCAGGTCATATCTTAAAATACTTAATTTTTTGTTTGGGCATAGGGATTGGGTTCATTGCTGAGGTAATAAATATTTAATACTAAGCATTTTCGGAAGTTTTCAACTTAATCTTTTGTATTGGCTGGGGGTTTGAAGAAGTTAATTTTGGAATTGTATTTTTACAATGTGTTAACAGTTGGTTGCTATAATTATGTATATAATTGTTTCCTATTATTAATAGAAAGGTTGGAAATAAGAGGTTTATGAAGGAGGAAACTTAGTATTCTACTTGAGTAGGGAAATAGTTTAGCGATAGTGTTATTATTGGTTTATTTAAAAAGTGAGAAGTTTAAAAACTTGTACATTTTTGTTAACCTTAGCTTTGTTTCAACAGACGAAATTGCTGACACGTTTGTATAATACTGTTAACATTTTGTTTAAGAGGGAGGAACATAGTAAGACAAATAAACTTATATTTGAAAAATTGAGCAAACTTGATGTTTAGAGCTCAAACAACATGTTATTATCCAACGACCTCTTTTCTAAAGTGGACGAATTAGAAATACATTTTTTGTCAAACAAAAAAGTGATATATCTAGGTTTGTAGGTATGCCTGATATCTGAAACTCGCTTAAAAAAGGAAACAGAATTTCGACCTATGTCATTGCATAAATATATTGTCTTCGTAGATGCAAGATAGAGAAAACAGAATTCATAAACCTTTTTGAAGCTATCGACTCCAAGTTTATTATAGGTGGTGAATTTTTCAGAACTTAAATGGAATCCTGTGTTGATCATTTATAGACCGTGTTGAAAATGCCCGATCTGCCTGAATTTTTAATCGCCAATGGGATTAAATAAAAGCAATACCAAGATCTGAAAAAGCTTTAATATTTTCATCTGATTACTCTCCAGTTATGTTTAAGGTAATTGGGAACCTCCTTATAAAGGAAAAAGCGCCATAATGTAACAAACAACACAACTAACTAGGAATTGTTTTTGCAAATAATTGTCATCGCAAACTTCGCTTGAATTAGAAGAAGTCAAAAAAATTGTTAACATCGTTCAAGATATATGCATATATGTATGTAATATATTCTGAAATCCAACCTGGAAAATAAACTATTCCGAGTAAAACACGTTACGGAATATTCAAAATTAAAAGAGATAAATGCTGACGTCTCAAAAAGAAGTACTCTTGGCTCAGTGTTTTACTTTGGGCTGGACTGGGCTGGAATGAATATTTTCTTTTGCATAAATAATAATTTAAGTCATAAGCATCAACATAATCACTGATTTGAGTTTTTGAACACCTTAAAATGAAACATTAAGCTGTCCAAACCCTTCAATTACTATTTTGTCTTTATATTAAAAGGATACAAAATTTTGAAATGAAAAAAAACAAAGATTTTTTTTTAATTGACATGAAATTTACTTTTTTTTTTAAATAATCTTCTGGCATTATAATTTAAAATAATTTCTGGCATATGACCGCCACGGCTGGCTCGAACGTAGTCTAGTCTGGAGGTCCTACTTTCGATGATTTTTTCCACCATTGACTGTAACGTTCTGGTCAGCATCGTTTTTAAAGAAGTACGGACCAAATATTCCATGAACCCATAAAGTACACCAAACAGTCAGTTTTAGTGGATGTAACGGTGTCTCAACATACACTTGAGGATTATCATCACTCCAAATACGGCAGTTTTGTTTATTGACGTATCCATTCAAC
Source organism: Platycheirus rosarum (assembly GCA_963971375.1). Taxonomy (NCBI): domain Eukaryota; kingdom Metazoa; phylum Arthropoda; class Insecta; order Diptera; family Syrphidae; genus Platycheirus; species Platycheirus rosarum. The sequence continues at coordinate 258,546,496 of OZ020507.1, forward strand.
CAAAACTGAGCTTCATCGCTAAACAAAATTCGCTTTGGGTTTATTCATCGAATCTACGCCTTGCTAGGTGATTCTGTGGCTTCAATTCTTGCACGTGGCTTTGTGAGCACGCAAATCAAGATCTTTCCGCAAACGGATGGCGGATAGACTGACCTCCATGCTACGCTCTACAGCAGCAATAACTTCCTCTGTACGCACTGTACGACGCCTTTGTGGATGCGTGTTATCATTCAGAGTAAACGTGGTGCAAAAACCTAACTTAAAATAAATCACTTGACAGGTGACAATGACAATATAGCCACCAGTTAAAATAGTGTTGCCAGCTTAAAGTTTTATGCCTCTAAAAAAACAAACTTTATATTGAATGACCAATATTTACACAAGGTTGTAGGTCGATATGATTAAAGTAATACTCTTAATATAAAAGTTACCGAAGAGTGGTTTGCGACGCCGCATGCATCTGAAAATGATTCACTTTGTCACTGTCGATCTTTTCGAAGTCGATATATAAGAGTCGACATTTTGATCAGTCGGTATTTTTGCTAACCGACGACGTTTCAAAAGTCGTCATCATGACGGTCGATTTTTTTTAAATCAACATTTTAAATATATTTTGGCTTCATAATGCAGTTTGATGAAGCAAATGCCTCGTCTGCAAGAATGAAGAAAATAACACGGCCTAATTCAATGACTTTGTTTCCCGTTTACATAGAAAACATTTTCGCTCTCATAGTGTGAAGACTGACGACTCAAAAACAACTTCCAGATTTTTGTTTTCTTGAAAGTAAAAAGTCTTTTTCAGTGTTTTCCTATTCATGGTGTGACTGCTTTTTGGAAAAGTACTTTCAGAATATTTTAAAATAGGAACTTTCGAAACACTTGCTTCTAAAAGTACCTTCCGTTGCCTTTCATAAAATAACAAACTTGGCAAAGCGCAAGTAAACGAGTCCAAATCAACTAATGTTTACCTTACTTACAAGAATGTTGACAATCTGCCCATATTTACTAACTCGGTACAAATACCGTATACCAACGAAGCAAAGTATTTAAGCTGACTCATGATGCTAAGCTAAGATGCAACCCGTACGAAAAAACGAGAAGAATTCGATACTAAGTTCTTTGAACTAAACTAGAATATTGGAAAATACTCAAATCTTAGTTTTTTAAAACAAACTGTTTATCTAAGAGGAAGTGTTTAAACTTGCATGGACCAAGCCATAGACAAACACTGAAATCATGTAAAAACAAGGCCCTCAGATTAAAAGTTAATGCTCCATGGTTCATACGAAACAGTGATTTACACGGAGATTTGTGCATGTAAGCTGTTTACGAATAAATATTTTTTTTTTCAATTAAAATTTAAACAAACTTAAGGGTCGGTTATTTTAAATTCTCTAATTTCCAAAAATCCGTCAAAAGTGCCGTACAGGATACATTTTAAAATGCATTTTTTTACCCCAACTAATCGCAAATTTTCAAATTTGTCTCGCATCATACGTAATAGATTCCCAAAATAGAAAATTAAAATAAGCACGTCTGTATACACAGTCTAGGCCATATTTTGTTGCTTTCCATAACCTCAAACAGTTCTAATATTTCGGTATTATCTCTCTTACTCATATTTATATGAACAAAGAAGATTCTATTAAATCCTTAAATTATATACATTGCCGGTAATATTACCCCACAATCCAGAGTTCTTCTCTTTCAGTTGAATTTTATTAATTATTTAAGTATACCACGCTTCCAAATTTTCGACAGGCGAAGATGAAACTGAAGATGTCAATGACGACTTTGACCTTGTTTTCGGTGCTGCCATGAAAAGATTTGCTTATATACCTCATTAGAGAAATTCCCTCCCAAAGACAACTCTCATTACAGTCATCAATTTTCCAATTTTCTCATAGACTAGACGAAGTTAATTAGGTATCATTAATTGTATACGAAAAAGACCTTTCTGCTCGTCTCGTGTAGTAATTATGACATTCAAATGACAATCCTGTCCTTAGTCCATCATTGTGGAATTGGTTTGTCAATTTGTTTGTGAACTTTTATTATGGGCCAACAACAACTGTAATTGCAAAACTTGAGTTTGCAATTTATTTATTTTATTGCGAAAGTGCTAAAAAGAAATATTGTGGTACCTTTTTGGAAAATATGCTACTTTTGTAGCTACCCAAGTCATATTGAATGATTGAGGACAAAATATGACAAAATGTTTGATAGTTTGTCATTCAGTAAACAGATATGATGGAAGAACGATATCCTTTTCTTTATAATGCCGAGAAGTTTGAGAGGCAAGAGGGACCTTTAATATGAAATCCTTATTGAAAGGATATCCCTTATGTACATATGTTGTTGATATGCATAGATGTATGAGTTAAAAAACGTCTTCATGCGTTCATCATTCAGAAGTTAATGTTTTATTTTTGCTATTTGTTTAGCTTATTTGATAAAATAAAATTAAAGAAATGAAATAAATTAAAACCAAATAAAGTGAAAAATAAAAAAAAAAATAAAAATGAATCAAATCAAATAAAATAATTAAAATAAAACAAAACAAAATAAAATAAAAAATAAAATAAAATAAAATAATATCTATAAAATAAAATAAATATAATAAAATGAAAAAAAAATAAAATAAAATAAAATAAAATATAATAAAATGAAATAAATTAAAATAAAAAATTAAATTAAAATAAAAAATTAAATTAAAATAAAATAATATAAAAAAAAAATTAAAAAAATCACACATAAAAGCGAAATTATAAGTGAATTTTGGATTAAGTCCAAACTTTCTTATTTATACTTACAGACAAGATAGTTAATCTTGTTATAATCTGCTCAGCTGTGCAACGCTAATATTTGTTCTCAAAAGGTAAAGATGTGCCGATAGCACCGACTGATGAGGAGCTTTTAGCTATTAAAGAGAATCGGGGGAGAATCTGAGATCTTTGCATTCATTCCGCTCTTGGAGGCGCTAGGTGACGCGACGTTTTGTTATCAGAATTAAATACCAATCTGACAGTGCGAAAATCACTTAGCTAGCACCTAATAATGAGATATAGGCTTGTCATAAAGTGCCTTTTATGACACACAACACCTCATTCCGCACCTCATTAAGCTGGTATTCCATTTCCATTCCAAATCAAATAGTGCACCCTGTGCAATGTGCATCTCAATCATCATAGTTCGTTCTTGACCTTAACTAAAACCGGAAGTTAAGCACTTCCGAGAACAATATTCAGTCATCCGCTTCATAGCCAATATCTACTCTTAATATATGTATGTGTTCACTTGCGCGTCAATAGCTAATCAATTGTTTCCGACCTCTTGCACTCCTTTCATAAATTCATTCATATGGCAAGCCATTTCATTTAAATCCTGCTGCCGTATAATTGCTGCCAACAATTGATACAATTTAGCAAAACAGGATATTAGTTGCGGAACGCTTAATTTAATTGAACCAACCTCATTAGGCGTAATGGATTAAATTTCACATCCCGTAATTGATAGCATTACATATGTGTATATCTGTATATGTGTGCTCGTCAATATGGTCGCTTCTCCTAATGAAAACGAACGTGGAATATTATTCCTGTGTGAGTAAGGCTGTTTGTGCATTGCCGTGGAAGGATATACTTGAATCGGAAATAAAATAGTCTCTGAGGTTTTTATCCGGTGATATGGGTTTGTGCCCTTGCTACTTATAAGCAACACACTTATCATGGGTGTGTGGTGTGTGTCTTGCAATCAGGATTAAAATGCTGACACATTCAGTTAATGTTGTAAGTGATTGCGGAAAATAGCGTTTCGTATTGATGTTTACGTAAATTGAATTCATTATTACTCTGCTTTAATTTAGCCTATTTGTTTTGATTCAATATTTCTTCTTTTTTTATATCTTTCAGCAGACATACGGAAGGGAAATTATTTAATTGTAATTCGCTTCAAAGATACGTATTTGCCAGTTAGTTAATTATGCCTCAGAAGGTATTGACTATTGATATGGAGATTTGGCCAAACACTTGGAATATTCTGAACTTCACTCGAGAGTATCTGCTTCAACATCTATCTATATGTGTATAGCATTAAGTGCTTGTAATGAATTCGAGTTAACCGCTTTAGTTAGGTATTTTAGAAGAGGTGTCGAAAACGATATATATATCTTCTTGATACTGATTTGAGGCATTTAAATATTAAACAGTATTCAGGTAAAGTTTTGCATTTTGCTCTACTTAAGCATAAATGATGATTTTTTTGTAAGAACCAAATAAATTTTTAATAAACCATCACTTTAAAAACTTCATTTTGTATGAGAATCCAAATCCTCTTCCAAATGTCAATTCATTATGATCAAGAGTTCAAAATTACCGGACACAATTTGGTTAAAACAAATTTAATAGCAAAGCATGATAAAAGAAATCATTTTCCAACCAATATTGTCAACAAAATTACTATCTCATGATCCACCTTATAAACTGCGATTGCGACAAAAAATATAAATATCACCTGACAAAGTGGAGACCAGGAGCAAAGGCTTCCAAATACTGTCAATCACCATATTCCTTAAGCCCAGATTTACCATTTCATCATCCAATCTATTCACAGTCACCTTGATAATCCCAAAGACTGACAGACAAAATCCTTTATCCAATTCACCAGTCGTCCAGGTGTCTGTGTGTGGGTTCAAAGGCCGATTAGGTTGCACAACACAATCGGCTTAAATAAAAATAAAAATGATAATTTATTTTAGAATAACACTTTCGCACGACTCCGAGACACAGAACTACATATAGGAACGACTTACAATTTACCATTCAAAGTCGTTGTCGTCATCGTTTTCTTCGACCCTCGAGAGTGGCATAGCACTATTGCTTATTCCACCCCAGTTATTTTCTGTCATTTCATGTAACATAAAACCCCCATCTAAGCCATTTTCCAGACTTTGCCCCTCATGTGCTGTGCAAAAAAGGGGGTCGAGTGCCGGCTGACAGCCTGCCAGGCAGCCGGGTGGCCACCCATTCAGAATGCAACCGAATTAGAAAACTTCCACTTCATTTCAGGAAGCCACACAAGAGCCTTCTGTGTCTACACTCTAAGGCACTTATAAGCTTGTTCTGGGCAGTGTTGTTGGTGTGCATTTATGTGTTCTGTATAAGTGCCCCATTAAAGTAGTATGCAATGATATTGCAGGTCAGTTGTAGCTACCAGGTCCGTTCTGCGCATTCATATAGTAGAGATGCAGTTGAACCAGCCGTTTTAAGTAAAATGGCCCTACGACAGTCTCTGCATCTGCTCTGGACAAACAGTTCTTTGTGTGGGATTTTTTTTTTACCAGAATTTACCACTTCCGCTGAAAATGAAGTTATTCTATGGCCATGGCCAGTTTTCTGGAATCGAGTGGTATTTCTTATTCCCAGTGTCCTGCGGTATTATAAGGACATAATATCTCTTTCCTTAATGTGGAACGCAAATGGAATAGAGTTTGTGGATGTTCTGTTCGACTTTTGGTAATGTGATACGAAAGGCAACACACCACATACATTATACTTTACTTTAAGTTGAACAAAGTAAAGGAGCAAGAGTGTTCCAGGAATATATTATATGTGCTGATTTATAAATAGTCTATGTTAGCATAGTTCCTATCAGATTTTAATACATAGGAAGGTACTTTCGGAAGAGTCATTGTTCTATGTTCCTGGAAATTGTGTTCTTGTGAAATTCACAGACCGACTTTGGAAATAATCATAATGCCATACAATGGAAAAGCATGACAGTGCGGAGGTTCTGTATGGGTTTAGATTTTGAACAACAGCGTAGATGTTTCTGCTGAATGGACATGTTGGTCATCGTTAAACGTTGACTCTGGGCATTTTGGAATGAAATTCTGAGATGATATGTTGTAGCTACTGTTGAACTATTTCCTTTTTTAAGGAGTGGTCCCTTTTTTGAATTTTTTGAAAAACAAAACATTTTCTGCCGTATTTGTTTACTATTTTATCTTGTTTAAATGTAAAGGCTTTTTCATTAAGCGCTTCCTTACTTTAAATTTAAATAAACAAAGTGTGTGTGAAGTATCATCAATTTTTTTTTATTCATTTAAAAGGCCTATCGATGCCATTATATGTAAAATATAACATAATGGGATCAAATCACACGATATCGGTGGCCAGTTCACATCACCTCCACGTGAGATGACCATGCCTTCGAATCGTTTGTGCAGAACGTCAAATGTGGCATGAGCTGTGTGGCACTTGGCGCAGTCCTTTACCAGATGTCGTCGGTGTCCATATCCATTTCGATGAAAATTAGGGTCAGTTGCCAACTGCTCCAGAGCCCATTCCGCGAACACACGTCGTTGTCTATGGTCGTTTACCTTCAGCTCTTGGGTCAGTTGAAGGGTGCAGGCCCAAGTCAAGACGCAAAATACGACAAGTTGTGATCTGCGAAAAGCCGAGTTCTTGTGAGCGACGCGAAATCGACTGCCTTGGATCCTGCTGCACACTCTCACGGTCGGCAGATCTTGGGTTTCGACGACGAACGGGTGTTGGTTGATTGTTTACTAAACCAGTGGGCTCAAATTTATCCACCACATTGTGAATAATTCTCTCGGTAGGACGATTATGGTGACTGTACAATGGGCGAAGCGCGCGGAACGTTCCCCAAACAGAAGACCCATTTTGATAATACAATTTTATCATTTACACGTGCTGTTGAACGCTATATCCATCCATGCTGATTAAATGACAGTATTTTTGACAGATGTAGCTTCAACAAGATGACCGCTATCAATTGTCAAAATTCGGAAGTCCCTTTTGGAAGACCCTTAACAAAATCTGGTCCTTCCAGCCATAAAAAAAAATAAAGTTTATTTAAGGAAAGATTCTGGTAGTTATTTCAGCTTACACAAGTTTGAAAAATTGGATGAACTGTACAAATGATAACAACGAAGGTGGCAGGTCATAATGCGTGGTTAAACACTCCACAAACCGGATTTACTGGGAGTGCTGGTGTTGGCGCTGGGGCTAGGACATGGAAGGGATTAACTCACTCACTGCCGAAATGTTAACTCTACTCGCCACTCGGTCAATGCAATACCAAGGCCGAGTAATTTAACACGATTGCACAATTAGCTGTTAAGTGTCTTTATTCAAATAAATAATGATGATTGGAAACTTTAAGATATATTCTTGGAATGCTAGAAGCATTCGATTTAAATCTTTTGAATATTTTGCTTTGCTAAGCAAACATAACATTGACGTTAGTCTTATTAGTGAAACTTGGTTAGAAAGTAATATTAATATTTCCAATAAAAACTATATTTGTTATCGTTTAGGTAGACAAGAGAGAAGTGGGGGAGGTTTTACAGTGGTTGTAAAGGGAACTGTGAAACATAAATTGTTGCCTATTAGTAAATGTAAAGTGAGTGAAAATATTGGAATTGAAGTTCCATTTGAAAATTGTCGTGCAATTAAAATCTTTTCAATTTATTTTCCAGATGGTTCTTCTTCGCAAAACAAAAGATATTGTTTTAGAAATGATTTGCGATAAATGATATTTTTCTTGTTGGAAGAGATTTTTATTGTAGACATAGGAATTAGTGTTGTTTACGAGCTAACGCTTGGGGCAATATTTTGTCGGATTTAAATGCAACACATCCATTTAACATTTCATACCACACTTACGCCACCTTTATTCCCTCTAATAATCCAAGTAACCCTTTCACACTGGATTTATTCCTTACTAATATGCTTTTTACCCAGCCTATTGATGAAAATGATCTTAGTTCAAATGTGAATAAATTCAACCACTGTAGAGACTTGAAATATTATCTATGACTATAAAAACACAAAACCTAGATCTTAGATTAGGTCTTATCAAATAAATTTTGTTCTTTATGGATCAGGTCAAGAGATCAATATTACTACTCTGAAATGAAAACTTTAAATGAAATTATAAAAATATTGCTTGCCGATTTTAGAAATCATTCATGGAACCATAAGCTTCAAGTTTAGGATAAATGAAGTAAACCCTTTGGAACATTATAAAAGTTGTTAAGAAGAAAAAAGTCCACATTTCAGCTTTTGAGATAGGTAATACAGTATTGCTTTCCAATGAAGAAATATCGAGTGCCTTAGCAATTAAATTTTGAGCTAACCACTTAGTAGCAAATAATTTAACGGTAAATAGAATTATTGAAAAATCAATTGCTGAATCAATTCAATTGCTTAATACTAGTATAATTGATGTTACAAATGATATTGTATTTAATGACGACTTAAAAGAAATTTTACGAAGTTTCAAAAATGATGGATGACAAAATTTACTTTTAAAAAACCTTCCTAATAAAGGTGGACATTTTTTTAACAATGCTTTCATTTCAATTCATATTTTTAAATACTTTCCAAATACGTGGAAAACGGTAAAAGTTATCCCAATCTCTAAGCTGGTCAAAGATGCTTGACTGCCTTCTAGTTATATGTTACAGGCCAATAAGTTTATTAAATTCCTTAATTAAATGCTTACAAATTAATTTAAAAAAAAAAAACAAACTGTTACAACGTGTCGATCAGTTTGCAAACCTGCACAAAAACAGTTTAGTTTTAGTAGATATCATAGTACTGTTCACCAGTTATCATGTCAACTAAAGATATAAAAAATAATTTTATTGTAGGAAAAAGTACGGGAATGGTCTATCTTGACGTTGAAAAGGCGTTTGGCATGAAGGACTTATTCACAAACTTCTTGTTATAAATTCCCCAATTTACGTAGTAAAAATGATTTCGTTCTTCCTTTCAAAACGCACTTTCAAAGTTTCTGTTAATAATTCCTAGACCCCATAAATGGAAAACTGCAATTTTCGCGGATGATACCTGGATTTACTCAGCAGTTTCAATTGGAATTGGTTCCCAAATTGAAACCAATATGCAATCTGCATTGAATTTAGTTCATTTATATTGCGACGACGACCGAAAAATAATATTTAATGCCTCCAAGACTCAGGATCAATAGAAAGAGAAAAGACTGTTAGTTTCAATTGAATGGGGTCCAAACTGAATGGAAATCGAGTGGGGTAAAACTTTGACTCTTAATTTACATATTTGAGAAAGTCGAAATAAAGGTAATATGGCGATTAAAACCTTATTTCCATAAATCGTAGGTACAAATTTAGTGTAGAAAACAAATTATTACTAATAAAAGTTTTATTCTAAAGAATAATTCTATATGGTTAAGCATGTGCTAAGAATCATATTTGCAGGCTGCAAATTATGCAAAATAAAATCTTAAAAATTATGCTTGCTCTTCCAAGCACTTACTCTACGGAGGATCTTCACGAAGAGGTAAAAATTGATAGATACAGTTTTGTGCAGTTGTTCTGATAATAACTTTTTTGACGTGATAACGTCTTTTAAATCGATGACAGTCTACACGTTCGAAATAACATGACTCATGCTGATAAGACTCATCACTCATGCTAACCACGATACTGTGGTTCTTTCAAACAAAATCGATCACAAATGTATTCTGAGCACCAGGCTAACATTAGATGTACGTATGTGTGTATGTATGTCGAGTATGTACTTCTGAACCGCCCAACGAATTTTAATGAAATTTACATGGTAAATATAGTTCTGTCGAAATGTAAAATGTTTTAATTATACAATTCTTTCTTATAATGCTGCAGGATTAATTAACAAGACTTTGTTTGTTGATTTTTATAAATTTGTTAATCAATTTGATTCAAAATAGTAACGGGTGATTTTTTAAGAGCTTGAAAACTTTTTTTTAAAAAATAACGCATAAAATTTGCAAAATCTCATCGGTTCTTTATTTGAAACGTTAGATTGGTCCATGACATTTACTTTTTGAAGATAATTTTATTTAAATGTTGACCGCGGCTGCGTCTTAGGTGGTCCATTCGGAAAGTCCAATTTTGGGCAACTTTTTCGAGCATTTCGGCCGGAATAGCCCGAATTTCTTCGGAAATGTTGTCTTCCAAAGCTGGAATAGTTGCTGGCTTATTTCTGTAGACTTTAGACTTGACGTAGCCCCACAAAAAATAATCTAAAGGCGTCAAATCGCATGATCTTGGTGGCCAACTTACCGGTCCATTTCTTGAGATGAATTGTTCTCCGAAGTTTTCCCTCAAAATGGCCATAGAATCGCGAGCTGTGTGGCATGTAGCGCCATCTTGTTGAAACCACATGTCAACCAAGTTCAGTTCTTCCATTTTTGGCAACAAAAAGTTTGTTAGCATCGAACGATAGCGATCGCCATTCACCGTAACGTTGCGTCCAACAGCATCTTTGAAAAAATACGGTCCAATGATTCCACCAGCGTACAAACCACACCAAACAGTGCATTTTTCGGGATGCATGGGCAGTTCTTGAACGGCTTCTTGTTGCTCTTCACTCCAAATGCGGCAATTTTGCTTATTTACGTAGCCATTCAACCAAAAATGAGCCTCATCGCTGAACAAAATTTGTCGATAAAAAAGCGGATTTTCTGCCAACTTTTCTAGGGCCCATTCACTGAAAATTCGACGTTGTGGCAGATCGTTCGGCTTCAGTTCTTGCACGAGCTGTATTTTATACGGTTTTACACCAAGATCTTTGCGTAAAATCTTCCATGTGGTCGAATAACACAAACCCAATTGCTGCGAACGGCGACGAATCGACATTTCACGGTCTTCAGCAACACTCTCAGAAACAGACGCAATATTCTCTTCTGTACGCACTGTACGCATTCGTGGGATTGGTTTAATGTCCAATAAAGTAAACTGAGTGCGAAACTTGGTCACAATCGCATTAATTGTTTGCTCACTTGGTCGATTATGTAGACCATAAATCGGACGTAAAGCGCGAAACACATTTTGAACCGAACACTGATTTTGGTAATAAAATTCAATGATTTGCAAGCGTTGCTCGTTAGTAAGTCTATTCATGATGAAATGTCAAAGCATACTGAGCATCTTTCTCTTTGACACGATGTCTGAAATCCCGCGTGATCTGTCAAATACTAATGCTTGAAAATCCTAACCTTAAAAAAATCACCCGTTACAAGCTTATCTGATACGAACGGCGAATTTACTTTTGTTGTAGAACAGGGTAGCTCTGTGATAGATTATAGTCCGATAGGTAGTGAATGGAATGAACACATGCTAAACTTGAAAATCCAAAACGTGCCTTATTCTTTTTTCCGATCACCATGACCTTCTGGCTTATTTCCAGAGCAGTTCAAGAAACAAGGGTGTTAAATACCTTACCGAAACTAAAATGGAAACCGAAAAACAAAACAGAGTATCAATCAAGTTTGGATAATGCACTGCTTGGAATCGTAAATTGTGATCTACCTCTGATGGAAGAGATAATCAAAGCCTCTTGCCCAACTGACAACAATAACGCTCGGCAGAACTTTCTTGCACCGTGGTGTGATGTTGACTGTAGAAAACACATAGAATTATCGTTGGGATGTTTAAGAGCATATAGATCCTCAAATGAGGACTATTTCAGGAACCAGTACTTGATCGCTAATAGGGCTAACAAGGCAATATGTAAACAAAAAAAGAACGCGTTTTTTAAAGCGGAATCAGGTAGACTAGCTCTATGTAGAAACTCAAAATAATTCTGGCACTTGGCAAAGCATTTAAACTTGAGTCCAAATCTTTTAGCAGCTCACTTTGAGAAATTGTTGAATCCTGTCCAATAGACACCTTCGGTACAATATGCGATTCCAGCCTTTGTCAATGGAATTCTGGATGCTTCAATAAGTTATCAAGAAGTGATCTCAGCTTAAACGAAGCTTAAAGATGGAAGAGCAGCAGGATCGAATGGCACTACAGCTGAATTTTATAAGTACGAAACTTTGGAACTAATCACAAGAATTAAAGCAATCAGCTGTTTTTCACAAGAAAGGAAATTTGAACGAGCCTGCGAATTACAGAGGTATATCCTTTCTAAATGCTTCATACGAGATATTTACGTTGATATTGCAAAAACGTTTTAATAAATGGATCGATAACAACAAACTACTGAAGGAGTTCCAGGTAGGATTTAGAAGTGGATATTCAACGATTGACCACATTTTTACCCTCAAAAGTATTGCAGAAACATTCCTTGGAAAATAAAAGAAGTTGTATGCTTTCTTCGTAGATTTTAGATCTGCATTCGATATGATCGATAGAAAGGCGCTAATTAATAAGATCTAAAGTTATGGTATGTCATGGAAGTTTGGAAGGGTCATACAGAATCTTTACGGAGACCCAATAACGAAAGTATGGAATGGTGAAGCGCTATCTGAAGGATTTAAGACACAATCGGGAGTCAGGCAAGATTGCACATTGAGCCCAAGCATGTTTGCTCTGTTTATTGATAATCTGGTAAACCTCTTGCCATGTGGAGTTGAATACGCTGAAAAGTTAATCCAAATTATTGATGTTTGCGGATGATATTGTTCTTTTGGCAGCCTCTCCTGAATCGTTTCAGTTGATGATAGACCACTTATTTTAATACTGTCGGCTTTGGAGCTTGATAGTTATCCTGGACAAATCCAAGGTATTGATATTCAAACGTGGGGGAAGGGCTAATGTGCAAACGAAAAATGGCATTATAATGAAGAACATCGAAGTTGTTCCGGAAATGTGCTATTAGCGCAACATGGAATAGATGTTTTCATAACAAAAGTATAGCTCACAGCAGTAAATTTAGAATGTTTGAAGCAGTATCAGCATCAATCCTTTTATACGCAGCACAGACTTGGAGAACGAAACAGTATGATACTGTGGAGAAACTTCTACGGTACTTCTGCAAACGAATCTTCCAACTACCATATAGTACACCTAACTATGTTATCATGTTAGAGACAGGGTTGTCGCCCTTGTTCATACGAACCTAAAAAATGCAAGTGTAGTATGTAATGAAAAGTTTTAAAGATGGATGATAATCGACTTCCAAAAATAGTAGCTCTTCAAGTCATAAGGAATAAAACAAGCTGGTGTGCTGTGCTGATTGACTGGATCTAGCGGCAGACTGTAGGATAAATTTAAACCTGGACAGTGAAGAATTAAAAGCTTCGCTTTACCAACTCATTGCTGCTGTAGACTTTAAACAGCGTGAAAAGTACTTAAATGATGCAACTAGATCTATCTACAGACAAATATACTGTAAATTAAATTATAAATTAGAAGAGGGGAATTATTTTAATGATGTCAACAGTACTGCCGAAATATCAATGATGGTAAAACTGCGAGGAGAACTTATGGCGCTAAAGAGATGATTTACCCATAGTTTGCTCTTTGTGGAACTTGGGTGAAAGAGAAAATATTCTCCACTTAATAAGAAGGTGTTCAATTTTAAAAGAATTAAGAAGAGATGCATTTGGAAGTGACATGTTGACGCAAAGCCAAGTTATACTATTGCTTAACAATTTAGATATTAAAAAATTATACAAATTCTGCAGACTAGCTCTTTCCTATAGAAACCAAATAATTAAAGAAAGTTTTTAAAAGATATCACTTTTAATTTTTAATTTTTATTTTTTGTTAACGAAAATAAACAATTATAATTTATAGATTTGATGAAAAATGTAATTATACTTTTTACATTAAATGTATTGTTTTTTAATGTTTTGTCAACTAGGCAGATGACAAAAATGCCATGCTTTTTTGTTTTTTGTAATCTTTGTGTTCAACCAACAATAAAAAAAAATAAAAAACTAATCTAATCTAAAATCTAAATCTAGTTCTGTCCAGAGAACGTTTCGGTGAATGTTTGGTCCCGTTAGCATTATTTTTTTCATTAAAACATGTTTGTCTTAGGGCGCAGTAACGCGCATCGTGTACCGCTTGTTAAATACTAATACTAGATTTTTCGTACCTAGTACTAGAATGTAGTACTATTGTATTTTTGGTACAATATTTGGTACTAGATTTAGTACTTAATACTAGATTTAGTATGAGCTAACGGACTGTATGTTGGTGTAGGTGTCATCAATGTTTTCTTATGACGTTATCACGTAAAATTATCATCCGTAAACCGACTTTACACACAAACCATGTTTTTTATCTATTAAATCGTTCGTTATGTTATCGTTTAGTAAACAACATCTTAATTTGTGACCAGTTGGACCCACTTCTTTTTGTTTAATTTAATGAAGGTTTTCCATGTAGCTTTTCCTTCTTAAAACAATTTGAAGCTGCGATAATATTATTGTATATATATGTTATAAGTTTTTTAGTAAATTGTGCAATTTAGTAATACTAAAAAAATATTATATGAATTCAGCTTCAATAAAGATATATTTACATATATGTAGATCTTTGATTTTATATAAATTGAAAGTTCTTAGCATAAAATTGGAAAAGAAAAAAAAAATTAGAGTCGTTAACGAGAATATTTTATTAAAATAACCAGTTGATTAAATACAAGGAGGATCAGTGCATATTTTATCACCTAGAAAAACATATTGACTTTGATCCAATCATTTTAATTATTGGAAGTGTGACAGCTGATAGCCTAACAATTCTAAAAACGATTGATCCAATCAACCAAGAGAATCGCATTTAAAAGTAGTTAAAAATAAATTTAAAAAAAGATGCAAATGTTGTCTACCATTTGGGAAAAATATATTGATTTTATCCACTGTCAAATTATGCTCAGTCTACCTATCTACATATGTATATTTACATAAAAACCACTCACATTCAACAAAGGAAATCGCTCATTCGCATGGAAAATACCTCCCCAAATTGCCCCATTATGTATAATTCTTCAAATCTGACGTCACACCGTCTGTTTGGCCATATGACAAATAGCGTGTTGTTCGTCGATGATTTAGTACTTCACACCTTATGTGCCCAGGATATGTTCATGCTGCAGCAACACAAACCATCGCAAACTGGCCAAAAGTCTATGGAAACTGTGTGTTCATTCAGGCCAAAATACCGTCATTTTCATAGCGAGGTGATTTAAGCAAACATAGTCTACTTCCATCACACCTTGCATAGGACAAACCTACACTATTATAGCTCTAGGTCTGGATGTATAAATTCACTATCAAGTTAAATAGAGAGAGAAACATTATGGAGGAACTTGGAGCAAACAGATTCATACCCGATTCGATTTTATGTGAGGCAATTTGTGTTTCATCCTTTTGGTAATTTTTTTGCAGTAATATCTGTTGGCAGACAGTTGGATGGATATTCCATTCACAGAGCAATTCAAACATTGTCAGTCGTCGTCCTTCAACTTCCTTCGTCTGCACTCTTTGATTAGAGGAAATGAGAAGTGGGAGTGGAAATGCAGGAGAGTGGGTGTTCAGTGGACGGAAAATTCTCTTGAAAATTTTGATTGGAATATAAAATGTTTCATTTTTTTTATTGCTTTTGGTTTTTATTTATGTGTACATAATATTTTTGAAAGAAAAACAAGATATTCTTCATAAATCAAGTCAAATTGAGTAACTTTTCCTACTCCTCAACATATTTGCGCGCTTTTTAACTGAAAAATTCAGCACTTAAACGACTGATTTCAGAAAAATGTGAAAATTTGCTGTGTAGGTGGGTAGGCAAGATTGCAGACCCTGCCAGTGCGACCACTTTGAGAAAATTTATTTGAAATTATTTGTTTTGGTGAGTCACCTTCTGGGATGAATTAGCTTTTTAAATCAATGCGTGGTTAAATTGTAAGATTTTGAAGAAGATGAAAGAGAATTTTAGAAACAAAAATGAAGAACTAGATGCTTGGAAAATATTTAGGTAAGGTTGGATGGGGTGATAATTCGGCAAGCAAAAAAAAAATGGGATAAATGAAGAGTGGGAATTTAGTAGAGAATTAGGTTTGAAGTGCCTCCTTAAACCATCCTGAGATGTTGATGAATTTTAGAATGTTTTTAAGTGGCTTTTTTGAAACCTCGCCCAGTTTGTCGATAAAGTGTTCTCCGAGGACTATTTTCCTGGTCAAAGCTTGGCTGGGGATTTACATATGAAGCAATATGAGCCCTTTTCTGCATCAACATCCTGACAATCTCTGCAAAAGCCTGGATGTGCTAATGCCCATTCTGGTCATGTGGGTTCCAGTTGAGTTGTGAGCTGTAAGGCAACAAACCGAAGAGGGAAATTTGAGGTTTCCCTCGCTTTAGAATCAATTCTGTGTTTTTCTTTGGAACGTTTGCCCAAAGACTTCTTGAAACGCGACAGTTGTCAAGTGTTGGCCATCTATCAAATGAGTGTGGTACCGTGTGGCTGTCTATAAAAATGTCAATATACAGCGATTAGCAAATGTGACAAAATCAGGCAAATTATTAAACGTGGTTTAGCGAAAGATTAGGCTTTATTTCATGGAATTAATGCAAAATGTTATCAGCAAAACAAAATTTCTACTCAGTTTCCTAAGTTAAACCACCGAAGAATGTGGATTAGTGAAGGAATAAGAACCAGATGTGTCAAATTTACTTTGAAATGAATTATTAGGTGCGTTCAATAATGTGAGCTTTATTACTGTTTTTTGTTATACAAAATACCACATCAATTTCGTCAGTAAAGATAAGAATTTAGGTTGATTTATTTAAGCATTAAGTTGAAACAGCTGCACGATAGTGCCTTAACCCTGTGGTGCTGTTAAAATTCTTAGTAGAATCGCAGCGAGAATTCTCCAACATCAAGACCTATCAGTTAAGCATATATTTCAAAGGAAGACATGGATCGGTACAGTTCATTCATTTTTACAATATCTTAGGCTGCCTTAAAATTGATGAACTGGTGGAGTGTTAAATTCGTCCGTTTTTTTCCAGGATCTTGCGTAATGTTAAGATTTTGTCGATATTAAGTTTTCCATACCATCTGGCTGAGGACCTATTATTCCGTCAACAAACAACTTAAGACGTTCACCTAAGAAATCATCTACAGTTGGTGCAGAGTAGTCGATCCGATGGTACTGAGATGAGATTATAATCATCGGGTATACTTTCCTCCGACGATATTTTGCAAAGAAGTTAGTAATAGTAACTCACCAGGTAAATACCAGCTTATTTAAAAAGTTCAACTTGAAGACCAACGGCACCAGCTACTTTATTCGTTTTAGTCTGGTATAGGCTAGGGATTATTTGTTTCCCTTTTAATGACGAGCAAACTGCGTGGGCATTAAGAAGATAGAGAGGGGAAGGACAGGAGGTGTCGATTAACATGGGTTTTGAATGCTTGCAACTGGCTACTTCGAGTAAAATTTTTTTGTAAAAGAAACGATAAAGACATGAAACATTGCGTTTGGGTGGTTGCCATTTAAATTCACTGGTCTAGGTCGATAATTGGCGGGCTATTGAAACCTGGCATTGACTGTTTCATGACCTCTGTATCTCCTCGATTTCACTGATTATCTATTTTCTTTCTCCTGAGTAAACGTTTTACGGCCTTCCTTTGCTCAAGCTAAGATATTATAGTAAGATTCTCTACTTTTTTTTTGGGGCCACTACTTGTATGCCTCCGTTTTTTCGCATTCGGAGTCGAACCATTGGTTTCTCGGATATGAATGAAATGGTCTTCGGTGTGCAAATTGTCAGTCAGGGGATTTCGGGCTTACTCAAGGGTTACCTATGTGATTGGCGTAGGGCATATGCTGTGGCGGTTGCTTCCGAATAAAGTCGCCTCACATTGAAATTCCTCTGGCGTGGTTGTTGATCGCCTAATAGCTTTCAATGATATCCGTACAAGAAGCTTGATACTAACTATGTAGATAATGATCCGAGCTTAGATTTGCTCCTCGAACGGACGGACGATCGTTTTTGGGATGGATTTTGTGAGTCAATATTTTTCACTGCTCCTCATTTCTGAGAAGGTAACTCAAGTATCTACAACCCACGGCTCCGATGGATTCAACGTCGTCGTTATTTCACTTTTCTGTTATCCAGCGGGCACCTAATGGAGTGAATAATATCACCGCATAAAAGCATTTTTCTAAAAAAAACGGATCAACGATTTAGTTTAAACAATTTTATATTTTTCAGATTTAAAAATTTCACACAATTCAATTAAAATTCAAGTGTCAACCTTGGCTTGCGCCATTATAATATCAAACAACACCCAAACGCCTCGTAATCTTTAAATATGAAAATAATTTGACAAATTTATTTCCGCCATGAATGCCAAACAAAACGTGCGATATTCCTGACTGAGTACGGGATAAGCTCTTTTAAGCTGGAATGCGGTGGAGGCCATATCGAGGTTAGTTCCATCAGCCAAAGCACACACCAAACCATCATATCGCAGCGATTCATTTTCCGTAATGATTTATTGATGACATCTTCCACTTTGTTCGCTTGGCGCTCGACGCTGCTATGTGTGCTAATGCTTTGTGTGATATTCACAGAATCCCATTCGACCGCAAAAAGTTGCAAAACGCTGACCGCTTAACCGTCATCGGATGGATGCGCGTTGTTAGTCGGAGTGACTTGGAGTGGGGGCAAATGGGTGATATGTGCGAGGAACACAAGAGTGTGGTAACGCTGATGCGTAAAGTTGATTATTGCTTCATATTTCATTCTGCTAATTTTGATGAATTATTCATTTCCTTTTTGGTCCCGGTGAAATGGGTAACCAGTGACCGCGCATTGTGAACATTTCACCAAAGTATTATAATACGTTCGCATTATCCCAATTCACATAGAAGGTCAAAAAATTGGCATGTGTTTTTCCGTTGGGCAATGGCTAATGGAATAGAAACATCACGATCAATTTTTCCTGGAAAACTATTTACATTGCTAGATAAGGATTGTGATAAAAGTTATTAGGGTGGACGGCGGAAAAGTAATTAGTTGACTGGGTAAATGGGTATTAATGACAAATCAGCGGACTTATTATGATAATTCGACAGAATAACGGCCGGTTAGTGGTGGAGTACGCAATTTAGTTGGAATATATTATTTTTTAGGAACGTAATGTATGAGCTGGTGCATTTGTTCTTTGGATTTCATTTGTACTAGCTAACCCATTCGTTATGAGTAATAGTTTTGTTCAAAAAGCATTGTGCAATAATTCATAAGAAAATGATTTTCAAATCAGTGAACATTATTTCGAATTGCATTATAAATAAATGAGTGGTGAAGGCAATGAAAATGTTTTATTTATTTAAACTTTAAAAATGAAAAAAATAAAAATATAGGATCATTTTTACTAATAGTATTGACTTATAAAACTAAATATAACATTATAAAAAAAATATCCTTTGTTTTAAAATAGTTAAATAAATGATTAAAATAGTAGGTGAGGGTGATTTGATCCTCCCTCACAAGTTGGAAATTGTATTTCTTTACTACAAGTTTATATTTTCAACCGGCCAAAATTTCCACTCGCTACATAAAATGTGCTTTAATTTTTTTTTATATTTTGACAGCGATTCTGAAATTTTGATTACATTTTCTGATTAGTTGGCAGAATATTTCAAAGCAATGGTTCTTGTAACTAAAAGAAGTTAATTTCGCGATTGGTTTTTGTTATTCAATACCCATTTTTCGTTTGTATCTTGTTTTGTATAACAGTTAGCTCAGTGTGTTTTTTTTTTAATATTTAATTCCAAATAATTGCAAAAGTGTTTAACGGTATATACAATATCTCGATTCTTGAGAGCTTTGAAAAACAAAAGACTATGTGTGAAAGAAACGTTATGCTTCCAATGAGGGAGCGGGTCAAAATTCTGGCTTCAAAATACTGTTCTTCAAAATCCTGCTTTTAAAATCAAAATTCTGCTTTTTTCAATTTTTCTGCTTTTCAAAATTCTGCTTCACAAAAATTCTGCTTATTTTTTTTTTTGAATTTTTAATTCACTTTTTTGTATTAGCAATAGCAACGGGAAACAAAAATAAAAGAATTGCCTTAAGAAGTTGAGCGATTATATACATACATATGTACATATATATAGATAAGAAACAAAAAAAAACATTTTTTTTATTAAATTCTTAAGAAAGTAAGAACATTGCTCTGCTTATCAAAACTCTGAGCGCGCTTTTTAACATTTTCCAAAACTTTGTTTTCTTTATTATTTGCAGACATTTTATAAGCAGAATTTTGAAAAGCAGAATTTCGGTTAGCAGGATTTTGAAAAGCAGAATAATAAAGATTTAAGAAAAATAAAAAATCGACAATTGTCCATTTAGTTTCACAGTGGAAAAAGTGAGGTATGTAGGTATGAAGGCTATGTTGCTTTCTGCCGCCCCCCTGCTTTGGATCACTATAGATTTTGTAGTAGGTGTCTTTTTAAACGTCGTAAACTAAATGAAAAATTGTCGCTTTGGAAATTCAATTGTCGGCTTTATTTTACAATGCAATATTCGGCATTATTTCATTTTGTTATTTTGGAGTTCGACTTTATTTCAAAATAACAAAGTGAAATGAGGTGTTTCTTTATTTTTAGTTGAAAAAAATATGATTTTGGTGTACAGTTTTTTAGACTTTATTAAAATATAGCTTATCACATAGTTTAAAAAAATTTTATATGATTAGTTTTAAAAATAATAAATTCAAAAAAATCAAAAATAATTACAAATAGGCTTGTTAGCCATTTTTAAATATAAAATTTGATAGAAATCCATTGATCCATTACCAACAAAATTCAAAAACTAAAAAAGCGTTGTATGAAAGATATCGTTAATAAACGTTCCCGGTAAACTTGGTTTTAATCAAATGATAGCCAATTTTTACAAAAATATTCTCCATTTTTTTGTGAAAAAAAGATTTTTCCTTAGCAGTTACATGCGACAGGTACCGTTATTTTTAACCCTAAAATTAATAAAATTTCAAAAACCCCTCATGGGAATGTCAAAGTTATCACACTTACCATATTTCCAGGTAATCACTTAAGTCGTTTAGGCTGCAGCTCGTTATAAACACAGATAAACAGACAGACATTTTTTGTCACTAACATTTTTTAAGATTTTCTGTGATCCTTATGTCATGTTTGATTACCATCCCAATTTTTTTATATTCAAGAATCCTAAACTTAAAGCTAACCTATAATCGCAAGTAAAAACGTACAAGAAAGGAGCTAGCTATTAATTGATTCACAGATATATGTAACAGTTATTATCAAAATTGGCTTTGAGTGCGAAATCTTATCTTTCTTACATATATAAAACAAAATTAAAATAGTGTGCGCATCACGCGAAAATCAAAACATAAAAATGAACCAAACTTTTTTTCATTAATAGAACACTAACCGAAAAAACGTATAGGACACAATTTTCCACAATAAACTAACTTAAACTTTGTAAAATGGCCACAGAAAATAAAATTTAATTTATTTGTCTTATATCCTAAACTAATTTCTTTAAATGTTTCTAAAATACTACTTTTCTACATAGCTAGTCCCTTCTTCGCTGATTAGTACACTTAGCTGTTCATATTCGCTTCTGGATTCACAACCCTGCTTCCTCCGACGATGTAATGTAATTTGTTTCCCTTCTATCTACAAATCTTATATCCGTTCAAGACTTGAATACAACTCCCATATCTGGACGGGTGCTCCATCAACTAATTTGCATATTTTGGATAGTATTCAAAGGAAAGCATGTATTCGGTTAAGTTTATCCCTCCTCTTAAACAATTTCACCTTAATACTCGCGCTTCCAGGAATGCTTACCAATTTACTCTTGAGCCCAATTTCAGTCGTCCGTTTAATTCAGGGATTCGTTCTTCAGCTGTGCAACTTCGATTTAGAATGTTTGACCCAACTGTGTTTTCCCATCCTATTATGTGGCTCAGAAGTTTAAAATAAATGCGCATCATGACGCTTGTTCACTGACATTATAATTGTAGCCAAAAAGCGCTTGTTGATTTTATAAAAATAAAAATCTAATTGACTATTACAAATTATTTATCTGCAAGCACGAACTTCAATGAATTAGACATACTGTATACAACCCAAGCTAATCCACACACAATGCAATCATAAAAATAAAGTTATCAGGGCAATAATTGTTACCCATGGTACATAGGAAAAAGTAACTTACACAGAGATTTTGTATATAGAATTCCACAAAGAAGCTACCAATGGAAGCATTTTGTGAGATGCAAACAAACCTTTGTTCACCCTTTTCAAAAATTGGTTGAAATGGTTTTGAATTTCAACACACTTTTATTATTAATTATTAATTATTCTTTTTTTCAAAGAAAAATTATGTCGTAAAAATATTTTGTCAACCACAATTTGTTAGGTATAGAAATATCATCATAGCCGCTTTATTTAAATACAACTTTTTTTCAAATTCTCAAAAATAATTGAATTATCTACCTAATCGACCGCATATTTGGTAAGTGTTAGTTTTCATAATCATTAAGTTTAAATTTTGTATCATTAAATATCCATTTTTATGTCAAACAAAACCACAATCAACAAATTCCTGGGTTTACCACAATATATGCTTAAAAAACACACATATGAACTAAAAACGCACACACCCTGTGATTAACGGGGTGTCACTAGGCAAACAACCCTCTGGTTTTATTCAATAAATAAAATTATCTCTATTTTTCTAAAGGGGGGACAACCCTCCTCCTACAACCACATTGCCACATTGTTTGCATCCTTTTTCTAAGCGCCACCACATAATGTCAACCCATAGTCTAATCCATTAGGCCAATGTCACAAAAATTCAACACTATCACTTTCCCAAACATGCCTTTAATATACCTTAACAGCTCTCATAAACATGCAAAATCACCTAAATCGTTTCGAACATAAATATTTTTAAATGTGAAACGGCTGGCGGGGCAGCACCCACGGGATCAGGTAAATAGTTTCCTTCGTCACGGTAATTTCATTCAAAGGATAGTTAAAGTCATAAATTTAAACGAATTCATAAGAGATAATTGATTGTAGGGGTCCTAGACTCTGTATATTCATTCATAATTGCCGTTCTATGCAACGAAACACATACATTATAACACCTTTGGTCTTGACCTCCCTCCATGCATAAATCTTCGTTACTCCAACGAGCATCGAGGTGTCATCCTTTGCTCATAATATATATCGCGGACAAATGGAGCATAAACTAGGAGAAGATCGCACATAAATCGTCGTCACTCCCCCATGTCACATGGGCACTTGCTTCTCGTTCATTGCCTTGTTCAACATACTAAAGTGGGCGGTCGAAAGGGGGAGAGACATATTTGACAACAACATCATCAAGAACAGGGCGCGGGCGGCTGCCGCCCGCCAACCACCGCCTACGGTGGAACTTATTGCTTCTCGAATTTATTAATAGCTTCTTAATGCTTTTGACGCCGCCAGATCCTCTTGTGTCTCCATTTATTGGCCATTAATCCGAGTGGAAAAAACAATTCCAATTCGCACTCAATAAGATGAACATTCTTATTTATTTATTATTTAAAATGCTTTTGGGTAATCTAAAAATAAATGGGCTTCCTTGGGAATATGTTGCTCAATCGTTTGGATAATGTCGCCCATTTCGAAATGAAAATTGTTTTTTTTTTTTTTTTTTTTTTTTGTGTAAGTTTAAAATGTTCAGATAATGGAAGTGTAAGTATTATTTTTTGAAGATTATATAAAAGCTCATAAAATGTCGTTTTTAAAAGGATGGAGCTCCCGATCTTGCAAAATATGGTGCGATTATACTGCAGAGCATTAAGAAATGGAATATTTTCAGAAAACAAGGGGGGGGGGGGTCTCTGATGAAGAAATTCGCTGCAGCAATTGCACCATTATCACAAAACTGCCAAGCTACGGGTTTAATTGGAAAAAATTCCTCCTGCAAGTATTGGTTTTAGACTAAAGAATGTTTTCAAGAAATTCACAAAAAGCATAAGTGGGTTCCCGGTTCCCGCGAGGTTGCATATTTTTTTCCATTGTCTATATTTTTATTAAGTGGTTCGCTAATGCAAGGGAAAGATTTTCTATTGCCTAAAAACATAAAGAAAATGCACATGACGTTGTCAATTGCCAGATTAGCAAACAAAGGTTACTTCCGATGTGAATGGAAGAACCACCTAAGACCAATCTGATAATGTTCTGCTAAATCAATAAAAGTCGAAAATATTTAGCGACATCCCCTATAAACGGTCCTCGTTGTTAAGCTGTTAGAGAACAACCCTGAAGGTCCAGAATCAGTCCTTGCCTGTGTCATATTTTTTCAGTGATGCGCCTTGCAATAGTGGACTTCCTTTGGAAACACTGACATCTCATCTTCTTTTACCCAAATAAAGTGACCACCTGTGGTTGAAGGACTGGACGGATAAGGCAAGGAAAAATATCACAACACTGCAAAACTAAAATTTCAATATTTAATATGCCATTAACTTTACAAAATGTTGGGAATATGATATCAGCTTCTGATTTCAAAAGAACTCCAACAAATTTAATTACGCTTGCGAAACAAACTTAATAAGGCTCAGAAGTGAGATTTCGACTACCCTTTCGGTGTCGGCCGACACAGCTCGTGCTTAGGAAATAAGTTGCACGACTGGACCGCACATACTTGCTTTTATGTGCGGTCACAGCGTCAAATAAAATTTGATAAGGATTTATAAGAAGAATTTCAAAGATTTTTATTCGATTTTTGTGATATTGATTTTTTGAAAAAAGTACGTAAAAATTAAAACGCCATTTTATTTATAAAAGAAATCTGAAACAGTTTGGTTTTTTTTTTCAAAATCGTAGGAACGGTTTTGAAATAAAAGGGTTTTTTATTTAACAACTTTTGTTAAAAATTAAAAAAAAATTATTGAATAAGGAATGCAAGCTTTAGCACACAAATAACTTGCGTTTTCAAAATATTGTTATTTCAAAAAAAAAAAAAAAAATTATTAAAAAATACAACCAAACAAATTTTCGGAAATATTTTAAATTGATATTATTAAAGCTACCTGCATCTTCTTGAGTGTCAATTTTAGTTGTAATCGGTTAACCAGTTCAAGAGAAAGTCAAATAAAAAAATTGGTCCTCTGGGAGGTACCGTTTTTAGCCCACCATCTTATTTTTTTAATCAAAACATAATGCTTACACTGATTTTTTTCATAAAAATTCTAGCCGTTTTCGAGAAAAATAAGCTTTTACATAACCGTTATGACAGGTACCGTTAATTTTTGAGCTAGAAAAAAAATTCAAAGAACCCCCTGTAGGATGTCAAAATAATCTTATGTTCCAAAATTGAAGACGATTGGCCTAACTGTTTAGGCTGTAGTCCAAAATACATATGTACAGACAGACAGACAGACGGAATTTTGCCAGCAACTCAAATATGTTTCTCTTTCATCGTAATGTCATGTTTGATCAAATTTTTTAATCTGCACGAATGCATAACTTGCATTATAGTACCTATAATCGCAGGCAAAAATGAAAGATTTAAAAGGAGAACCGATGCACATTGATTTAAAAACTTCTGAACATCAATTTTTTTTTTTAGACTTTAGATTCTTTGATGTAGTAAGCTTAGAGCAAGCTTCATCGGGCTCATCATGATAGCCTAACGCATGCACAAAATACAAAAACTAACCTATTATGTAGATAGAAGAAAACATTAAACATAACAATCACGACAGAGGAGCACTAGTTCAAAGTACATAAGGATTTTAATCCCAATTTACTTAAGTTCAAATCCATTTGTGAAGCGTAAAGATTAAAAAGTCTGCTCATGCGGTTTAGAGCTTCATATACGCCATAGTTTGTTCTATGGATGTCAACATGCAGGAGTTCAAGTCCACGCAGGTAATTTAACCCAATACAGGCTAATAAATAAGGAGCATCAATTTCGCCCTTAATAAGTTGATGAACAAATAATAAATCCTTATTAACACGCCTTTGAAGAGTTTGCATCTAGAGGAACTAGATTCCCTGTACATGAGGTGACAGAATAAAAGGATCATTCCAAGGTAGACGCTTCAGGGCAAAACGAATAAAATTATGGAAGACTAACTTACCCAGCCGGCGTTGCTCGGGTATACCGTACATCGAAAAAAAAACGAGCCCAGCGTGGTGCCACCTAATCTAGATATGAAACTACCCCAGTGGCATCAACGGGTGATAAAAATAGCATTAGTTACACCTTACAACATCATCTATTTGTCTGTGAAACAGAAAGACAGACATACAACAAAAGCTGTTATTTTGATATTAAAAAAACACTTCATTTTTATTTATGTGTATAAATGTATTATTATTTAATTTGGTTATTATAAAAATATTGTATGGTGTGGTTTTAAGTCAAATTGTTTTAAAATAATAATTTTTGAAAAATAAGCAAACCCTGCCCCACCTACGGGTAATTCAAATAGCTTTAGTTATTCCTTTGAAGCTCCCTTCCTGTGAAAGTCCGTCAAAATCGGTCCATAAATACAAATTTTCAAAAAAAAAAAAAACAACACTAGCGCCACCTAGTAAGTAATTAACGTAGCCTAAGTTACAACGGAACAAACAGATAGACAGACAAAAAAAATTTAAATGGTGTTTTTGTTATAAGTACTGTATATTCTTTCGTATACATCAAGTAAAATGCTGTTATTTTGATTTTTAAAACAATCGCTTCATATTATTATTTATGTGTATAGATTGCTTGAATTCAGTTTTTTATGAATTTCTTAATAATGATAAATGAGTCCATACCTGTGAAGCATACTCAAGATGAAAACATACGTAGCAATTGTACAAAGAAAGAGTCACATATGGATCATCAAATTCTTTTGCCCAGCATTTTATGAATCGAAGCATAGAGCTAGCTTTATTCAAAATAAAATTAATATGCTGAGTAAATTCAAAGTTGGAGCTGAAGTGGACAACCAAATCCTTAAAATTGAAGACGCGGCAGAGTTTGTGCTGCGAAATATGGTAATCATATGTACTTACTTAGAAAAGGTAATCGTCTGCCATTTTACAGGGTTAAGAGAAATACCACTTTTTCTGAACCAAATACTAAAGCTATCATTATCTACTTGCAGAATATCAAAATATCACTTGATTTTAAGCAAGAAGTTAAATAATTTATAGTTCAAATAAATAGTACAAGACCAAGATGGCTTCCTTGAGGTATGCCAGAGTGGGCCACAAAGGAGTCTGAAAGACAATTTCTAAATTTGACCAGGTAGGATCTATTCTCAATGTATGATTTGATCCAAACTATGAAAAAGGGAGGAAAACCAAAAGCTCTTAACTTGAACAAGATTAATTGGTGACTTAGTTGGTCAAATTCCTTGGAGAAGTCAGTGTAAATGCAATCAACTTTATAACCTTTTTCTAATGCATTTGAACATTTGTATGAGAATGTAAAAATATTTGTAACGGTTTATCTATGCTCCACGAATCCGTGTTGCTGTTCACAGATCAGATTTTTACAAAAAAAAAAATCCATACTTTCACAGATAACTTGTTAAAAAGTTTTGGAATGCAAGATAATTCCATGTACTTGGAAATTTTCCAGCTTTAAGTGAAAGCTCAAACATAAGCCTGAAGGGCTAAACTACAGAATGCTTACACTTTTTTAATACTATTGGGGGAATTCCATCAGGAAGAACGAAGAAAGAAGGTCAAGCACTGTACTTTGCAGTAGATGGATATTGTTACAGCTAGTTTGCGAAAGGGTAGATCGTGAACAAATTCATCAACATTCATTGGTTCTTTAAAACAACAGTAATGAAAATTTGCTGCAAATAGCTATGGAAGGGAAAACAGAGTTCGGTTAAACATTCCACATTTGAGGTGCTGCATTGTATATACACTACCTGAAAAAAAAACAAATCTCTGTACTAGACCGTACAACTAAAATTGGGTTCGAGGTCGAATTGGTGGACATTCCTCGAAGCACAAGCATTAGGATAAAATTGCTTAAGGAAGAAATGCTACTGAACATTTGAATAACGTGAATTTTCTGATGATCGTTGGCATTCTCCAATCGTTTTGAGAAAAATTCATTAAATACCATCCAAAAGACTCAAGTTGAATTAGAGCCATCCCAAATAAATAAATTTATTGGCTCTTACTGACTTATACTCTCAACCATTCCTGTGTGTGTGTTGTTAATCTGCAAGAATGGAAGGGACCTACAGTTTACCGCCGAGTCCGAACGGCTACATGAGATGCAATTTTTCGAGACAAATTTTACACCTTGACAAGAGAACTCCTCTTTAACGACATTGCGCCTCCAAACGACAGGAATCTATCGAACGTAGAGATCGATGGATACCTGCTTCAGATGGATGGTGTCATAAAACAAACGATGGACAGAACAATCCCACGATACAAAGAACATAACGCAACTGAAATGTACAAGAACGCGACAATAGACGCACTATATAGACAAAAAAGTGGCCTCCTGACAAGATTAAAACTCTTATACAGGCGGTTTACTGACAGAAACGATCTGGAGATTAGGACACTGAAGTCTTCAATCAAAAATGTCAACTCGCTTATTAAACAAAACTATCGATTGTCTATTAACTCTTACTGGGATAACAGAATTCGAGCCGTTAATTCTAGCGACCCGAGTATGTTTCCCGAGATTAATAAAATCTTTAGAAAGAACACTCAAAATGATCTTCCGTGTCTTAAGCTCCAAAGAACGACAGACAACGAAAACATACTCCTGACTGCAGGAGTAGATCTGGTGGACGCCGTCTTGGACGACGACTTCTTTGTGATCGAAGATCCATTGGAGAAGGTTGAGACAGTGGGTTCTGCTTCAGCAAGTGTATAAGGTGAATGAGTCCATTCATCAAAATCACGACCTGGAGAACAGAGCTCTGCTGAATCACTTCTACCTTCGAAATAGCATCACGCAATGGCGATCTGAGAATCTTGGTTTTACCGGATTCAATGAAGACAATCCGGCAAATGCCACCGTCGCCGAGCGAAATGGGCCAATTTCCCTGCTCATATCGAAGGTCGAACTACAAATGATCTTCGCCTCATTAAAGAAAAAGAAGTCAGCAGGAGTCGATGGTAGACCCAATGTTGTACTACGACATCTCCCTGAGGAAGCAATAGACATATACACAACACTGTTCAACAACGCGCTGAATAATGCATATTATCCAGTGAGTTGGAAGACAGCTGTTGTACATCCTCTCTCCAAAAAGGGAAAGGACAATCCCAATCCGGCAAACCTCCGGTCGATAAGTCTTCTTCCGAGTATCAGTAAGGTATTTGAAAAGGTTATCAATAGAACTCTGTCCAAGTGGGCCGAGGCCAAAAATATAATTCCAGACACCCAGTTCGGCTTTAAGGCGGGACATGACACATTTCATGCCGCGTCTAAGTTAGTATCTGCTGTCCAATGGAACAAAGCTAAAAATCAATGCACGGGTGCCTGTCTGGTTGATTTGGAGAAGGCTTTTGACACCGTATGGTAAAAAGGTCTGTATCTAAAGCTAACTAGATGGGGCATAAGTAAACCACTGTTATATATGCTTTACGACATGCTTATTGGTAGAAAGTTTGTTGTCAAGAGTGGCAATGTAACATCTACCACAACGTTTGATATTAAAAACGGTCTGCAACAGGGAGCAGTGAACTCGCCGATTCTCTTTAGTATTTACACCAGCGATCTCATTGGGAGTCTACCTCATGCAATTGCGTATGCCGATGATTTAGTTGCGTACATAACAAGTCCAAAAGTTGAAGTCATCAGATTTCCCTTGCAACGTGATTTCGATAAAATTCAAAAGTACTGCAATGATTGGAAGCTGAAAATTAACTTCCAGAAATGTGAAACTATCCTGCTTAGAACCCCTTTGTCTGGGGCCTCTAGGGATACGAGAAAGAACTGGCGCTAGCTAGTGATCGCTGGGCCACATGGACATCCACTGGCGAGTAAAAGTGTAGTAAAGTACCTTGGCATCTGGTTGGATCAGTATCTATATTTCAATCGACATCTAGAGGCTGCTCTGACCAGGGCTAGGAGAGCTTTTGCCCTGACAAGACGGTTGTTTTATAGCAGCCGCCTTGATAGCAGGGTGAAAATGATTTACTACATGGCCCTTATCAGGCCGATGATTGCCTACGGATGCCCTGTGTGGTTCAACGTTGCACCATCTCTAATGGAAAAGATTCGGGTGTTCGAGAGACAGTGCCTTCGCACTTGTCTCGGTCTTTATAGAACACCAGAGTCGGAGTACAAACACTATTATTCCAAAGAGGTCGTATACAACGGGGCCAATACAACCAGGATAGATAACTTTTTAATTAAGCTCATTCGCGGACAAATTGCAAGGGCGATGACCTCAACTAATGGACAAATCTTCGGGGCTTACTACCCCCAAGATGAATATTTTGAAAGCACACGTTCGAGTGGTTTTATCCCGCCCGAGGCTTTCCTATACCTTGATAGTCGAGGGCTGATTCAGGATAGATCGGCGATTCCGTTGATCTACCACGTCGTCCGCAGAACAGTCGATAGGCGGCTCCTCTACGACCGAGACATAGTCGCTGTGAGCGAAGCAGAGCGCCTCCGTTTCAGTAGGGCCGTGCCCGACCGTGATCGGAAGGAAGCCCTAGATCAGGTCGACCAATTTTGGTGGCCTAACTAAAACCCGACCATTTTCAGTCGACATAGACGAAATTTCGCCTATGGCCGACTTACATATACCTATAGTATCTTCAAGTTAGATAGGGCAGTTGCCGCGGCACCAAAAAAAAAAAAAAAAAAAAAAAATCCAATAAAAAAATAATAAAAAATTCAAAAAAGCTTGCTGTGGCTGTTCTAGATTTAAGTATTTTAGGTTTATTTTAAGTTATTTTAAGTTTATTTTTAGTTTATTTTAAGTTAGTTTTTAAAAAGTAGATTAAGAAATTGATAAGATACCTAGTTTTTTTCATTTTCTGGGTAAAAAATAAAACCCTTTATATATAAGATAAACTTAAGCTATTTTTAGGCCGAAAGGCAATTAAAATTAAGTTAGAGAATAATTTAGAGCGCCTGCATAGGGCCAGTAAGTTAATTAAGATGATATTTTTAGCTAGTTTTAAGATTTTTGTCTAGCATTTAAGTAGATATAAGAAAAAGTTATTTAAAAATCAATTTAAAACGTAAAACGCATCGCTTCCCGTGAGATCAGCGAAATCAAGCATCGTTGCGCGTGGTTAGTGGAAAGATGGAGGACCGTCCGAAAACCAACTGCGTGCTGTTGACATGTGTTATTTGTTTTCTGTTTTTCCGTCCTCTTTCTTTCTTCTGTTCTGTCCTGTATCAATGTCGTCTTGTGTGTTGTCTTGTAATTGTCTGAGCCGATGGCCTCAGTAGCCAGTGCTCATAAGTGTCTCTGCTTCGTAGATTTATCTACGGAGCAGATCAATATGTAATGTAATGTAATGTAATGTAAATCCATATTTACATGGCAAATTTCGTCAACTAAGGTCTGACTATGAATTTAAAAAAAAAATATTTTTAGACAATATCTTTGGACAATCGAATCAAAAATAAAACAAAATTCAAAATCTTTTTGGTCTTACATTAATGAAAAACGTAAATCTTTTAGTATTCCGGTGTGCATAGTTTATCATAATATTACTGCTTGTGATTTGCAGCAAATATGTAATATGTTTGCTTTTTATTTTCAATCAAACTTTGAAAACAAATCCTCTGTTTATGACTAGAAAGTAACTCGTGCTTCATGCATTGATTTAGGTTTTATTAATGTAGATTACAGAAGACGAAGTTCTTTCAATGTTGTCAACTTTAGAAACAAGTGATAAATTAGCTCCAGATAATCTGCCACAAATTCTTTTTAAATCCTGCAAGAGTACTTTAGCTAAACCTCTTAGCATTATTTTTAATAAATCATTGGCCAATGGTGAATTTTTAGATTGTTGGAAAACTTCTTTCATAACTCCAATACATAAAGCTGGTTGTAAAAAACAAATAATTAATTATAGACCTATCGCTTAGTTGCAACTGATACCAACAATTTTCGATGAAATAATTTCGTCAGAAATATTATTAGAGACTATCAGTATGGCTTTGTTTCTGAGAGGTCAACAGCTACAAATCTCACCATCTTTGCTAACTATTATCTTAGCAACATGGAATCACGGCAACAAGTTGACACAATCTTTACAGATTTTGCTTAAACCTTTGAATGTGTTCAACATTTAGTTCTGGTTAGCAAGCTTGAACGTTTCGGTTTTCATTCGAATATCTTGAATTGGATTGAATTGAATTGTATGTCTAAAACTGTCTATATGATCTACAAGAAGATATTAACATGTTACGAATTTGTGTAATCTTAATGGTTTGCAAATGAATATTAGCAAATGTTCAGTTCTAACATTCAGCAGAATTTTCTCGAAGGTGAATTTCCAGTACACCATGCAAAATAAAATTGTAACAAGAGGCGAAAGTCATAAGGATCTTGGGGTAGTCTTTGATCACCAGCTACATTTTTCAATACGCTATGACTACATAATACCTCGTGGAAATTCCTTGTCTGGTTTTATGCGCCGAAATACCAAAGAATTTTAAGATCGTTACACTTTAAAGACCTTGTTTAATTCCTTAGTACGATCGAGGCTCGAATATTGTAGTAATGTTTGGAATCCTCCCAAAATAACATTTCGCGTATTGAAAAGATTCAGAAAAGTTTACAAAATTTGGTTTACGAAAGATGAATTGGAACGGTCACTTGCCAACCTATGAAGCTAGATGCGCCTAACTAGGCATTAAGCCTTTACATAAAAGGCGAATTTATTACTCGGTCTTTTTTGCGTAGGATTGGACACATTGACTGTCCATACCTGCTTTCATTGTTTTATGTTTTTGCTCCGTCTCGCACTTTGCGTCCAAGAGACCAGGATTTCTTTTATGTTCCTAGACATTATAAAAAGTATGGCTTAAACGAACCTATATCTTCTGCATGTATTTGTTATAATCGTTATGACAAATTTATTGACTTTAACATGACCAGATTGTATTATAAAAACTTTATAATGTTTTAAATGAAAACAAATAAATTTTTTTTATATTTATACTTAATGTTATTGTATTTTAATTTTGTATATGTAGTCTATGAAAGATTATGTACTTGATAGACGTAAATAAATAAATAAATAAACAGAGTCGGAGATAGAACGGAGCCCTGGGGCACAGACTTGAACCCACCCAATACAATGTGAATTGATTGGTCAGAAAGGTGTTTTCTAATCCAGAGAAAAAAAGAACCATCGCTACAGAAATCACTCATTTCCCAATAGAGACATTGTTTCCAGACTCTGTCAAAAGCTTAAGAAACATCAAGATCAATTATCTTACTTTCTCCGAAATAATGTATAGATCTGTTCCAGTTTTCGGTAAGATAAACCATCAGATCACCAGTGTTCCTTTTACTACGAAAGCAACACTGCCTGTATAGAAAAGTCCTCAAGATATTTAATTAGCGATTCTATGACATTGGAAAAAAGAGACAAATAGTGGTTTAAGGTTTGCACACACTTTTCATTTCATGTATTTATTTGGTAACATACACATTAAGAAATATATACTCTTATAAGTAGTGATGCTTTAAATTGAAGTTAACAAAATTAATTAAGGTTAATTAATCAAAAGGAAAACAATTGTAATTTAAATTTAAATTTAATGTAATGTTTAAACTTGCGGTTCAAATCTAAAATTAAGTTTACAATAAAAAAAAACAAGCTTATCAATAAAATTTAAAATTAACAATAACATTCTATTAAAATTTAAACTTTAAACATTAAACGTACGTCGCCATTAAACAAGAAAAAGAAAGTTAAACTTAACTAGCCAGAGGTTTGAATGAAGAAACACTTGTTGATCGAATGCTTTGATATAGAGGGGACTCTTAAGGACCATTCACAAGTAATTACTAATAAAAGCGATTCCTAGTTCTAAGATTGAGAGGAAGGTCACTTACTAATATCAATATTCGTAAGCCAATCTCATTTGGATAGTTTGATTGATGTCTTGATATTTCTAACGAATAAAGAATAATTTTCCCTTAATTTTTCCTAATGCCAATTTGAAATATGGATAAATAAATACAAAAACACATTTTAGATTCCGTTAAGTGCACACATCATTCACGCCTCTCTTCAAAAAAATTAGATTTTAAAGTCCTTTTTCAAACTATAAAATACGAAACTCGAGTGGGACTCAGTTATAAAGCCCATTCAAAAGCA
Source organism: Platycheirus rosarum (assembly GCA_963971375.1). Taxonomy (NCBI): domain Eukaryota; kingdom Metazoa; phylum Arthropoda; class Insecta; order Diptera; family Syrphidae; genus Platycheirus; species Platycheirus rosarum. The sequence goes on from OZ020507.1 coordinate 258,580,617, forward strand.
AACCATGAATAGTAAGTGCTGTTATTTTTCATCCACCGTTTTTTAGGATTTGGCAAATAAGCCCGTTGTGTATGTGATGCCAGGCAATCCAACTAAAAAAATATTATTTATGATGAAAGGCATAATTTAATATATCTTCCCTTTTGTTTTCACATACATCAAAGGCGTAGAGAAAGAGAAGAAAGTTAAGGTGTTTGTTTTGAATATAAACCAGGTGCAGGTAATCCTTCTGCAGAGGTACGAAGCCTCATGGTTCACGGTTGATTGGTGAGATATGTGGCCCTTTGGTGCTATGTGAATATTTTAAGAATTGTGAATAACAACAAATCGAACAGAAGATTTGATCTTCCTTATTTTCTCATGAAATTGAAAGTGAAAGTGGAAAATGGAAGCACCCATGAAAATTCCTCAATCTAAAATCAATATTTCCTGTTTGAACTATAACAATTTGGGTTTAAAGCAGTTGCCGTAGAGTTCGACAGGAAGTAAAGGTATGAAAGGTACTTTTGAAGTTCTTCAAATTGGATTTTGAGGCAAATTATCAAAGTGAATGTTGAGTTTGATGGGAACTCACTTAAGTGGTATATTCAAGGGTTAACTCTGGTATTTTTGATTTGATCAAAGAAGAAACAATGATGAAGGTGCTGAAGTCGAAAGCTATATGTGACAGAGAGAATTTTTCTTTGAAGATTCAAATAAGCCCTTGCAGCAGCTTAAATTGGAAATTCGTTTTAAACAGAACAAAACAACTTTTGATATATTTTCAAAAACATACTTTCTTAATGTTTCCTATCAGTAACAACAAAACTGCTCTTTCAGTATTAAGTTAAATAACATGTGTTTTTTATTTTAATACGAAAGGACAAATTTTAAAACAAAATAAGTAAACATGAAATGTGCACTGGAGTTAACCATTAACAAATATAGGAAGGATCCATGATGTACAATTGCTTGGGATTGTTTCAACAAATACTAAAATTTACATATATAGAGCTCCATATTATTTGATTTCATTAAACCTTTAATATTTAAATCATTAATAATTTCTTTTTTATCTCTTTTGCAGGTAAGTCCAAAATGTTGAAATCTCGTAAGTTTGGATTTATAATATTTTTTTTATTTATTTATATTAACCGATTTCTTATTCCAATTAATCACTCATAATAATTTCGTTTTGCCAACTTCGTTAGAGCATATAAAAAGGCGTCCACACAGATTCAATGGTATACTACATCAACTGACTTGACTTTTTTGAAATATATATTTCCCCTACACTACACAACCGGCAGTATCTCTTCATTATTCTTTTAAAATATATTTATACTTTTTTCTTTTCTTTGAAGTGTTGCCACATTTATTGAAATATAAATATACAGTTAAAATTGTTATTTATATGCATCAAAAGAGCAAATAGCAGCAAATGCACACGAATCTAGGGATAAAATAATATTACATTAGATTTAGATTAGAAATTTCATTAGTTTCTTTGAGTATATAATAGTTGAGTTCGTTCTAATGGGCTAAATGTTTTTTGATGAAAGTAGTAAATTAGAATAAAATCCCGGACTTTCTTCGGATAAATTAGGATTCAAAAAGAGTACAAAACTAAGACAGGAACAAACACATCATTTCAAGAAAAACATTAAATACAACATATGTTCCCCTGTTACTCCTTAACAATATTCCAATTCAGTTTGTTGAATCGGCAAAAAACCTAGGTATTGTATTTAATAGAACCCTTAAAAGGACAAACCAAATAAATATAACAATAGGAAGAGTGTAAAGAGGCTTAAGAATGTTTTGAATGACGCAGAAAATTACCCCAATCAAAACAAGGATGATCTTAGCCAAATGACTTCTCATTCCTTAATTGTTATATGGTTGTGAAATATTTAGCAATTGCGAAAGGAAACTCAACACTTTATATAACAGAGTAGCAAGATATATTTACGAAAAACGTAGATATTAACATACTCCTGCATATTCCAAGTCAATACATGGCGTTACTCCTGACAATTTATTTGCTTTTAGGATCCTAATAATGCTTGATAAAGCTTTGGAAACAAAAAAAACCACCTTACCTCTATAATAAAATTCAGTTTCCGCGCTCAACTAGAACTTGCGATCTGACTCCAATACGCTACTCTTACCTTATTTCGAGTCGACAATTTTTTGTACACGCGATTCGTTTGTGGAACTCCCTCCCCTTGGTTATAAGGATAATGGGATGTAGCCCTCGGTTCAAGACTAGGCTCAGGCAGTATTTTGAGGATCAATGATGAACATTTGATGTAGTTTTTTCCTTTTTTTTCTTTTGTTTTGTTTTCTCTTTCTCTTTCATTTCTTTTTTTTATCAATAATTTCTATATCTTCTATTATCTATCTTAAATGCATTAATGTATAAATACAAAACATTAATTTATGAATACATAACTATAGTTGTTTTTTTTTCTTCTTTTTTGTTTATGTATTTAATCTTGTAATCTTTACTTAATCTTTGAGTTACTTTTAACTGAATCAGTTTTTTCTTACTTTGTTTCATTTCAATTAATTAACTTAAAGTATTTTAATACTGAAACTTGCGCTAACTTAAAAGATTTGTATCTTATTGTGTAAGTTATTCAATAAATAAATAAATAAATAAAATAAACTTATTATACTATGGTAATTTAATTGATTGAAATACAAATAATTAATTTAAAATTTGTTTCTTAGGGAAATCACATATTTAAACTTTATGTTTGCACCAAACATAAAACGGAACAGAAAAAACTACAAAAATAAGAACCCAAAACACTTAATTTGTGGCGCAGGGACATAAGTTCCAGTTTTACGTTTTGAGTGCCAAAATCTAATTTGAAACTTATGACCCAACTTAAAAGTATTAAAGATACAAACAGTCACGGCGTGATGACATAACGTTCACGGACATGGACCTAATGTCTCAATTGAATATTTTTTTTCATTGTCAGTGTGATGTAGGTATGGGGGGGCATGCTGCCCCCTGTAACCCCCTTGCTTGGAATCACTATAGGATTTGGAGTAGATGCGAGATTGGGTTTATGCAAAGGTTCTTTAAATCAAAAATAAACGTTGCACATACCCAACATTGCACCTTCTCCAAATCCTATAGTGAGCCCAAGCAGGGGGGCTGCAGCATACCCATACCTACCTCATACTGAAAATGAAAAAAAAAATCAATTCAGACACCCCGCCGTCACTGTTTGTATCTTTAATACTTTTGTAGGGAACATTGCACTTTCAAACATGTTTAGTGAGACATAAATCCCACACATTTTTTGGTGGGTCTTATGTCCTACCAAAGTTGGTTATAAGTCCCAAATTAGATTTTGACACTTATCTCCCAAATCGTAAAACTGGGACTTATGTCCCTGCGCCTTAATTTGTTTCGTATTTGATAAGTAGCATATTTATTATTAAATCTTATATTTTCCAAAACGTCATTGAAATAAATAAATCACGGAAAGATTTATCGCTTTCTTGAAAATTCAATTAAATTGAAATTGTTCCTGTTATTCTTACGAAATATGTATGCAAAAGCATAGGCAGAAATAAGTAAAAGTACGGGAAAACCCGGATCGATGGTAACGTTAAGCCTTATACAAGTAATTTTGGCGCACATTACAATAGCTATTTAGTTTGTATTAATCTTTTATAGGCATTCCTTTCAATAGTTTGTTTGCATTGACCTCTCGTCTTCCTGTCAAAGTTTGAAATGTGTGGCTTCCGAAAGGTTATACAAGCTCTATACAAACTATTTTTTGCCAATATCGAACAATTGGACTCTATAAAAAAGTTTGGGTGCGATTGGAATATGTGCTAATATAAATTTTGGAAAGGGAATAATGAACAGCATGATAATTCAACGTGGGTAAGTGCGCCATGAGTTGAGAGGTGGGTTTGAGAAACATTCTTTAAAATTGTCAGAAGTCAGATTTCACAATGAAATGTTCCATTATTGAGGCCCTTTTATTTGTTTTTTTTCAGGAAAACCCATACCTGACTCCAGGATTTTATATTTCAGGTCATTAAATGATCCATTACTCTATTTTAATAAAGCAAATAACCGTAACAAGCAAAACCCAACAAACAAATTTTCACAAAGGAATTGAAAACGAAACAAAGAATCAGTCTCAGACATTCAATTCATGTCATTTCATCTAAAACGCTTTCAAAATATTAATACGGCCAACACAACAAAAAAAAAACTCATACATTATCGTTCAAATAAAATTTACCGGCGAACCAGAAAAAGGACGATAGAGGAAAATTGCTTCGAAAACATCCATTATCGCACAGCATTTTCTGGAAATGCTGACATTTATAATTACCCCAATTGCAAGCCACATACTGCATACATCAATGTGGCAACGACAAGGAGTGTGGAAGCAATCCTTCTCTAAAAACCGTCTACGCCGCGATATAGCTATGATGGAGATGGAGCTTATGAAGCATAGACACATCTACCCAGACCTTGGTCTAAATTGACGCACGATGTTGCTTTCAGAACAGCAAACATCTCGCATCTCTAATTCAGTACCTCAAGTTCATAATTTGTTGCACTTGTAGGTCGATGAATTATTATTTCATCTGCAATAGATGTATGCTTGTGTTAAAAAAAGGATGTGAAGAACTTTCTCTCTTCTTTGCCCATTAAGTTGTCATCAGTTTTCTTTTAGATTCTTAGTTGAAACTTTTATTGGGGTAAAAGGCGGTCTGTGGTGTCGGCGAAAAAAAGGGGATAGAACAGGGTTTTAATTACGTCTGAAAGTTGCTATAAGTGGTTTGTGCATCCATCAAGGAGGAGTTCTTATTTCTATGCTTTGCTAGTTCTCCGCACATCAATTTCCTTCTTAGTAGAGGATACATCCGACGCGAAGTTCTTTCTTTTTATTTTGTTCCTTTATTTTTGCTGTTCGTCCTCGCGTGTACTCTTTTCAAAGTTCGTCCGCGAAGCTGAGCGGATTAGTGGCCTTAAATTGTTGGCCCTTATGTGGCGAAGCTTTTGTTTCACATCCTAAATGAAAGTTTACAACCCTATTCGCAATGGGTTGTGTGTGTTTGTGGGCCGATCTATATGTTCCAGCTAAGCACACCAAACTGACATCAAAAACTTTATATATATTTATCCCCGTTTAACCGAATTCATGCAATCGATTTGCCGATGAGCTTATCGCCGACAGGGTTTCGATCTCTCCCACACATTTGTGGATTAAGGGCGTTCGCCTAAAAAAAATGTCCTTTGGAACATATTTTGGGGGTTGCTATCATGGGTGGTCGTTGAAGTTCCGGATTAAGTTCAATGGTATGGTTTGGTTGAATTTCCTTATTTTTTTTTTTTTGTTGAACGTTCTTTGAGCAGATTATCCGGAATGATTTGCAATACAGTGACAGACTGGATAGCAGTGTAGAGCTCGCTTAAATTTATACTGACATTAAGTAGGTGGTTAGAGTTCCGCAGGAGAGCATCAGCATAGGCTGCGCTGGGAGAAAGCTGTCATCTTATTCATTCCTTTTGCTAAAGTAGGTATCCTTCGCCTTCTAAAAGGATTTCGCCTAAGAAGAGAATGTACCTTACGTTTTTTTCGAGAAAGAATATCCTTTTTTTCTTTTTTATGTTAAAATGCCTGAAGTGGCTTAAATGACTATAATGAAATTTAATTTGTGGTTTCAAATAATTTTTGGGATTTTGAGCTTGTTTAGGATTTTGACAACAAATGAATACAACATTTGTCAGGAAATTTTTACAAGCTAAAGAAAGAACAATTAAGCTGAAATTATATGTTTTGAATATAAAAATATTTTTCTTCATAAATTTTGTATTATTACTTATATGAATGGATTTCTTCTGGTTATTGGTTTTATGAAGATTTTTCAAGTAGACAGACAGAAATCCTTGTGGTATATGAGAAATGGATCAAAAGGAATTCCCATTGGTTTGATTATTTTCTCGATATCTGTTCCAAGAAAACAAAATTTGAAAATACTTCAATGTAAAAAACCGTCCAGAGTAAATTTAATAAAGCTTGAAGAAATGTAAAAGATAATGTCACAAAGAGCCTGATGAAGGTTTTTTAAAATTAATTAATACAAGACTTTACGAGGGTATTTTCTTTTAATCCACTTAAAGTGGGCTTTGCCTTGAAATGTGAATGTTTTTTTTTATGAAGATTCAGGGCAATATTTCGACTTGTCTGGATGCATTAAAAAAATGAAAAAATAATTATTATTTTCTGGGAACAGTCAATTATAATTTAAAATTAACAAGAAAAAATAATAAAGTGCAAAGAATATTTTTTCAAGTTAAATGAAAACGTTTTAGCCAAATTGTTTATAAATTAGTCTCTAGGATCTTATAACTTTAAAGAAAAAATATTGGCACGACAGCCTTAAAAAATTGAATTTTTTTCATGGTGCCATGAAATAAAATCTTACATATGCTAAAAGGTGTAAAACGTATTTTTTTATTTTATTGCACTTTAGAAGTAGCAATAAAGCTCAAATCGTAATTGAAATAAAATCCAAACCAAAGATACATTATATGGTTTATAAACTGAAATTGGTATGGGAAGGCATGCAAATCTGCAACCCTCCTGCTTGAGGTCACTATAGGATTTGGAATAGTTGCGAGGTTGGATATATGGAACAATTTGTTTATAATCCGAAAGAATTTTTAAATATAAAAGTTATATTGCGTATACCCAACCTCTTCGCATACCTACTCTAAATCCTATTGTGACTGTTAACATCAGAGAGGTTGCAGAAGGCAGCATTACCCCATACCTGTTTAATTTTTTTGACCATATATTTGTTTTTTAAACCATAATTGTCACATTTTCAGTGGAAAATATTTCCTGTTTTATTCTATTCGTTTTTTTTTTCAGCTGAGTGAAATAACGTACAAGGACTTTATTGCACTTATGAAATTGCTTACTACCAAGAGGTTACTCAGATAGAGGATTGAATTCAGATCCATCGGCATAGTATTTTCTACCAAGAGGTGACACAGATAGCGGATTGCATTCAGATCTATCGGGATAGTATTTAGTGACACAAATCACTGTTATAGCACTCGGTACAAGCTTAATAATCCACTGGAGATCCAATCAATCCCTAAAATATTAAGGATGATACTATCAAAAATTATGGTGACGGTGAAACAGCTTTACATGGTTGTCTTATGCATGCTTATATAATCTTGTCTATAATTTGCCTTATATAAAGTAAAGTAACATAGGAAGTTCAATGTAATAACAAGAATGGGATTTAATTATAAAATTTTGTAGCATAATGTATTATTTATCAACCGAAACTCTCAATTCACTAAAGGGTGACTTTTCCCTTGCCATGAGGAAATCCAAGCTATTTTTCTTTAAAAAATTGTCAATTTACTATGTGAACCACTTACAACTCTATGACGACTCTCAGCTTCGCAAGCACACTTTCTCTCTCTATGGAGCTCCTTTGTCTTTCCAATCCACAAAAAAGGTAGTAAAACTGAAATTTTAAACTATCGTCCAATAGCTAAGCTCTTCTCTGTCTCAAAACTCTTTGAAAGTTTCTCTTTATTTTCATTGCAAATATATTGTTTCTCCGTTCCAGCATGGTTTCTTGAAGGGCATTTCCACCACGACATACCCAATTTAGTTTGTTTCGATGGCACTATGTGCTTTGGAAAAGGGAATGGCCTGGAAATTATAACCACAAACTTCAGTAAGGCCTTTAATAAGATTTGTCATCAAATTTTGTATCTTAAATAAGAAGGCTTTGGTTTTCCACCATTTTTTATCCAATTGATTAAGTCCTACCTTAAAAACTGTATTTGTTTGTTTTCAGATGTGTAGTTTCATAATCCAATCTTTGCTTGTTCGGGTGTTTCTCAGGGCTGCCATCTTGGACCATTCTTATTCGTATTGGATAGAAATGATGTTGGTAGTATCATAAGGTTATCTCACCGTTCTATCTATGCAGATGATATAAAAATTGTTAAAGTAATTAATACTCCCCTTTATTCTTCACTCCTCACTTGGTGTAAAAAAATGCTTAGAACTTAATGGTAATAATGACTTTTTCTCATTAACGTCTCTCATCAAAATCACGAATCTATCACTTTCGCAATGAACCCCCATTACCCATTTTTTCCTCGATTCATGACCTTTGGATAACATGTGACGTGGAGTTAAAATGTAACATCCACAAGCTAACTTCTCCCTGTGGTTTACTAAGCTGGTCTAACGAATTCTCCAATCCCTATGTAACTTAATCTCTGCGCCACTTATGTCATCCTATCCTTGAGTATGCCTGTTGTTGTTTGGATGTTTTTCCTGGCATGTTTTTCAAGTTTTGCAATATTACTAAGCTACTTAGCAATAATTGCAAAGATTAGCTTACAAAATTATTTTGCTTTTAATAACAAAATACATAGTTTAAAAAAAAAATAAAACCCAAAATAAATTTTATTTAAATCGGTCATATTATTCAAATGAACATTTTTCAAAGAACATACACAAATTTTTAACCAAGTTTCATATCTTGTTTGATATTTTTCTGAATGCATAACCTGCAATATTATTATAACGATGAAGGGAGGTTTGCTTAAAAGTTTTTTTTTCCAACTTTTTTAAATCACTAACATTTTGAATAAAATACATACGAAAAAATTCGATAATTGTAGGACCGATTTTTATAAAGTCCTGTTTTTTATTTTATTTTTTTTTTGGAAAAAATAGAAATTTTGGTATGTAGATCATAAGATTTAAAATGTTTTTTTTTTTTAAATAGATTAGTTTTAAGATACTGATATTTATTAAAAAAATTAATATTTATTATAAATAGAAATATATTAAAAATGTAGGTATGATCGCTCCAGAAAAATAAGATTTTTCTTAAGGTTTGTATGGCAAGTACCGTTAAAGTTACAGGGTTTACCACGATGTTTAGAAAACAATAATCAAGAGAACAAACATTTCAAAAGTAAAAATCTCGAAAACAAATATATAGAAAGCATAATCTCGAAATACAAAAATCTAGATAAAAAATCTCAAATGTGAAAATCTAGAATAATATAATAGTTTTTGAAACTATTTTAATTCGCACGTGCAAACATTACTTTTATCTAAGATTAAACTCTTTAAAAACTCAGAAAAAAATCTCGTGATTTTTTTCATTCGATATAAACGTCATTATCACAAAATTAAATCCCTCTAAAGAAGGCCAAAAGAAAGATCGTTATACAGACAGACAGACATGTTCTCTATGATCTTAATGTCATTTTTGATTGTTATCTATTCACGAATCCTAATCTTGCCATATAGTACCTATTCCGCAAGTAAAACAGCCATTTTCTCTGACGTCATTTCAAAAATATCTCTTTACAACATTAGATTCAAAAATTCAGTCTGGGCAAACCTTCTCTGAAGTCTCAGTTTCTAGCACCAAATCCTTCTATTTACATCTAATTTCCTGCTAAATGATTGTCTAATATCCTTTCAACATTGCATTCGTTTTTAGACACACATTTTTCTTAGAGGTTGAATTCATTTTTGTCGTATTGGTAATAATGTTGTATTTGGTTAGGAATATGATTCGAAACAGAACCATACAAATAACAGTAATTCAATGCATAACATATCCCAGAAATTGAACTTGTGTTTGTTAACATCCCAACCTTATGAACAAATACATACACATTCAGCCACGTTTTTCAACATCCTTTAGTGGTTTTGTTATAGCCTAGCAGAAATGAATAACCCACTAAAAGTGTTTTGCTTATGTGCAACATATCCTATTTCATGACGATGTGAGTAGATAGCCTCTCGGGTATCAACCTATTCCAATATTGCCAAGGGTTCAAGTGAGAAAGGCGGTAGTTTTGCCTTAAATGGAATATCATTTTGGATAAATAATCTTTTTAACCATCCTTTTTATGTACTTTAATTTTAAGCGCTTAATACTTTCTTTTTTTTATTAACTTACTCTTTTATAATGGAATCTTATTTTACTTTGTATTTCGTTTAATTTTATTAATATTCAGCTTGTAGGGATCTTTGAAAACAGATAATAATGTTTAAAGCAATGAAATTAAATTCTATTTTATTATCCTTTTAAATATTCAAAAGTTTTTGTGGAAAGCACACAACAGATTGATGATGAAAAAATAAGGAAAAATGGAAAAAAATTATAGTTGTTTCTGGAATTTATTTAAGAACGTTATGTAGTTTCGTGCATAACTACTTCTTCAAAAAAAAAAAAATGAAAAATAAGAACAAGACTTAAGAAATGCTTTTGATTTATATTGCAGAGTTTCATAAAATATTCTGCGTAAAGAAACTGTTATTCATTAAACAGAATTTAATTTAATTTTATCATAAGAAAACAGAAATGGGTTTTCTGCTCACAGTTGCCATAATCTTATTAGAAAAATGATTTTTTCTTCCGGGATTTTGGTTGAAAACTTACGCTAGAGATGTTTAAAATTAACCAAGTATTTTCGTTTGAGATTTGAATAAATGTACATTATACCCAAACTGATGTAAATAGCAAATAGAAATTAATCGAATTTGGCACAGTTATGACGAACAAATAATAAAAAAAATAACTCCCATTTGCCTTGGTACATTGCCATAGCTGAGGATAATCGGACGCAGCTCTCAAAGAGCAATCTTCCGGAATGAATCACCAGAACTGTATAAAAACTATATGTAAACAAATTCAAAACCCCGTCATACTACACGGTTGAATACACCTTGTATTCATTCCCTGAACAAATATTTTCAGAGCCGCGCTCCAAAAGATACAAATAGAATCCTTTCTTTATTTTTGTATTGCCATGTGTACTGTACAGTGTACGTTCATTCACCCACCTTCAGGATGCTTTCATTCAATCATTCTTCTGATCCTTGGTTGGATTTTTTTTGTATAATAAAATTACAGAAAAATGTACAAACTGCGGTGCATTAGTCCTTCCTGCAATCCAGAAATGCTCTGCAACCAATGAAAGAGAGATCAAGCACAGGAATTGAAAATCGTACGTGATTTCGTTTGCCAATTAAGTTACTTTGGGGTTTTGTTTTTCAATTCAAAAATCGAGTATCTGCATTACAAAAAAAAAAGAAAAATTGTATTCATCAATATCGCAAAGTGCTTCCGAAACTTTCGTCCTTTTTGCTCGATCTGTCCCCGAGTGACCTAAATTGATTTTGAAAATATTAAAAAAAAAAAGTTTATCCGTATGAGCAATTTGTGCTTGTATTTCAAACTTTTACTTCAAAGGTTTTTCTTTCTTCCTTTCTGTTGTTTGTTTGTTTTTCTTTTTTTTTTGTATTCTTATATACAATACATATAAAAGCTATTGGATTCATAATTTTCCTTTTAATATTAATGCTGATGAATAAAAGTGCTAGTTCATGCTATACGCTAGCGCTGCCACCCTGCCAGCGGCGGTGAAAGGCAACAAGCCAAAGGAACAAATAAAAAGCATTCACTTCAAGTAGATTGCAATATGAAAAGTTTTTGCTCGCAAAATGTTGCAAAAGTTTGAGTTTATCCATAAACATCGATTGAGTAGATTTTTTTTCTAGTAAAAAAGGAACAAAGATACACTGGGTTTATCTACAGGAGCCTAAGTGAAGTATGTAGGTATAAAGCAAAGATATATTTTTGTTTGAATGTAGAATGGATTTATCGACTAAAATGAAAGTTAAATCTGGAATTTGAACACAGGAAGATACAATAGGGAATGGTAAACCATGAGTTTTCCACAATGGAGCCAATGGAGTAGATGTTGGCACTCGTTTATGTATGCACATGCGAAATTTGGATTAACACTGCACCGAAACCTCAGAACCTTGTTTAGAAGCAAATTTTTATTCCCCAAAGTTGGTCCTTCTTTATCCTGGCTCATATATGGTGCCGTTTAGCGATAGCAAGTTAAGACCAAAAACATAAAAAATCTTTGATCGATTTTCTGTTTTTTGAAGAACCCTTGGTGTATAACCATATAACCTAAAACTTATCTTTGAACAGGTGTGGAGGCAACTCCACCTTCCTATCGATATTTTACCAAAAACTATCGACTTAAACCATGATAAACTGAGATGGAGGCAAACTTTTGGAATTTATTTCATTGTTACACGTTCAATCGAAAGAGAAACGAAAGGGAAAAAAATTGTAAAAGATTCAAGGATTTCGAGAGAAAGTTCTTCGAAAGGGAGAAGTTCAAAAATAATCTAGTTGGCATTTTTAAGTTTGTTTGGAATCAGTTTCGTTGTCGGGTATGTAACGATTTTATTTGTTGTTATAAGGATGTGTTTTGTTTACTTTCATGAATATTTTTAAACTTTATTAGGATCAGTGTAGATAGTTGTTTGTATTAGAGAACGGGACGGTGGATTGATACCAAAATTGTTAAATATGTTATTTCAAGGATAAGAAAAACAGGATTATTAAAAAAAAATTAAACTAACTGGAAATTTACTGTCTGGACTGGGATACCTGCAATATTATGTATGTAGTAAGAAATATTTATTTCGTCTTATTTTCCTTTCTGTCAATCTCTGTCTATTCTATATATTTTATATATCTACATATGTGCACATCTATTTTACTATCTAATCCATCTATCTTTATTTATAAAAAAATCGTGTCACGATGTTTTGACGTCAATGGACTCTAAAACTACTGAACCGATTTGGACAAAATCTTATATAACTACTGTGTGTAATTTCGTCCAACTTGAGGCAATATTTATCTATGTGTCTGTAATAGTTCAGACAATGAGTGACTTAACGTGGGCCAAACTGCAACACAAGCTTTTCCTATTGATTAGTGACCACTACTGAATAATATCTCTAAAATCCGCCCACGGGAACAACCCGGAAATCGAGTTTCAAAATGCCAAGTTAATTGGTTTGTTGTTTTTGGTGGTTATTTGTGATTTTTCCTTTTTATTAAGTGTAGTTATTATTAAAAGGGTTCATGACACTTCCGATCGAGTATGGATCCCCTCTTCCTGTCATGACCTCTAATTTATAACCTCTCGCCCTCCCCGCCCATCAATTACAAACTCTTGAATTTGAATGTAGCGACCAATCTTTACGAGTTTAGAAAGAAAATCACAATTTATGACTCCCCCTCAGTCATGAAGCCACTGAATATGAATGTCCTAGGTTTCCTCCCTCGGTGGAGCCAGCTAAAGGGGTTAAAATGAACCAACTAAGAGGGTATGTTTGTGGTTTTTCGCTTGTATGTTCCAAACTAATAAATATTTTCAAAAATGCATTAAATTATGCGTCAAATGAGACTAATACCTAATTTTTTGGCCCACCCTCAACGAAACTACAATAGTTCAAAGTTGGACCAATTTTAAATTTTTTTTAGTTTTTCTTAAATATCTTTGTCGCCGTTAGGCACGACTCCGGTTTTGATAGCACCAACAACTGAGGAGCTAATAGCAATTAAAAGGGAGAGATTTAGAGCGAATCAAGAACCTTCCACTCATTCTACTTCTGGTGATACGATAATTATTCGTGCTCGCTACCCTTCAATATCCTTGAAATGCAGTTATTTTTTCGAAATAAGATGGGAAACAGCATTTGTCCAGCCTGTCTTTAAAAAAGGTGAGCCCGTTTTTCCCTCCTCCATACGACCAATTAGGACATACGTTCCTTCTTTCTCAGGTCATGGAAACCCTGGTTAATTGTCCGTCTTCACATGCCTTTACATATATCTTAAAAACCAAAAGCTTTATGACCGACAGTATGGCTTTCAAAGCAATCGTTCCACTGGTGATTTGATGGCATATATCACCGAACAGTGAAACTAGTGTTTGCATCGCTTTGGCATATTTAAAATTATTGCGTTTGACATTTCCACGATTTCAAACTTGATTGTCACCAAATACTTGCTAGTGTCCCCAGAGCTCCGTTCTGGCTCCAACTCTGTTCGTCATTTTTACTTGCGATTATAACAACTATAAGACAAATTTAAAATTTGTGAATATAAAAACAATTTAGAAAACAATTAACATGACATTACGTTCTAAATAAGTTAGTGGCAAAAAATGTTTTTCTCTCTCTCTGTCCTTCTGTATGTATTTATAACGAGCTGCAGTCTAAACTGCTTGAGCGATTATCTTCAAATTTGGAATTCCTCAGAGGGGAAATTGAAATTTTATTATTAAGGCCACAAATAACGGTACCTGTCATATAACTTTTAAGGAAAAGCTTATTTTTCTCGAAAAATGTCCAACGATTTTGATGAAATTTCTTCAGAATTTTTTATATTAGCAAAACCAAATTTACGGGAAAAGTCTATTATAGGAACCTTTCATATAACGGTTTTTTTAATTTTTCAACTTTCTCGTCAACGTTTCATTGGATTTCTATAAAATTTTATATTAGAAAATATCTGGATAACCAAATTGACTTGGCATACCAAAATTTTAAATAATTATTGTTTTCTAATAATAAATAATTTTAGATTTTTTTTTTTTGAAATTCAATATTTTTAAAACTAACCAAAAAATATTATTTTAAATTTTGCAATCTACTGTATAATAATAAACTCTACAAAACAGCGTACCAAAATCTTCAAAAAAACATTTCTTAAATGAGTTTAAAATTAGCTGAAGTTTTACCTTCGCCATTAACAGTGGAGAGAAATCATCTCCTAGTTTTGGAAACCCCTTTCTTCTAGCTTACAATTCTTAAATTCCTGTTCCCATTGTTTGGCAGTGCTTATTCCTCGTTGTCAATCCATAAAAATCAGTTCCTCCATAAATTTCAAAAAACCTCTGACACCGCAAGGTAGATAACGCAAAATTAGTAATGCAAATACCAAAAGTCTTCCATCAAGATTGTTTTATCCTCGAGCAGCTTATTCATTTCAAATTATTCTTCTCTGCCAACCATGACATCTGATTTCAAGCCAGAGATCTAAGATCATTCCGTGCGACTTCTCATTGTCGTCGTCGTGTTGATTTTTGAAATTCCCCAAAAAAACAAATAATTAAGCCTCATCACTCTTTCACCAACAAGTAAACGAAGGCACAAAAGCATCCTCTTAATGGGCATAATTTTGTACAAAATAATAATAAATATTCCTTGCCAGAGTTTTGGAGTGCGCATTTGAGAATACATAATATACCACTTTACGAGAGTCAGAAAAAAAAAACAAAAACAGAATGTGTTCCCTGAGTCAATGCTATAAACCTACGTTCCCTATCCTTAGAAATGGAGCCAGCAACCTTAAGCCCAATGTCACTCTGTTGTTGGTGCCCTGACTCCTGTAGTTCTGGTTCTGCATTATAGCAATTCACCGGTGTGCGGCAGGCGCCCAGTTTCATTTAATTAAGGAAATATCCCAACACAGCAGCGCTCCAGGACATTTTGTTGTATGGAGTATTTGAAAGGAGCATTAGTGGGACTTTAAGACGCTCTCGAGGCACATTTGCAATGAACGCTTGTTGAAGTTTCTGTTTGTTTCTTTTGGGGTTGTGATGACTGTAATGTGAAGTTGGAGTTGGAGAGGTTGGAGCTGCTCCGTCTTATTTTTATTTTATTTTTTTTTATAGCAGAAACGGAAGCGTGATTCAAAATCATTACGAATTAATATTTGGAGACCACTTTTGTGGGGATTTGTAGATAATGTCTTTTACTTAATGTGAAATGCTAGAATTTCTTTCGCTGGTTGCTTTAGTTGATTTTTATTCTTTTTATTTGTATTCCTTTTTAAAAATTAAAAAGGACAAAATTTTATGGCGGAAGATTTATGTTTTTAAATTGGAATCACTGATCGAACGGATTTCTTAATTTCGCAGAGATTGGGCAAACTACACATTTTTGTCTTCTTTCTTCTTGTTCTTTCGGCTATGAAATGAAATGAAATTTTTAAAAAGGATTATAATGTTCCATGCTGGTCTACTTACTTGAACCAAATGGTTTTTTTTATGAAGCTACCCCAGAGAAAGAGTTTATGTTAAGAATCTGGTTGTGGGCTGAAAAGAAAACATTGGTCGTGGGAAGGTACTCAGAAAACCCTTAATTTGGTTTATAAAAAGGCTCCAAAAATGAATTTTTAGGAAACCAAAAACTCAACTCTTGGATCCGTAGGTGAGTAGTCGTTAGACCATAGTCTTGTATACAGTATCTTAGTTCTAATGTTAAGGATTCTGGATTTGAAGAGCTTCGACAGGCTATAGTAGGTTCTGTTGGATTTGAGGAGCCTGTCTTCGTATTTCTTCCTCAGTTATCGGCTGCTACTTTTCAGTTTGTTAAGATTTACATTTTACATTGATTGTTGTACCACCACTTCTCGCAAACGTATCCACCATGTATCTACTTGATTTTCCCTTCATTAATGTGCAGTTTCATGTTTTTTGCTGCCTGCTCAATCTGGATGAATATATCTTGTATAGTTTGTTGACTTCTGCCGATAATGTCGATGTCGTCTGGGTAAGCCAATATCAGTTGACATATAAATGTCTACCAAGGTTTAACTTCAAGCACAACTTCAAAGTCACATTCCTAGATCGGCATAACTGGGAACAGAACAGACCGAGTTTTGGTAACAATCTCCATGTATGGTACACTGATGGTTCCAAAACAAATCAAGGAGTTGGTGCTGGAGTATTCGGATCTCGGTCAGATATATCCATATTCGCTAGCATGGACTCAAGCAATCCATTGAAATTACGTCAAAACTTGTATGGGACTGCCTATAATTTCGACTTAAACTAGCTACCTCAAACAGAGTTCATCTCATTTGTGTACCTGGACATCGTGGGCATGAAGGCAATGAGAAAGCAGATGAACTGGCCAGAAAAGTATCCGAAACTCAATTTATGAAGGCTAGTCCATTCCGTGGTCTGCCAATCACCACCATTAAATACAAAATAAACATATGGCTTCTGAAGCAAACATGCCATTACTGGAGGGAAACCGAATGTAACAGACAGTGAAAACAGTTCATGCCATACCCTTCCCACAAAAGAACAAATCAACTCCTGCACATCAGCAGGAGTCAGATAAGACTGGTCACAGGCTTCCTCACTGGACACTGTAGAGTGAAAAAACATCTGATGACCATGGGAATAGCACCTGTAGAATGTGCAATGAAACCGAAGAAACAGCGGAAC
This sequence comes from Platycheirus rosarum, assembly GCA_963971375.1. Taxonomy (NCBI): domain Eukaryota; kingdom Metazoa; phylum Arthropoda; class Insecta; order Diptera; family Syrphidae; genus Platycheirus; species Platycheirus rosarum. The sequence continues at coordinate 258,597,772 of OZ020507.1, forward strand.
ACATCTTATGGGAGTGTAACTGTCTGGTAAATTCTACCTTGGCCTACCAGACAGCTGCCAGCTCACAAAAAGAGTTAGCTGCATTTATAAGCAAATGCAATATCATGGATGAGCTCTAAATAAGAGGATATCACAATAGGCCCAATGAGGCCGCAGTGATCTGGGATACTGGGATAAATTCATACCACCTCTACTAAAAATCTAATCTAATCTAATCTGATCTAAGCCAATATCTGGGTAGAACTTCGTGTCAGAGTCATAGATTGTTTTCTCCAATGTCAGGTTGAAGAGGATACAACCCAAACTATTAACTTATCGGAGTCCACTATAGAAATTGATTGGTCTGGAATATAAACCGGCAATTTACTTTGCTACTAGTGTTGGTCATGGTAAATCTAAAGAGTCGTGCCAATTTATTTCGGATGCCGAATTCTCTCATGGCACAATAAAGGTTTGCCCTGACTATGCTCTCATAGGCGGCTTTAAGATGTATAAAATCGATGCTATGATGTAATGTTATATTCCAAATTTTGTTCCATCACCTGCCTAAAGGTAAACCATTTTTTTTTTTTTTTAATTAAAACCAAAAATCATGACACCTAATAATCGCCCAAAATGTAAGGATGTAAGCTATTGACTCACTTTTATCCTCCCAGGGCAGTCATAATAATTCAAATGTAAGACCCTTATGAAGTGTCTAGATCAAAGCCACTTAACTTTCTAAGTACATTATTGATATCAATGGTACTCAATTAAAATAAACGAACTGAACACTTTTCCCCGCTCAAAGTATGGCAATGAATTATCACCGCAATCCGGATTCTTTCCCGCCCTCCATGCATTAATTATTCGAACGTTTTCCCACATCCGATTCGAGATCAATGCATTTCGCCTGAGTACCCGAAATGAATGTGTTTCTCGGAAGTAAGCAATATCCAACGGGATGTTTCTCAATTCCTTACGTCGTTGCAATAATTGATTAAATCATCACCCATCCTCATCCCTAAATATACTCTGTTGCAATTGTGGATAAAATTATGACCATATTGGTGAAATGTATATAATTTCGAAAATTCCTCATGTGCACTATACAATTAGAATAGCTCACATCGCTTCTGTGCCGCAAAAGCCACAGGATCCGTTCTGTTTGGAGCATCGCTGAGATACAAACTCGCATCTGATGCGATGCGGTGTATGATCGAACACAAAACATTCTATCGCTACCACCCGTGTGCCGTTCCATAGTAAAATAATTATTTATTTTAAATGTTTGTACAACCCGCTTGTTTATAACCCAACCATTTGGCTGAAAATTCCTCCTGGTTTACGATTTTAATAAAGAGGGATAATTAAAATAAAACTATTTAAACATCCTGCATTCCTGCAGATAATAATAGAGGAATTTTTATTGGTATTTTCTTATAACACGCTGGTGAATGCGGCTTTTTTGGATGTTTCACGCCTATGTTTGTGGTTTTTTTTTAACAACTAATAAACCTGATGGATTTTTTAGTCATGTTCCTATAGATACATCAGTTTAATGGTATAATGAATTTTTTTTGCAATAAAATAAAGTGAAATATGTTTGCAATTGTTTTTGTTGCTAGTCTATTCAATGGAAAATTTTTGAGGCCTTAATATTGTTAATAAACATTTTTTGTACGGGTGTGTGGAATTAAATTATGCTTTTGCAGACCATAGAGAATTATTGGCTTATAAATTTTTATAGTTTCAGATAAAATTGTTTAACAACCAAAATCGAAGGTTATTGTTTCTAAAATAAGTCATTCTAAGCTCGAATGGGAGATATAAAAAAAAAATTAAAATAGAAGCAGAATCTAATTTCATTGATTTAAAAAAAACATTTTACATTCGTGTCGTGCAGATAGAGAATCATTGTATTTTTTCGATAGTATTGCGAAGTTGATGTACACCAATCATTGCATTGTCGCTTTATTGCAGTCCTAGACTTCGTGGACAACGGGTGTTGGAACCATCATCAGCGGAGATCATGCATCCCTGTAACGTGCACTTGATCTAAGGATATATATGTTCTTTTTTTATAATTAACGCGCGCACAAAGGACTATTTGTTTCCCTTTTAATATAGAGAACACTGTGCATTCTACACTAGATAAGAAAGAGGCAGTTAAGCACAAAGGTCATGGGACAAATAAGAGGTTGTATTTACGGCGAGAGTGTATATTATTTTTTTTCCATAGCGCGAGTGGGTATTATTTTATTCTTTACAATACACGCGGGGGGTATTTTTTCATTTTCTCAAATGAGTGTGCATTTTTTTTATAAACGCTAGCGACAACAATGCGCAAATTATTTTGTTTTTCCTTTTTGGTCGTGATTTTGTGTGCTCACCACATACTCAACACTGTTCATGTTTATCAACATGTTCTGAAGGGAAATGAAAATCGCATCTGTACGAACAAAAAAAATCGAATACCAACGCTAAACATTATCTAATCCAGAAAGAAATGTTCCGGGCATTTATTTGAATGGAAAAGTGCCTCCCAATGAATTGCTGGGCGATCGCCTCACGAAAGAAAAGGAGACTCCATCATTTCATGAAAAACTCTTCATGCTGGAGCCATCAAGCATTAAAAAGATACAAAAGCCAATTAATCGGCACACAAATTACAAGGTCTCGAGAGCTGATGCATACCAGCCGGGCAAATAAAAAATGGAGGACCAACACTACATCAAGAATTCATGAAATCATAGTACACATACAGGAACACGAAGAAATGGCAGAAGAGAGGCGAAATAAGGATTGTCTCGCATGCATCCTCATTAACCTGGCGTTGGAGGAATTTAAGACTCTGGGGCACGTCAGCAAGAGGAACTAACGTCACCAAGTTCATCCAGATATTGGCTTACACAGACGCCATTGACATTATCAGCAGAAATAAACATACTATACAAGACTCGTTCACCAGATTGAGCAGACCTTGGGCTGCGCATTAATGATGGAAAAACCAAGTAGTGGCTGCGCATGCGAGAAATATTGGTCCAAAAATCAGGGTAATTGAACATGAATTTGAAGTAGTAGTATAAAATAGCAGCCGATAATACTATGCTGAAATTCAAGAGACTGTCGAGGCTTTTCAAATCAAGAAACCTTACAAAAAAAAAAAAAAAATCTCTTGGAATTTCGATTTCCTTAACAAAGATTATTATATCTACACATTCAGGATTTTACAACGTTCTCAGATTAGTTTTTAATCATCGTGTCTTGAGACTGCTTAGAACTAGTTAAGAGACTGAAAATGCTATAGCTCTATCTTTTATGGATCCTTGTCCAGATACATGCTCAAAGTGACTCATATTATATGTATATACCAAAAAGACGCTTTAAATTATCGTAAATATAATTTTATCACATAAAATAACTCATATCATTCATGCAACAAACCCAATTGTTTTTAAATCATAGTTTCTCATAACAGCGTATTTTTTGTTTGACCTTCAGTTAACTAAAATTTCTTTTTGATGCACGCAACCTCTTGAACATACCGAAAAGTGATTTTTGAAATAAACCACTAAATTCCTTTAATACTGAGTTTTTCCAACAACATTCCATTACTTTTTGTAAATTTTAGGGTTGCTTTGAGATTTTCTACAAATTATTTTTGTCGTTTGAAATTATAATTGCTTTTTGTTTCTCCCATCACCTGACAGCTTTCCACGGGCCATCAGTTGTACTACAAAGGCTTAAGTCAGAGAAAAGGTCACCCTTATCCATGTTACACATTTTGTAAAAGAAGCTCTTAATATAGATCTTTAGTTTTAGCACGCATCGCTGGAGGGTGAACTTTGAGTACGACTATAACGCATGAGCTTTGAATGCACCTGCACCCGCTGGCTACTGCTGTTGAAACTTCTTTGAACTGTTAAATACCAACAGATTGGCTTCCCAGCTTATAAAATACGTTATATGGAATGGAAAAAGATTTCCCGCGTTAATTTGTTGGAAACGTTATTCTAGCTTTAAAAGAGCATTGTGTGCATGTGACATGAGAGCTTGAAATAGCCTGGCGGGCTTAGTGGTATTAAAACAACGATGTTGCATGCCTTTTTAATTTACCCACCTGATATGTTATCTTTAAATTAAAAAAGTATTAAAGTTCTGGCGTATTTAAACATTAAGACTTTAACCTAAGCACAGTAACGGTAACTAATCAACCATAAAAATTAAAATAGAAGTTGCAACTACATTGTATGGCGTATGTGGAACATTTTTACTTGCGATTATAGGTTCTATTGGGCAAGTTTAGACTCGTGCATATAAAATAAATTGAGGTAACAATCAAACATGACATTACGATCATAGAGAAGGCAAACAAATTTATTGGCAAAAAACGCCTGTCTGTCTGTATGTCTGGCAGTGCCTAAAACGACCTGCAGCCTAAATGGCTAAAGCGATTATCTATTAAATAAAAAGCACGACTGGATCGCATGTACTTGCTCCTATGTGCTAATCCTTTTTAAGTGCAGGCGTCTTTTTGACAAAGATTTAGTTTTAATGTTTTTTTTTTGACGTGCAACTTCTTTTGAATCGTTGGGGTTTGAAGCTCACAACATACGTCACGACAAAGGGATAAACAAATAAATATGTAGGATTGTTAGCTTTTGCAGTTTTTTAGTGTATCATCTTGTTGTTTACTGTTTATAACATAATTTGCTAACAGAAAGATGTTAAGGACTTTTTTCAGTTTAATTTTCATTTTGGTATGGAAAAATTTGAACAACTGAACTGGCATAAAGATTCGTAGGGCAATAATGCTAGATATAGATACCTATATAGGTTCCAATAAGAATAATTTACTTTTTGAAATCAAATTAACTAAAATAGCTTAATTATGTTTGATGGATCGATAAATGTATGGTGTAGGTATTAATGGAATTTATTAAGGACATAAGGTTCCTATAATAAGGTTGGCAGGAAGGTAGGTACTAAAATTAAGATACACATTCCAACTACTGTTAAGCGAGTGGGTATAGAGACAATATTAAAAGTTAACACTGTGGTTTGGTTTATTTAGGGGCAGGTGTAAACTTTTGTTTTCTCGATTGAAATTTTTGCATTCAGTAGTAATCGAATAGTTTTTTATTTGTTAGTTGTTTTTGTGTGTTAAAAATAGTGCTTCCTTTTTTATTCTGTGTGCTTTTATGATAATAAAATGCTTTAAAGCACGTAGGTATGTATGCAGGTTGTCACCTTCTTTTATTTGACTAATGGCTAGGGCTTAGCCGAGCAATATGAAATAAAATTTAGGGGAAACATTTTTATGAAATCAAAAAAACACTATTTATAATGTTTTTTGGAAAAAATGTTGTAAGCCATCTTATTTCTTTTGCAGTTTTTTATTTTATAAATTTTTCATTTAAAAATCGTTCGACCAGTTTTTTCCAAAAAATGTTTTTTTTGAAAAACTTTTCGAAAACATATTCTAAAATTTTTTTGAGTATGTTAATTTTAAGAAATCTATAGTTTACACTAGGAGAAAAACTTAAAAAAAAATCTATAGATCCATTTTCAAAATATTCAAAAAACAAAATATTTTTTTTTAATTATTAAAAATTAAAAAAATATGTTTTTTTGAAAATTTTAATAAGCAATATTATTTAAATCATAAAACACTACATATTTTGAAAATTTCATGAAAATCCGTCAATTAGTTAACGAAAAAGACACATATGGGAGGTACCGTTATAAAACTTTTTCTGCAAAATCCATTGAAATAACAAGATAGATTTTGCATAGAAAACATCATTCTGAAAGTTTTATCAAAATCGTAGGAGCCGTTTTCGAGAAAAATAAATTATTTATTAAAAGTTATATGGCAGGTACCGTTAGTTTTGGAGCTAGAATGCCAATTCGAAAAACTGTCGGGTAGAGCACTCTAAAAATACTATACACCAAGTTTGAATCAAATCGGCCCAACCGTTTAGGCTGAAGACATCGAGACGGACAAACAGACAGACAGACAGACAGACAGACGAACGGAATTTCCGGACCCACTTTTTCTGACTTCTCTATTAAATCGCAAGTAAAAATGGTATGTTTGGTTTTACTCAGAGGTGTTTTTGAAATTTATTTTTTAGGGCAAAAAATAACGCTACCTGTCATAAACCGTTAAGGAAACGGTTATTTTTCTCAAAAACGGCTCCAATTTCCGATTTTTTATGAAAATTTTGAAGTTTTTTTTAGGTTATAGCTATCATCTTATAAAAAACTAAATTGCGGGAAACGTCAATTAACGATACCTTTCATTAAACGGTTTTGTTTTTTAATTTTCGACTTTCTCTGTAACGGCTCTTTGGTTTTCTATACATTTTATATTTATATACATCTAGGTACCCAAATTAGTTTCGCCTAACAAATTCTGAATAGTTATTATTTTTTCTATTTATAATTATTTTTTTGACATTCAATATTTTTAATACAGATAAAAAATATTATTTTAAATCTTAGAATCTAATCTTTATTAATAAACTCCACAAAACTACATAACAAAATCTCAAAAAAAAAATAATTTCTTCAAAAAACTAAAAATAAAAAAGAATTTCATCAAAATCCGTCCTGAAGTTTTCAAAAAACTCTTTATAAATTCATTATTATAAAGACGTGTAATGGCCTACTTCATATTTATTACAAACCGTTATGTTTTTTTAGTTTTGATACCTATAATAGGTTCATGTAATTGTTCTATGGAATATTTTTTCTTATGGAATAATAATGCGTCAGAGCGATAGCGCTTTTGTAAAAGATACATGAAACTGTTTAGAACACTCATAAATAGGGTAACTTAATTATGTTTTTTTATAATTTAGTTGTATTAATTCTTATTATATTATGAATTATTAAAACTAAGACAGAAAATCATTATATACGAATACATTGAATTCAATTTAAATGCAAAAAAATAAATTAATATAGCTGCTTCAAGTCAAATAAAAATTAAATTAAATAAAATTAAATAAAATATAATAAAATAAAATTAAATTAAATAAAATTAAATAAAATTACATAAAATAAAAAATAAAATAATAAAAAAAAAAAATTAAATTAAATAAAATAAGACAAAATAAAATAAAATAAAACAAAATACAACTTAAAATAAGATAAAATAAACTAAAATAAAACAAAATAGAATCCAATTAAATAAAATAAAATAAAGTAAAATAAAATAAAATAAGATAAAATAAAATAAAATAAAATCAAGTAAAATAAAATGAAATAAAATAAAACAAATTAAAATTTAAGATAAAATAAAAATCAAATCAAATAAAATAAAACAAAATAAAATAAAAAAATTATTTAAATAAAATAAAGTAAAATAAAATAAAGCAAAATCAAATGAAATTAAAATAAAATAAAACGAAATAAAATAAAACAAATTAAAATAAAACAAAATAAAACAAAATAAAATTAAACAAAACAAAATTAACGAAATAAAATAAAGTAAAATAAAATAAAATTAAATAAAATACTATAAGATAAAATAAAATAAAATTAAATTAAATAAAGTAAAATAAAATAAAATAATATAAAATAAAATAAAATAAATTTAAATAAATTAAAACAAAATAAAATTAAATAAAATTAAATAAAATAAAATAAAATAAAAAAATAATAGAATAAAATAAAATTATATAAAATTAAGTTAAATAAAATAAAGTAGAATAAAATAAAATAAAATAAAATATAATAAACAAAAATGAAATTAAATGAAATAGACAAGAGTAAAATGAATAGAAAAGAACAAAAATTGAATCTAATAATATCAATTTGTTTAGGAAGGCTTTAGAAAATCATTTTAGGTGCTAAATTAATTAATTTCTGTTTTCTTAATTTATTTTTTCTTTACTATTAATTTTTTGTGAACATTTTGTACCCATTGTTTCTCTTTCCCTAATAAAATCTTTTTTTTAATTTTATATATATTATCAAGTAAAATCAACCTTTCTATTAAAACAATTGTACATTAGAACTAAGTTTTCCTTAAAAAACTAAATGTTTTTTATGTACTTATGTTTATTAATTAATAATAATAAATAATAAATAAATGGTAAAATAAAAATTTTACCATTTTATGTACATATATACAGCACAATTTATTGCATAAAGCATCCATCCCCTTGGCTTAGTAGTTAGCATATCGGACTGCTAAGCAAAGGGTCAGGGTTCGACTCCTTTGTCACCCACCTTATTTTCTGGGCTACTGGCCCTTGCGAGGAACTGACAAATCTTGCAAGAGTAAAGTTTGTCACGAAAAATTGCATTTCATGTAGGCGTTCGGACTCGGAGGTAAATTGTAAGTTCCTCGCATTGCAGAACCATACATACTAGAATGGTTGAGTATAAGTCACTAGGCCTTGGCTCCTTAAGGAGCTGTCGCGCCAATACATTTATTTATCCATCAAGTATCCCAGCAGGAGTGCATTTTATAAACCTTAATGTTTTCGTCTTTTCTTTTTGCCCATTTTTGGCATTTAATTATTTCTTTTTTTAAGTTTCATTATATCTTTGTTTATAATGTATATCTTTTATCTGCTTGTTAAGAACTTGATGAAAAAACCACAAACAAAAATTCATTTTTCAATTTTATGCCGGCCGTTCTCTCTTGCCCTGCAAGTGACATGCCACCAAAAGAGCTATTAAAATGCTAGGGGCGACTTTCCCTCAGGTTTACGAAAAAAATTAAACAAAGCAGAATTAAATTAACGCACTTAATTACCGGATGAAAAACACCAATCCCTACGGAAATATATACAATCACACAGTCTTTGAAAGTGCGCGCGCACTTGTTTCCACTAATGACCTGCTGCTACTGCAGAATTAATCCCGAAAGGGTTCATTCTTTCGAATACTTCCTTTTTCCTATTTTTTTTCTGTCAAGGACATTTGAGTTGTTATTCTGTTAAATTTTCTTCTGAGTTTTGATAGAATTAAAAGTGCAAAAAAAAGAAACTGTTGTTAGTGTAGATTACTTAACCACCATTACCAAGCACTTGACGCCGCCCGCTGGCCGTGTCCTCAACGTCCAAATGTATACTCTTGCATTCACATTCACTTCGTCGCCATAGTTGTTTTTGGACAACTCATTTTGTGTTTATCCTTGGTATTGTTCTGTATCTTTCTGTATCTCTGCTGTTGATTTGGAGAAAAACTTCGAGCCAACTTCTGGCAAGAGGTTAGGTATGTATTGCATGAGAAGATGGTTCGGTTTCAAGCGGTTCTTCCCTTCCACCAAGGCCACCTAGAAACTACTACTACTGTTCATTGGGAATGGAAAACAAGGAAATATACATTTTTCTTTCGTTTTTTTGTGCCACATAGATTTGAAGGGCGAATAGTATTCTGGCAATTTATTTTTCATTTCTTTTAATTTCTTTATTTTTTCTTTCAATGGAAGAAATGTTTAAAAAAAAAACGAATTCGGAAGGAGTGCTTTACAGTTTTTTTGTTGTTGGTTTTTTTTTTGAATTAATATTTTATATATGAAAAGAGACTTTCAATGGACCCAATGGGGAGTTCAATAATAGAATTCAATTATCCCTGAGGCGGGTGAAGCAATATAAGATTTGAATTGAGAATTCCATGTGGATTTTCATTTTCAGGAGAGAAGACCAAATCGAAATGAATGGATTGCATTAAGAATATCAGAATGTCCTGGGACAAACGACTGATGGGAAAATCTCATTATTGCTTTCGAGGTATTTCCCAAGGATTTTCCATCACATTTTTAGTTTGCTTCGATCATATTAGACGCCTCAGCAACAAGAGTTGGCGATTATAGCTTTTCTAAAATTGTATTGATTAAATTATAATATTTATAAATTTACCAGAAATATATAGTATACGAAAGTCAAGATTTGATATGTTTTAGGGGTTTGTGAATCCAATTTAAATTTATGAGAAATATAACAGGAGGAAATTTTTCTAGATGAAAAATGCAGTTTTTGAAATCCTTATATTGTGCGAAAACATGAATTGGAGAAAGGATTTATTAATCTGAATGTAAAATACTCTTTGAATATTAAGTTATTGAACATAATTCATTATATTTGCTCAACACCCTAGCTTTAAAACCACTTCATTGAAAATGTGTACGTTAAATACACTCGTTATCTATATTCTACATCTTTGTTTAGGTTATTAATTTAAACCATTATCTTCAAGTATGAGGCACTCGAATTAAATTAACAACAATAGCTCTGGAAGCATGTAGATGAGATGAGGGTGCTTTTCCAAAGCGAAGGAAGGACATAGGACATTATGTACATAGTAAACACATCTTTTCCTCTTGTTAGACAATAAGGTTCGATCCTTTTAGAGTTTAACTCTTCTAGTTAATGTACTAGCACTTTATTTATGTATATAACTGCTTAAACGAACAATATTGTTCTTGCGGGTATAAACAGCTATATCCTTTATAAGAGCTTGTGTTGTATCGCTTATAAAAATATTACCACAAGGATGATCCAAGTCGATTATTGGCACTTAAAATTAAAGTCATTCTTCGCTCCCTTATCCAATATCATCCTAAATATGGCCGTATTTCCGCCTAAGCTAACAAGGCTATAGCCTCGGGCCCGGTCAGCTTCAGGGGCCCCAATCTGAACAACTATAAACGGCACCAAAATGGTATAATGGCGGACTTATACTCTCTGGTATCATTTTTCGTCCGGCCATCTTCCTGGTTGTTCCGTTACTCTTAATAGTGAAGACGACAACATTTACCCATATTTACCATTACCAGTATTTAATAAACTTTTGTTGTTTGTTCTTATTTTATATCCACACCAGTTGGCGATTTCAGCGCCACTCATTGCGAATTGAATCGCAATTAAAAAATGGGCACAACTGGGTCGCACGTACTTGCTCTTATGTGCCTAATTACATTGGAAAGCAACATCTTTGGCAGAAACAAGTAACATTTGCGTTGAAAATTACACAGTTTGAACATATAAAAAGTATTAAGAACCACAATACTTAACGGTTTTTAGTAAAAATGAAGTATGCCATGACACGTCTTAAATAACAAGGAATTTATGAAAAATGTATTTCGAAAATTGTAGAACCGGTTTTGATAAAAAAAACGTGTTTTTTTATTTTTAGTTTTTTTGAAAAAAAAAATATTTTTTAAATTTTGTTATGCAGTTTTTTAGAATTTATTAAAATACATGTGATTTAAAATAATTTTTTTTTGATAAGTTTTCAAAATATTGATTTTTTGAAAAAAAAAAAGTTCAAAAATTAATTTTAATTAGAAAAAAAAGTTATTCAAAATTTTGATATGCAGAATTAATTCGGCTACCTAGATCTTCTTTTTTCTTTTTTTCTGTATATGCGGTACTAATTAAATAATAGCCAATACCAACAAAAAAGATTCTCAAAAATTTTGATTGAAATCGGTCGGCAAGTACCGTTATTTTTAGGGCTAAAAATAAAATTTCAATTTCCCCTCTGGGGAATGCCAAAAGAATCAAACACACCAAGTTTGAAGATAATCGCTTAAGCCGTTTAGGCTGCAGCTCGTTATACATACTGACAGACAGACAGGCAGGCAGACAGACACACAGACATTTTTTCTCGATGACTTTTTTAGACTTCTCTATGATCGTAATGTCATGTTTGATTGTTATCTCAATTTTTTTAGTATTCACGAATCCTAAACTTGCCTTATTGTAATAGTCCCTATAATCGCAAGTAAAAATGATGCTTCATAATAGTACCATATGCAGTGAATCTAAATACTTTGTATATATACAGAAGCTCGCCCACATGGACGCAGCTTAAAATTTTAAATCGTGAAACGAATTTTATATATGAAATTATGATTTGAGGAAGATAATAACACAATAAAAACAAATTCTAAGAAAGAAAGCAAATAAATTGTAAGAGAATATAATTGAAATATAAATATATATCTCGTTTTTCATTGCAAATATGATATAATCCTGTATCCGCTATGTTTGTAAATAAATGAAATTCACACGAAATCTTCACACGATGTCTTACAAATAAAATGAAACACAAACTTTAGAATTAAAAATGATTTGCCAATTTTTTTGGTTCGTTACCGGATCGCGGAGTTCATAGTTCATAGTTAAACAGACGAGGAATCGACCCACAGGACATACACCTCTTTAAGTCCGGCCCTGATCCTATCCTATCATATTCCTTAAGTTTATGCATCTATTTATGGAAACATAAAACCTAAAGTCCATATCTGAGATAATTTTGAGCACAAAGGTATGAAATATTGTATTGGGTGGTTATTTCTCGTATCCTTTTTTATTGCTTTAGTAATGTGGGTAGGGGGACGTTAAGTGTTTTGGATAGTATTCAAAGTGTAATCTGTTGGGTAAGCTCTTAATTAGCTTATTCATATATTGATGAAGCAAGATATTGATATAGTGCTAAAGACCGTTTGTTATGCCATGCATTATAGAACTGTGTGTCTTTAAAACACAAAAATGTATTTGTTTTCAAAAAAATTCTTCTTAACATTAACCAAGTGACTGATTTTATAAAAAAAATTGTTTTTTATTAGGTAAAGTCGGGTGATATAGCACCAAGGGTGATATGGCACCCATTCAATATCTCCCACTTAACGACTTCTTTTTAAAACAAAGTGAACTATAAAAGTAGGTAGTTCGTATTTAGTTGAAATCGCCATAAGCCATGGAGATATAATATATACAACGGAAAAAACAAAACAAAAAACAAATGATTGTATAAAAGTTATTGTGTATTATTTAAGTTCCTGGAAATACAAAATTGTTTGACACCAGCTGCTTATTTCAAAAATAAATAAATTGCACGACTGGATCGCAAGTACTTGTTCATATGTGCGTCACATCGTCGAATAAAATTTAAAAAATAAGTAACATTAACGTAGAAAAATAACACTATCTGAACTTAAAAAAATGTCAAAACAACATCACTTAACGGTTTTTATTAAAAATGGAGTACGGCGTCATTTGATTTTGATAAGATACTGTTTTTTATTTTTAGTTTTTTGAAAAAAATTTTTTTTGGAAATTTTGGTATACATATACATATATATAATTTTAGTATGGTTTTAGATTTTTTTAATATATATGTGATTATACAATTTAAAATGTTTTTTTTTTGATTAGTTTTAAAAAATATTGATTTTTCAAAAAAAAAATAAAAAAATTATTTTAATTAGAAAAAAAAGTTATTCAAAATTTTGATATACAGAATTATTTTGGCTATATTGATTTTCTGAAATGTAAAATTTGAAAGAAATCCAAAAAGCCATTACCGTGAAAGCCAAAAATTAAAAAAAAAACCGTTATGTGAAAGGTACCCTTATTCGACTTTTGCCGTAAATTTAGTTCTAATAAAATTATAGCCAATACAAACAAAGTTTGAAGATAATAGCTTAATGCTGACAGACAGTAAAATCGTATAGAACTTAGCAATATTAATAAAGTGTGATATAGAATCAAAATACCAGCACTATAAGGCTACATTTATGGACTTGGACTATTTGTTGCACCTGACAATTGCAAACATTTAAAACCAATGTTAATCGACACCTCCTATCTCTCCCCTCCCTATCTTCCTAATGCCCGCGTAGTGTGTTACATTAAAAGGGAAACAAATAGTCCCTTGTGCGCGCGTTAATTATAAAAAAAAAAAAAAAAAAAAAAATTACAAACAAAAATAGTTGGTTGATATTTTTTGGCAACAATTGAGTTGAAAGGAAGCTTAAAGCTTAAAAATCCAAGTTTTAGCTTTAGCTTTTTTTATTCACAAGACCTATTTAGTGGTATTCGAAATGCTTTATCTCAGTCTCAAATCTCAATTCAAATAAAAGTGAATATTTATTTTATTTTAAATTGCCTTTTTAAAATGTCAATAATTTAAATATCTACCCTATATAAATTTTAAACAGAATTTGTTTAAATTTAATATTTAAACAGGAAATGTTTTTTTGCTTATCTTTAATCCTTAAAAAAAAAATTACCCAAATAAAACAACAAAGCGAAAGAAGGAAAAATAAGAGTAATTTCAAAGAATCACATTAATGCCACGTAAACTTCGGTTACGTTGAACAAAGAATTATTTATATAAACGAGGCAGAGTCTCGCATTTGATTCCTGCCATTGTAGCATCATTGTCGTGGGTTTCCACGTTTTCTCGAAATTCCCATCGCTGAAAATAGATGCTCGGAATAAATCACCAGAACTTAAAACAAACGATTATTATCATCCTCCGAAAAACAGTCGCAACTCCCAACATATTACCCGTTCTTTCGGTCGGCTTAATGACCGATACTTGTCTGTCATATAAATGCCACATCACATTTATATCGCCCTTTAAGTGTCGCGCACTTTTTTTCTGATCGATTTTTGGAGGAACGCCAGCAGCAGCCACATCGCTCCATGTCATGTGCGTGTAATGACGAGTGTGATGAATCGGGACATAGCTTATGTGACTTGAAGCGATTATTTTACAAACAAGCGTTGTTTTCAGAAGACAACCGACAAAACATTCACATTATACACTTAAAATAAATAATGAGCTCACAGCGGTCGTAAGTGCTTGCCACTGCTTCAAAAATTTACTTTACTATTTTAGGAAAGACGATGGACATTTAGAGGAATTTGTCGGTGTACATTGGTTTTGAATTTTTGAATATCATAAAATATCATAATCAGAAAGCGAGACAAAGTTTTGAGAACATTCCACATTCTTGTGGTACGGCTAAAGAACAAGCATAAGTACATAGATAGGTGTTACACTCAAGTTTCAGAATTATATAAGTTTAACAGAATAGAGTATAGCCGGATCAGAAAGAATAACGCTTTAACGGCAAAAATAAAGTTTCTAATCCAACGAAGAAGGCATTCTGCTATATCGGCTTCACGCATTTTCGATAAGAAAGCTAGATGCCAGACTTTATAAAATGCCTATAAATATCGAGTGCAATTTTTTTTCCAAACCAATACTTGCCCTTAAGATAAAGACAAAAAATACGCAATAAAAAAAGAACCACCGTGATACGCCTGTTTAAAAATCAAGAGACAATAAAAATCAAATACACAAGTGTTGCCTATACACATTTGGTACTTTTGGTTTCGGGACTTTTGACGAAAAACACGCTAATGAAGGCGGCCCCATTTTATACAACCCCCTTAATTAGCACGTATTTTATTGTGAGACCAAAGAAGGCTTAATTTTCTTGAAGACGGTCGGTACAGACCTATAGAAGTGAACGGTTGGTAAATTGAAAAGCAAGACGAGACAATGATGAAGATGAAGATTGCAAAAACGGCACGACGACGCGACGTTGTGATGTGGTGCAGAGTTGGGATTAAGATTAAGGAAAAGAGGAGAAAGATATTTTAATTTGCTTAACATGAGGCATTTAAAAAAAGGCATATCATTTACATTTTATCCTAATTTTTATTTTTAGTGTTTCTTTTCTTAATAACGCTGTCAGTTATAACTGTTCATATTAAGTTCCCCTCTCGAGGAGTGAAAAAAATGTCATTTAAAAGCTCAAACCATCAACACATTTTAACTTACTTTTATTCAAAATTATATCAAATTATGCCAAATTCGTCCGCCAGTGCAAAATGACGATGGAAAACGCACGCTGTTCTCTCAAGGTCGGTAAATACCTCACCGAAAACTTTGAAAACAAAAAAGGATTTAGATAAGGCAATGCGCTGTCATGCGACTTTTTAAACATCATACTTGAAAGAATAGTGCAGAACTCTCACGCCAACATCAGAGGCACAATCTTTTAAAAGTCCGCCCAATTACTCGACGCTTTGGACAAAACATCACGATAGACAGCTATAACTTTGAAGTAGACTTTGTTTACCTGGGCTCCGCTATTAACTCAGACAACAACAACAGCGCTGAGATCAAACGAAAGTAACTCTTTCCAATCGCTGCTTCTTCAGGCAACTAAATTGTCTCTTTATAAGTCTATCATCCCAGTCCTGCTCTATGGTGGAGAAGTATGGACGTTGTTAAATTTAGATCAGGACGCTTTATGTTGCTTCGACAGAAAGACTCCGAGTGATTTTTGGTTCCGTAAAGATTAACGGTTGTAGTACCCCGTAGCTTAGTGGAGTTTAGGACTCCCCGTTAGAGCCACTGTTTTTTTCGGGGTAGGTACTGCCTCTTGTGAGGAACTGATAAAACTGCCAAGAGTAAAATTTGTCTCGAAAAAGTGTATCTCATGTTGCCATTCAGACTCGGCGGTATATTATAGGTTCTTTCCATTCTTACTGGATCAAAACACACAGCGGAATGGTTGAGAGTATAAGTCACAAGGCTTTGGCTCCTTAAGGAGCTGTCGCGCCAATAAAAATTAAAAAATTCATTAACGGTGAGTGGAGCAGAAGATATAAATAATAACTCTACCGGCTGTACAGCGATAATGGCCAAGCCAAAAGAGTAAAATTCAACGTCTCATAGAGTGGATTGACACCAATGCTCCGGCCTGTAAGAAATTCGATTCCACTCCAGAGGGACGGCGCAGTAAAAGAATACCGAGACTCTGGTGGCGCAAACAAGTGGAAGAGGGCCTCAACTGACTCCACGCCCGAAACTAGAGGCAGCTAGTTTGGGACCGAGCTAGCTGGAGAAGCTTGTTGAGGCCCACATCCACCCCGCACTGTAGCGTCATCTAAGGTAAGGTAAGGTAACCCTTATTTAATTGACTGAGGTTTAACTGAATAATTGTTATTATAAAAGGAATATAATTTATCTCCATCCAGAGATTATACTAGGTATTGAAAACTTTGTGCTTTCTCTATCCGCTGTTGAGAAATATTCATTAAAGAGGATGATGCGGACAATATGCAGCCCTGTTTGACTTCATTTTGGAATTCAAACTCATCTGACAACCTACTTTCGCGTAGAACGTGACATCACGTCAATATCGATGAACAGAAGACGATAATTTCCTTTTTCCAATCGTCGGAGAAATCTTTGGAGACCCAGGCTGTAGGAGTTCCCTCAATGTCGTATACAAAATTCCATGCACCTTCTGAGCTGGCCCTCATCCGCGCTGAGCAGAGAGCCATCTATATCTATAACCAGGTGTTGTTTTAAGCTGCGGTTCGAAGATTCCAGCTCATACTTTTCTTGTATTCATTGATCCCAAATTTCTTCCAGAAAGCCAGGTGTTGTTGCTTCCCAGCACTTGACAGACTATTCTCTTAGCATCTCAAACATTTTTCACAATACTCCAGTGATTTTCGATGGAACAGGTTTCTGTGCTGCTTACTGTCCTCATTTCTTGAGAAATTTGGTCCCTGAAGTGTTGCAGGATCCATTATTAAATCGACCTTTAACTTGGGCACGCGGATGATTCTGTTTGATCTCCATACGGCAGCTGCACGAATTCTTACGGATAGCTACCAAGAGTTTGGTGGTCTCAAGCAAGCCCCATTTCGGCGCCTTTACAATACAATTTTATATATTATAAAAATGTTTTTTAAATATTTTTGTGACACTAACGATTACTTCAACATTCACAAGTTGACTCAACGACCTGCAGCTTTGCCACTAAACTTCATTGTGCTAGGGACCTGACCTACATCTCACACATGCCAACCTCGGACCACATCACGTTAACCCTTATGCCTTAATACATCACCTGAGGATACTCCCTTTTACCCCAGGTACCTACCTAAATTAAAATCCATTTCCTTATGTGTTTTCCTATTCCTAATCCACTGCCCATTTTACAAAGTACTGCACTAAAAATTTCCCATTTAGATGTGGCGTAATAAACGATTCCACGTTTTTCCACCACCGACCGTTGGCACCACTAGCCAGTATGTTACAGACAGGTTCCACTCCCTTTTTTTACAAAACGCCTTCTACAATTACCCCGGCGAAGGTGCAATAAAACATTCACTCAACCCTTTTTTGTGCTTCCGTTCCAACCAAACTTATAAATAATTCACCTGCATTTGCACCAAGCATAGTTCATTGTAATCATCGTCCATGAAATACACTTATACACCCTGACAGTTTTCGTCGTTCCTTAGGGCCACAATCGCCAACGTATACCGTTTACGATCCCTCCATTCGCCATACTGTTGTAATTTCGCATAGATGAAGTGCAAGTTATTCTAGAAGCGCTTTCGGGTGAACCTCAAGCTGGTGTCTCAATCTGATACCAAAAGTTATAAAGTATCTAGGACGTTTTGGCTTGCTTCCTCTTTTTCTTTCTGCTCTGCAATGATTATGGTGAATGTTATGAATGGCTTAGCCATGTTTGCCAAGCACTCCTGGCCGGGACCGTGTTTAAAGTTGCTGGTCATCAAAAATCACACGTTTTACAGGGTGAAACGTGGATCCGTTTGCCGGTTTCAATTATAAAGGCAAACCTCCAGCAGCTCTGTCGGCCGTTTGACTTAAAACCACCATAAGCTAAGGCTTTTACACATATTCTGGTGGGATTTGACGTATAACCACTAGGGGTTACTTAGGGGTATTTCATTAGTGTGTGCAAGTAGAACTACTTTAATGTGGAATTGTTGTTCTAGCGTTTACAAATCATCGCAGCGGTGTTATGTGTATAATGCTGCTTTTGAAATAGAATCTTATTAATAACTAGCTTACCCACCCGGCATTGCTTAGGTATATCATACATTTTCGAAAAAACCAACCCAGCGTGGCGCCACACACATAGTAATCAAAATCTGCTTGTGAAAGGGTGAATAAAACGGCCTTAGTTACATCGTAAAACATCAGCTATCTGCCTGTGAAAGTCCCGTGCAAAAACCGGGGCATAAATAAGTAAATTAAAAAAGGCATCCAGCGTCAACAAGGGGTAATTGAAAATAGCCTTATTTTATTCTAATAATACCAGCTTTCTGCCTGTGAAAATCCCTTTGAAATCGGTGCATAAATAAGAATTTCCAAAAAAACACCCCAGCTTTACCTAGTGGGTAATTTTAATAGCACAAATTACTTGCTAGAACATCAGCAATCTGCAAGTGTAAGTCCCGTCAAGGTGCAGCCGTCACCGAGATTACTCCAAACAGATAAAAAGACAGAAATACAGACTAAAATTTAAAAAAAATGTGTTTTTGTTGTGTTTTTGTTATAAATACTGTATATAATATATTTCATATGCATATAGAATAAATTGCACGACTGGATCGCACGTACTTGCTCATATGTGCGGTCACATCGTCGAATAAATTTAAAAAAATGCACGACTGGATCGCATGAACTTGTTCTTATGTTAGATAATTGCTTAGTGTCTGCATTTGTATGTATATATAGAGAGTGTTTTTCTTAGACGTGTGGTTTTCAAGAAGAAATAAAACGCATATAGTTTAATATTATGGCCAATAATTTAGCAATATTTTAAAAATAAGGGTTTGCATTATGTTTTAAAAATGATTTCGGGAAAGTGACCGGCTGGCTCAAATAAATTCCATCAGAGGCCGAATTTTCCTAATTTTGTGAAAATCGGGATCGGTGGCCATCTCGATTTGGGCCCATTCACCGAACGTGTGACGCGCTTCATGATTGTTCGGCTTGAATTCTTGCACGAGTTGGATTTTGTAAGCCTGCAAACCAAGATCCTTCCGCAAAATCTTCCATAAAGTCGATGGGCACATCTCCAATTGTTGCGCGAGATGACGGATGGACTCATTCGGATCTTCTTCGATACTTTGCTCTACCAAAACGAACCATTATTTTGGTAATAAATTTGCACAATTAGCAAACTTGTTCAACAGTAAGTCTATTCATTTTGAAATGGCAAACCAAACTGAGCACTTGATTGACAGCTGTGAATTTGCTTCAAACTTGGTATTTAGTATTTAATAGGTATATCGGGGGTGTTTTTCATTTTTTCTCTAAGTAGAAAAATAACGCTACTTGCCATACAATTTTTAACAAAAAGTTTGATTTTCTCGAAAACGGCTCCAACGATGTTAATGAAAATTTTTGAGAATTTTTTGTCAGTATTAGCTATCATTTGATCAGAACCAAATTTATAGGAAAAGTCTATTAACGGTACAAGGCTCTTTGGATTTCTGTCAAATTTTATATTTGAAAAGAACTAGGTAGCCGAATTAATTTTTCATATCAAAATTTTAAATAACTTTTTTTTATTGGTATTAATTTCAGATTTTTTTTTTTTTTGAAAAATCAATATTTTTAAAATATATTCTTGAATATCTGCCAACGCAGGGTTGCGGGTTTGTGAATTAAAAAATGAAGAAGTCATAAGGTGAGTTATGAATTAAAAAGAAGTAAGTGGCTTATGATTGAATTGTAAAGAATTTAATTCATAAGCTGGTAAGTGACTTATGAATTAAAAAGCATTTAATTCATAAGCTAATTGGTAACTTATGTATGAATTAAAAAAAATTATTCATAAGCTGTTTGGTGACCTATGAACTAAAAACAATTAATTCTTAAGCTATAGTTTGTGAATTATAAATTAAAAATTTGAATTCATGTGTTTTATTTTAATCGAAGCGCGTTTTATCTCTCTATGTCTTCATCTTGGCTCCGATAAAGCATCGCTTTCCGTGAGATCAGCGAAAACAAGCATCGTTGCGTACGGTTAGTGGAAATATAGTGGACTGTCTTGACTGTCATGACATGTGTTATGTGTTTTCTGTTTTCCGTTCTCTCACTATCTTCTGTTCTGTCCTGTATAAATGTCGCCATGAAATTGTCTCAGCCGATGGCCTCAGTAGCATAGAGTAACTATAGTATAGCAAGTAATATAATAAAATGTATAAATTTATTGCTGTTTTTTTATTGAAAAACCAGAATTTGAAAACGAAATGTCTTCTGTGCACTAGTTTTTTTTTGTCGAAATGATGTGCCGCTTATTATGGATTTATATGGCAACAAGCCTCAACTCTGTTTTCATGGTCCTCAGATACTTCCTTCCGAACTACGAGAGCGACGTGAAACCTTTTCAGAAAGATGACCCAGCAAATCCTGGTTGTCCATATAGAATGTATTGATGGAGAGCCTGAAGAATTCTTCTCAGTTTATTGTCGAACTAAAAAAAAATTATTTTAACTTTAATATTTTCATTTTTTTTTTTTGTGTAAACAAAAGCAATTTACTTACAGTTGTTGTCAACAAGAACAAAATGAAATGTCAAAATGAACAAAACTCACCACATCATTTTTTTACGCGGACAATGAATGATATACACAAGAGAACACGAAACACAATGAATGATATACCAAAGCAACAACGAAAATTGAGGGTTTTGAGGCGTGGAACGTACGAAAGATTTTCCTCTATATAATATATTTACTCTATGCTCAGTAGCCAGTGCTTGTAAGTGTGTCTACTTCGTAGATTTATCTATGGAGTATATTAAAAATGTAATGTAATGTAATTTTTAAGAGAAAAAAATTGTTATTATTTGTCAATAGGTATAAAGGCAAGCATTCCTTATAGAGTAAGGAGTGACCGTCAGATGACTTAGCTCATCCTGTCAATAGATTTTATACCCTTTATTCGATAGAGTGTCTCGAGACAAAGACAATGCACCCAGGTTGCCTATCAAATTCCGTTACAAGGGGTGTAAAACGGGTTACTTCCGGCGCGTTTTTTCGACCATGACTTAGCCCATCGAGTTAATGGCTAAAACTAGCTAGTAAAATATATATGGTTGCTGGTTAAAAGCGTGTCGAAGGGGTCGGCAGCCCACTTTTTAAGACCACATTTTTCGACCATGACTTAGCTCATCGAGTTAGTTGCTAAATTTGGTGCCAAATTCAAGGTCTGAACGTACACTTTACGAGTATATACGTAGGGTTGCCATTAAAATGTGTTAAACCACTCGGCAGCCGTACTGCAATGAAACGAGTACACCATACATTTTCTCACTAAAATATTCATAACTTGGTTATTTTTTACCATTTCTAATGTTTTATAAATAGAAATTGAGAGCTGAAAATATGCAGAAAATTAATAAAATGTCACAACCTATATTATAAGGTAAGTTATAATATTTTGATTGCTTCATTTTCTTCAAGGAAGTCTTCACCTTTTAAAATTTTCAAAAAAAAAGAGATATTCACATTTGTAGGTACATACGTTTATTTATTCATTTTAATCAATTCAAAAAAGTTCATAAAGTTTGAAATTTCTTTTTATTAACAATTTTTTTTTTATTTAACTTTTTTTAAATTAAATCCTTTTTCTTTGAATATAATGCACATAGACTAAACTTCAGTTTTTGATAAATATTCATTGAAATAAATTAAACAATAACAATTATAAATAATATAGATAGAATATAAGAAATAATTTTTTTCTCGTCAATTACTACATCTTCTATAGATACTGGAGTAGCATCTGCTTTCAAACAAAGCGGTTCCAAATATTATTCCTTAATTAACCAACCACATTCACAAGAATTGAGTTGAACGCATTATGGTTGGGTAGCATTTTGCCACATAGAATTGACGTAAATGATTAAGGAGCAATATAGCAGATTTTATGAAATTGGACCGAAGGACTTATAAATTATTAACAGACTACATAAATCCTACTACCGATTTCACCTCACCCCGAAGAAATTGCTGCTTAAGTTTCCTTTCCCTTTTTTAATACTCGGCTACCAACATATTTATAAACTGGTTAGATTTTTTTTTTTTAATCCTAAGAAACCGCTTGAATTAGTTTCAGAAAAATCAAACATTTCACGAAGTATTTTTGTTTCATTTTAGTGTAGAGAAACTATAGCATGGGGTATGTTAAGCTTTGACTACAGAAGACAGCATTACATTTTCGAAGTACTAAACTCCATACACAAACAGAAGATCATTCATAAAAAATGGGGAAGAGAGTCGGAAACAGAACGGAGCCCTTCGACACTTGGTGGTAAAAAATTTGAAACCAATCAATAAAACTTGTATATTTTAACGATCTAGATGAAAGCTTCTAATCCAACGAACAAGAGTATCATCAATCCTGAAAGCACACATTTTCGATAAGAGAGCTTCATGTAAGACTCTATCAAATACGTGGCAAATATCAAGAGCTATCACTAGTGAAACAATTACTGCGAAAGCCATACTGTCGGTTCATGAAGAAGCTTTCGGTTTTTGAAATATTTCTGAAGTTGACGATCAGTCAGCAGACCGGGATGATGACTGTTTTATATAGCGTCTCCTTGGTTTTTTTCGATAGGGCTTTTTTCCTCAATTGCTTACTCAGCCCAAAGTAACAGCGATTAGCAAGAGTGATTCTACGCTTGATTTCTGCGCTGATTTTATTGCTGGTGGTTACAGCAGAGCCCAGGAAGACAAACTCACTGATCACCTCGAAGTTATACCTATCAATCGGCATGTTCTGTCAAAGTTCTGGGTTGTATTGGACTTTTGTTGATCAAAGTATATACGTACTTCGTTTTGTCCTCGTTTATAACCAGTCCCTCTATGCTTGCATCTGCAAATCTTCCTAAATTACGAGGAACCCACTTTACCGTGAGAAATAAATATTCTACGTGTATGCTTACTGCATATTTAATCCCAATTTACGACTATTCGATGTGGTGATCGTAGTTGCTTTCATATCTAATTCGAATAGCCTCTTCCCGTTCATACCAATTAAATCTTTCCCGCACATCAAAACCTACTGAGTTATAAGGCCTTGACCTTGTCAATTTGCTGACGGAGCCTTCTCTCTATCGAAAGCTGCTTAAGTTACCGATCTTAATCTTTTAAGTTTGTCTAATTTTAATCAACCTGAAAAAACTCAATGTAGACATATTTCAAAGTCAAAACGCTTACATTGCCACATAATTACCTTTCAACACCGTTTTTTTTTAAAGCACCCCAAACGATGAAACATGAAACGTTACAAATGTTCAGTATAGAGTGGCGTTTGCTAATTCAAAACTCATCACTTCAATAATTTCTCAAGAGCCACTCCCAAATTTTCAAATTATAATCCAAATTCCTTTATACAAATCCCTCGCAGTTTATTTCCCTGGTGGAATTCTCCTACATAATTGAATGACGGCTGTGGTGCCTGACAGACGTGATATAGGGACTTCCGTTCCAGCTGAAAGTGCTTTGGTTCACCCGACATCTAGAAAACCCACGCAAGACTCACCCTTTCCTGCGAAGCTAACCAAAATTAGATTTCGAATCAGAAGAGGCAGCAAATATTTGATTAAAATAATTTCCTTAGGTCTGTACTCTGTAGTATAGTTTCCCGCACTCCTTCACACCAAAAGAAGTGTTGTAACTTGTAACGTCCTTTAGTTTTATGCGGTTGGAATTTTTCAAATTTTCTCTTGCCTGTAGAATTTGTAGCACCGAAAATGTTATGCCGGAATTTCCTTTTAAATGTTTATCCATCCACAAGAGAAACCACAGGATTATTATTCGCAAAGGATATTCATGGAGATAATTAGCTTGGCTTAAATGTAGGGTTTAAGTTTCTTTTTGTTTTAAAGGGGGGGGGGGGTTGAATATGGTGCGCCAGATGGATGTGGATCGTATCTATTCTATGTGATGTTAGTTTTAGAACATAAATGCAACGAAGTTCATAAATAAATTAATGAAAATTTCGTACACTTGCTGCACGATAAAGACAGTTTAAGAGAATTTCCAGTAGGAACTCCTGATGGGACCGCATCCAGAGTGGAAGGCAGCATCTTTTTAGAGCTGCTTGCTCCATTAAACATTCATAACAAAAAGACTGTATATTGGGTGCGGAGACTAGCAAGTCTGTCTCAGAGAATAACATGTCTGTTGGTTTTTTTTTTTTAGGTTTTTGCAATTTTGTGGATGGATGGATAAATTAGTTTTAAAACGTTGCTGTATGGAGCTAGTGTATATTATAGTCGTCGGTTTCGGTGCTCGGATAGTGTAAAGTGATGGCGCGTCATTAATTCTGCTTCTGAGGCGTTTATTGACGAACGGTCTTAAAAATTCATAGGATTTTCCAAAAAAAAAAAGAAGACACATTTTTGCTTCCACTTCTTTAGAAAAGAGGTTTTTATGTCTTATTTTTGGATGAACGTATGGTTTTGACGTGTCAAAAATGCATTTTATTATAAAGAACTTTTGTGTTATATCTAAGTTTTTGGCGTTAATATCCTGTTTTTTGGTTGATAAATAATGAGACATTTGAATTTCAAACAGAGGTATTTGTTAAAAAAAAAATTAAATTTTTTTTACATCTTGATTATGGAAGAACTTTTTGTTATTAGTTTAATGGAGCCTTTAAATATTTTTTTTTCAAATAGGTGGTATGCAAATAGTGTGATGGTTTTGGGCCGGTTCTACCCTGACATGCCGGCTCAAATTTCGCATTCCAATTAATCGAAGGGATTTCCATCGAAGATGGGGGTTCTGTGCCTGATGTGCTGGCCAGTTCCGTATCCGTACTGGCTTTTCAAATAACGTTGAAATAGCTGCACGCAAGTGTAACACTTTGTCGTAACCCATTGGTGATTTTCGAGGTTTCAGAACTATCGCTATCAATTTTGATGCAGAAGTGAACATTCTCTAACGGCTTGATACAGTTTATTCCCTTTACATTGTCGGCTGGCTGCCTTAAAATGGGCCGAAAATTCTTCCGTAAGTCTTTCCTTTCGAACGCGGATCAGATTGCTTTTTTGTCTAAGTCTCGGATCCATATGTGAGTACTGGTAAGACTATATTCGTTTACAGCAGCAGCTTAGTTTTCATGATAAGGTTTCCGGAATAAAAGAGCCTTGACGGACTATATCGTAGGTTTTGTTGGATTTCAGCAGCCGCCCGCGTATCTTTTTTTCCATATTATTATTGGCTGCTAATAAAAGATGCTGCTCTAAAGATTCGTTTACTAAACACTTCAAAATTAACTCCAATGATGTCAAATTACTGCAAAATAAGTATTTTTATTTAATTGACTGCATTCTTTTACACCTCTGTTCGATACGGTCGTATCGTCATCAGGCTCAAGTAGTGGTGACTGTCCATCAACACGTGGGCAATTTAGTTACGAGTGATTCTATCATATGATTCCCAGGTGACTTTGTAGATATCTCTACGAGGGAGACTGGTAGTCGCAAGCAAGCAAGCAGTCGTTGATGCTGCCATTTTTATGACTCGTAGTCCATTGTCATATATCATATATCATTGTCATATATATATCATCCAAATTATGGGATCCTATGTACTGCTTGAATACGCAAAATTACGTTGAATTCGACCCGCGACGGTTCTGAATCAAGGCGTAAATTCATTGTAATTTGCTTGTAATCAAATCTTGGAAATGTGAATTTTTATATTACCTAATAATACCTATTCTCATTTTGACCATTATGGGTCAATTAAAATGTTCGTCAAAATAAAATTTATTTTTTGTTTAAACTAATCGAAGTGATATGTCTAATTAATTCTATGTTTCTCTTTATCTCTATATATTTTAATTTTTTTTATATCTATATCTCTATATCCTTTTATCTCTATATGTCTATAAATCAATATACCTATATCTCTATATCTCTATTTCTCTATATCTTTAAATCTCTATATCTCTACATCTCCAAATCTCTATATCTCTATATCTATATATCTCTATACCTCTATAACTCTATATTTCAATTTCTTTATATCTTTATATATCTATATCTCTATATCTCTTTTTACTACAGGATATCCTGTTATTCTTCCGTTTTCCAAACTTCGAGCAGTTCTTAAGGCATAGTAGAATACTAAACAAACCTCGAGCATTACACTATTACACATTTAAGCCTCTCCTGTAGTTTTTTCTGCATATCTCGGTGAAATATTGTACATCTCATATACATATAATGTTTCTTATAATATCTTACGACTTCGATTCTTAAATCTGGCGTTATAAAATGAACGTATAATATACGTATATTAAACGTCGAAAATTGTATGCATTAGATGAAAGTGATACCGATTTATTGCTACGAATTCCACAACGAGATTGGCCGAGCTGTTAGCAATCCAGACTATTGGTGCCAACAATCCCGGGTTCCATTCCGATATGAAGTAATATGAATATAAATAATAAATAATAAATAATCATCAAAAATTAATTATTCACAAATCAACTATAGAATGCAGGAACCACAAGAAAATGGAAAATAAAAAAATATAAACCAAACAAAATATAATAATAATAATAATAATAATAATAATGTTTAATACACGTGAATGTTCTGTCAAAAAAATGTCAAATATAAGTTAATACGATGTCGCCGTTTACGTCTGTAAGATGTATTTAGTACGTAGTAGTATTAGAGCTAAATGTTTTGCTAGTATCCGTATAATATTTATATATTCCACGTTTTTTGTTTATATGTATATATTATTATACGGATATTAGCCGGGCATTTAGCTTTTCAGTATATGTCTTACAGACGTATATGGCATCTAGCTCTTCAGTATATGTCTTACAGACGTATATGGCGACGTCGTTTTTATGTTTAATTTACGTCCATGTTCTATCTAGGTAATGTTTCAATCCAGCACATTATCCATCTACCAACCAAATACCATCCAAATCCGTTGTGCTGTTGAGGCGTTAATGGGAACAAACATTTAAACATTCAAAATTCATATTTCTAATAAATGTAAGTAGGATAGGATTCTTTTTTCTGCAAAACACCTTTTCCTGGCTATCTCATTTCTTGATGTGGTGTTATGTCAGCTTTTTATGTGGCCAGGACTTTTTCGGGTTCTGAATGGATTTCTTGTACGGGAGGGGGTAACAGCCCCTTGCCAACCCTTGGGAACAAGCGCTTGCAATTTTAGCTATTTTTGTGTATAGACGTATACATAAATCATTGCGTGGAGACCACCACAGGAGGAAAGTAAGAACTTTGGCGTGACACCGCTTTGATGTTAAATTTTTGCGCTCAGACCAGGATCTGGTGTAAGGTCAAGATTGGGTCTATCGGACATTTTCCAGATCTAAACCCGCCTTCTCCTAGGCTGGACAGGATCTTATAGACGAATGTGCAAATTAGTCGATCTCCTTTTATGTGTATTAGGCAGATGGTATTGAGATTCCAGTCATCGGGCATACTTTTATCCGACCATATTTTCCAAACGATTTGGTGTGCATGTGACCAGGTGATTTTGAGTGTGCCTAAAAAATATCCTTCTAGCCCATCGGCATACCAGCTGCTTTGTTCGTTTTTAGTATGGCTACTTTGATATCTTATAGTAGGGATGTACTTCTTGAACTAGATTGACGGGTCCAGTTAAATCATTCGCGGGATATTGGCCATATCGCCATTTAATAGATTTTTGGAGTAGTCTCTTCAGATAGGGATAGAGATAGAGGTGTAGAGACTGCATATCTATACTCCAGTGTTTTCATCTTCATATTTGCAGGTTAAGAGACGGCTAGTAAAACCTAATGTTGACATTTTCACTCTTCTGTCGAAGTCTCGCATGTCTTTCCTCTACATCTCGTCGACATCATGTTATTGGTGATTTTTTCTCTTTTTTCTTAGTAAGCGTTTCTCATAATTCTTCAATTCTCAGCTGAATATAGAGATTTAAAAATACTTTTGTTCTTTGGCGGAGCCACGAGCTGAATGCTTTCGTATTGGCTTTGTTTATCGCATAGGCTGTGGAAGTTGCTTCAGATTTGAGTCGTTCAACATTGAATTTCCTCTGCGCCTGTTGATCGCCTATTAGCTTCAATGGATTTGGATATACATATCCGTATCCGAAGTTTCGTACCAACAAGACTAGAATTTTCGATATTTGCTCCTCGGGACATACGGACTTTAAGACTCTAGACGAATGTCTTCCTTCAATTGCGTTGCAAAATCAATTAGTCTAACTCCATTTCCGGAGATGTAAGCTGTGCTTTCCAACTGTCTATTCCAAATGTTTTTTTACTTGCGATTATTGGTACTATAATGCAAGTTATGCATTCGTGTAGATTAAAAATGTTTAAATAACAATGAAACATGACATTACGATGATAGAGAAACATATTTAAGTTACTGGCAAAATTCTTTATGTCTGTCTGTCTGTCTCTACGGATGTATTTTGGACTGTAGCCTAAACGGTTGGGCCAATCGTCTTCAGTTAATTTTTTTTAAATTTTGTTTTCAAATTTTGTGTTTAAGTTTGTATTCTTAAAATATTTTTTTTAATTTTTTTAAAAAAAAGTTATAAATAAACCGTTTTGAAAAAAAATTTAAACTTTTTAACAATTCTTAAAGAAATAAAATGGCTTCTAAATTACTTCACTTAATACAATTTAACGTACTTTATTAGAACAGTCACATACAAGCAAGTACGTGCGATCCAGTCGTTTAATTTTTTTTTTTCAAAATCAATCCCTTCATGCAAATACTACTATAAATACGCGCAATGATGCTTGATTTCGATGATCTGTAGGGAAGCGATGCTTTACCAGAGCCAAAGCCGTTCACAATAATTGTAGTTAAAGATTTCATTTATTCATAGTACGCGTTAAGTGACATTTTTGTCCCATTATTAGTTTAGTATATAACTAATTTTTTTCAGGCCATCTTATGATATTAAAATTCATTTTGTGATATAAAACTGCCACCAAAATTCATCAAAAAGCAATCTTTACTGTCCACATATTTGTGTTTTTTAACCTCTTTATTGCCCTTGATTCATAAAAAATGGTCAAACATTCGCTAAAAAAAAAATTATATCCTCTGGCACCCTCATTGCTCCACCAGCTGCCGCATTTTTTTATTTTTTGTTTTGGATCCTGATGATGAAATATGTTTCTTTTGGTTGACCATATATACACAGATGCAGTTGAACAAATTGGTTGAACAAAAAAAAAAATAATCAAATTCTCTACAAAAAACTTCGAAAGTTAAGTAAAAAATAATAAAAAAAAACTCGCCAGTAATTTGTTAGCTTTTCGGAAGAAGGAGGCGATTGGTTAAAGGATGTAGTTTATTGGGTGTTGCCGTTATGTAGAATTGAACAAATTCATAACAACAATGGTCATTTCCAATTTTGGTCTCCACTTGAACACAAGCATACTCCTCCCTTCCCAGAACACATCTATTTCCCTTCGATGTTATTGTTTTACCATATGGGAAGCATTTTTTATCTGCCTTCTGATTGAGCAAACAAAACTGCGGAAAATGCAATTTTAACTAAAAAAAAGTAAAAAAAAACCGAGCCAAAGGAAGGATTTTAATTTTTCGGCACATAATATTATATTTTTACTTTTTTAATAGTAGTTGTTGAAAGTGTTTTTTTAATTTGCGCAAAAAAGAGCGGATGTTGTATCTTTTATTTATTTCTCTTTTATTTTATTTTAAATTTTATAGCATGTTTTTTTGAATAATTGATTGTGAAAATAAAATAGAAAACTACCATTTTGATTGAAATTGCCATCCACGTAAATCAGAGAATTTGATTATTTCCTTGAATGTGAAGAGTCATCGACATGATTTGAATAAAAGTTTTCAGTGTCGAATTATAGGAATGACGGGTTGTGTTGCCAGGAAATCGTATACTCGTTAGTACTCTGTCCGTCATTGTCTGCTAGTAGAGTACTGATGTTTCCACTTCAATGATATTTGAAATTTTGAATAAATTTTTTATTAATTCTATACGAGTAAAATAAAAAAAAGATTTTAACTCTCGGATGAGTTACATACCTATTTCTTTTTGATTGAATTGAAACTCATGTATCGTTGGAATACAAAACGCAGAAGAGCCATTCGAATAATATGGATTATTTTGAGATCCTTAAATACACTCAATATTTTGTATGATTACGTACTGCAAACAAAAGTTATATTAAATTTTGATCCACCAAGCTCAAGAAAAATTGCTGTAATTATAACTGAATGACCCACTTGCCGTTGCGCAGGTATATCAGATATTTTTTTCTGGATTGCAACAGCGCCACCTATCGGGCCCAATTATAGCTATGAACCACCCAGACAAAAAATTATCGAAATCGTTTAAGCCGATTAGACTTGAAGCTTCCCTATTACAAAGAAAATCACATTTATATGTATGCCTTGTTGTTCCACCTTTACTTTGCAAGGAAAGCACTAATTATTGGTGGATGGATTAGTGAAGTGGCCGTATGACGAAGTTTTAGCATATACATATTTATAGAGATAGTATTTGGATTCAGTCGGATAATTGACGGCTTGTGTTTCGTCGATTACCATGTAGATCGATTTTTCTTTGACTGTTTCATCGGGCAGTTTTAATTGAATAGAGGTATGCTCATTAGGTTGTTGACATATCATCATTTCCCACGGCCAAAATTGCAGGCTACCTTATCTAATTCAGATATTAATAGTTGATTGTTTAACATGAAAATATTCTGTAGACAACGGCTTAAAAAACCTTGTACCTATTTGGCAGAAGTTCGGTGGGAATTAAATCTCATTTATTGGCCACATTAATAAGTATTTTGCCATTTCCGCGAATTCCAAGAGTTTATCCGAGCATGTCTGGGCTGATTACCCGGATGATGCAGCAAATGTACACGCATATTCTCGGTACAGTTCGTAAGATATGATGACTTCAAGACTGCGTTCAACTCATCTGTGCACATTGATCACAGAATTACTTGCAAAGTTATTCGGAAATCGTCAGCAAGGAAAATAAGAGCGCCTCTCTATGTTGTTTACTTGAAAATCACGCAAAGCTCTTCAACTTCTGGCCGTAAGTTTTTGCTGATATTGCGGATTTTTGTCTTCCATCGAGAATGGGGTTATACCATCCGTGCCATCGGATTTGTGTATATCAAGAAGTCACTTGACTGTATGCATATGATATAACATAATTTATAGCCAAAATTAATAGTAAAGGACTAAGATGGCTTCTTTGAGGTACGCCAGAGTGAGCCAAAAAAGGCTCTGAAAGAAGATTTCTAAATTTCACCTGGTAGGATCTATTCTAAAGTTTTGATTTTAAATAGGCTAGAAAATCAAAAGCTTTTAACTTAAACAAAATTAGTTCGTGACTTAGTTGATCAAATGCTTTTGGGAAGTCTGTATAGTTAAAGTTAACTTCATAATCAAGTTATATGTAGGAGAAAATCACAATCTAAGCTTATAAAATATGTCCAGAAAACGAAGAGTGTATGTTGATATGCAGCATTTACTCAACAATCTTAATATTTCTAAATATTAAATATTGTAGAAATCCAATAAGCCAAACACAGGTATGTTAAAGACGTTTTTTGATATACCTGCAAGTGAGTATCATAATTTCGGCAGAGTTTTAAAGTGCTAATATACCACCAAATGAGGACCTGCGGCTTGCTTTACCTCCACGTGTTGGTCCCCGGGCAATGATTTGTGTATATTTTTGTACACAAATTAGCAAAAATTGCAAGCACTTCCTAAGGGTTGGCGAGGGGCTAGTAACTTCTCCCGTAAAAAAAATATTACTCAGAACCCGACAACAAGCCTCGGAAATATACTGATTTCTCAACGACGAACCAAGCAACGACAACGGCTAAATGATTTAAGAATTTTCTCATGGAACGTCAGAACGCTCTATAGAGCTCGAGCTGCACAACAGCTAGCTGATGTCCTGCCATGTACAAAGCTGACATAACAGCATTTCAGGAAGTGAGATGGCCAGGGGAATGGTGTTTTGCAGAAAAAAGAATACGACATATATTTTAGCGGTCATTCAAAACACCATGTGCTCGGGGTAGGCTTCCTAGTCAGCCAAAAAATGAAGCTTACCGTCATCGGCTTTAACGCAATAAATGAAAGGCTATGCATCCTTCGCGTGCGAGGCAAATTCAATAACATAAGTCTCTACGAACTTGTAGAGAGGACCCTTAATGCCTGCCCAAGGTATGACGTTAAAATCATCCTTGGTGACTTCAACGCAAAATTAGGTAGGGAGCCAGTATTCAGGCAGTACATAGGATCCCATAGTTTGCAAACACTAATGACAACGGACTACGAGTCATAGAAATGGCAACATCAACAAAATTGGTCGTTGCGAGTACCAGCCTCCCGCGTAAGGATATCCACAAAGTCACTTGGGTATCGGCTGATGGAGTCACTCGTAGCCAAATTGACCACGTGTTGATAGATCGCCGCCACTACTCGAGCCTGAGGACGATACGAACGTATCGAGGTGCCAACATCGACTTGGACCACTATCTCGTTGGTATGGTGTTCCGAGGGCGGATTGCTATGCGAAGAAGTATTGCATCCTCTGGTCAGGCTCGAATCAACACGCCTGCCCTACGCGATAAATGCAAAAGCAACCTATACAGTCGCGCACTAAGGCTCGCCCTCGGAGAGCTCGATGAGGGAAGAGTAAGTCCTGGGGACAGAATGCCGCGCGTAGACGAAAAATGGTCACGCCTTAAGAACAAAGTCATTAGTACAGCTGATCTTAGGCAGTAGTCGCAGAGATCGGAGCGACTGGTTTGATGATGAATGCAAACTAGCGTCTGAACGTAAGAATGCTGCATACCAAGCAATGCAACACTCTCATAGAACGCGGGCACGCGAAGATGAATATAAAGAGCTCAGAAGAATAGAAAAAAGACTTCACAGACGAAAAAAGACAGCCTGGGAAAAAAACATTGTCTGTCAAATGGAAAGAAATAGAGAGCGAGGTCCGCATCAGGCGCGGAAGTTCTACCAATCCGTCAGAAACATGTCGCAATATACACCACGCTGTACATATTGTAAAGACGGAGAGGGTATTCTGATCACCGATCTTGAAGGCATTCTGGAGCGATGGGAAGTGTACTTTAATGAACTGCTGAACGGTCAGCTCACGGAAGAAATGGAGACTCAACATTTCAAGAAGAAGATCTCATGCTGCAGCCACCAAGCATTGAGGAGATAAAACAGGCGATTAATCGGCTCAAAAATAATAAGGCCTCAGAAGCCGATGGTATACCTGCCGAGCTGATCAAAGATGGAGGGCCAACACTACATCAAGCAATTCATGAAATCATAGTACATGTATGAGAACACGAAGAAATGTCAGAAGACTGGCGAAAAGGCATCATATGTCCCATACATAAGAAGGGAGATATCACAAAATGCAGCAACTATAGGTGTATACCATTGTTGAGAATTCGGCATCCCAAATAAATTGACACGACTATGTAGGCTGACCATGACCAACATCACAAGCCAAGTAAAAGTAGCCGGTTTGCTATCCAGACCAATCAACATATTTAATGGACTCCGACAAGGGGATGGTCTGGCTTGCATCCTCTTCAATCTGGCGTTGGAGAAAGCAATCCGTGACTCTGGCACGTCAACAAGGTCCCACTTGTCGTCACCAAGTCCAGCCAGATTCTAGCTTACGCAGACGACATCGACATCATCGGCAGAAGCCAACAAGCTGTACAAGACTCCTTTACCCAGGTCGAGCTAGCGGCAAAATACCTGGGGCTGCACATAAATGAAAGGAAGACTAAGTACATGGCGGCAACGTCTGCGAGAAATGTTGGTACAACCATCAGGGTAGCGGAGCACAAACTTAAAGTAGTGCAGTCCTTTAACTATCTTGGGTCAAAAGTAGCAGCCCAGCCGATAACAATATGGAGGAAGAAATACGCGGGCGGCTGCTGAAATCCAACAAAACCTACTATAGTCTGTCAAGGCTCTTTAAATCCAGAAACCTTACCATAAAAACCAAACTGCTGCTGGACAATACTATGGTCTTACCAGTACTCACATACGGATCCGAGACTTGGGTGCTTACAAAAAGGCACTCTGATCTCTTATCCGCGTTCGAGAGAAAAGTCTTACGGAGAATTGTTGGCCCCGTGTGTGAGGAAGGACGAATCCGGAGAAGATACAATCATGAATTGTATGAAATTTATCTCGAAGCAGATGTTGTTGAAAAAATAAAGCTCGGTAGACTCCGGTGGGCTGGACACCTAGCTCGCATGAGCGAAGAGGAACCAACTCGGAAAGTCTTTTGCGGTACTTTTTATGGTAGAAGACAACGTGGTAGACCTTGCTTGCGTTGGAAGGATGTCGTAGACCAGGACGCCCGAAGCCTTGGTGTATGGAAGAATTTGTTGAAGGAGGCCCGGACCGGATCCCGGTTGTTGCGCCGATGATGATGATGATACCACCAAATGCCTGCAGACCTGAACTGTTAGGTTATTACCGTTCTTCTAATCAATTAGACATAGAATATATATATATATCATAGGCCGTCCCAATTTTTGTTTCTATTTCCATGAGAAGAGCAAACTAAGCACGTCACAGTTTAATCTTACAAAAATAGAATACAAAATCTGTATAAATAATATTTAAATCATTCCTGATTATTATAAAACCGACCATCTATACTAGGTATGTCTTTAAGAATGGCATAATGTTTCGTTTCGTAACGTCACCGGTGAAGACTCGTTGTTGACAAGGTTTTCTATGGAAAATTAATGAAACAAACTCTGATCAAATAAGCCGATTTTTTTTTGTAAAGAAAATATTTTTAGTCTCCGCAGTCTGACACATCTGCATGAAGTTAAAAAAAAAATATTACAAAATTCCCTCAACAGAGAAAAATATTTCCGAAAGAAAACACATTTCCCAAAATTTATTTCCATTTCACAGGAATTATGTATCTCATGCAAACATTATAATCGTTTAACTTTATGCCACAAAAAATCAAATTAGCATTTTTCTTACAAATTTACATACTAATATATTTTCCTTTCCATTGTAAGGAAGTCCTTCATTGTGCGTTTGTATATAAAAATTATGGAACCTACCTCCGTTAAACAGAAACATTCGTGTGCGTATCAAAAATATGTAGGGACACAAAATTCCTTTTGTTATATTCTCCACAGAACAAATGAATCTAAAAAAAAGATATTCATATCACGAAAATCATTTAGTCTTATTTTTTACAACAAAAAAAAAACAAAATAAAATATTAATTTCCCAAATTTATATGCATAAGGCATAACTGATGTTTAAAAAAATAAAACTACAATGAATAACTTTTCATATTGAGGAATTTGGATAGGATAATTCTAGATTTTGGTTTTTCAATTCCTCAACATGTAAGAAAACTCACAAACCTTACACATCCACATAAAAAACCACTTGCCAAAAACTGTGTTGTGTACAAATTATAATCCACTCAAACCACGCCCACATTTCCACTACTATACTACTCATCCACCCACTTTGTAGGGCCGCAGGGTGATCACCTCAAAATTAAATGAACAATCCTAGAAAATTTTAATGCATCCTTGGCACACACCAATATACATAACACACACTCTGTGTGGAAGTGTTTTGTTGCGGGGTTGGATGGTTGTTTGTGTGAATTGCTCTTCCGCAACTCATTAAACATCCTTCAAGTATTCTAGTACAATTAAATGAAAAACTTGAAGAGATATGCGAACGAAGAAACAAAGGAGGTGCAGGCAGATGTAAGAACCATTGAGGCACACAAGGTATCCCGGATTCTCGAAGAAACACAAGAAACTATCTCCCCAACATACACAGTTAACTGTACAGTACATACTTAATTCTCACTTGATAAGCAACAATTATCATAACAAGTGTAATAGTTTCTCCCGGGCAGATGGAGCTTGCTGAGCTGGAGCATTAATATAGATGCATGAATGTGCTTTTAGCTATAGAGTCACACATGACAATGTATTGTTGGGTTTTGCGGATTGTGAGCTCTTAACACGAAAGGAGATATGCTTATACCGCACCCTTGTTGAGTGTGTATAGGTTGCTTGTTGGGGTTTTCATATCCCCCGAGAATGAAACTAATCGCATATAGTTTAAGCCTTATTTCGTTTTTCCTTTTGTTTTTAATTTTGTCTTTTTAGTTCATGAGGGTTATTTGCTCGAAGGAACATTTTTGTGCTAATTGGTGGTTTCCTTCATCTTTCATAATGAAGTGGTGTTGGTGAAAATGCAATTTGAATTTAAAATAACTTCAATTGAGCTTGAAAAAAGTAAGTTTTCTTTAAGCCATTTGTTTCTTAAAGTTAATAGAAATTTTTTTCAATTTTTTTCTATCAATGCTATCTAAATGGTTTCGTTCTTTTTGAATAATTACAGCACATACCTAATAATGATAAATACTATGTTTTTTTTTAATAACAAGCGCGCGCAAAACGGATTTGTATGTTGCCCTTATACGTTAAAACGCACTGCGCGAGCATGTACAGAAAGGAAGAGGTTATTAACCAAAAAAAATTCAACAAAAAACCGCTCAAAGAAAAGAAGGCTTTAGTAACTTCCAAAACATACTTGTAGAGTGAACTTATTTTCAAATAAAACAAAAATCCATCATAACCTGAAATCCCATAACAATCACAATTCACAACTCTACTTGGGATTCTGCCTACTCCACTAAGACCTATCTCACCATGATTGCCCAATTTGTCACTCACTCACCTAGCAAAGTCAACCGTTTCTCCGTAAAAAAACTTAAAAAGGTCGATTTAAGATGACAAAGGCCAATCGTTGATTTTCCAATTTCAAAATGAGAACTCAAGAACTACGCAAAAATATTTTGTCAAAGTATTAAAAAACTTTCATCCGCACCTCAAAATTTCTTCTATTTTTGTTTCCTGTCAGTTTACCCATTGTTCTTCAAATCTTCATTTTCTATCCCTAGAGCTTACCTTTCCTCACCTCACTCAGCAAAATAGTTTAATTCAATAACTAAACTTAAGTTTTGAACTTTTTCATCTTTTCATTTCCTTTTTTTTTTCTTACGTCTCTTGCGATGTTTTATGGGACCACATCTCAATCTGGATGTCCTTTCAGAGTGAAAAAAATCTATCGATTAAAACAAAAGAGAATTGGGCGAGCTATACAAGGATTTCTAGGAAACAATGAACAAAAAAATTCTTTACTTTTTCATTCTTTCAAAAAATAAAATAAAGTTTTCTAATAGAATGGTTTTCAATAGGAAAACACTGAAACTTTTGTTAAAAACTATTTTTTTAAACATTTCTTAGAGTCGAGGGAGACCGTCCATTAATAGTTGCTGTTACTATTTGCTAAGTAGAGGAATTTGGGTTTTCTTTGTTTCTATCAATTCGTTCAGTTTTACTACTTAAGAGGCTTTCCTTACGACATTATTATTTACCATTTTGTTAAACTTAATCTTTATTTGACTATTGTTTTTCTTTTTTTGATAACGGGAAAGTTGTCGAAAAGAAGTACATGACTGGCGGAAGTCTATGTGACTCAATTCGTGGCTTGTGTGATATACTAGCTGACCCACCAGGCGGTGCTCGGGTATAACACACATTTTCTGGATCCCGACAACAGCGGCACATATCGAGTCCAACCGTAGCTAAACACCATCAACTTAATGGTGTTGATACACAAACAGAATTATTAGCGTTGATAAGAAAATATATACCTATAGGGAAAGCACGCTGAAGAGAATCTATCATGTTAATTTTTCTTTTTGTCATTTTTATTTGAATTTTGTTGTGATTTTGAAGTAAATTGGAATATAAATATGAATTTTGGTAAAAAAAGACACTATTGCTACCTAGTAAGTTTTAAAAATAGCCTTAGTTACTCCTTAGAATATCAGCTATCTACCAGTGAAAATTCTGTCAAAATCGGTGCAGCCTTTCCCGACATTTGCTGGACTACAAACAAACCTGTTTTCGTAAAATACTTTCATGCGCATTTTTTTATAATTAACGTGCGCACAAGGGACTATTTGTTTCCCTTTTAACTTTGTATATACACTGCATAGAAAATTTATATACAATGCTTTTAATGTAGAGCACTCTGCGCGGTCATTAGGAATATAGAGAGGGGAAACATAGGAGGTGTCGATTAACATTGGTTTTGAATACTTGCAGATTAAAATGGCAAGGGAAAATCAAGCCGTTTAAACTATTCCAAATTCGTGTTGTTCGGCTTAAAAATAGAATCTCTGTATTTCACGGTACGTCCGAAATTGGGCTCAAGGGTGAACTGATGAGCATTCCTTGCGAGAAGAGTAGTACGGGAGTAATATTTAAGAGGAGGAATGCAGCTGGCTACTTCGAGTGAACATTTTTTTTTATAAAAGAAACGATAAAATAAGGAAAGACATGAAACATTGCGTCCGTGTTCGAGAGGAGCAATTGTTTCAGTGGCAGTTCTATTTCCTATCAATCTCAGCGCTTGATTTTGTATTCTATCAAGCAGGTGAAGCGATGTTTGTGAAGCACCTGCCCAGAGGTGGGAGTTATACTCGATTTTAGGGCGTATAAACGCCTTTGAATTGTAGCCAGATCAGATGTGGAAAAATACTTCATACACCGATACAGAAAACCTAAGCACTTAGCAGCATTTTTAGCGATCTCAAATATATGATCGTTCCAACGGATTTTATTTATGTGTATAGATACATCAACGCATTTTTTGACATTAAATCCTCTCACTTTAAATCTCAAATCTAAATTCAAAGATAACGATAACAAAGATTTTCTAACCCTACCGATGTATTTTATAATTTTATTATTGGAATTTAGAAATCAGAACTGAACTAATATTTATTGCCCTTAAAGCACTTGTTCACCCCCACCACCTATGTTTCCCGAACAAAAAAGTGTAAGAAGCCTCTTTCCTGGAAAAATAAACAATCAATTGTCAGTCATCTGCCTTAAAGTAACGAACTAAATTAATTTGGAACTTAAATGCCTTGACAGCCTCAGGCGACTGCAAATTAGAAAAAAAGCTACAATAAACACAAAAAAAATTAATTGACTCATCGTGAATCAGCACATACAAACAAAGACCATGGATTTCTGAAAAAATCTATTCATTATAGTCTCTATTATTACACGGAACAACGATTCCATGTCACGAACCACCTCAATTTGATTTATTCTGTCAGAGTTATTGAGGAAACAGAATGGAAGAAGTTTTTAATCACCAACCATCAACGAGCGTTATTGCCACTTTAATTGAAAGCCAATGACATCGACATACCATTTATAGGGTAGCTACCTACCCCTACCCTACAAACGAACTCATCCTCATTTTTTTAATTTAACCTTATACACCTACACCTATGAATTGGCGCCACAAAGGATTCGAATAGAAAAAACATGGATATCGTTTCTTTCCACTGATTATTATGACTGGATAATCGATAAACGGCGTAATCATCAACGTCACTATTATCGTCAGTATTAATGTTTCCTTTTCCCACAAGAACTCATTGTTTTTAGAATATAAATCTATCATCACGCTTACCTATTCACTTTCATTAAAAATACTTTAAAAGTAGCTTAATCATATTTGTAGATACGTAATTAAAAAATCATAAAAAATTAGGAAAACAATTTTAAAAATGTAATGAAATTGTATTTATATTTTAGTCTCTTGGACGACTCAATTGATTTTTGCTTAAATAAATACTGCATAGAATATTTAAAAAAACATCCAAGCGCCCCAAGTGGGTTTTTAAAATAGCTTCTATTACTCCTTTGAACAGCAGCTATCTGCCAGTGAAAACTTCGTCAAAATCGGGGTAGCCGTTTCTAAGATTAGCGGGAACAAACAGATAGAAGGACAAACAAACATTTAAAATTTTAGTTTTGTTAAAATTAACGTATAAACTTTCATATGCGTCTTGGAAAAAACTGCTATTTTGATATTAAAACAGAAAGTTCAATTTTATGTATGTGTATAAAATTTTTTTGGTTTTAAAATGTTTGGATTATTTGTTTTGTTGTATAAATTAATCTTAAGTCATATAACAAACTTAAATGTTTTGTTTTCAATATTATATATTATTGCTGATATCCCATAGAACTTATAACCATTCTGCTATAAAAACAAGCTAATGCGACCCAGTCATGCATTTTATTTATTTTTTTTAAGGGTTAAGTGTTATTTATCCTGCAGTAAGGTCAATGTTGTGATTAAAATTTTATATAAGTAGTGAGTTATTTTAACCCAATTATACATACGACGCGAGAAATTAATTGCATTAAATATTAATTGGAGCGGATGAAGGGTTGAAAATTCGAAATTAAATTTTCTCTTAACCCCAAGTTTATTAGATACATTTTTATCTAAATATAGAGAAAGGAGATTGCATCCTCACAGGGATATTTTGTGAAGTGTTTACATCGTTTTTAATTAAATCGATAAAGTTCTGCATACTCGTATTACCCCAGAAAAAAATTGTAAGTGTATGCTATCCAAAAATAAATGCTGTGGCTCTTAACTTACATATCTGAAAAATCATATTCTGGGCACCCATATGTTACAGGTGCCTCGCAAACAAAGACAAAGAAAGTGTAAGAGTTCGTTCAAAATAAAAACAAATTGAATATAAAAAAAAAAAAATAAGAAACAACGGCAACACTTACAAGTAAAGTAATGTAGAAGCCTTTATACAATACTTTACACGACCTCTGGTTCGGTTGCATAGAACACGGGGTAAGATATTCCTTCAGAGCATCCCGGAATGTGGGACTTAAGAAAAAATCACATCAGGGCAATGAACACCAAGTCTATCGACACTTAAGAAATTTCCCACAAAAACTCCTGTATCAAACAAATACCACAACTCCTGAATTTATTTGCATTAAACATTTAACAACCCAAATTCGTGAGGCCTGCCGACGTTTTCTGAAGTCAACCCAGCAAAGCCCACAGGTGGAGCCCGTTTGTTTGTTGTTGTTATGATGAATGATTTTAGATTCGATGGGATTTAGAAAAAAAAATCTTTGCAGTTAATGCTTACGGTGAAAGTTTCAAAACAGCTATTTTTGCTCTAAGCGAAACCGTAAGCGGAAATTCGAATCCTTTAAGATTTAACCTTCCTGGATAATGTTAAGTGCGTCTTACTTATATTTCATTGTTGTATTGCCATTTTTATTCGGAATGATTTTACTTATCAAACTGTTCTTCAACTAAACCAATGGTCTCTCGCACGGACTTAGCAAAATGTCCGCAAGAATACCCAACGATCTCGACACAGGGGCGGACTAAGAGGAAGTGGCACTTGGTGCGGTAAAGCAACTTTACACCCCTTAAAAAATTTAAGAAAAAAAAACACGGAAATTATTTAAAGGTGCTTTCGAGCTTTTATTGCACTGGATGTTTCGATTAAATTATTAAAATCTAACGGGTGATTTTTTTGAGGTTAGGATTTTCATGCATTAGTATTTGACAGATCACGCGGGATTTCAGACATGGTGTCAAAGAGAAAGATGCTCAGTATGCTTTGACATTTGATCATGAATAGACATATTAACGAGCAACGCTTGCAAATCATTGAATTTTATTACCAAAATCAGTGCCCTAGAAAAGTTGGCAGAAAATCCGCTTTTTTGTCGACAGCGATGAGGCTCATTTCTGGTTGAATGGCTACGTAAATAAGCAAAATTGCCGCATTTGGAGTGAAGAACAACCAGAAGCCGTTCAAGAACTGCCCATGCATCCCGAAAAATGCACTGTTTGGTGTGGTTTGTACGCTGGTGGAATCATTGGACCGTATTTTTTCAAAGATGCTGTTGGACGCAACGTTACGGTGAATGAATCGAACACTGATTTTGGTAATAAAATTCAATAATTTGCAAGCGTTGCTCGTTAGTAAGTCTATTCATGATGAAATGTCAAAGCATACTGAGCATCTTTTTCTTTGACACCATGTCTGAAATCCCACGTGATCTGTCAAATACTAATGCATGAAAATCCTAACCTCAAAAAAATCACCCGTTATAATTTTTGTGCTATCCTTTTCGATTGAAAGTATTGCCAGATTGGTAAACCTATTTTGTTGAGCTTATAGTCTGTACACTAAAAATTGTCAGTACAGTGAAGATAGGATGTTCATCTCTCACTCTGCAATCAATGCAGTGAAAGAGCGCGCAAATATTAAAGGGTTTTAATTTGGATATTTCAAGGAGTGAAACAGCCAACTTGCAAGGTTTGCAAAAATAAAGCTCTCCTATCAGGCCTGTACTGAAAAATTTTGCTGGACAGACTATAGGTAAGTTTTAATTAATTTTAATTTTGTAATAATTAGGTCACATGATGCCACTGAAACGCAAATTGTAAAATAAATTCTCATAACCAATGACAGACGCTGTAACGATTTTGTAAAATTGCACTTAACAATGAAGCTTACGAATCCACAGGCCGTCCAAATATTTGCATCTTTTAAATTTATTTTAACATCTACCATGTGACGCCGTATTCGACCGATTTCCAAAATGATACTGTAATCTGTTAGTTCTGTACATGTCGAGGTAATCATTGGAACAACCGCACCCCAGTTCTTTTTCCGTTCCATACAGCAATAGTTTTTGGTTGAATGGCTGAGAAAATTAACGCAATGTCCCCCATGGCCTTAGAGCGATGAATAAAGTTCAGTGTAAAATGTATATTGACTTACTAACTTCGTGTTTCCTCTTCCAACACCAAACCATCATCTTGAGCCCTTTCGCCTTGCATAATTGTCTTCTTTTTCTTTTTCTAGGTTTCATCACGATGTTCATGAGGAAAACTGGTGAAAACTCATTGGAAAGTACAATTTTTTTCATCTATCCTATTTTTCAGGATACTTTCCGAATAGATTGAAAACAGCCTTTGTCCAACCAGTTCCTAAAAAAAGTGCACCTTCTTCACCCTCTTACTATCGGTCAATAACATTAACGTCTCTTTAAATAAATCGTCAGCTTTAAAAATATCTTTAGGATCCCCAGCTCTAAAATGATAGGCAGAAAAACTTCCGTGGTGATTTAATGGCGTACCTCCCTGAGAAGTGCTATCAATTTGTACATCAATTTGGCGGAACATTATCGCTCTTGATTACATTGATGGCTTTTGATTTAGTTAAGTACCCAGCTCTTATATTAAAAATCCTTGCATTTGTATTAGATATTTCTCGTGTTCATTGGACTAGTTAGCTCACTGACCGTTCAATTCAAAAATTGTTTTGGATCATTTCAAGGCCAAAAGCCGTAAAATCAATACTGATGTGCCCCAAGGCTGTGTTTTGTCTACGTTTCTTTTCTTCATTTTTTATAAATAATCTTTTGTCTGTAGCTACTAGTTACTGATCTAATCTTAACTGTCTTCGCTGACAACAGGACCCTTTTCATATTTTGTAATGGAAGCAATCCTTTCTTTTCCAATGCTGAACTGATAGCGCTGAGTAACAGCCAGTCATTAGATTTTGATCGAACAACAACGTGAAATGGGGTACCAACAATAGAACGGAAATTAATACTTGCAAAACCCATCGTTAAAGCAGAATATTCCCTCGTTGTCATTATTTAGGAATAGTGATCGGTAATCAAATTGTGGAAACTGAAAAGTTTTCTATTTTTGGTATGTTTTATGGAATGCCAATGATCACATAATGAATATTGCTAAAAATGCATCAAAATACGTGTAGGAATTTTCACTCCCTTTCTGATCTTGCTGTTGTGACTATTGTCTCATTGGATCATCGGCTTAATGTCTCTGTTCGGTCACTGTTCTATCGTTTCTTTTTCAAACAGTTTTTTTTTTGACGAAATTGCCTGCTGTATTCCTCTCCTTGAATTGGATAACCTAAATACTTGATATTATATAGGAATGCTCACCGATATACTTTTGAATCTGTCGTATCGTTAAATATAAGAGGTTCGGTCTTCAGCCGTACAACACGTACCTATATGAAATTCCTTACCTCAATTT
The DNA here is from genome assembly GCA_963971375.1 of Platycheirus rosarum. NCBI lineage: Eukaryota > Metazoa > Arthropoda > Insecta > Diptera > Syrphidae > Platycheirus > Platycheirus rosarum. Next base: position 258,642,449 of record OZ020507.1, read on the forward strand.
GTTTTTCCAATATTCAGACAAATAAACATTGATGTCATATTCTTAATCCTACTTTTAACTTAAAGCTCGCATTGTGTTAAATTTTATATTTAAGAGATAGCCATAACTTTTGGGTAAGTGTTATTTAAAAATAAAATACAGAATATTGCTAGAAAATTGTATTCCAACTTGAACATTTTACAAAAAGATGAGAATATTAACTTTATATATATTTTTTCTGAATTTCAAGTTCTTATGTTAAGTTTTAATTTTTTAAATGTAGAATTTATTTTATTTTTAATCAAACAATAAAAACTATTTTATTTAAAAATTCTTTTCAAAATTAAAGCAATAATGCTTTTCTGCCATCTCTTTCTTAAAGAAATACTTAATAAAAATCGGATAAGGCTCTACTTTCCGTTTCGGGAATCCAATTGAACAATTCAATTGCAAAATTTCAAATGCAATCTTCAAACTAAATATTTCTTTTCTTTGATAATTAATTTACAAAATATATTAATTGACAAAAAATGAGTATTAACCATTTAAAAACAGAAATCTTAGTCGTGGAAAAATATAATCATTTTTTAGTACAACTCATTAAATTATGAAATGAACTCACTCATTCAAAAGGATCCTTAATTTACCCCAGAATTCAACTCAATGAAGAATCATATCACTAAATAGGTATACGATCTATAACATCTCTTCACAAGACATCCCTTAAGTTTTCTCATATGCATGCACACCTAAGGCACATAATTCTGCTACAATGTCCCATAAGTTTCGACAAAAATTCCATTTCGAATTTCGATACTCGCAAATAGCATTCCATTGTATTGAAAATACGTTTTCTTCTCTTCCAATATCTATAAACAACTCTGCGAAGATACCTTTATTCAAAAATGCATAATATTCACAGTTCAATGGAGCGACAAAAAATGTGCTCCATCACATACTTGCCACCGGTGGGCCGCCTCGGTGGCTGTCCCTATGAAGGATATTCATAGAACTTCAATTTTCGATTTGATTGCAAAATTCTTTGAAGCATATCAAAAAGGATACAATATCTGACCATCACATCGCTCACTCAAAATAACAACATAATAAAAAACAAAAAAACACATTTGAAAGGACAAAATAAATAAACGAAAATTCCTGGGAAATATACGTTGTGTCCTTTATATCGATTATGTTGAATCAATGTCATAATAACCTGTATAGATGAAGAAGGGAATCTGATCCGCCCAACCTAACGGTGAAGAAGCTATTCTGAAAATTAATTAAGGCCACAGTGACAGTTAAAGAAAAATTCTAAGAAATTTATATTGCATAGGTAAGTCAGGAGTAGTGCCCCGTGGATTAGTGGTTAGTGTGCCGGATTGCTAAGCGAATGAGCCTGGGTTCAAATCCCGCTCATAGCCACCTCATTTTCCGGGGTACTGCCTCTAGCGAGGAACTGATTAAACTCCAAGATGTAAAATTTGTTTTCGAGGCGTTTTTTTGATAAAAAATAGTTTCAAACCAGTGGTGCCGGTGTTTACTTTTGCTACACTGAAATGAGAAAACTTCTCCTGAATAAGATACAAAACCACTAACGTACGTGAATTGAGTGTATATCTTGAAAAAAAACTCGTACACCTTACCATGACCGATCTCCATCAGAGTTGATGGAATATAATTAATAAATAACGTTTACCTTCTACCTTCCCTTCCTGTGTGAATTGAAAATATTCATTCATTGTTTTGATTGAAAGAAGTTATATATAAATATTTTTTTAATTAACAGGAAATTACATCCAGAGG